>OY755247.1:36552475-37284057 GCA_963576725.1 Azorinus chamasolen | reverse complement strand
TGCCTAAACATCTGAATATATTAACACATTACTCATAAGTCTGAAAACGAATATAGGTGGAATTTTCTCTAGCTACCATGGAGTTAAGAAAGGGGAAAAAAGCTAGCATATGTGTGCACGTAATAAAGTAATACTAGCCGTATATATATATTCTACACATATTCGATGTTTAATAATATTTCGTTAATAATTAATTATTATATTCATGCAATTAAACTATACACTGTGCCAATAACACGTTGTTCTATCTATTTAGTACATGCTCATCCGATGCTACGGAACATTACTACTTCCGAGTCAATCATGCGTTTGAGTAAACTGTTGAGAAAACGTCATGTTTTGAGGCACTATTTACCAAGTGTTACACTGATTGGATCTGTCCGAGTCGCCAATTAGAATATCGGTATGAACTACATTTGTATATGACAAATGTCTCCGCCCAGGATGATCAGGTCTTCACAATGCGAACTTGTGTTGATTAACATCCGTTAATGCTCTCCATGAACGCTTCAGAGAGTGGGGGAGGATACAGAGAAACTCCGGCGCGATGCCCTTCTTTTATTATCGACAGTTTCTATGGTTATTTTAGATGCCCAGTGTAAAGCACTGGTACATCGGACAATGCGAACCAAAATATGAACAGTTTATACTTCGCTTTGTCGGAATATTGATTCTACTTGATACGAAGGATTTCCTGTGTATATTAGTTTTTAGAGAATAACCTGTGTAAAACATAGAGCCCTGACTACGGACAATCTTCAATTCACAGAACATTGTCTCTGTTTGCGTGTTTTGTAATTTGGTAAATAACATATGTAAAATGAGAATAGTTCACATATACCTTGCGAAACATCTCTGAAATCAGACATCGGCATCTCCGAATCACAAATATTCAAAACGATTTATGGGGTGTCTTGTCCATACCGATGTGATCAATGATTAACATGACAAGATACTTAAAAGGTCAAATGTGTTGTCAGATATTCGATATATACTGTCAATATTAATAGATTACTATAGATAAGGATATATCGGTTGTATGATATAGAAATCGATCGATCTAAAGCATTTCATGGAGTAGCCTGCTTATTTTCGTAGAGCAGCTTGTGCGGAATGAAAATATTTTAACATAATGTGTAAAAATGTGTGAAATAGAAGTAGTTGCAAAAATGTTAGGAATACGACACGGTCACATTCAATACTGCTTTTCATTACTTTTCGGATCAAACCATTAAACACGGTAGTCTTCTAGTTTGCCTCGAACTAGGCTCGAACATGGTATTTGATACAATCACAATTAGTGAAGGCTATTGTTTTGTCTTTGACATTACTGTAAGCCGCGCATCTCTTTAGATGACCGTAAGCTACATAATACGTCAAATATCTTCATTCCTTTGTAATTAACTTTTCCCCACATTGCATATATTTTATTGGCAGCTGCATTACCTTATGTCTATAGAGGATTTGTAACAAACTATTTTGTGGATTGCACTAATACAAGCAAGAGTGCAATGGGAGAATAATTAAAATATTTCTGGTACAGGAATCCTTACATGTTCACGCCTCCGTACAGGAAATTCGCACACGGCTGTAAATTGTTACAATGAAAAGGGCAGGCGTTACACATTTCAGGTAAATGGGTTTACTTAACATGTTAATATGGAACTAAGCAGAACTAGTTGTCCAGATATTTAATATCTGTGCGTCTCATGGAAGAAATATAATTTTGTTTTATACCGTTATGTATGTATCACGTTAATGTTAATCATGATAATTTTACGCTTTTCGTCGAATCATTGCTTGTAAAATATCAGATAATTATATATTAGATATACGCAACTCCTCCACCGAGCAGTATAATCAAGTCAAAAATCTCGCATGTTTACACATAATGCTTAATATCTATGTATACACGTATATTCTATTTTCTTAAATGTTAAAGTTTAATCCATAGATGCACGCATTGACTCCTTACACAGGTTAACCCTTAAGATTTTGTTCTTTATAAGACATTTGTACCATATTTTTGTAATGAAAAAAGAATAAAGAGCTAATTATTATGTGTGCTAGTTTGGGAGCCATTCAGAAACGTTTATTCCAATGTAGTCACTTTGGTTGATAATTAAAACATTACGTAACATTTATATAAAAATATATCATGAACCAACAACGTAATTTTGTACTGTACAGTAATGTATTACCACATATAGTTTAACATATAAACCGTTATATGTCCAGCAGTGATCATGATGATACACTACCAATATAGCAGCTCATAATCTGCAATGTTTATGAGCCGTCACTCTATTCAAGTGACAAACAAGTTGAAGATGAATGAAAAGATAGTAAAGTCATCTGTACCTGGACACAACCAGATTACACATTGTAAACAGCAACAGCGGGTTATATTTGGAGGAAGTTGTCGTGGGCGAGGTCGAGGAACTATTCGTGACAACCCGACAATGATGTATTTATTAGTAAACATTGGCCCATATAGTCAAAAGAACCGAACCATGCGACAGCAGTACTACATCATTCGATAACATCCAGATGTAACTACTAATGAGCGGACACACACTGTCAAGATGTGTTACTTTCAGAATGTATGTAGTTCACAGCACATATGACAATGAATGATATCTTCATAACGGTCGGGTAATAAATCAGTATATTTTAGTAAATAGTAAGGTATGCCCTTACCTGAAAAGAACCCATTTTAATCCGTTTGAAACAATCTAGAGCCACCTAAACATATAGATATTGGGTTGTATTTCGCAAGCCATAGTAACTGTGTCTCAAAACCACTTCAACAGGAACAGTCATTCGTTAAGTGCATTTTGTATTGAGTGCTTGGAACTGTGTTGACATGTGCGTTGATTCCAGAAGGTAAGTGTTTCCTAAACCACTTTGAATCAGTTACAACTACAAAGTCCAATTTATCAGTAAAATCTATGCAAAAATAGTATGTCCGTTTCTGTGATATTCAATGGAAAAGTAGTAAAGACAAGCAGGCAAAGCCACATACAAGACGCAACCACCACCAAAACATCGATAGACAACATGTCACACACACACACACACACGCGCGCACGCACGCACACACAATCACGCACGCACGCACACACACACACATACACAATCACACAACCAAATACACGCTAACACACGAGATGAACACCGAAAACACCAACAAACACACACGCACCAGAGACAAACATTCCAAACATGAACAAAAGCACAAGTACAAAGACAAGACAAACAAAACTAAGGGTGACAAAGTTAGTACCTCCTTGGCACGGTCAGTAGCAATACCACCACTAGGGGTTTAAACCGGTTTACGAACCTCCTAATCTCAAAGTCTCCCTAGCTTAACACATAGTGTAATTAAAGGTATCTCCGCCGGACACGTGACACTATGTAAAACATAGCATAAAAACTGTAAACAATCCGTCTAATATGTACTCAATGACTTTGCTGAAGTCAGAGCAACTGCAGGGAAGCCGTTAAGGGTACGACAGGGAAAAGTAATACATGAGTCTGGTAAGCTGATCCCGTTACTGAGTTTAAGAGTATACCATCATAGAGTACTACCTTCGACTTGTCATCGCGCAAGCAAATAGGGAAGCGTAGCTACCGACTGTAAAGGGGTCAATAACCAAACATGCAGTGTGTTGCAATATAATAGGGTCATAACCTTTTTTCTTAAATGTTTTAATGCGTTTTATAAACAAATCATGAACATGGATACGACTCCGAATTTTCCTAATTTTGTAGATAACATCACCATAAAATTCTGGCTGAGAAATGCCTTGTTGCAGTAACGTCCGTAGATTGCAATTATATTTACTTCGATAATAAAATTTAGAAAACGTTTTCCGAAGTTTGTGATATCTGTTTCCTTGCTTAAGAAGTTTAATCAGTTATAACTAAATTACGACTGTTAAAATATTCTAGCAAAGAACAGGCTCGGGCAAACCGAATAAGTTGAGAAATATAAATCCCATTATATGTAGGATGGCACATCGCAATCTAGAAAAGAATAATTAACAATTTTAAAATTAAAATCTTCCCTTTATTGTATATTTTGGACGAAACCTTATCGTCTGTGATGGAACTATTCAAATCTAAAAAGGAAGCCATAATGTCAGATTGATTGGCTTTATTTAAAGACAGTCCTTTTGGTAAATTGAAGAAATCATAGTTTCAAAATAAGGATTATCCAAATTCAAAATATCGTCTAAATACCTTAAATTGTTATTAAAAGCATTAACACTATCGGCTTGTGTATTAGGTTTTAAGCTAAGCATAAATTCCCTCTCATAGCAATACAAAAACAAATCTGCAACAAGAGGGGCACAATTTGTATCCATGGGTATACCAACAATTTGACGATATATGGTACCCCATAACGAACAAATGTATTATCTAATGAAAGGTAAGAGATCTACAAACACCAAAGCAAGTCCACATTGTGAAATGTTCAACTTCTGAATTCGAAACGAATGATCGTTGAACATTACAAGCAAGGAACATTTTATTTTCTCTGGCAAAGGTTTTTTCTAATAATCTAATCAGTTTATCCTTTATAAGATGGCGAGGTAGAGTAGTATAAAGTGTAGAGAAATCGCGAGAGCTCAGTGAAGAAATGTTTTACTGTTCATTTTCAAGTTTAGTTAAAGCATCATTTGAATATTTTATGGACCAAAAACATCAATACAATAATTTTCATGTATTTTATCAGAGAAAAAAAGGGTTTACATGTTCTTTGATCGTAGTAAGACAGGACGTCAAACGTTTAGATAACTTAGAAGTAGTACAACAACTAGAGTTGGCAATAAACGTGCCTTATAAGGGTTTTTATGTAGTTTCGAAATCCAGTACAAAGTAGAATGGTTATGTTGTTTTATTTTAGGACCAGACTTAAAAGTATTGCACATTTTTACATGTTCCTTTTTCAGGTGTTTGAACTGTAATATACCTGTTAGCTCATTCTTTAAAACAGCAACATAATACAATCTTCAAATAATGATTACATTATTTGATGCCTTGCCAGCAGCAGTAAGAACATAATTTGAATGAAAAATAGAAATGCTTTTCTTCAAATAGCAAAATGTAACACAAAGACAAAATTATAAGGTTGCTTTACAGTAGGTACATGCAAATAGCATTATGTCTGAAAACATTTTAAACCAATATGTAGACAGTTATATAAGTACAAATATTTGTTTCCGAGAGAATGGCGTGTTTAATTCCTTTTTATTTGTTATTCAACAACATTCCGATGAAGGCTGTCACATTATTCCCTTGTAATCATACATATTGTATGTTCCGTGCTATTATTAGTTGTAAAGCGAGCTGGCAATCAGACTTACAGCGTGCTTGTAATGCGTGCTTACGGAATAGTGTTCATTAAAAATATGCCCATGTGACGAAACCTCCGTTCCAACAGGTCTCTGGCACCAACATATCCTTTCCATCAACACATACACATATAAATATGTTGCCGTATTGAAAACGATACTGATAATCTAGAAATGTAGAATTGAACGTGTGGGAATATATGAAAACATTGAGTACCGGTCAACAACATGGTCCCTGACAATACTGAAGTTTGTCATTTAAGGCAAACATATGAACCATGCCTTGCTGACAAACAATATATCTGCCCAAATTTGGACAATTATCGATTTTCAGAAACGATTGACACTGGGTATGCTCGTTTAAAATAATAACAAGGGTCAAAACGCTACCGAGCATCTGGCCAGGGTCTGAGTTGTTCGCAAATGCGACTCATGTCGTGATTAGTTGTAAAATAGTTCAATTATGCAATCCTATGATTAGAAGTATTTGTTTATCCAGTCAATAACAATGAATCTACAGAAGGATTCATTGAGCGTCATTGTGATGAATGCATAACATGACAAGATAACAAAAAGGGCCAAACGTTATATCGGATATTCGATAACACCGATATATCACCATAGATAGTAGTAGTCAAGTCGTATTGAGTAAAAATCAATCGGAATAAATGAATTTACGGAGTATTTCTGATTATATTCGAAAAACAAACACCTAACATAATATGCGAATATATGTGATATAAAATATGGATAAAACTGATTTACAATTTTGTAACTGACAAAAAGCTGTATACCCTCAATGATAACGGTAAAACATTGCTGTCATGTTCGTCCGCCTTTACATGCGTCTAAAATGGATATTGAATCATGTTGGAAATAACAACTCTGTAAAACACATAGTGATACCAATTCGTCTTTTAGACGTTATTTGCAGTATATAACTATACAATGTATTATAACAAAATGTGGATTTCAAATGTAATTATCACCATGTTGTGTTTTAATAAACAAGAACAGTGTTTTGTTATATGTGTATGGTCCTTAAAACGTTGCAACAAATTATGGATATTAAATGCACTTAAACATTAAATGTATTTAATGTGCATGTATTTGCAATATATCATACTTCAATAATGAATCACAAACAACTCGGCAACTTCAGAATCAGTGACCAAACCTCAAATACTCGAACACTTCCTAGTGTTTACATGCGGCAGAATTTCAAAAACACTTATCTGTGTGACCAATAATACAAATGTAATACAACTAATGACATGTTCATGACGGCGATGTTATAAAACAACGTGTACCAACAAACTGCACATATGTACTAGAATATACGGATAGAACCAGGCACAAGACTCTCGTGATTTGTTCAAACTGTTTTCTTTACAGGAATAGTTTATTTTCAATTGTTTATTTGGGGATATATCAAAGTTTCAGCATAACGGAAACGAGTGCATAAATTTGTAAGAGGTTTTCAAAACGGTGTACACAATACATTTCACATTCGGGTAAAGCTATAGATATAAACGAAGCTTCTAAACGATTGTTTCAATGCAGTTTAGTTTGCCATCCTACATACCTACACGATATATATCTATCGATACATCGCCGCAAGACTGAAAATGCATGGATAATGATGAGATAGTGAAATGACCATACATTATCACAAGAAGAACATAAATGGATGCGATACAAAGCTAAACCTGTCTATTGTTTGAGCCAAGAAAATGACATACATAAACATAGGCATCGATTTCATTGATATTCAAAATATATGTCGTAATAAGAATGTAATCGATACTATTCCGAAATATGTAATAAATTCTGAATCATCTATCATCTGTTATGAATATAATAAACCTACAACGAACTTTTTTTCAAGTGCAATATAATTGTCTCAGACTTACATATTAATACCAATGTCCCTACTAATTGATACAGTAGCACATCAAGCTTTTGCTATAAACCAGTTGGCCATGTCATAACTGGTAATTTTGATATTGTAAAAGGTAAACGTCTCAGGACCCTCCTTACTCAAGAACCTTCATATAGAATACCTTCCATTTTTGATTTTGATGCTTGTCGTACTCATATTGCGGAAGCTATTCAAGAATTCTGCATCAAATGGTGTCGACGAAAACATGATGATGTTAATGCCCTTTCGAATTGGAAAAAACGTATGTTTGATATTACTGATACACATACTGCCTTTTAAAAATCAAATAACCAGCTATTACCTCGACTAAGAGTTACATTTCGATACTTGAAGAAAAAAGTTATGTTTTGTTCCTGCTGACAAAGCATCAACTAATGTAATCATTATTTGAATATTATACTATGTGGATGTTTTAAAGAAGGAGTTAAATGGTTCGCAGACATATATTACAGTTCCAACCCCTGGAAAAGATGTTGTCTTGGAACATGTTAAACTGTGCAATACTTTTAAATCTGACCCTAACATAAAATAATATAAACGTTCTACCATGTACTGGATTCCGAGGCTACATAAAACCCATATAAGGCGCGTTTTATTGCTAACTCTAGTTGTTGTACTACTACTAACTGTTGATGTCATGTTTTACTACTATCAAAGAACATGAAAAACGTTTCTGTGATAAAATATATGATGATTCTGGAATTAATGTTTGTTTGGTCCATAAAAATTCTAATGATATTTGAACTAAATTTGAAACTGAACAGTACAACATTTCTTCACTAAGCTCTTATGTTTTCTCTACACTCTATACTACTCTACCTCACCACCGTATAAAGGATAAACTGATCAAATTAATAGAAAAAACTTAGTTTGCTTTTCTGCACCATGGCTTTTGTTTAGATGTGTATTAAACTATAAAATATTTTATTTTCTAGCCATGACCTATGTTGCTGCTACTTATACTCGTAGAGCAAAATGTGGTTTGGCGGAAATATATAAATATATAGAGGATATTTGTTGTTTTCGGTGGAAGATCGGAATTTATTTCATCGAGTGAACAACAAACTTGTGAAACTATTACTGTCTGGTGTTCACAAGATGAAATAAATTTCGATCTTCCACCAAAAAGAACAAATATTCTATTTATTTCATGCTTTTATTCAACTTCTTCTTTTATTCCTTCTGATCCTTCGAGATCATGAATTTCAGTACTTCTTGAATACCGCTTAAGCCGGTGCTAGGGGGCGTGAGCAGTGTTGCACTTTCAATTACTGCTCATGAACAGACTCAATAAAACCGAGTCTGCAATTTTCTCTTTTTGTGTTGCAATTTTTGCTTTCGGAGGATCACCACCCTTCAGAATTTATAATCTTCACAACAGCAGGTGTTAAGTGCTTGTGTGGCGGTCGTAAAACGTCGCACCGTACTTCATTCTCAGTGTTGTTATACCTTCTGATCCTTCGAGATCATGAATTTCAGTACTTCTTGTTCTGAAAATTGAATACCGCTTAAGCCGGTGCTAGGGGCGTGAGCAGTGTTGCACTTTCAATTACTGCTCACGAACAGACTCAATAAAACCGAGTCTGCAATTTTCTCTTTTTGTGTTGCAAATTTTGCTATCGGGGGATCACCACCCGTCAGAATTTTTAATCATTTCTCAACGGATTTATGTCCTAACGAAATCGAAAGTACGATCCGTTCCCCGTGGGGAGCCCAAGTGATAGACCGTAGTTCACATGTCGCTCTACGACAGAAGATAATAGTTCTATATAATCGTCTTAGAAATTGTAAAATGTCCATAAAATATATTTAATAAGTTCAAAATGATTAACAGAGAGGGGTTATATTGTATAACGTCATTTTGTATAATATGACAACAAATCTAAAAGAAAACGTTTTCGGTATTACTACGCGTCATTTTGACGTCATAAGTCATATATGCGCGTCATAAGTCACACGTCCGCCATCTTGTCCAAAACAAACGCGGTGGGAAACCAACAAAGAACGAAACTGAGACTTTATAACAGACAACATGTAGGTTGTGGGCTCTAACTGAGCCAACATTATCAGGAAATACGATTTGGATAATGCCACGTGTTGAATAGTCACTGTCACTGTCGGAAAACTATGGAATTCTTTTGAACAGTCTGCACACCGGATAATATGAGATTAACTGAGAAAGAGTTTGCGTTTCTGAAACGGGGTTGATAAATTGTTATAGATCTAGTAACTGGTGACATGAAACTGGAAATGACAGCCAGGGAAGACGCTGATTTGAAATCCGTTATAGATAACCACGGTTGGCTTGTTCTGCATAGTGTCACTTCATGATGGCATCGAGTAAGCGGTTTTCATTATTGAAGGCTGGTAGAGTAGATTCGGCACTGGTACTGTACTGATAGACGTATGGTTTAATTTATCAATCTTAATGTAAAATCGATTAATGGACACTTTCATCATTTTAAACTAAATTACGAGTGCAAATAGCAGTACACATCGTCCAAAGGTCTAATGCGAGGAAGTCTTGTCATTTATTGGCAGAAGGTCTGGGTTCGAGTCCCAGTTTGGATTTCATTTTATACTGCTGTTATTTCATTTGTAATAAAATTCATTCCCTGTGTAATTTTGTTTTTAAAAAATAGAACAAAACATTGCAAAACGATCCCATAAAAGAAGACTTATTGGTTTTTCTAAATATCTGATTGCTTAGTGCAAGTTAAAATCCCCATGGGGGAACAAGTAGTCCGGCAACAGTGAAATTATCAAATTGATAATTTCACTGTTATATCCTGGTAAACCACTGGAAAGCATGAAATAAATATATATATCATACATATTATGTGATTAATGATTCAACAGGCACACACACACACACACACACACACACATACACTCGAAGTTGTTTGATCTCGAGTCAATGTTAATTAACTACTTAATGTCCTAACCAGTATGATACGGGCGTGCGGATATTCTCCTTATTTTATGCAGTCAGCTATGTGTCAAGCTTTATGTTCATTACACGGCCATTTTAATTGTTCATGCTTAAGCCTGTTGTGACAAACATGTATGGTGAGTACTATAGACTATATTTATAATATTGTTCTACGAAACCAAACCGTATAGCATCATTCAGTTGCAACGTTTGTTGAGTTTATCATTCAGTTTCACGGCTTCAGACAATAACGTAAAACACGCACCATATATTGGTCAGTCAGGAGGCCGTTGTGTCTGTGCTAGTCGCATATCAACATATATTTGAGACTATAAATCAAATTAATATTATATATTGCTGACGTAAAATAAAGATACTCTGGTTTTCTTTCGATCCAAGAAGCAGATGTCGGTTAAGGACTCTACGTGGAATTGTCCTAAGAAGAAGCCAGGCAATGTATATCATCAGTCTGGCAGAATGCTAATATGCGTACGGTAGATTTGTCGGTGTAGCAAAATATAGATATTTCGAAAGTAATTGTTTGTTGTCAGATCTTAGCACTTCGAAATAAATATTATTGAAATTTAGGTATATGTGTTAAGGCTTGATTGGGCCGTAAAAAACATAGGGCCATATGTTGCACATGCATCTTCGGTAACGGCGCAGAAAACGTCGAATCGTAGTCATCAATAAACTGTAGAATAACATTGTATTAGAGATGGGTTTGCATCTGTTTGTTATTATTTGAAAAGCCTGGATACATTGTATAGCATCTACGCTTCCATATTACCCATGCTATTAAATCATGATATAGTAGGCATGTGGGAGCAGCACAGACAGTGTATGGACGTTTTACGTAAGGCGACCCCCTAGACTGATAGGTATTATCAGATTGTATTTTGTAAATCTCCTCGGTTTATGGACAAAATCCAAAATGTTAACATTTTCTCTTACTGAATATTTATCTAACAATTTATGATTTGATAAATATTCATTAAATGTCTGTAAGAGCCTTTTGACGATATATGGTACCCCATAACGAACAAATATATTATCTAATGAAAGGTAAGAGATCTACAAACACCAAAGCAAGTCCACATTGTGAAATGTTCAACTTCTGAATTCGAAACGAATGATCGTTGAACATTACAAGCAAGGAACATTTTATTTTCTCTGGCAAAGGTTTTTTCTAATAATCTAATCAGTTTATCCTTTATAAGATGGCGAGGTAGAGTAGTATAAAGTGTAGAGAAATCACGAGAGCTCAGTGAAGAAATGTTTTACTGTTCATTTTCAAGTTTAGTTAAAACATCATTTGAATTTTTTATGGACCAAAAACATCAATACAATAATTTACATGTATTTTATCAGAGAAAAAAAAGGGTTTACATGTTCTTTGATCGTAGTAAGACAGGACGTCAAACGTTTAGATAACTTAGAAGTAGTACAACAACTAGAGTTGGCAATAAACGTGCCTTATAAGGGTTTTTATGTAGTTTCGAAATCCAGTACAAACTAGAATGGTTATGTTGTTTTATTTTAGGACCAGACTTCAAAGTATTGCACATTTTTACATGTTCCTTTTTCAGGTGTTTGAACTGTAAAATACCTGTTAGCTCATTCTTTAAAATAGCAACATAATACAATCTTCAAATAATGATTACATTATTTGATGCCTTGCCAGCAGCAGCAAGAACATAATTTAAATGAAAAATAGAAATGCTTTTCTTCAAATAGCAAAATGTAACACAAAGACAAAATTATAAGGTTGCTTTACAGTAGGTACATGCAAATAACATTATGTCTGAAAACATTTTAAACCAATATGTAGACAGTTATATAAGTACAAATATTTGTTTCAGAGAGAATGGCGTGTTTAATTCCTTTTTATTTGTTATTCAACAATATTCCGACGAAGGCTGTCACATTATTCCCTTGTAATCATACATATTGTATGTTCCATGCTATTATTAGTTGTAAAGCGAGCTGGCAATCAGACTTACAGCGTGCTTGTAATGCGTGCTTACGGAATAGTGTTCATTAAAAATATGCCCATGTGACGAAACCTCCGTTCCAACAGGTCTCTGGCACCAACATATCCTTTCCATCAACACATACACATATAAATATGTTGCCGTATTGAAAACGATACTGATAATCTAGAAATGTATAATTGAACGTGTGGGAATATATGAAAACATTGAGTACCTGTCAACAACATGGTCCCTGACAATACTGAAGTTTGTCATTTAAGGCAAACATATGAATCATGCCTTGCTGACAAACAATATATCTGCCCAAATTTGGACAATTATCGATTTTCAGAAACGATTGACACTGGGTATGCTCGTTTAAAATAATAACAAAGGGTCAAAACGCTGCCGAGCATCTGGCCAGGGTCTGGGTTGTTCGCAAAGCGACTCATGTCGTGATTAGTTGTAAAATAGTTCAATTATGTAATCCTATGATTAGAAGTATTTGTTAATCCAGTCAATAACAATGAATCTACAGAAGGATTCATTGAGCGTCATTGTGATGAATGCATAACATGACAAGATAACAAAAAGGGCCAAACGTTATATCGGATATTCGATAACACCGATATATCACCATAGATAGTAGTAGACAAGTCGTATTGAGTAAAAATCAATCGGAATAAATGAATTTACGGAGTATTTCTGATTATATTCGAAAAACAAACACGTAACATAATATGCGAATATATGTGATATAAAATATGGATAAAACTGGTTTACAATTTCGTAACTGACAAAAAGCTGTATACCCTCACTGATAACTGTAAAACACTGCTGTCATGTTCGTCCGCCTTTACATGCGTCTAAAATGGATATTGAATCATGTTGGAAATAACAACTCTGTAAAACACATAGTGATACCAATTCGTCTTTTAGACGTTATTTGCAGTATATAACTATACAATGTATTATAACAAAATGTGGATTTCAAATGTAATGATCACCATGTTGTGTTTTAATAAACACGAACAGTGTTTTGTTATATGTGTATGGTCCTTAAAACGTTGCAACAAATTATGGATATTAAATGCACTTAAACATAAAATGTATTTAATGTGCATGTATTTGCAATATATCATACTTCAATAATGAATCACAAACAACTCGGCAACTTCAGAATCAGTGACCAAACCTCAAATACTCGAACACTTCCTAGTGTTTACATGCGGCAGAATTTCAAAAACACTTATCTGTGTGACAAATAATACAAATGTAATACAACTAATGACATGTTCATGACGGCGATGTTATAAAACAACGTGTACCAACAAACTGCACATATATACTAGAATATACGGATAGAACCAGGCACAAGACTCTCGTGATTTGTTCAAACTGTTTTCTTTACAAGAATAGTTTATTTTCAATTGTTTATTTGGGGATATATCAAAGTTTCAGCATAACGGAAACGAGTGCATAAATTTGTAAGAGGTTTTCAAAACGGTGTACACAATACATTTCACATTCGGGTAAAGCTATAGATGTAAACGAAGCTTCTAAACGATTGTTTCAATGCAGTTTAGTTTGCCATCCTACATACCTACACGATATATATCTATCGATACATCGCCGCAAGACTGAAAATGCATGGATAATGATGAGATAGTGAAATGACCATACATTATCACAAGAAGAACATAAATGGATGCGATACAAAGCTAAACCTGTCTATTTGTTTGAGCCAAGAAAATGACACACATAAACAAAGGCATCGATTTCATTGATATTCAAAATATATGTCGTAATAAGAATGTAATCGATACTATTCCGAAATATGTAATAAATTCTGAATCATCTATCATCTGTTATGAATATAATAAACCTACAAGGAACTTTTTTTCAAGTGCAATAAAATTGTCTCAGACTTACATATTAATACCAATGTCCCTACTAATTGATACAGTAGCACTTCAAGCTTTTGCTATAAACTAGTTGGCCATGTCATAACTGGTAATTTTGATATTGTAAAAGGTAAACGTCTCAGGACCCTCCTTACTCAAGAACCTTCATATAGAATACCTTCCATTTTTGATTTTGATGCTTGTCGTACTCATATTGCGGAAGCTATTCAAGAATTCTGCATCAAATGGTGTCGACGAGAACATATTGATGTTAATGCCCGTTCGAATTGGAAAAAAAACGTATGTTTGATATTACTGATACACGTACTGCCTTTTAAAAATCAAATAACCAGCTATTACCTCGACTAAGAGTTACATTTCGATACTTGAAGAAAACCAATTCGAAGTTTCATTCAAGTTATGTTTTTGTTCCTGCTGACAAAGCATCAACTAATGTAATCATTATTTGAATATTATACTATGTGGATGTTTTAAAGAAGGAGTTAAATGGTTCGCAGACATATATTACAGTTCCAACCCCTGGAAAAGATGTTGTCTTGGAACATGTTAAACTGTGCAATACTTTTAAATCTGACCCTAACATAAAATAATATAAACGTTCTACCATGTACTGGATTCCGAGGCTACATAAAACCCATATAAGGCGCGTTTTATTGCTAACTCTTGTTGTTGTACTACTACTAACGTTTGATGTCATGTTTTACTACTATCAAAGAACATGAAAAACGTTTCTGTGATAAAATATATGATGATTCTGGAATTAATGTTTGTTTGGTCCATAAAAATTCTAATGATATTTGAACTAAATTTGAAACTGAACAGTACAACATTTCTTCACTAAGCTCTTATGTTTTCTCTACACTCTATACTACTCTACCTCACCACCGTATAAAGGATAAACTGATCAAATTAATAGAAAAAACGTAGTTTGCTTTTCTGCACCATGGCTTTTGTTTAGATGTGTATTAAACTATAAAATATTTTATTTTCTAGCCATGACCTATGTTGCTGTTACTTCACTAGCGATAGGTGGATACAGTATGTTCAATTAAATGTTTTTTTGTTATACATGCACTTTACTACTGTATTTGCTGTCGCGGTTGTTGTAGATTAGTCGGAGAGGGGATACGTTTATTTACACTGTTTGTCTTTTAGGATGGGAATGGAATAAGTGTGAGGTTGGGCGCCCATAAACCGGTTTAACCCCCCGGTGACTTTTGTCACTGACCGTTCCAAGGCGGTACTTCCATCTTCCTCCTATTGTATGTTTGTTTTGTCTTTGTGCGTCTCTTGTTGTTTTTTCTACTTATGTACATTTGCTGTTTCCTTGTGTTGCTGTTCGGGCGAGTGTTTGTTCTGTATGTGGTGTTTCCTGCATGACTCATTTTTGTACTTTTATACTCGTAGAGCAAAATGTGGTTTGGCGGAAATATATAAATATATAGAGGATATTTGTTCTTTTCGGTGGAAGATCGGACTTTATTTCATCGAGTGAACAACAAACTCGTGAAACTATTACTGTCTGGTGTTCACAAGATGAAATAAATTTCGATCTTCCACCAAAAAGAACAAATATTCTATTTATTTCATGCTTTTATTCAACTTCTTCTTTTATTCCTTCTGATCCTTCGAGATCATGAATTTCAGTACTTCTTGAATACCGCTTAAGCCGGTGCTAGGGGGCGTGAGCAGTGTTGCACTTTCAATTACTGCTCATGAACAGACTCAATAAAACCGAGTCTGCAATTTTCTCTTTATGTGTTGCAATTTTTGCTTTCGGAGGATCACCGCCCTTCAGAATTTATAATCTTCACAACAGCAAGTGTTAAGTGCCTGTGTGGCGGCCGTAAAACGTCGCACCGTACTTCATTATCAGTATTGTTATACCTTCTGATCCTTCGAGATCATGAATTTCAGTACTTCTTGTTCTGAAAATTGAATACCGCTTAAGCCGATGCTAGGGGTGTGAGCAGTGTTGCACTTTCAATTACTGCTCATGAACAGACTCAATAAAACCGAGTCTGCAATTTTCTCTTTTGTGTTGCAAATTTTGCTTTCGGGGGATCACCACCCTTCAGAAATTTTAATCATTTTCTCAACGGATTTATGTCCTAACGAAATCGAAAGTACGATCCGTTCCCCGTGGGGAGCCCAAGTGATAGACCGTAGTTCACATGTCGCTTTACGACA
This sequence comes from Azorinus chamasolen, assembly GCA_963576725.1. NCBI lineage: Eukaryota > Metazoa > Mollusca > Bivalvia > Cardiida > Solecurtidae > Azorinus > Azorinus chamasolen. The sequence continues at coordinate 37,267,735 of OY755247.1, read as the reverse complement.
GAAGATAATAGTTCTATATAATTGTCTTAGAAATTGTTAAATGTCCATAAAATATATTTAATAAGTTCAAAATGATTAACAGAGAGGGGTTATATTGTATAACGTCATTTTGTATAATATGACAACAAATCTAAAAGAAAACGTTTTCGGTATTACTACCCGTCATTTTGACGTTATAAGTCATATATGCGCGTCATAAGTCACACGTCCGCCATCTTGTCCAAAACAAACGCGGTGGGAAACCAACAAAGAACGAAACTGAGACTTCAATTACTGCTCATGAACAGACTCAATAAAACCGAGTCTGCAATTTTCTCTTTTTGTGTTGCAATTTTTGCTTTCGGGGGATCACCTCCCTTCAGAATTTATAATCTTCACAACAGCAGGTGTTAAGTGCTTGTGTGGCGGCCGTAAAACGTCGCCCCGTACTTCATTCTCAGTGTTGTTATACCTTCTGATCTTTCGAGATCATGAATTTCAGTACTTCTTGTTCTGAAAATTGAATACCGCTTAAGCCGGTGCTAGGGGACGTGAGCAGTGTTGCACTTTCAATTACTGCTCATGAACAGACGCAATAAAACCGAGTCTGTAATGTTCTCTTTTTGTGTTGCAATTTTTGCTTTCGGGGGATCACCTCCCTTCAGAATTTATAACAGACAACATGTAGGTTGTGGGCTTTAACTGAGTCAACATTATCAGGAAATACGAATTGGATAATGCCACGTGTTGAATAGTCACTGTCACTGTCGGAAAACTATGGACTTCTTTTGAACAGTCTGCACACCGGAGAATATGAGATTAACTGAGAAAGAGTTTGCGTTTCTGAAACGGGGTTGATAAATTGTTATAGATCTAGTAACTGGTGACATGAAACTGGAAATGACAGCCAGGGAAGACGCTGATTTGAAATCCGTTATAGATAATTACGGTTGGCTTGTTCTGCATAGTGTCACTTCATGATGGCATCGAGTAAGCGGTTTTCATTATTGAAGGCTGGTAGAGTAGATTCGGCACTGGTACTGTACTGATAGACGTATGGTTTAATTTATCAATCTTAATGTAAAATCGATTAATGGACACTTTCATCATTTTGAACTAAATTACGAGTGCAAATAGCAGTACATATCGTCCAAAGGTCTAATGCGAGGACGTCTTGTCATTTATTGGCAGAAGGTCTGGGTTCGAGTCCCAGTTTGGATTTCATTTTATACTGCTGTTATTTCATTTGTAATAAAATTCATTCCCTGTGTAATTTTGTTTAAAAAATAGAACGAAACATTGCAAAACTATCCCATAAAAGAAGACTTATTGGTTTTCTAAATATCTGACTGCTTAGTGCAAGTTAAAATCCCCATGGGGGAACAAGTAGTCCGGCAACAGTGAAATTATCAAATTGATAATTTCACTGTTATATCCTGGTAAACCACTGGAAAGCATGAAATAAATATATATCATACATAGTATGTGATTAATGATTCAACAGGCACACACACACACACACACACACACACACATACACTCGAAGTTGTTTGATCTCGCGTCAATGTTAATTAACTCCTTAATGTCCTAACCAGTATGATACGGGCCTGCGGATATTCTCCTTATTTTATGCAGTCAGCTATGTGTCAAGCTTTATGTTCATTACACGGCCATTTTAATTGTTCATGCTTAAGCCTGTTGTGACAAACATGTATGGTGAGTACTATAGACTATATTTATAATATTGTTCTACGAAACCAAACCGTATAGCATCATTCAGTTGCAACGTTTGTTGAGTTTATCATTCAGTTTCACGGCTTCAGACAATAACGTAAAACACGCACCATATATTGGTCAGTCAGGACGCCGTTGTGTCTGTGCTAGTCGCATATCAACATATATTTGAGACTATAAATCAAATTAATATTATATATTGCTGCAGTAAAATAAAGATACTCTGGTTTTCTTTCGATCCAAAAAGCAGATGTCGGTTAAGGACTCTACGTGGAATTGTCCTAAGAAGAAGCCAGGCAATGTATATCATCAGTCTGGCAGAATGCTAATATGCGTACGGTAGATTTGTCGGTGTGGCAACATATAGATATTTCGAAAGTAATTGTTTATTGTCATATCTTTGCACTTCGAAATAAATATTATTGAAATTTAGGTATATGTGTTAAGGCTTGATTGGGCCGTAAAAAACATAGGGCCATATGTTGCACATGCATCTTCGGTAACGGCGCAGAAAACGTCGAATCGTAGTCATCAATAAACTGTAGAATAACATTGTATTAGAGATGGGTTTGCATCTGTTTGTTATTATTTGAAAAGCCTAGATACATTGTATAGCATCTACGCTTCCATATTACCCATGCTATTAAATCATGATATAGTAGGCATGTGGGAGCAGCACAGACAGTGTATGGACGTTTTACGTAAGGCGACCCCCTAGACTGATAGGTATTATCAGATTGTATTTTGTAAATCTCCTCGGTTTATGGAAAAAAATCCAAAATGTTAACATTTTCTCTTACTGAATATTTATCTAACAATTTATGATTTGATAAATATTCATTAAATGTCTGTAAGAGCCTTTAGAGCGCTACTCGTCTAAATATAGCATTAGGTGACACCACAAACACGTACATCTGTGTAAGAGCCTTACGTTTTATATTGCAACTGATGTTTGAACAACAATGAGCAGTCTTTGCTAGCACCTGTTTTATATTAATAGATTATACCACCATGTTCCAGTTCTGACCTAATAATATTTAACATGTATTTTGTGAATCGTGTATCTGGTAGTAACACTATATACGTGTTGTAATCAAACATAGTATTGTAATGTTCTGCGCTTTTTTACTTTCTAAACAGTGTGCATTCAATGAAAATTAATGTTTATTAAGTAATTAAATATATCTCATGAAATAAAGATATGTAATCATTTCACTGAAACATAACGGCAAAAGGGAAGTAAGGTCTGTCATAGCCTTTGCGCATGTAGTTTACATTGTTTCTCAGTTGGTTTGTAACCCCCATTAAGGACGAAATGGTTGGTCATGGACGAATCTGGATAATAAATCCATAATATTCCACAAGCAAATAGAACAAACCCTACGATTTGTCTGCGCTGTTTGAAAATGTGCATTAATGCGTTCTCAGGAGTAATGGGTCCACATACAGATCACAATTACACCCACTCGAGGTTGCCTACTCTCAATTCAGGGGTTAACTGAGTACCTGTGAGGTTCACTAGCCGGTACTGCGGGGCTGCATAATCGCGCCATATGTTAACAGTGGTCAGTATTGTAGGTGAATGGCTATATTACCAGAGGAGTACATGTACAGTACTGAGTGTAGATTATAACTAGGTATTTTACTTTATTTTTACTATTAAATTCATTCATTGCATTTGTTATCTACGTTTTTAATGGATGGTGCTTGTGGTGTTGTCTAGGTATCCTAACATTGTTAATCTGTCCGACGAGGACAGTGTCATTATGTATTGGTAGGCGATGAAGAAATATTATTAATGTGTTAACCCTTTCGGCGCCAAATTTCTAATGGTCGTCTGCAATCCAAGTTTGTTAAATCATTCAGTAAAATAAGGAAATGCGATAAATAAATGCAATTTTCAAAGGAATAAAGCACATATATAGAAATAGAGATTGAGACAAATAGTGAAGTCCCTGATCAGACGCCATCTTGAAAAGGCGGCGTCTGATCTGGAACTGCACTATTTGTCGTGGTGCATCTATGCGACTGCGGCGGTGAAAGGGTTAATACTTAACATGTAAGTGAAAGTGTTTGGTTTGTATTCCTGCTTCAGGTGAAATAAGCACAGTCTGTTGCATTGCCATGCCTCATACGTGACGTTGTATACTGTCAGGAAGACTGACATTCTGACTAATGTTTAACTTGCAAATCAATTCGAATCGATTTTATTTAGATTAATATGATACATGCTTCGATAACCGGGTTAAACACTTTAGTGAACGACATTCTAGACACTACAGAAAACTTGTGTAAATGGACAATTGAAGCAAATTGTAAATATTAGGTAACACGCAAGAGGACTATAAACATTTATTTATCGAGTGTGCTTCATTAACATCCATGTGGGGTACAAATGGACATATTTGCCAGATATATATGGACTTGCAAATAATATTAAACAGCTGCAGACAGTAATAATTGGGAATAAAACGAATTGCACGAACTATTCAGAATAGCTCATTACATGTTTAGAAATAAAAATGTATACTATTAATTGCTTAAACTAGTATAGCCTGTACATATTGTGTATATATATATATGTGTGTAAGAGAGAGAGTTGATAAATGACATAAACGAAGTCGCAAGGACACACACAAAAAGACATACTGACTAACATCAAACTAACGAATATTCGTCTCGTTTTTGTCGTACCCTTTATTGCAGTTCTATAGTAATTCTGATTGCAGCTGAATCAGTGATTAAACTTGAGATAGTTGGTTTCAGTTTCTTTTACTTAAATATACTTTTGGTTTACATGCAATTTACCACTGCATTTGCCATCGCAGCTGTTGTAGATTAGTCAGTTAGGTGATATGTTATTCATAGTCTTTGTGTACAGGGTGGAGACGGTATACGCGTGAGGTGTGGCGCCCCTAAACCGGTTTAAGCCCCCATTGGCACTTGGCACTGGTCATTCATAGGCGGTACCTCAATCTTCCCTCTATGTATTGTCTGTTACAATTCTTGTGCGTCTCACTTTGTGTTCGGATAATCATATACAGTTGCTGCTCTATTTGTCATGGTGCTGATCCGACTACAGTGTGTTTTGTTTGATACTTTCTGCATGACTCGTGCATTTACTTCTATTAGGGTTTAAACAGTGAAACACAACTAGTTGAAGTAGTAACTGCAAGGCAATTATTAAATTATTGAACGTCGTAATGACCCTGTATCCGTCGTAATGACCCTGTATCGGCCACATTCGAATTGCACCTCTAAATAGATGTTAATTATAAAAAAGTAGGAAAACCCCACACAAGACACAACAACCACAAAATACATCGAACGAAAACAAGCCAGAGACACACGCGCGCACGCAAGCCCTAACACACACCCCACACGCACGCACACACGCACACATGCGCGCGCACACACAACAAACAAAACGCAAAAACACACACACACGGGATGACAATGTAAAACGTCAAAAACCGCACAGGTAAACCGACAGAAAGACACCAGACAAGCATACAAATAAGGGTGACAAAAAGAGGACCGCCTTGGGACAGTGGCAAAACCATCACTAGGGGTTGTCGCAACCATCGCCGGGAAGTAATGATAAGTAGGCTATAGAAGTTATAACAACTAATGGTTATCAACTTTGTTAAAATGTATGATAGTCGTAATGGGTTCTCAATATGTTCATCAAAGAAGTATTTAAACCAAATATTCGAAAAGGGCCCCCAGTTTCGGAAAATAAAAATTTGATTTATAGTCATAATTATAAGAACATTTGGCCAGCCCATTGCGGCCGTGTTTTTGTCAAGTAAGAACATGTTTTTTTTTATCAATTTTGATCAAGGCCAAATATGGGATTATCCCTACAAAACACCGTTCAATGACCACAGAGAATCATACAAAACATATTCCTAATATAAAACAGATCATTCCGACCACTGGTTATGAAAACGGAAATGGTCATTCAGATAATTAGAGGATATATTTACGTTAATAACATTGACATTGGGGCGATATGCAACGTGCATGTGTAGACTAAAAGCCTTTAAGGAAAATGTTACGATGTTCTGTAGACATACGGATAGGAGATAGTACAATTTTATAAATGTATTGTAATATAGTAATGGTGTTCAGAATCTAAATTTTGCAATATGTTAAGCCCTCTCCCCTGGTCATAAACTAAAATGTTGCATGCATTGTAAAATGGCATACAGTACACATATTAGACTGGTGTTCGCCTCAAAAATACATTAGTTTACTATATGTAACAACAGTTACGGCTCCATTTTACGAACATATGGCCAAAAACATAAATACCTAAATACATAATTGCCATACTGCTGCTTTCCGTTCTAGCAATAGAACTTCTTTAACTCGTTATTTCATATGTACATATTTACGCAATATTGATCAGGGCCTGCTTTGCTTGCTGCTTAATTGATATAAACACTGTTCTACAGTTCCATCTATAGTCAATCAGTAAGTTGTTCATTTACCAGCTTAACCCTTTACCCAATAGCCAAACTTCCAAAACCTTATCTGACACTGATATAGGTAAGCGCTATCTGATTATCAATAACCAATATCTGTGTGATCAGCGGTACACACTCTCACCAATACACTTTATTGGAAATATTGGGAAAATAGTTTGAATCTGACCCCTGTCCGTTTGAATCCCTTATAACTGCATTTGTGCTTCACATTAGCATTATAGTGTAAATAAAAAGTTTTTAGAGAATTAAATTCTCTTTTTGATGGTGTATTTTTCATAGAATTTAAAGTATGTACAAGTACACTACACTGGGTTAAATCGAGGCTAGACAATACATTTTCAGAACATTATTATAATTTTTTTGTTAAATATTTTTGAGACAGTTATTTTTAGCCTGCTTTCAAAATAAAATAGCAGTTCCAAACAGCTTTGATCCAGATCAGACACTGAATAATTGATTTCTCCAATTATTCAGCATGTATCCAGATCATGCTATTAACTCAGGGCCGGAACGGTATCCACGGTTAGATCCAGACCAGATGCTTATTGACTAAATTCAGACATTTATTTATTATTGTTAGACCCAGATCAGAAGCTTGGCATATCTGTGTCTGATCATGATTTGGATTCAACATTGATCCAGATCAGATACTGGATAACTCGGCATCGCATTTGTACCAAACCATTGATCCACCTTACATGTACATGCTGAGTAACTCGGTTTCTGATCAGGATCCATGCGGTTTCTCACTCGGTCAATCGGCATTACAAAAAGTATGTGAAATTTGGAACTTTATTTAATATGAAACGTCGTTAATTCCAGCAGACTACTCTATTATCAACAGAAACAAGATTAAATATTAATACTGACCAGTTCAGTTATTTTTTATTGAAACACATATACAATTATGCAGCAGTTATTATTATAAGTTATTCAATAACACTGTCCACTTTTCCCGTTTCAATGCATTATCCATAATATACAAAACACATCCACTGTAGTTAGCTCCTATCGTATATCCTCGAATATATTATAAGTTCACGGAAATCCATTATAATTCCTGGAACTGTAATGTAAAAGCGTTCCGTTATAACTGGATATATTACTTTCAAACTTACGTATGTATACGCTAAAGCAACTTTTGACAGTTTACATACTTATTATCGCTGTATATAAACAGTATATAGATACATATACCCATTGATTGTTTTTGATGAATTGTATTCTTTTCGCATCGAAAAATAAACAGCAGAAAATAAAGTAACCCATTAGCCGCTGAAAGAGGTGTTGGCTATATATTTGTGTAAACAGTTTTGATCCAGATAAAACGCCGAGTGACCCGGCTTCACATCCAGATAGAAACTGTGAACTTTGCAAGCAGCATTTGTTAATTAAATGTGATTAGCATGAAAATGGTTAACTATTTATTTGATAGCAATTTATCCAGTTATATCCAGGCCACACCACGAGGAGGCGCTCTAACCATGGCCCGTCCCCTCCCCCATCCTCAATCACTGAGTTATGATATGTCCAAAGTCCAAATGCAGATTTTTATGTAATTTTCTTGTTTTATTCTCCCCAAGTCCAAAATGTCCGAATGTAAATAAAGTGATTTTTGTATGCCCCCAACGGCGGGCATATAGTAATCGCATTTCCGTCATGCCGTCCGTCCGTTTGTCCCAATTTCGTGTCCCTTCTATAACGTTTTAATCTCAGAATGGATTTCATAATAACCTGGCACAATTGTTCACCACACAACGACAATGTGTCGCGTTCAACTCCCAGGTCCATGGGTCAAAGGTCAAGGTCAAGGGGTACAATTACTTTGTAACAAATTTCGTGTCCGGCCTGTAACTTCTTTATCTATCAATGGATTTCAATATAACTTGGCACATACTCGTATGTTCACCAGACAAAGACGATGTGTCGAGTTTAGTTCCCTGGTCCATATGTCAAAGGTCAAGGTCACAGGGTACAATTATTTGTTTATATGTGAATGGATTTCAAAGTAATCTGGCACAAATGTTCACCACATAAAAACGATGTGTCAACTCCCTGGTCCATTGGTCAAAGGCCAAGGTAACACGGTACAAATTTTTGGGGCATTTGTCATGTTACTGTGACAGTTCTTGTTTACATGAAAGTAAAGCTGATACTTAGCCATTCCCATACTCTTCATGCTCCGTCTAACATTTGCGGACAGCCTAGATTCAGATGAGACTCCGGATCCAAAATTTTGGCATTAGGTCACCAGCTTGGTGACTATGACACGTTTCGAGTCTGAGAATGATTTTATTCCCAATAACTTTCTCCGTCATATTTTGACTTAAGCTTAAAATAATTGGGCTCAAACCTCAATCATTAGTAAGTTGCATGACATTAGCATCTGGGCAGCCGTGAGTATTACAGTAGGAGAAAAGCTATGTATGGACGACTCGAGTGATATGTTTGAATTATGGCCATATATAAAGGGCTGCACTACTACCCTACTATTTTAACCCTTCTCTCGCTGAATTTTAAAATACATTTCTCTTTCTTTACCCTTGCCCTATTGTATAATTACATATATCTTCACTGTGTACAAGTATTTCGCTGTGCATTCACTGTTGTGGAGTGCACTGGTTGCACAATCAATTTGTAAATAGTGCAGACCCTGATGGGACAGCTCCTGCAGGAGCTGTCTCATCTTGGTCTTCACTATTTACAGGTAGGTATATTGACGTGAACAGCAAGCGAAGGGTTAGGGACACACCTCATATACGGATACACAAAGAACAACTATGGATGATGCATCAGTTGATAAGTCTAGATTCATGATATATCACTTCATGATTTCGGAAACTATATCGATAGAACGTGTGGTTGCTGTATAAATCTTAGAGGTATTGTGACCCATACTAAATAAGGAAAACGCGCCTAGATTTTACTTAACCTATCAATATTTCATGTTGAGAGGAGGGGATCTAAAGAAAACAAACTATTTTCTGGAATAAGCTATTAACATTAATGGGTTCAGTAGCGCATATCCTGAGGGAACCGTATGATTTGGATCTACACTGTTTTCCTATGTCCCTTTTTAGGGTCATCTGGCATTACTGAGTTAAGGTAATACATCTAAATGCTTTAACTGTACGATAAGCCTCATCAGATTCTGCTCTGTTCGCCTACGATATGATAAAGGTCTGATGATATAATTTCTACAGTGGAAGATATACCATTTACAAAAAGCATCTGATAAACATTCGTATTTGCGTTATATCTTGCATAAATATTCAACATGTATCGTGTTAAGCGTGTGGTCAAATGAAGTCAAACTGATTATCCGATAAAACATGCACTTGCTTCTGTAATCTATTTGACTTATCCATTCCAAATGTATCACATGTTTTAGGTCATCCATATCATTTCTCTTTCTGAGATACTAAATACATAACACATAGAAAAAACAAATATTACACGATTGCTTTATAAACAAGATCTTCTTATCAAAACAAATGAAATAATGTTGTGTTTGTAAACATATTCATCCAACAGGTAGACTGCCACACAAGTATGATATATTATTTTAAGGAATACAAGAATGAATGTAAGCAACTTTTGATATGATAATGGTCTTCTGACAATGCAACATATTAGGGGATATATGGATGTTGGAAATGATGTCATGAGTCAATAGGTCACTTGTTTGTGTAAAATAAAAGCAGTTTAGCAAACTGATATTAGAGTCAAATCTCGCTAAAACGACCACATAAAAATATAATTCTCTATTTCTAAAACAGGTTGTAACCTAATACAGAATAAAAATGAAATAAAAATATTCATATAATACGTTTCAACCCTGCATCAGCTACCATTTTTGCAGTATCCTATTTCATGAAGTCATATGCTCGCTTTAGCGAGATGATACAGTGCAGTAATCGCTTTTACATAATTCTAAACAAAGCGCCATATCATATAGCCGTTGGCTGCAATACATTTGAACCAGAACTACTAAAGTTTGTGAAATGTTGACTGATGTTCACCAAAGGGACATGTTTTAAAACTAATAAAATCCCGTCAGTAGGTTATTTGATGGGACCATCTAAAGTTTCAATATAATCATATAAAACAGATAGATCCGCCTCTAACGGTAATATGTTGTATGTATCAACCTTGCCTGCGGCCGTTTTGACGGCGGTTACTAGAACTGTATCCAAGGGATATTTATTCTGAGTACTACTGAGAGCAATGCTATGAAACTTTCTCTATAACGTTATAAGGAATTCTAAACCCGTCCCTGGAGAAATAACGATTGCAAATTGTAACAAACAATATTTGAATCACTCGAAACATGTTTAGGAGTAATCAAAATGTTGTTTATCAAACAAATACTATGTTTTCCCACCGGTGTTTTTCCCGCAAATATTTGACTTGCGTTAGGTACAAATCACTGAAACAATGCATTAGATATATACTAGTCACGACAGTTACACATAATGATGGATTTATTTGACTCTACTTGAACGTTGGTGGTTGAACGATACGTTCTGTATATTCATAATATAACAAACCATTTGGTATAGATACAGCGAGAACTTAGGAAAAATAAGATAGATAATTGACACAGGTGACTAAAATATAGAATCTGAATATTGTCTGGAAATAAAGTTCACTTAATCACAATTTATTTGATATAGTTGTAAGGAACATACATAACGTTAACTGTTTAATGTTGCGACATTTAACAGTGAATTTGGCACTGACCACTGGTAGGACAATGCATTTCATACATAAAATGATGCAATGTGTATTTGGTGCGTTGTAGTAAGAACAGCGTTACAAAATCGACCAAACTGTGCACCACAAATCTATTGTAATATTCATACATTAAAATGACATGAATTAATAAATTGCTCTTATGACAAATTATGAGAATGTAGCCTCCGATCTATATTATTTCATAACATACAGGTATTAACCCTTCGCTTGCTGAAGTTTAAAATACATTTCTCCTTATTTACCCATGTCCTGTTGTATAATCACATATATATATTCACTGTGTACACGTATTTTGCTGTGCACTCACTGCTGTGGAGTGCACTGGTTGCACAATCAACTTGTAAATAGTGCAGACCCTGATGAGACAGCTCCTGCAGGAGCTGTCTCATTTGGGTCTTCACTATTTACAGGTAGGTATATTGACGTGAATAGCAAGCGAAGGGTTCAACTCTGACACGGTAAGCAACCCCTACTGAAGACACATCAATCTGGTAAATGTTGGAGCTTGAAGTGTAACTATATCATGGGCATTTGTCATTTTGTATTTAGCAAACCCACAAATGCTGATGTATGCACAGTTTGTTCGCCGCCCCTGTATGGTTTCGGAGATATCCAGCACCATCGCTATTTTCTCACCATAGACTAGTCGGTGAGGAGTAGCACCAGTAATTTCCTGTGGGATACTGTTATAAGCCATTTCAACAAAATCTACAAGAGTGTCCCAATCCATTTGGTTTTCCCTTACGTGTTTAGACATTATGATTTGAAAAGTTATCTTCATTCTCTCCACTAACCCGCCGGATTTTGGATGCGGAAATGTTCTATAGTTCTTGATTTTCATCAGTGACTTTTTACTTTTTATCTGGTCTTTTGCGTCTGCAACAGAACATTCTTTCATAGGTTTGGCACAACGTGACCAAGTCGGATTGCTCAGTCAAGGAAATACACATGCAACTGTCTCCGCATGGCCTCTAAAACAAACAATATAATTGTGTTTGAATAGTCCTGTCCGACAGATTTCAGCCGACACATATTTCAAAGTACCTTCTGAATTCACCCATCTCCTTGACCACTTAACGTACGTCGGCATGGGAATTATCGTACATTTTTCCTACGATGTTGTATTTTTCAAACGCCTATTGTCAACAAAGTGGTGCAATTTTGCAACAAATTTGAAAGGAGCCATTTCATTGGATGAGCGAAGGAAAAGTTGGCAAATCCGTGACGTCACGTACAATGGCTCATTCCTCGACGATTTGAAGCAAACTGACAAAACTCGCTAGTTTTACAGCATTCCTTTGATGCTGGGGACTAAAAATTGAAGGTGTGTGATATATTTGATTATTTTTTTTAACCCCGCCAGTTTTTAAACTGCAAATTGCTAGGTTATTGCTGTGATGTATTGAAACCGGTTTGAACAAACGTTTGTTTATGACCCCAATAAAACACGCGAAAGGTTGAGAAAAGCATTGTTGGATTGATACTTGTTCATAAGTTACCGTTATAAAATTATATTCATTGGATAGAAAAATATATTGGCTTTCAATTGCCGAAAGACTTACACAAATATCATTTAAATTGTAAGAGTAACAGTCATATTTGTACTCGTGGTAGTAGGAACCCTTGTTATTATATATATAGTACATATAGACCCACATGAAGCGGTCCAGACCACTGTGCGTAAACACAGACATCATATTATTCAAGATTCCAAACATATGGAAAATGTTGTTGTATCTTCTGGTCCAAACCAGACAGGTTATATCCTACGTGTTAAACATATAGAACATTGATTGATTGAGTTGGGTTTAACGTCCGACCAACAATAGTTCAGTTATATGCAGACGGCACCCGCATGAGACAAGTTATATTGCTGCCTCACTGAAATACCCCTGCCGGGCACATGACAAGGGCACCCAACCAGTCACATTATCCTGACACCGGAGCGACCAGTCTTAGAACTACACCTTTTAATGTCGAGCGTAGACAAGGGAGCTACTAGTATCAACTTTTAATGACTTTTGGTCTGTCGCGGCCGGAGGTCGAACCCACGACCTCCCGTGCCGTAGGCGGACGCTCTATCATTGAGCCACGCGGCCGGTATCAAAGAGTGTGTTAAACTGAAACATTCCATAGTCGATGTCGATGGACTAATATTTACAATCAATAAAAATATTTCTGTTTCTATAATCAACATACCATTATGTAAAGTTAGTCGGATATTCAACGGTATAACCCATTATTACCTGAATAATCATTTCAGAAATGATTGCATAAATAGTATTAATTACAATATATCTGAAATGACATATGGACAAATGTTATTTATGTTTTAGGCAGAAACGTTAGAAACAGGCCTCTAGTACACACTAAGCAAACAAGCAGATGCCCTTATCATACAGTTCCTATGAATGTTTAAATGACGGCAAGCGTTAAGTACATTGCGTTTTACAATGCACGGGAACTACGGAGTTGTAAAGTAAATAAAATGATGTTGACTACAGCAAAGAGAAATAATTTGTCCCTACGTTAAAATTCGAAGCCTCTGGCGATTATAAATTGTGGATATAACAAGACAAAAAATACTGCTATATTGTAATATTAGTCAAAGGTCCTCTGTATTGCGTATACAAATACAATGCCTTCATAAAATTAGTGACTTTGTTCTGAGAGGTAGCTTCTAGCGTTTTCTTCATAATTTTACTGATGCATTATGTGCACATACAATAGCAACGTAAGTCACAAACATGAGTTCTTAGCCGAAAAAGAAATAATGAAAAAGGAGAATAAACCAAACAGACTAGTATTAGAGTTATGGGCCTTGTGCATGACACTTTCTCTTATCAGGTCTGTTACATAAGTGAGGTTTAAATTTAATTATATCAGTAGAACAGGCCTTAGTGGCTGAACACAATGAAAAAGGGTAATAAATCCATAAATCTTAATGTTAGAAGTATGAACATTGTGTATTACACTTCCTCTCATTAGTCCTGTTCCATGTATGAAGATTAAATATAATCAGTAGAACAGAATATACGGCCTGGACAAGAAAAGTGTGACAACGACGACGACAACGACGATGGCAACGACGACGACGCTCACGACAGACAAAGTGATCCCCATTTGTATGCCATGCTTCGCAGGCGACACAAAAATAATAATATGTAGAAAAGAACCCAGAACACGTCAGAGAATTGTGGCTCTGAATTACCTATGTTCCTCTCGTGTTCATGGTAATCCCATTTCAGCCCTATCTATTCTTGTAAATACATTTGACCAGTAAAGATGCGGATATGTAATGCATATAATACTTAGGGGGACCGGTTATAGTATAACGCAATATATGGATCCAAATGCGAAAGTGAATACAACCGATAGGGCCATAGTTGCAGAGTGTATATCATATTTGAAAACAAGTCATGGTTTATGTAAGCGAGTTTAAGTAGAACGTAGACTCTGGCGAATGATACTCTGTTTATCGTACCATGCTAATGCCTTCGTCTTGATAAGTTCCATATACGATATATACATACACAGTAAAAGTCCGTTATTGCGACCACCTAGAGGTATAATTATGGGTGCTAGATACAGGTGTAAGCTTAATGCAGGATAAAAATAATGCAGAAAGCTCTTGGAGTTTTTTTAATTAATTTTGTCCTGCATTAAGCAGCCACCGGAATATAAAGACAGGTATATTTATTTTTATTAAGTGGTCGCATTAGAGGGGTTTCACAGTATGTCTAACATTAATAATGCTATAAAGTGCTTGCACATTTACATGTAGCCAAGTGGGGCTATGTAGTTTAAGGACATGTTCATGTAGCGGCTTATAACCCATAACTTTGCTTGTATCCCGGTTAATACAACCACAACATATTTGGTTTTGTTTATATCTAACTTGTGTAATATAATATGTAGAGTGGTACAAATCCTATTTTGTATGCGTCTGCGTGTTCAGTAGTAAGCTGTCGATAGCAATTCCGCGTTGGCATGGATTCATATGGAATGAATCCAGCATCGATAAGATGAAGCGAATGTCTGCCCCTTGATCTAAAGGTCTAAAAAGCCCCCTCGGTCTGCATTAAGTGGCAACTTGTCTGAAATATCGGCATTGGTACTAATTTAAGCGTAGAGATTAGCCAATTACTGCGAAGTGTTCTTTTAAGAGGACATAGGAAAACCATGTTGACCAAGATCAGAGTGTTCCTGAAGGAGTCCACTAACCACAGCCTGAACTCCATCAATGCCAGTGGCTTATTTCAGCGAATTATTATTTTTTTGCCATGCTCCTTCCATACAAATGGGTGGGATTCAAGGTAGGACGCATAAGAGCTTACACTAAATGATATGGGAGTAAATGGGCTATAGAGTTTTTACTGTATGACTCCATTAACTATTGATTGGCAATGTCAGTGGCAGTGTCATTGTTTGTTAAAAAAGGACATCATTAGTCATTGTAAATACTATTTCAACCTTTCCGGAACTTTTTATCTTCTCTGGTATGCAATGTATCATGATCTGGATTATAAACCGGATCATTAATTACGTTTTATACGTTCCAAGAAAGCCATTTTAATCACGACCACAGTGTCCAGCAGTATTTTGATTAAAAGTTAATGCTACTGATGCCTCATCCAAAACAAAGTTGTTTATAATTATTATTATTATATACCATATTTATATAGCACTTTTTTCATACATTATAATACGTTCAAAAGTGCTTTACAATTATAAAAAAACAACCACACAACAAAACACATAAATAAGAGTAACAAGTAAAATAAGGACGTTATAAGAACCTACAGTTTACAACATGAGAATGTTAAAGGTGCATTAAATCAAAGTATTATACAGGTATTAAGACAGACATAATTACAAGTAAAATGGGCATCTCCGCAGTTATCTAAACAATAAAACTCTATCCAGTTAAGAAATAAAACTGATAATTTATATATATTAAAAAACAACAACACTCATTGTCCATGTATCTGTATGAAGAAGTGTGTTTTCAATGCCCTTTTAAAACTTTCTAATGATTTAGAGTCTCTGATTCCTTCAGGCAGCGCGTTCCATAGTCTGGGAGCAGCAGCTGCAAAGCTCCTGTCACCGAACATGACTTTGCTGTTGCTTGGTACAATGAGTGTAATGACATTGTTCTTGGATCTCAAGTTTCTTGCTGGTGTGTACACGTGTACAAGATTTCTGACTTATACAGGACACTGATCATGCAAAGCTTTATATGTTAACACAAATATCTTAAACTGAACTCTAAATTGGACAGGTAGCCAGTGAAGCTCCTTCAAGATAGGAGTTATATGACTATGGCGAGCAGTCCTGCTAATAAGTCGAGCGGCTGTGTTTTGAACGTTTTGTAGTTTGCTCAAGATTATTTTTGGGACGCCTTGTAGAAGGGAGTTACAGTAATCCAGGCGTGATGTTACTAAGGAGTGCACCAGTGACTTTGTGGCATCAGCAGTTAAGTACTTTCTAATGTTGCCAATTTGTCTAAGTTGCATATAACAAGACCTGCAGACTGAGTTAACATGTTGTTCCATGGTCATTTGTGAGTCCAACCAGGCACCTAGAGTTTTAACACAGTTTAATGGTTTTATGTTTGCAACCCCGACATTTATTGATATATCAGAAGTGAATTTAGCATTGCTGTTTGAGGAAAATAGTATGACTTCGGTTTTGTCAGCGTTTAGTTTAAGCATGTTTTCATGCATCCATGACACAATGTGATTGAGACAACCTTCGACAATTTTCAATGCATCACTTACTGTCGTACAATCAGTTGGTTTGAACGAAAGGTACAGCTGGGAGTCATCCGCGTAGAAATGGTGATTCAGTCCATGATTACGACATATAGCACCCATCGGCTTTGTGTACATCGTTTAGCTTTTGTGACCTAGAACGGACCCCTGGGGCACACTGTATTTCATCAGCACAGGTTTTGAAAGGTCACCATCGATACACACAGTTTAGTAGCGGTCGGTTAGGTATGAGGTTAACCATTTCAGCGGACTTCCTGTAACTCCAAAATGATGTTTTAGTCGACAAAGAAGAGTTCCATGGTCAATGGTGTCAACTGCTGCTGATAGGTCAAGTAAAACCAGTACTGTGACATTTCCCTGGTCTAACGACTGGAGGATGTCATTCTGTACTTTCAAAAGTGCAGTTCCTGTCGAGTGAAATTTGCGGTATGCAGATTGATGTTCTTCATGCAAATTGTTCAGTGTCAAATATTGCTGTAAGCACACGTCAACTACTTTCTCAAGAACATTGGATATAAAAGGTAGGTTGGAGATAGGTCTGTAATTCTTAAAAATGTTCTGGTCAAGACCTGGCTTTTTCAGAAGGGGCCTTATATATGCACTTTTGAAAGATGCTGGAACGTGTGCAGATTCAAGCGAAGCGTTAATTATTACTGTTAATATTGGAAGTAGTTCATCTAGACACAATTTCAAGAACCAGGTCGGTATTGGGTCCAGTTCACAGGATTTATTCGGCGATCTTTGTATGATCCGTTTAACTTCATCTTGTGTGACAGGAATGAAATAGTCCAAGCAGTTAACTGTTGAAGGTAAATCTAGCTCAGTAGATAATGAATGAGAAACTGGTTGCGTTTGTGTGCTTATTCCTGTTCTTATGTCTTCAATTTTATTGATGAAGAAATCGCTGAATTATTGAGCTAGTGTCGTCAAGAACCTTCCTGTAGGTAGAGCAACTTCATCAGTACTGCGTAACAGATGTTTAGTAATTTTAAACGGATTCTTCTGATCTTGGCCACATGACTCAATTTTGTCTGAATAGAAGTCAATTTTAGCATGCTTTAATAATTTATTCACAATGGCACACTGCTGTCTATAGATATCATGGTCAACTGTTAGCTTAGTATTTTGCCATTTGCGTTCCAACTTCCGTTTTAAGTGTTTTTCTTTGTGCAGTTCCTCAGTGTACCACTCACAAGACGGCCTAAGAACAATGGTCTTCGTCCGCATGGGTGCATGTTTATCAATAAGCAAGGAAAGTTCATCGGTATATTTTTTCACGAGTGTTTCTACATTTGATGATTTTTGTTGGGTGTATCTGACGACTTAATATCATCTTTAAATGAGTCTATATTGATCGCCCGGAATTTCCTTAAAGATATGGTTTTCCATACAGGGGCAGGTTTTGCAGCTTGAGCCGTGAAAAATATTGCAAAATGGTCTCGCGCAATTTTACTCATGTTATCAGACAACCCAATGTCGGTAACTGCTACATCAGTAACTATGTTATCTGTGTCCCTGGTAATGACAACATCAAGTGTATGTCCACCAGCATGGGTTGGCTCACTGACTAACTGTCGCATACCACATGATTCTAATGTACTTGAAAATTTGATGGAGTCTTTGTCTGTTGGGATATCAAGATGGATGTTCAAATCGCCGACAATGATAATGTTTTTGTCTATTGTTGCGTATTTAGTAAGAAATATGGGCCATTCTCGCTCCAGGAAGATACTTGTCTTAAGACCATTTTCACGTGTTGGTGTGGTCTGTATAGTACTGCTAATCGCATGGAATAGCCGGATGTTGCAATCCATGAATTCAAATGTCGAGAAGTCGTGATCGTTGGTTGATGATACGATGTGAATGTCAATACTGGACTTGTAAATAAGTGCGAAACCACCACCACGGCGTCTTCTAGGACGAAGGACATGTTTGATCAGATAACCACTAGGGACAAGTTCATTGATGCAGGCTTTATCAATAGATGAACCAAGCCAAGTCTCTGTCACAGCAACAAGGTCGAAATTGTTAGTGAGAATAGTATCGCATAAAGCAAGAGTCTTGTTTGTCACTGATCTTGGGTTTATACAGCAAATTTTCAGACCAGTCTGTCCTTTAGATATCTTAATGGATTGACATTTAATCTTTCTGAGATAGCTGGTTGTTTCCGTTTCAATAAAAGTTCTGTCAACTTGTTTGTTTGGCCAGTTCTGTATAATCGTTGTAATGGCTTCAGGCAATGTTTTTAGGTTGTAAGTATTTACTCCTTGATTTGTGTCCCATACACGTTTCACTCCAGGTTGCCTTGCCCGGGTACCTCTGAAGTGAAGTATGCCTAAATGTTTCATTCTAGCCATTGTTGATGGATTAGGCCTGGCTTTTGTTTGTTTTCCAATACAATACAAATCATACTTAGTGTACTGTTTGAATAGTGATATGTGGTCGCTAACCATTGCTGCAGGCAATTTGCACAATTTTGACCCTGCATATATTGAAAATTCTGTATTGAATTTAGTTTTCAAATCAAAACCAAACCACAATGTAATTCCACTCATAAAAAATTTATATACTGTAATAGTACCTTCATGCATGTTCATGACAATTTTGAGAATTTCATGAAGATTATAAACATAAATAATATCTAAAATAAAAAGTTTGAGAGCTCAAATGTTGCAGCCTACACCTGGCGCATTCTACACCGACATATAAAATAATTTACTAGAATCTAATACTGGTAGCATTTTGAAATGATGCATTATATCGTGATGCATTGTTTAGAAACATATTACTATAATGTTGACCATGACGTAAAGGGTACGTAATATCAGTATGCTTAAAAGTGATGCAATATTTACGAGACATATTTACATGTACGTCCTAGGAAGGGATATTCCTGTGGATACAGCGTGGGTCGAGTCCGAAATGTTTGAAATCAAGCGTGGGAGATTTGAATACAGCATCTGATTATTGCAGCCATAGTGGATACCGTAAACCTACAGTACCTGTCAGCTCTCATGAGTATCTGATATACACCCGATAGCCATCGTACTCAAACCCATCTCTAACCTGACCCGGGGTGGTTAGTTTGTTCAGAATTGCGAGTTCATTTGTCCCCCAAGAAAATGGGTTCGTTACGCACACTGCTTTCGAATAAACGATTGCCTTCAACACGTTATAAGTGTAAATAGTATATTTACAAGTTTATGAGAACATTTGAAGCCTTTACCATAAAGTAATAAACAGTAGGTAGTCAAGAATTTCGATAATTATTATTTGCGAACAGGAATGACGAAAATTTGACGTTCGCTCATAATTGGTACAATTTACCTTAGCCAGAGGTGGTACAATTCCAACCAGAAATGTCTTTGTATATTGCGGCAATGAAAGTGAGCCATAGGCGACATTGCCAATCAATATTCCCCGAAATACCTCGCAATGGCTTACGACTAAGAGAAAATAAAAGATACAATCCAATCAATTGCGCTTACAAATGCAATATAATGTGCTATATGTCTATATGTGCACTGTGTTGTCTATTAGCACGATTAGGGTGCAGTTTTACCTTTATAAATAGTTTTGGATTGAGATATGATGCCAACTCACTTGGCATCTCATTTGGATCACAATTAGTCTGGACGCATTACTAGTTTTCCAACCGCCTGCTGTTTAACACTCGATATTTTGCAGCTTTCGCAGTAGTGGGGACATCATAGATTATTACAGACAGGAATGGGTCTCTATCGCCACATAAACAGGGGTTGTTAGCGCTGACATATGGACAGATGGACAGATAAACACACGAATGGACAGACAGACGGGCGTTTTCATGGATTGAGTGTTATGCCTCTCTTCCTCGCTCAAAATAGTCACATACAATGAAACATTGGTCACATAAAAAGTGCCACATAACCATCAATCCGTGTGAGAGGACAGACGGAAGAACAGGGAAAACATAATATTATAGTCCCATTCGGTGTTCGCCAGGAGGGGACTAACAGTCGAGTTATACGTAGTTTGTAATCACATTTGGTTACTTTTGTAATTTATATGACGATTTTCAACCGATCATTTTTAGGTTTTTGTACGTATATAACTCGAGTTATCGTTCAATGTGCAACGATATGTTATGTTGGCTATGATTGGCCTTTTCCAGCCAAACAAGCTATATGCATATACATGTATCAGATATTAAAGTATTCATGATTTACCAATAAAAATATAAAAACACAACATAGAACACTACGTTTCATGTTGGTATTGGTTATCAGGGAACCAAAACGTGGTCAGAACAATGACGTTGAACGCGACAAAACAACAGTTTCCGTAGTCGATAAGTGCCCAGTGGTCCTTACAAAGGTGCTCTCTGATCGTGTTTGGCACTATTTGGTGAACTTACCAATGCCAATGGCTTATTATAACAGATATATTATTTAATGCGTCCCTACCACATGACAAATGGACGGCTTCCAAAGTAAGACCTGGTCGGGGTTTCCATAAATTATATGGGAATAAATGGGTTAAATAGAAATTAGATACCAACACGAAGAACACAAACTGACTGACATCTCATATTAGACAAAAAGAGCATTATCTCTGTATACATCATCAGCCGACGGGAAACTTCTCAGACGGACATCTGCCTATCTAGTCCGGTACTACACGTGCTTATTTCCAACGAAACTAATTACGAATTCCAGTCTAGAATAAAATGATGTATATTCCTAGTAATGAGGTTGTCAAAGACAATTACTTAGAAGGACGGTCATAATGCAGTGATAAAACATAAACATAGACATTAATATTTATTGTTCATCTTTCTTTAGAATTTAATGATGTTAAGATCCATTTACTTGATATAAGTATTTGTTATTGCTTTTTTGATAACATAATATGTGGTGTTGTTTGGTTTGCCTAGTGTAAATATGCGTATCGGACGCGAACGCGGCGTGTTAAAATACTTGAAACAACGGATGAAAGCAATACAATGATGTACAGATATTCACTAATATATTACGCTAAGCAAGTGACACAAGATTCCATAGCAGTACTCAACGTAATTTTGCGTGGGACATTCTGCCAAGCAATTTAAACCTATGAAGTGATATCATTATAAAGAACGTCTTTCCGCGTACAGAGATGAATGTAGCCTGTTGCAGTTCCATATAACATATAGCGAGGGGTTAGCGACACACATTCAGTATTCATGTTGTTTTGCCGTTTATATATATGCTGTTCTAATTGAGAGTATAACTCACTGCATAGCACAAACGAATTGTTGACAGAATATATATCTTTAATATGCTTACGCTTATAAATATCATTGATGTTTTTCATATATTGCCATAGTACATGTGTTTGAATAATTAAACCTTAATATTTTTGGACACACATTTGCTGAATATTATATGTATACTTTGCACAAGGGTGATGCATTGTATCTACAACAGAAAATCAAATTTCTGTCTTGTATGTATGGTACCATTCTAACGCAATAAGATATATGTTAGCGTTTTGTATTACTTTGCATGTGAACTAATGGGTATATAGTATGGTAATGAAAGCAATGTTATAATGTTTTCCCTTAATCAGATACAGAGATGAAGAATGAATTTGATATCATTCCACCTCTTTCTATTTTTGAATTAACAACGTAGATTTTATTTGTTTTTTTTTAAAAGACATATTCGTGTGTAACTGGATACGTTTTTGCGCGGTATGAGTAATTAACGTTTATATTTATGCTTAACAAATTTTACACAAACTTGTTGATTACAAAAATATCATTGTAATTAGAGTTCGTCTTTAGTGCCGATAACGAGAATAAAACTGTTAAAATCGGTGGCACAATACAAATTCTGAAGGAAGGTGAACCCCCGAAAGCAAAAGTTGCAACACAAAAAGAGAAAATTGCAGACTCGGTTTTATACAAAGTCGAAAAATAATATATTGTATTGAATTTATATAAATGATATGGATATTTGTTTTTGTTGTTTTGTAGTGTAGTGTATTGCCTGGATAATGAGGGAACCTGATTAATAAAGAATGGAATAACTACAGTGAAACCTCTCTATAACGGCCAATAGAATGTGTTAATTAGTTGGTACTTAGGGCAGGTGGCCACTTAAAGCAAGGTGAAAGTAAAACAGAACGCTCCAATAGGAGCGTTCTGTTTTACTTTCACCTTGCTTTAAGCAGCCGCCTGCCTTTAACACAAAATACTTGATGTAATTTAGTGGCCGTTATAGAGAGGTTTTACTGTATGTGTATTTAGCACGGAATACGAGGAGGAAATGTTAGCAGACTGAAATGTATTAAGCATGCCGATAACCACGCTCAGGTCCCTCTATCCACTTAAAAGAAAATAAAGAAAATAAATTGTATCCTGCATGCCATATACGTGATAGATAATAACGAGGCAATACACAGTGTTAACCCTTAGGACAGCTCGATATAAGCATATATTGAACACATAACAACGTTTAAAACATGACCATACTTTTAGGAGTGAGTTTGGTTCACTAGTCTTCACTAGTGAGTCAAACTAACAATCAACCTAACATAACCACTAATGCTAATTAATTAACATTAATGATAAAATTATACGTATTCATTTCTTTAGCATCACTGACCATTTTGGTATGGTTCAACATATGTTCAAAAGTGCAATTTCAGTAGTTGTCTTCCATAACTTATGCATTTGATATATGAACTTAGAAAAACTGTACCCCATTATTAGTAACAAACAGATCAAAGTTTGTGTTTGAATTGTCCTTCAGTATAACCTGTCTAAAGCGGCCATCGAATATATATAAATATGTATGCATCTGCAAGCCTAATGCAGGTTAAAATTATGCAGAAGGGAGCTTTATGCATTACGTTTACCCTGTATTCAGTAATCACCTGCTGTTTAAGACTCCTATGTTCAATAAATGAATGACCGTTTGAGACAGGTTCTATAGCATATCGTATGTACAAAATTCGTATGAATATCTACCTCTAGCAATATTAGCAGTTGACCTGAAAATCAATAGGTTGCAAAGAGTCATGAAAGGAAACATATACACAAAGAACAATCAGTTGGTGTTTTATGTTAGTTACCGATATAAACTGCATGTGTCTATAAATAAATTTGTAATACGTATAGCAAATTAATCCTGTCAAGATGAGACAACAATAACATATATGTCACATCAATTTCAACTCTATAATGCATGTTTAAAACAAAAGGACAAAACTTTCATCTGGCGATGTTTTATTCTACATATTAAAGCTCCAGAAAGTAAAGTAGCTGGCTTTTCATCAATTCAGGAAACTTCATACAAGCGCTTATGCAACTATCTCTTTTGTTATCACAATTGATGTTCATAGACGTGTGCGAACATAGATTGCGCACATGCAATAATGATGCGGTATTCACATACGATCTTGACTTCGTCTTTAGAAATTCCTCATCAATATTAGCAGAAACCCTGTATTAGGTGATCAAACCCAATCAGCAGTGTATTTTCAGTATAGTTTCGGCGGAAATATCTACAAGAGGTGTACTTATGCATCGCATTGCTCGTTAAGGATCTTTGATGATTAATCGACCTGACTTATGGAACAGAAAATATGAGAAATTAAATTAGCACTGTGCCGAATTGGAATAAGTCTATTGACAGCCTACTGTGTTAACATGCGTATCCGTTTTCAGATTTAAACATCAATCAATATATCAGAATGTAACATAATGTAATACGTTCTTTATAATGATGTCACTTCATAGGTTTAAATTGCTTTGCAGAATGTCCCACGCAAAATGACGTTGAGTACTGCTATGGAATCTTGTGTCACTTTCTTAGTGTAATATATTAGTGAATGTCTGTACATCATTGTATTGCTTTCATCCGTTGTTTCAAGTATTTTAACACGCCGCGTTCGCGTCCGATACGCATATTTACACTAGGCAAACCAAACAACACCACATATTATGTGATCAAACTAACAATCAACCTAACATAACCACTAATGCTAATTAATTAACATTAATGATAAAAGTATACGTATTCATTTCTTTAGCATCACTGACCATTTTGGTATGGTTCAACATATGTTCAAAAGTGCAATTTCAGTAGTTGTCTTCCATATCTTATGCATTTGATATATGACCTTAGAAAAACTGTACCCCATTATTAGTAACAAACAGATCAAAGTTTGTGTTTGCATTGTCCTTCAGTATAACCTGTCTAAAGCTGCCATCGAAAATATATAAATATGTATGCATCTGCAAGCCTAATGCAGGTTAAAATTATGCAGAAGGGAGCTTTATGCATTACGTTTACCCTGTAATCAGTAATCACCTGCTGTTTAACACTCCTATGTTCAATAAATGAATGACCGTTTGAGACAGGTTCTATAGCATATCGTATGTACAACATTCGTATGAATATCTACCTCTAGCAATATTAGCAGTTGACTTGAAAATCAATAGGTTGCAAAGAGTCATGAAAGGAAACATATACACAAAGAACAATCAGTTGGTGTTTTATGTTAGTTACCGATATAAACTGCATGTGTCTATAAATAAATTTGTAATACGTATAGCAAATTAATCCTGTCAAGATGAGACAACAATAACATATATGTCACATCAATTTCAACTCTATAATGCACGTTTAAAACAAAAAGACAAAACTTTCATCTGGCGATGTTTTATTCTACATATTAAAGCTCCAGAAAGTAAAGTAGCTGGCTCTTCATCAATTCAGGAAACTTCATACAAGCGCTTATGCAACTATCTCTTTTGTTATCACAATTGATGTTCATAGACGTGTGCGAACATAGATTGCGCACATGCAATAATGATGCGGTATTCACATACGATCTTGACTTCGTCTTTAGAAATTCCTCATCAATATTAGCAGAAACCCTGTATTAGGTGATCAAACCCAATCAGCAGTGTATTTTCAGTATAGTTTCGGCGGAAATATCTACAAGAGGTGTACTTATGCATCGCATTGCTCGTTAAGGATCTTTGATGATTAATCGACCTGACTTATGGAACAGAAAATATGAGAAATTAAATTAGCACTGTGCCGAATTGGAATAAGTCTATTGACAGCCTACTGTGTTAACATGCGTATCCGTTTTCAGATTTAAACATCAATCAATATATCAGAATGTAACAGTCTGGTTATACTACGTTATGTAATATTTCTTATAACATAACTCGTGGCTTCAGCGTGACGTAACACTATCATATATAGTTTGATATTCACGGGCATATATTCACTAGTGAATAACATTCGAACGACCTAACTGTATTTATACGCGCTGTCAAAACAAACTGGCGGACGGTGACCTACCTGTCAATGATTGAGTCAGGATAGATGGCAAAGGACTGTTGGCACTTGCGCCATAATTTCGATAAAATAATACAAATTATAATCGCTGTCAGTAAATATTTATAACAATGTATGCAAAACAGACCTACCAGCTACTCTGACCCAAACCATCCATCTACACAAAAAAATGCCTCCACAACGTTACATTTTCAGATTACTTCAACGCATGTCCTTTCGTTTATGCAGATTTCTACTCATATAAAAATATCTCATAAATCATAAACTATATAGTCATCTGAATCCAGCACAGCACAAACATATTTCAAATATGTTATATACTCCAAAACAGCTTATCGCGAAAATCTTCCTCCTGTTCCAACACAGTTTTATGCAGCAGTTCGTCTATCCCTGAATCTTTTGTCCATTTCAAAAAACTTTTTCACTGAATTTAAATCGAAATCTTATTTCTCGGTGGAAATGTCCATGTGTATAGAAAACTGATGAAGGGCTTAATATACGAAAACGAATGCACATTTTGAATCCCATTGTCAGCGAGTGTTAGACGTGTAGGCGAACTGTATTTGTCTTCTTTTAAACTATGAGCGATTGGCGCACTTTACACATACACATGTTGTGTACATTGACGTCATAATGTGACGTATTTGTGTGTCGAAACTGTAATTCAAAATTTATTTTAACGTGTTTCTGTAGGTTTTTGTTATCATAAACTATCACAGTTAAATTGAATACAAGAGATGTCTAAATTAGATCCTGGTTTATATGACAGTAAGTAAAAACAACAGTTGAAAATTTTGGACCTACTTTGTCCCAGTTCTTTAGCGAACCTAATAACACCTTTCATTCATCATTTCTATATGTAAGGAGAATTTATAATAATCCACGTTACTGCTGAAATATTGGCTGCAAAAAACATTTGCGGTTGTTATGTTATAAATAGAATCTTGCATTCGTGTTCTTGATTAAAGCTCGTTTTTTATAGTTTTAAAAAGACTCATTTAATAAATCCAATAATCAAGAACACTCATGTAAGATCCTCTATTTATATCACGAATAGAACCAGAAGAAATCTGTGGATAATAATATTGGAGCATCGCGCCTAGGAATCTCTCCTCTCTCCGGGGCGTCCAATTAGCCCATAGTTTGTAGAAACGGACGTTAATCAACACAACCAACCAACCACTTCATGAGTAATACAATAGATGGTTATCACAATATATGTGTTCGTAAGATAGAATAGATTGTATCTTTAACATGTTCATGTTGTGGTGGAATCGTGATTACCTCCTGGTACATACGAGATGTCGAGAAACGTGAACACCTAACCTTTTCAGTTTGAATCTCTTAGGTTCGCTTTGAAAACAAACACAGAGGTAAATCAATTTTGTAAACAGGAGATACATTTTCTATTAAGGGCCCGTCACACCATAACGTTCTGGTCAGCGTTCTCTAAACACTTCAATCGTTCAATTTTTGAGCGTTCTGTAATGTGGGTGACACATCTGGCCTGTGATTAACGTGTGCCTAACGCATGACTAGCGTGTGTCTAACGCGCGAGAAGCGTGTAACAGCGACCAAGTAAGATACCTCTGAAAACCATTAGCGTGTGCTAACGTGCCACTGGCGCGCGACGAACGATTTGTCAAAGTTAGACGACCGTGTTGAGCGTGTGACTAACGTGTGTATAACGACAGAATAGCGTGTTGCTGGCGTGTGGGTTTTACGGACGAACGGGTACAAAACGCTGGAAATTTCATAGTCAATTCATTTGTTCTTGTGAGTTTGAACAGTCAGTATCATGCCGCCAAAACGAAAAAAGTGTGGGATGGGGGCTTCTGCTACTAGCGCTGCAAGTAAGAGGAATGCAAAACCTCTTTATCCAGCAATGTCTTCGGACAAAGAAGAAAACCTGGAAGAAAACATCCGAGAAGTTACGCAGCATGTGACACCCCCTGAAGACCCTAAACACCCTTAACATCCCAATGATGACGGTCCGACCATAGCAAAGAGGGAAGAAGAGGGAAGAAGCAGAGAAAGGATTGCAGGATTCTGGACCGAGCGGTTGAGGATAGTCTGGTGGAGTTTTTCCGCGAAAACGAACTGCTGTGGAACTCACAAAAGACAGATTACAGGAACAAGGCGAAGAGGCAACGGATACTCGAAGCCAAGGCCACAGCACTGCAGATCAGCGTGGACCACTTGTGGACCTGGTTCAAATCCCTCAGGGACATGTTCACAAAGCAAGTATTTACGTTGAAATTTTGGGAAAATGCTTCAAGTACGGTAATTGCCCTGATTTTAATAATAATGGAATTTATATACTTACCATATCCCTACCATATACTTACCATATTCTTACCGTATCCTTTTAATATCTACCAGGTTGGACAAGAAGAAAAGTGGGGATGGCCAGCAACAATTGACTGAGAGGGAGACATGGATAAAAGACATTTTTTTTATTTTTCCACCGTGCTGTCAACCACCGCTCGAAGCCCGTCAAAAGTGTAAGTACTGATACAGATATTGAACTAATCATATAATTATACTTCAATATTGAATAATAAGTAAACGATAAATGTCTGTACAATTGCCCTGGCATTTTTCTATAGAATTTTGTTAAGTTACAGATTAAATCGTATAACCGCTAACTGTGAAGGGTAACTTAGCGGGGCTTAATATTCATGAGAAGCCGTGCAATAACTGACTGAAAAACTGTGCGGGTATTATATACCCGCACGGTATTAGGATTTTGCACGGTAGCCATCTTTGATTTCGAGTGTGGTATCTTTGGCAGCACATTGCTCTAGACAACAAATTTCAAATGATAAATCTGTGTTTTCGTCAAACCATATGGCGGGACTATTCAGTAGAATTGTCTCTTAGACTTAAATGAATTGTCAAAAAATCGGGTTGATCCAATGTTCTCTTACCAAACAATATGGTGTGACCATTCATTGTCTACATCTAAATAATACTGACTACCTTCAGCAAGTTGAAGATTATGTCAGAGATGTGCGTGTTATGCGAAAGAGGACGCATGACAAAACAAATCAATAAAGAGAGTTGATTGAGGATTTAAAGGCAGTTACCGAGTGGCTTGATGTAATATCAGATGGTAGGGAATTCTAGTCTACAATAGTTATGGGGAAGAAGGAATATGTATAGGTTAGAGCTTATAAACTGCAGTCTTCGAAAATAAGACGGCCGATAACGCGAGCGAAGCGAAGCGTTTTAAGCCGTCTTATTTTCGAAGACTGCTGTTTATAAGCTCTAACCGATTTAGTGATTGTCCTACTTTTCATCAGGCTGAGTTTATAAGCCCCGCCCACTGAGCAATGACAAACTTGTATATAGTCACGTGATTATGGTACATCTAAAATCCACATCCGTTTATGCAAAATACTCAGAAAACCCACCAATCAAACAAACGTCGTCTTTGTTAATATTCTCACGTGTTTATGTTTTGAAAATCCTACACAGTGAAACTGATTTCGCGCCTTTTTCTTGTAAACATTGCCATATTTGGCTTTGTCACGTAATCAAATATTCCCCGTCTATGTGTAAAACAGTTTGTCGCAATTTTCTGGAGGCAAAATAATAATGCACTCTGGCACCGAGCTTGCAGACTTATTTAACGAAGATTTGTAAGCCGAGAAGACCCAGATCAGACAATTCCTATGCTGTCTGATCAGGGTCTACTCGGTTTACACAGATTTAAATCTTCACTGCTACCGAAACCCCATATATAAAAAATAAAGCTTATTAATATTAAACATTCATTATATTATTATCAGAATATTGAAATAAGAATAATTACAAAAGATTACAGGTTCGATTGTTTGTGTTTTGTTGAACGGATTACGGTTTCAAATACAGGTTTGCTCTTATTTCCTAATTTATTTGCTTATTTACATGAGTCCTTTTTCAATATAATCCTGCTTTAACAGGTGGATGTTTCGTGATGTATTTGTACATTTTCTATTGGGTCTATAATTCTGCCTCTCAGTTTATTTGCCCAATTACTATTTTGTCTACAATTCTGCCTCTCAGTTGTTTGCAATTGCATAGTCTTCCTCTCCACGTTTTACACACGTGTATACTCGTTCACGTGTCGATAGCGTCATAACAGCAACTCGTTCGATTTGTCTAGTAGTGGGCGGAGTTTTGTTGCGCATGTGCACTGGAAGGTTTGTCTTCGAAAGTTAGAGTCGATTTTATAAAATTTATGAGGATTAGAGTCTGAAAAAATTCAAAAATGCGGCTCGTTGATTGGATGGAAAAGTAGGGCAATCACTAATTCCTGGTCTTTATTCTGCATGTTTGGATGAGCATTTCTTTTGTGGCGTTTTGGGTGGACGAGAAGGTATTTTCTAATGTTAATTCCATTATGGATTGTCTAATGGAGGGTTGTTAGTCGTGTATTATGTCTCCCGGTTTCCCGGTTTCCAATGACTGCCAGTCCAGGTGGTCTAACATATCACCAACGCTCGATGTGTTTCTGAATTTATTGGTGACAAATCTGGATGCCCTTCTCTGGACTTTCTCAATCTTGTCAATGTCGGTCTTCATATGAGGGTCCCAAGAAGAGCAGGCATATTCCAGTGTTGGCCTAACAAGGGTCTTATATATTTCTTTGGGGGAGCTTTAACTAATTTTAAGGTTTCTCCGTAGAAAGCCTAGAGTGGAATTTACTTTACTACAGATGTTGGCAATGTGACTGTCCCATTTAAGGTTAGACTGTAAGGTAACACCTAGGTATTTCGTTTTGTCAACATACTGAAGGTTTTTGCCATGGAGAGTGTAATGGTACTGATGAGCTGTTTTATTTGTGATGGAAAGGACATTGCATTTATCTGTATGGAATGACATTTCCCATGCACTTTCCCATATTGATAGCTTGTCGAGGTCTTGTTGAAGTTGGGAGGCATCAGACGGACATATGATGGTTAAATATGCAATAGTATCATCAGCAAACAGACGGACAGTGGAGTGAAGACCAATAGGGATGTCATTTATGTACAATAAGGAGAGTGGGGGGCCTAATACAAACCCCTGTGGTACACCGGACTTGAGATTGACAACATGTCTACATTGACTTCAATAACAGCCTGCTTTCTTTCTGTAAAATATCACTCATGCCATAGTATTTAAGTTTGTGACAGAGAAGAGAGTGACTAACCTTATCGAAGCTTTTGAAAAATCCGTTATCAATCAATCCACTTAATCTCGAGAAACATGCAATATATATTTCTTGTCAATTTCATAACACGCTGTGTCATTTCGTGTCTTTCCAGTTGAAGGCGATCATAGCCGAAAATCAGGGTGACCTGGATAAGGCTGAGCGGGCAGCGGCGAAAGGAGAGGGTTGAAGTTGACGAATTTGATGAGAACGTCACAGAAGGTCAACCCACCCCACCCCTATCGGTGTCCTCCGACATGGCGACCCTCCAGAGGAAGGCCAAGGAGAGTGGCGACATGCTGACGATGCTGCGTGATCAACTCCCGCCTCCCGAGCCAGTCACCGAAAGAACCACCTACGCCGCCTACGTCAAAAGTGTGCTGCTGGGGCTGAGTTTAAAGGAATTTCGACGGGCCCGGAAAGGCATCAACAAGGTCCTGAAGCCTTTCTGCGAGTCGGATACAACTGACGATGACAGTGAGGACCGGTCCAATAGACCCCCATCAGACAGCCCTCGATTCAGTCATGGTGAGCTTAATTATTACTATTGATTTGAAATATAGCTAGAATTGTTGCGTAATTAGGCAACCCCTCGAATAACCACACAGACTTGCCTAATTACTAAAATTGAACAATAGATGACACGAAAGTTAGTCAAAAGTACTATTACATCTAGTTAGATCGGTTCAAACTTTGATCAAAATCACTCGTCTCTACTGTAGGAAGCCATCTGATCATTTTCATTTTATAATGTATTTTCAGTGTCACTAGTGACACGACCTCGTCGCAACACCCCTCGAGCAAGAAGCCATATCAGAGCCAGGACGAGTGCCAGTCACAGCATGTAGGTTGGCAGACACCTCCCAGTGAGTGGGGACCACCACCGTCCAAAACCACTTCGGTCTTTAACTCCGCGGACTCTGCCTACATGTCCCTGATTCATGACCAGCAGCACTGCGAATCAGGTTATCAGAAATACTGACTATACTATGATATTGAATAGCAAGTGAAAGGCAATTGTAAAATTCCTATTGTTCATTATTGTGTAACTGCAGTTGAAGGCGATCATGGTCAAAAGTCAAAGGTCCTGGATGAGGCCGAGCACTTGTATAAATGTATGATTATGATTATTTCCATTAATTGTTTCAGGTTTTGTTGATTTGCTATTATTATTTCTGTGATTTACGAAATAACGGGTGTTGTTTATGGGGGCTTATGTTCTTTAATTAAAGGATTTAAATTTGACACTGATTTTTTGTTTCTTAATGCTTATTATTAGAAAACATAAACACATCAACACACATTGTTCATGTCACAACAGTTTTCATATCATATCCAATTGCCATGGAACAGCACCAGCCTCAGAGTTGCACCAGTGTTTTAGGAGGTTCCTCTGGCGCTTTCCCTGTTTGTTGTCCACGTTAGGCCCTCTGACATTGACGGTGTCCTCCAGATTGCGTTGTGTTCTCCATTGTCCAGGAATTACTTGATGATTATCGTCCTCACGGTCCATGCGAATGTTCTGCTGACGTGGATACCTCATACGCATGAGATTGTGCAAACACAGGCACGTGGTAACGATAAGCATTACGGTTGCGGGAGCATGGTTTATAGTGGTGAGGAGAACCTGGAACCTATTGGCAAGAATGCCAAAGGCATTCTCGACCACAAGACGTGCGCTTGTAGTTGAAGGTCCTCTCATCGTCGATCATACCACGGTGCGAATACGGCTTCATCATGTTAGACCTCAAGGCGAACGCGTCGTCACCGATTAGGTAGTACGGCACATCCTCGTTGTCGTTGGGCAGGGGTTCTGCTGGTGGGAAGCCAATAGAGCCATCAACGATGCATTCTTTCAGCTCAGACCCGTTATAGATTTGTGCGTCGGATGCTGCTCCTTTCCCTGAAAAACACAAATTACATCAACGTAAATATACAGTAGAAAAAAAAAATATAATTCAGTCTACACTAAGTTATATACACCTGCGTCTGTGTAAACAACAGGCGATGGATTCCTATTCCAAATATGGTATTGTGCACGATCATTTTCAATGAACAGCGCGTGCCACTTGTTTTGAAACTGGCGTATTATCGTAGATGGACTTTTGGTACATGTGCCATTCTCCTTTATAGAGAAGAAAAATAGAGCACCACTTTATGAGATAGAGTCACAAAATAACTGTTTATGGGAATTTAGGCGCCCGTTATTTTAAAAATCCACGGCTTCTCATTTTTTTAAAATACAGGGCAGCCACTCAAGACATTATGTGAAAGAACACTTACCACCAACATCTGCCCAGATGAACTTGTAATATGCGTCCACTAGGGCCAAAATCACCACAGAATAGAATCCCTTGTAGTTGTAGTAGGTTGGTCCGGAAGAGTTAGGGCATCTGCAGGCAACATGTTTGCCGTCAAGGGCACCACAACAATGAGGGAAGTTCCACCTTGTCATGAACTGGTTGGCAATCTCACGCCAGGCTTCCGGAGTGCTTGGATGGGTCATCACCTCATCCAGATACTCGTCAACGATCGCACTGCACACTTCACGGACAAGGACGGAGATTGTGTTGGATGGAACGCGCCACCCAAACTTCATATCAGCATACTTAGATCCAGAGGCCAAATGTCGCAGTGTCGCCGCCAGTTTCAGGCCAGGTTCGAGGGGCTCTCGGTAAAAGGTGTGCAGTTTCGTCAATCGTCCTCTGACACGTCCAAGGATCTCATAAACCATTTCAGGTGTCATGCGCATGAGGTTCGTGAAGGTACTGAGATCTTCTTGGCGAAGCTCAACCATGGGTTGATCGTACAAACCAAAGTCTTGACGCCTTAATATCCATGATTTAGTCCAGCACTGTCGTCTTCGTCTGGGTCTTCTTCTCTCCGGGCGAGGTCCCTCGATGTGTTCAGCTATGTTCAAGTTTAGTACATCTACTTCATGCTGGGCTATAGCAAGCATATATAGCCTCCTTAGTATTTCTTGATCTTCCATAGTAGTGCTCTCTATGGTAGCCCGAAATCAAATGAACCTTGCTTACAAAGCATCGGTTTATATACCCGTATGCATGGACGTTCGGGAAACGCTCGAGTGACGCTCAATAGACGCCAAAGGACGTTCGTTTGACTTTAGTCACACGCTGCGTGCGCTAGGGGACCGTTCAGCGGTCGTTGACAGGTCGCCAGTGAGTCGTTCACTGCAAAGCAAACGATTAGTAACAACCAAGTAACGCTAGAGTAACGACTGAATAATGATATCCGAACGCGTGCAACGCTCATCGAACGTTAGTAAAACGTTCCATGAACGTTCTTAAACGTTCTTCAGCGTTTAAAATTAAACGTTGAAGAACGCTGGTCTCAGTGAGAATTTTTGTGCATGTTCAAAACGTTTTTTCCGGACCAGCGTTCTCCACCGATTTCCGGCGATCGCCGACGTTTACTAGCGTTCACACAACGCTCTTCTGACGCTATCACAGCGACCATGGGCGACTACCAACGTTTCCTCAAACGCCAGAGAACGCTGGCCAGAACGCCATGGTGTGACGGGCCCATTAACAACAGTTTACTCAGCATGCGAAAAGTTAAATCTGATACGACTTTTCATTAAACCGACTGCAAACAATGTGGATATTTTGCTTCGCTTTGCATATAAATTTTTCTCCGGGTTCCTCGAAAGAAATATAATAGCGTTAGGATTAAAAATATCGCTATAATATTCATGAAGTCATTATATTTACATGAATATTCAACGAGAAAAAGGATAATAAATTCTGAAAGGAGGTGATCCCCCGAGAGCAAAAATTGCAACACAAAACGAGAAAATTGCAGACTCGGTTTTATTGAGTCTGTTCATGAACAGTAATTGAAAGTGCAACACTGCTCACGCCTCCTAGCACCGGCTTAAGTGGTATTCAATTTTCAGAACAAGAAGTACTGAAATTCGTGACCTCGAAGGATCAGAAGGTATAACAACACTGAGAATGAAGTACGGGGCGACGTTTTACGGCCGCCACACAAGCACTTAACAACTGCTGTTGTGAAGATTATAAATTCTGAAAGGAGGTGATCCCCCGAGAGCAAAAATTGCAACACAAAAAGAGAAAATTGCAGACTCGGTTTTATTGAGTCTGTTCATGAACTCTTTCAATGCTGATGTGTCAACTTGGAATAAACGATAACTGTTTAAAGATAGAAATTATTAGGTATGAAAATGGTACTAGTTTTTCAGAGGATGTTGAATGCAAACTGTGCAGACTAGGATCAAACAGCTCCTCTAAGAGTCTTGTGATCTAGATATATTCTGTTCACTTATGACAACCAGTTAGTATTTATCCCATTAACAGGATTACCCGTATAATAGTTATTTCTATACAATTTAGGTTTTGACTTTGAACTAATATCAAACGTTTTAAACTGCCTTCCGATTATAATACATATTTTTACGAATGTGACCTGGAGCATTTACCACATAAACAACATTTTGTTTTATTAATACACATAACGTTCTAGTTGTTTTGTTTATAAGAGTTTAGCAATATTTGATCTATTTTGTGTTGCATTGTCCCATTTGTTCATACCCGTGCCTATGTGATAGACATCGTACTTAAACGGGTATCATCAGTTTAAATATATATAATATTAAAATACCCAAACTGAGCTTATTTGTTGCTAGCATACCATACACCGTTATCTATTTTAGGGAAATATTATTTCCATATTTTCTATAAGAATGCAGGCGTCGACAATGGAGAAAACATCGCCTCATTTGAATACAAATAATCACTTTTCGGCTCCATCTGAGAATTTCCCATTCTGATTATAAAGTAATTGCACAGCAGTCTACTCCAGGCATGTCCAAATAACCACTATTTGCAGTCTTTGGCAATTCTTATTTCGTCTCTTTTGTATTCTCATTTGCATAGCAGACGCCTACTGAAACATGTGTGATGTTACTATAGCAAGTGTTCCTTCGTTAACATTATGGAAATATATGTTTACTTAACACGACGTGGGTCTTACAGACGCACATGCTGACTTCTTATCTGTTTAAAATGGTACTAATTAAATACAACGAACATTTTGTACACCTAGTACTTTAGTTTTGTCCTGTGATTAAACTGTTACCGCTAAACTTTGTTTTGGAAAATAATACAGGATGGGCCATGCCGACAAGAAGGAAGCTCGTAATTATGTTATTATCTGAGATCAGCATTTATTTAAATCACATTGTTTCTGCGCGAACTTTTTTATGTTTTACATGGAACGTTACACGCTCGCATTTCGATAATAACCGTATGATGTGCCTTGCTCGGATGTTGTACAAATTTTTAATTGAATCTGAAATAATTCGTAAGTATCATATTGGTCAAATGTAGTGTTTTCTCAAATTCTGAACAATTATATGATTTAAAATGAACTCATACTCATACACAGAATTACTGTTACCTCGGACTATGGTCCAACGGAATTAAAGTTGTAGAACAATAAGTGTTGTATTAGGAATGAAAACACTTTAAACGTCTATTATCCGGCTTCAGCAAGATTTATGGAATGAATCACCTACTATGGTTGCTGATTGTGTTGATGCCGGTCTGAAGGTCGCAGTTGGACAACTACTTAATTCGTCTACAACATAGTCCTCAAGGCACATTCCTCTTCGATTACATTTGATTTCGCAACAGGTTTTAATCATAAATGTTTCAGATAATGTTTATTGTTGTACAGTCGTACTGTACAAGTCCATAGCATAGTGCCAATGATTTGCACTGTACCTCAAAATAAATTCCTCGTGTGTGACATAAGTATGCCTATAATTGTCTCAAGTGTGTTAATATCTGTTTATCTTATACAACCAGAACAAGATCATGTACGCCCTTTTATAATGAATATTCGCTGTCAAATCAGTTGAAACACAATATCACCCATCATAACAGGTAACTGTTAAGACAACGTCTAGACAGCTTTAAATCAGTACCGCAAATACCATTCCACGTACAGAAATGCAACATAAAGGAAAATGGGGTAACGTCAAACAGGAAAAGTCACACACAATACGCAACTACTACCAAAACTTCGATAGAAAACAAGCGAGGCACACAACTACACACACACAAACAACTACATGTACACACACACACGCGCACACGCACGCACACACATACACACGCACACACACACATACATACATACATACACACATACACGCGAGCGTTAGCACACCCCGCACGTATCCACGTGCGTGCACACACACACGATATGAACATTTCGATTATCAACAAAAGCACAAGTTTTAAATGAGCAATATTTCATTTGTCTTATTTCTGATATGCATGTACGCCCTTTTCAAATAGAGAAATATTTAGATACATTTAGACAGGTGGCTGCTTCATGCAGGGCGAATCTCATACAGAGAATTCATAGATGACTTTCACCCTGCATTAAGCTGCAACCTGTCTGCAAGATCGAAATTGATACTAAATTTAACGTCCAGTGTAGAGAGATTTACTACACATATCGTTGTCAACCTGCCCGGCAGTAAGGCATATTGATCCGTGGGTAGGGTTTGCTTACTTTGATATAATAATCACCTGTGGCAAACACTAAAATAAAGGAAGGCGTATCCGTTGCGAGTACGGGCATTACAAACTCGTCTTTTTGAATCCATCATTCATAAGCACAATCTGTAAATTCATCGGACGATGGAGCCATGTTCAGCGTAACGACGCAGTATGACACAGCGCACCCATTCCCCCATTAGCTTCAGGTACTCACTGTTGATATAGACCACATATTGTTTTATGTCGTCGTATATGATGCGCATGATTACATTCAAGAGAAGATGTATTACTCATAGTATTGACAGGTAATGTATGCTACCTAATTCATGATATATACAATGTATATCCACATGGTATGTACACAAAGACGGTGACAACAGCATCAACATATATAATATGGAGCGTTCGTCATTGTAACAACCAATGGCTCTAATGAAAATATAATGAATGATTACTATAACTGTTATTTACCACCATATCCTGTGGACTGATTGGCATTTTCACACGTAAACGCCTAACCTCAAACCCGCTTGTCACTTTATCTCGACTAGTTATTAGTTTGTGAAGATTATGTATTATACAATAATACATATCGTGTTTTATATAATTACTCAGACTATGTTTTTAAGGACTGAACTGTTCTAAGAGTGTTTAAACACTAAGATGCAGATAATACTCTGTCTAGCTAACATTATAGCATTATATACCAAATTTAGGTACCCTAAATAAAACAGTCTAAAAAGGAACATATCCGTTTTCGAGAAGATGGCAGTCTACGATCCTCTTATTATCTTAATAAAAACAATCAGACCAAAAGCAGTCGCACATTTCATTGCAAAATGTAAATTTCTTCGCTGAACTTCGGCCATTATGTGGACGGGTAATGAATCGATATGCGACCGGTTCGTGAGCTTAAAGTATTAAAGCTTATCTAGTATGGTCATCAAATAGTCGTTACGGTGTCTGGAAATTTACGTTCGTACCAGTCACGTGTATTCAGCAAATAAAGCCAAGGTTGGTATGATGATAAGATACCAATAACATAAAACTGAACAACAGACGTTCAATGCAACAACACTTTAATTTCAATTGGATTCACGATTACTCGATGCCATGAATAGTTCGTCAGTACAGTTGTTTGATCTGATGTTTCCAGCTGTAAGTAATAATTTGTCAACGTCATCAGAGTCGATCTAATCACCAGCAGTCTTACCATCATAGCCTAATAACGCTAAATACTTTGACGCCAAATCTCTCCCCTACCTGTCTGGCACTGTTTTATTACATTTTAATTGAACTGGCAAAACGCGAATAATGTAAATCTTGGTAAAACTGTTCCTTCATGATGAGTGTGAACTTGGTCTGCACTAATTGCACTAATTTCCTTCGTTTGTCTGGACATTGAGGGTGAATAAGGTTTATGGTCAATGTTGACAACTCAACGCAAGCACACACTCTTTTCTCAAAATACTTTAGTTTACCACACATGTAAAACATAAACATCTCTTAAATCATTATAAGATAATTGTAATGAAGAACAGATTAATAATAGGCCAACGGCTATCAATGGTTGGTGAGTAAAACATCCCTTAGGTCAATAGCGTTTCGGTTAATAGACGAACATTATATATATGTTCTGCGCCTTATTGGAATACGGACAATTCTAGAATTGCCCTGCGCGTTTTAGGAATTCCAATAATGGCGGACCATTCCAGAATTGCCCAGCGCGATTCTAGAACTGCCCAAAACAAAATTACAAAATGATCTACTGTTGTTTGGCGAGGAAAAAAGAGAATTTGACACGGGTACACTTAAATCTTTGTTTTGTTCTAAAATATATTTGTTTTGTGGTCATTATTACCTTATTATTTGTGGTATTTATTGATTTTTAATCTACTATTGTTTGACGAGAAAAACGGTTGGATGCGGGTACACTCTATTTTTACTAAAGGCGGTGTAATTTGTGTGAAACAATGTTTCACATATCAATCGGCATGACTTAAATGAAGTCAATAATGATTTGTAATAAACACGAGATTAAAGAATATACTAACAACCATTGTTTTATCAATTTCATGGATTTTCTGCGACGAGTTTACATTAGGCTTTCAGTATTCTACTGGAATCAGTCTGAGAGTTGTACAGTGCAATGAGAATTTCAACTTTGTCCACTATTCCAGAAACGCGCACGGACCATTCTGGAATCGCCCTGCGCGTTTTAGGAATTCCAATATTGTGCACCATTATTGGAATTCCCAAAAACGCGCAGGGCAATTCTAGAATTGTCCATATTCCAATAATGCGCAGAACATATATATGTACATTTGTAAATTAGCTACTGTTTGTATAGTTGTATAATTGCCCAAACCATACACTATAGAGACATGAATTGTTGGCACGGACGGACAGATGGACGGACGCCGCCCACAAAATCATTATGTCTCCCCAGAATACTGGGGGAGACATAATTATGGCATGACTAGTAAACATTCAGATTGTATGTAATCATTCCGTCACAGAGGTAATAATCGGCCTCTCTCAATAAATACAGCTTGTTATGATGTACCTTGTTGAACAAGTGATGCTTCTGGGTTGCTGTATTTCATGTGTGAATTGGAATACGAACGCGTTTATTCTGTCATCTTATAGATTGGGCAGCAGTAAAGCAGTACATATTTAATTCAGAAAGTACTATCATTGACTATCAGCGTATACACTGTTAGATGAGACATTGGTTTATTCCGGTATATACTTTTTGGCTTTATCTACACGAAGTAAATCAAACCGATTACACTCTTTATTTAATGTGGTATTATTTACAAACTGCGCAATTTTGCAATAATTTATAAAACATGGTGTTGGATGTGTTCAATTATTCTTAATTTGGCAATTGAACTTATATCGACAAATGTCTCGCAATAAAATAGAAACCGTTTATCGCCAATACTTGTAACCGTTTGTTGTACAACAAAATCTTATCGGCGTCTTTACGACAGTTAAAGTGAATCCCGAATAAGTACTAGAACATCGGTGATTACAAACGAGGTGTTCGATATCAAAGTTGTGGCTTCCTCGGCGGTTTGTTTTTCGATCGGGCTTCTTGCAATACACTTATTTTTCGGTACATAAATAAATGGTTAACGTATTTTGTCGGCAGGCTTTTTGAAATACGTTGCAAACAGAGACTATCACTTTCACATTGAATGTAGCTTAATTAGGACATTACTGACACATATTATACCGAGGCAGCAGGTGCTCTGTAAACTATTTGCTCGCTAGGCCATGTATAGCAGTGTTTGGATTACAGTATCATCAATCAAAAGACGGTCTGTAAAAGACTTGTTATTATAATCACCGTTTGCTCGACTTATTGGATTGGCCCGGCCTTTAGACATTCACACCATGCCGGTTTGTTTGCATTTGAAATGGTAATATTCAGTTAATAAAAGGTCAAGAGACAATGTCGATCTGTCAACTGTCAAACAGAATCGTGGATAGTTTGGCTAGCTTTGCTATAGCTACTCTGCACGCGGATGTTAGTCTCCAGGACTGTATGATTTATTACAGTCATCAAAGCGAATTTGTCTGCTATGAGGCACAGAGAAACAGTGCGTACTCAAATACTAAATTTGTCATTTCTACACCTAACCCTGTATTGACCACTCCTTAGAACAGTCTCGAAGAGAGAGTGGTCACAACATTGGGTTAGGTGGAGACATAAAGAAGTCTCGAAAATGTTTTGAATCTATGCATCTTATATGGACTTCTGGATGTATATTCAGCCACTGTTGAGATCTAACTGTTGTATATAGCAACAACTAAAGATGATTTAGGGAAACCCTTTGTTAAACATTCGTTAATTATCAAACTTAAGAGAAATGCACTATCAATGACTGGATAATGATAATATTGAACAGTGATATGTACATCGCCACTTGAGCCACCCTTCTATGTGTACCAACGTCTAGCAATATCGCTCCAGAATCAGACAAACAAACACACAACGGACACGTGCATTGTGGTCGGTGTATAGTGTAGATATTTTAGTGTCTGTCCTTTTTCCCCTAATGCACAGTCATGAATGACGCTGTCACTTCATAGATATTCATTAACTTAAAGTATAGCATGTAATATTTTCAAGTGAGCTTTTGCTTTTATGAAATATGTAGGTTCAGACCTATATACGCATCCCCCCTTAACCCTTTCGGTGCCAAATTTCTAATTGTCGTCTGCAATCCAATTTTTGTTAAATCATTCGGTACAATAAGGAAATGAGATCTTAAATTGCAAATTTCAAAGAAATAAAGTACAGATATGGAAATAGAGATTGAGACAAAAAGTGAAGTCCCTGATCAGACGCCGCCTTGAAAAGGCGGCGTCTGATCGGGACTGCACTGTTTATCTTGGTGCATTTATGCGACGTTTGCGGTGAAAGGGTTAAACCGGATTTATGTTAGTATCGATACCGGCCTGCAAGGCAGGTGGCAGCTTCATCCAATGATAAAGTCACACTGAAACCTCTCATATGAGCTTTCTACTTGACTTTCCTCCAGCATTAAGCAGTCATTTGCCTAAAGTTACCTTATGCATTAAATGTATCTGGTTTAGAGGAGTCTGACTGTACTACATGTATTTTCATAAGCATACACATCTAACACTGTTACCATGGGGATAAGGGTTATTCTGATGTACAGACACCGTGATAAAGGGATAACTATCAACTCAATATTTCGACGATGTTAAATGCAAATTTAACTGATTCCATATCTCTTAAAAACAGCCCCGCATCAAGTTCGGCTTTTTATTGAAACGACGTAAATATACTTCTAACGCTCACCTTTACTTTTAATTTCTACTTTAGCTCCTTAGGTTTGGTTATATTACCCCCCCCCCCCTTGAACTATTTTCACCGTCTGCACCCCCTCCCCCTTGAACTACTTGCACAGTCTGCGTGCCATTATTTAGTAGGGCCGTTGGGGTTTAAGTTTATTACATGCTTTTTTGAATGACAGAACATGTATGTAATATATTGACTCTGTTTCATTGTATATGTTCAAACTTATTTTGGATACGGACATTTTTTTTTCAGGACAGGATGGAATCTTACGTCCAATATTGTGTTTACTGGAACTTTCTTCAAATCTAATTGAGACTCTTTCTGGTAAATTGGTAAGATTTATTTTGTGTATACATACATTTGACATAACGTTTGTGGTAGGTTTCTGATTAGATATTACCCTGTATAGAAATTTACGAATATGACATAATTATACAGTATGAAAAGTACAAATATGAGTCATGCAGGAAACACCACATACAAAACAAACAGCCACCCGAACAGCAGCACAACACGAAAACAGTAAAAATCACCACTGAGGCACCCAACCTCACACTTATTCCATCCCCGCCCTGAAAGACAAACAATACAAATAAACGTACCCCTCTCCGCCCCTCTCCGACTAATCTACAACAACCGCGATGGCAAATACAATGGTATTTAAGTGGTCGTCTTTATAGAGTGCTAAACCTTTCTTGTTGGCATGCATAAAAAGAGGGCAGTGTGATTGCCAACTTTAAACAGGCTTACCACCAGACATGCAGTATGTTGTAGTACTTTAGGACATATCCCGTTTTAATGAATGCTTGACATATTCGATGAACAAAGTGAGAAAATGGGTATGTCCAATACGACATTTGTACTTGCTAATAATTGAGAGATTGGACATTCGATGATAAACGTAGAGAATGTTTTTCTTAGTTTGTGATACCTATACCCTTGCTTAAGCTGCTTTTCAGTTAAAATGAGATTTAGAACTTCCTGCATTACTTTTGCCCTGTATTAAGCTACCAGCTGCTTCATGAATCCATATCTCTTTTTTGAGGGCCGCTTAAGATACAGTTTCTACTGTACCAATGACTGTCAGACAGCGGATACCGTGGCCAGTGGTCGCTTCTGCACAACTATTGGTTTAAGTGTACAACATTTGCATTGCAATACAATTCCCAGAGGGCAACCAGTTTGTCATAACTATGTATATAACATATAATGTATATGTGTGTAAAACTGCACCAATATTACTTTACGCCCCACTTGTAAATCTAATCTATTAAATTATTGATATTTCAGTAAAATCATCTTTATCAGTATATACATATAATCCGTTTAAAAGAGACTCTCATTATGACTTAGGTAAAGTCGAACGTCCGTCAATTTCCCAAATATATTCATTTGAAGTTGGATTAAAGATGTGACAATTAAACTAGTTCAGTGTAGTCAAACTGCATTTGCCCTTGTACGCGTTGTATTTTCCATAACGGTTTCATCACGTAGTACTCTAAACACAACTGGTTTCCACAGGCTTAGTGCATGGTACTTACCAATTTCGTCGGGCCAAATTCGTGAACATATTCAACTAATAAACATATTCCTCACCTTTCCATCCATATAAATTCATGTTGTTATATTTTCTGGTTATATAAGCTGGTGCTAGGGGGCGTGAGTAGTGTTGCACTTTTAGTTACTACTCATGAACAGACTCAATAAAACAGAGTTTTGTTTTCGAAGCAACACCCATTTTCAGAATACATGCTGTATATACAGTGTTTGAGGTAAATGTAGAGTGTTATGAATTTATCGAAATTGAACGGTTTTCTATACACCATGTTTATTAGTAAACGTGGGCATTATTTTTATTGGCTATCAGTTACCTTGCATGGAATGTGATTCAATTAATATAGTAAAACCCCTCTAAAACTATCGGCCTGGGAGACAGGTGACAGCATTAAGCAGCCACTTGTCTAAGGATGTAAAACATAATTATTCTCTATTCCGGTTTAGATGGTTTTATTGTAGGTGTCAGTTTTATTTGTATGTTTGTACCGGGGGTTTACGTCACTGT
Source organism: Azorinus chamasolen (assembly GCA_963576725.1). Lineage (NCBI taxonomy): Eukaryota > Metazoa > Mollusca > Bivalvia > Cardiida > Solecurtidae > Azorinus > Azorinus chamasolen. The sequence continues at coordinate 37,223,024 of OY755247.1, read as the reverse complement.
CAGTTATATTGCTATACAGTAAAACCTCTCTATCACTAAATTGTGTGAATTAGTTGGTATTTAGGGCAGGTTGCTGATTAAAGCAAGGTGAAAGTAAAACAGAACGCTCCTATAGGCGAGTTCTGTTTTACTTTCACATTGCTTTAAGCAGCCACCTGCCTTTAACACAAACTACTTGATGTAATTTAGTGTCCGTTATAGAGAGGTGTTACTGTATCTTTAATTACATGTGGACGAATATTCCAGCTGGTACTAACATATAAAGCAATCATTGTGCGTAGAAGTGACACTTTGCGAAAGGCAACCATATATGACAGACGATTTCTCCAGGAAATGTCATTATAATTGTCTTAAGGTAGTTCGCGCTGTTGCTCGGCAAAAATCGAAGTTTATCCAATTAACATCATATTTGGTCCAAGTATTCAGAAAGTTACCGCCGACACGACTACGACGTTCATTTTAAATTTGACGTCGGTTGCTTAGCAATATATGACGTCAAAAGCGCCCCCTGGTGTCATCTAAGCAATTCACATGTGCTTGCGTATTTCTTTATTTATTTACAAATGCCGTTGCGTATTTCAATGATTCGAAGACTGGTTTGAAGAAGAATAATAGTTCTTCAATATGATATGCGATATATGATTTACAAGCGTAACACTTTTGTTCCGTCAAGAGTTGAAAGTTGGAAAACCTATTTTACCGCTTTCTGGTATTGGATTATTTTCAACATTTTCGCGGAATTCAAAAAAAACTAGACGGTGAAAGTTTACAAAAAATTATATGTCATACTCCGTTCACTTCTTAACAGAAACAAGTAAAAAAACCAATACCTATTCGAGTTCATTTTTTCGCTATGAGTGATTTTGCTAGGTCAACTCATCGTCATATTCGACGTCAACGCGACGTTGATGCGATGTGATCGTCAGTAAAAGAATTAATTTCCCTATTTTTCGCTTGACTTTTACAGATAACAATGCAACATTTTATTATTCTGAATATTTATTGATTTTATCTCATCGAAGACATGCATTGAAATATACTTTTATACAATTTCAATTAAAAATACAATTTATATATAGTGCAGAAAATAAGAACTGAACCAAGCGAGAAACTTCTGTGGAACGTTTCCTACATGGATCCGTTCCATTTGCGCCATGTGTCAATGAATGAATGAAACACTTTATTTTACGAGGGTAGCTCGGTTAGTCAAAAGACTATCCCCGAGTCCCTCAAAATAAGTACATTTATTTCAATATGACAACTCTAAACAAATAATGAACATATTAAAAAGGCATATTAAATAATAGTGTATTAATTATATGTGTACAGTACTCTTTTCTAAAATATATTTTTACACAAAATGAGAGGTCCCTAATCAGAAACTCCTGCATGAAGTGTCTGATATGGGTTTGCTCTATTTGTTATTAATAGAAGAAAAAAGGGTTTTTTTTTCGATGAAAGACAATTAGTTTTCATGAATATTTAGTGTAATATTAAAACTACAACACCAAGTCATACTGATATTTCCATGAATAATTAGTGTAATAAGAAGAGTAATGGGCATATATAATATAATATAAATAAGATCTAGAACAGTTTTATATATATTTCAACGTCGCCTTGACGTCGAGTATGATGACGAGAAAAAACCTAGCAAAATCACTCGTAGCGAAAAAATGAACTCGAATAGGTATTGATTTTTTTACTTGTTCCTGTTAAGAAATGAACGGAGTATGACATATAATTTTTTTATGAACTTTCACCGTCTAGTTTTTTTGGAATTCCACGAAAATGGAGAAAAAAAATCAATATCAGAATGCGGTAAAATGGGTTTCCCAAATTTCAACTCCCGACGTAACAAAAGTGTTACGCTTGTAAAACATATATCGCATATCATATTGAAGAACTATTCTTCTTCTTCAAACCAGTTTTCGAATCATTGAAATACGCAACGGTATTTGTAAATAAATAAAGAAATACGCAAGCACGCGTGAATTGCGTAGATGACACCAGAGGGCGCTTTTAACGTCATGTATTGCTAAGCAACCGACGTCAAATTTAAAATGAACGTCGTAGTCATGTCGGCGGTAACTTTCTGTATACCTGGACCAAATATGATAATAATTGGATAAACTTCGATTTTTGCCGAGCAACAGCGCGAACTACCTTAAGCCAAAAATTGATAGAGGCTTATCATTAATTTGTCTATACGTTTATTTTATATTGTTCTTCGTGTTTACACCAAATGCGACCGGATTTTGTCCTAAATAAGTTATTCTTTAGGGTGTAAGTGCTATTATTAGTCTAAAAGGACTACTGGTGAGTACATACTGCTACCAAAACAAAACGTTACAAAGCTTCTTAACCCTTTGCCTATTCAATTTTGATATAAGAAATGATGATGTCATAAATATTTATTAGCTTACTTTTACAATAGCATATATATTTATCATGTTTTGCTATTGATATAAAGCGAAGTGCCAGATCTATAATAATTTCATAAGCAAACAGAGCAGACTCCATTGGATCTGGGTCTACTTTGTTTGTTAAGCGTGAAAAGGCATCTATATGAGTGAAAGGGTTCAACAAACGCTACAATCGGTAACATTTAAAAATATATTGATAATACATTTTATTACAGCCTGTAAATAAGTCATACAACCATCTAATATACAGTAGGACTCCACTGAACCGGATTTTTTTAAATAACACGTTAGACAGATGACAAAAACATGTAGGTTGAAAGACCAGAACGCTCGCATTGTCTCTTGAAACCGATATTGATAGTAGTGTTTTAACTGTCGGTTTAGAGAGTATTTACTGCATTGTCAATTATAAACCGAAAACATTGAAATATATCAACTACTTTTAAAGCAGACAATTACACATGTATTCCGGTATTACTGTACAGTGTACATTAATCCTACGTCTTTATTTATTTTTACACCTTACTATGACACCAATGAGTGCAATCGTCGAAAAGAAAACTAAAAAAATAACTTTATTGCTTGCTTTTACTCCCCTTCCTCTACAAACGCAGTGTTATCTCAACTTAAAAGCACAGAAACCAAACAGTTGACTCACATCATTTGTTTTACTTTGCGACAGTGTATGACTGTTCGTATCTGTATTTATTTCAACAATATCGTTGTTATCCACACAATTGAAAGAACTTGATACACCTTTTTCAAATGTCAAGGCGAAGCATCATCAATCCTGCTATTGCAGTTTAAAGTGCGTTTTCCCCGATGGGAGACATATAGTTATCACATTGTCAGTGTGTGTGCTAATATATCATGATTAACTTCCATTTTTTAGGGAAACCCTTATGGAATATTACAATTCGACCTGTTCGAGCCCGTCTCGTATTTCGGTTATCGAATAATGCAATTTGAATTTAACTATGGCACTTTCAAATGCTGTCGTCTGCTAACTTTGTCGTCTGCTACAAAATTTCATTTTTTTATTTTCTTCATTTTTGTTTCAAAAACATAGTAACAGTAACAAACAGTTTGGATCCTGATGAGACGCCTAGTTACTCGGCGTCTCATCTGTATCCAAACTGTTTGTATAGGTAATCACAGATCCGGCATTGGCAGCGAAAGTGTTAATAATACTGTTCATCTTCGATTTTTTGCTCGCTCCCTTACTCATAGAAACATTAAATGGTTTTGAAATGTTCGCTAGTTGGACGCAATACACATTGAGAAAATGACTTTCATGAAATAGGGATCAAGCTCATACTTTGATAATCAAATACTTTTTTTAGTTGCTTTTCAATCCTGATCATATTTTCCATTATTGTCCATGGTTCTAATGTGGTTACGGTCATGGAGCCACTGTTATGAGCAGATTTTATAGTATAATGTCATTGCCTGATCGTGGCAGACTCTGTCATACTCAAATAGATACACCGACGTATCACAACAAAGACAATGGCTCCTAATGCGAATATCAGCGTCATACATTGATATACAACCCTCATAGAAGAATCACAATATCCTAATATTGTGGTCAAGTTCACACAATATAAGTTGTTTGATTATTCAATAACTTTAAACTAAAATATACATTACAGGGCTTCTTTTAGATATACATCTACAATAATGACATATATAAACGCCGGTGTAATGACGAAGTTGTACTCCCATAACATTTGTACGTCCCAGTCCATTTTCTATGGCTAAAGGCGTACTTATTCGTCAACAACTAAACACTCCCCTGGCGAACGATCCATAATATGATGACTCCCATCACGTAGAATATATACTCCTATTACAATTACAGTGCTCCCTCTCTACAACGACACCCTTTGGGATACGCAGATTGTATGTGTTGTTCAGAGGGAGTTGTTATAGGGAGGGAAAATCAAACATAATTAGCTTGTTTGCAGATCCCCAGATAAGGTGTATTTCGAGAACTAAATAAAACCGCTATGCCTCCATCAAACCCTATGTTGTGACCACTCTTTAGAATCGTCACAAAGTGACGATTCTAAAGAGTGGTCACAACGTAGGGTTTGATGGAGGCATAAAGAAAATACGATGGTAAAAAGTTGTGTCTGGAGCCTTCTTGTTTCGGAAACAGTGACATGCGTTGTTGTAAGGAGGGAATCGTTATTGAGAGGGCCGTTGTAGGGCGGGAGCACTGTATAACAAAACAGGTTGTTTTGCGGGTATACTCGATTCAACTTATCGGTCATTTGGTTGGTTAGTAGGTCAGTCGGTCGGTAGGTCAAGAAGTTGGTCTGTCTGTATAATAGTTTTTGTGAACTACTAATACAGTTTTAATGTATTTTAATGTAGTTACTGATCCTTTGTTTACATTAAAATCTTTAAATGTTCTTGTGCAAGACTTACTGTTTGCATCTATCAGATTCGTCATTGCAGAGTTATAGCTCTGAGAGAAAGGCAAACATTGAGTAAAAGGTTTGTGCAGCGAGCTTTTTATACAGTTTTAAAGAGATTTGAATGAAACTTCAAACACATAGTCACTATCTAGTGTACTTGTGCATGTTGTACTTGAATTGATCGGAATTGTAGTTATGATCCTTTGGTCCAATATGCATTGTTGCTGACATGTAAATCTGTTCTTAATTGGAAAGGCTTTATTTTATATCAAGTCGGGTTCATTTTTGTCTTATCAGTGACTACTCTAGATAACACTAAATATTCCATAAAAAATTGCGCATGCACAGATGCTCGTCTGCGTTATGTCTAAAGCTTTACAAACTAGTTTGATTTCTCATAGAAATGCTGAATGCGTATCAAACAGCTTTAATCCGGTTGGGACACGGAGTTTAGTCGGCGTCTTATCCCGATAAAGGCTGTTTGAACATGTAAATCACCGGCCAGCATAACCTAGGATTTGCGGAGCGGAAGATGGAAATGGCGTCCCTCCTTGGCGCTCAGGATTTAAGGGATAGCATTATGCCTACGGCTGGTTTGTCCGTGTCAGTATGAAGGGAACGACTGGGTTAAGTCAATTGGCGGACAACTAAAGTTGAAATTGTGGTCTGCAATGCACCTGCCAAAGCGTTGAATTAGTTTTGACAAATATGAAAACAGCAACTGAAAGATCGACAAGTTGACACTGTTTGACTTTAAAAGCAACCAAGTATAGGTTAGACGACATGGTGAAGCGAATCAGAGCTACGTTATTTAGTGAAGGGGTCGTTATCATTTAACATTTTCGATACCTTGTTTATTTGAGTTGGGTTTAACGTCCTTAACACAAAAATATTATACGGAGACGTGGATCTCGGTTTGAAGTCTCATCCAAAAATTGTTGGAGCAGGGATTCGAACCAACAACCCTTGGCTTACCCCCCCCCCTCACCAGTGACTTTTGTCACTGACCGTTCCAATGCGGTACTTCCATCTTCCCCCATTGTATGTTTGATTTGTTTTTGTGCGTCTCTTGATGTTTTTATAGTTATGTACATTTGCTGTTTCGCTGTGTTGCTGTTCGGGCGACTGTTTGTTCTGTATGTGGTGTTTCCTGCATGACTCATTTTTGTAATTTTAGCAGTCTAGGGCGTTACTACTAGACCACAGTACCGTTCCATATTTATACCAAAGTATATATTGCATGATAATAGTCTGGTCTGCTGCACAATTCTGAGTGCGCATTTCTAGAATTTCTATTCATAGTCATTATCAATGTAGCAAACATTGAGATCCTTATGAGACATCCGATACCTCGGCGTCTCATATAATTCAAACTGATTGCAAATATCACTACTTGAAATTCCATTTCGCTTAAGCGGTAAGAAATACAGTTTTCCTACTGTATCAGATAATATGATATTCTGAATATGATATTACTTAAGTCTCATTAAGATGACAAAATATTTAAGGAATACCCGAACCAAACAAGGACATCAACATTTAATCGGAATTATTGAAACATAAATATCAGTACCAAGTATACACATACAAACCAGATGTATCTAAAAGTAAAGATACATATTATGCAGGAGAGACAACATGCACATTAGACAACCCTCCAACAGTACAAACTAACAAGAGAAGAAAAGGACATACAATCACGTTGGAAATATAAATAAGAGCCCCGTATGCAAAATCAAGCCCTCGTCTGTCATTTCCTAATTCCGTAAAGGGAACTAATTTAGTCAAAAGAGTTATGGTCCTTGGTAATATTATAGCCTTTGTAATGGTTACCATGCACTTGAAGTTGCATGAGGTTATCTCGAAATGTAAAGAAGTTAAGGCCAGGTGTTTCTGCTATTTCTATGTTCGCAATAATGTTGCCAGAGTAAAGGCCGCTTATCATACTGTAGCCTTTGTGACGGTGTACAAGTATGTTAAGTTTCTTTAGATTAGATTGAATACTTAAGAATTTATTACCAGTGTTAATTTATTTTTCACGACGACGACAGACGCCGACGTTGTCGACGATACAGGAGAAGTAAAAGTGCTTTTTTAAATGAACGAGCTATAACGCCGAAGTGTTTCACACACACAAAAAGAAAAACACATTTGGTGAAATATGAGAGTACCGTCTTGGAACGGTCAGTGACAAATGTTACTGGTGGTCAAAACATCAATGTGATTAATTAGCAACTGTGTTAGCCGCTGTCGATTATTAATGTGAAATGTGTTATTTTACATTATATTCTATTCCAGGAGTCCATATTCTACGGGAGGGGAGTCCATATTCTACGTCGAATATTTACCGGAGAGTACCTTTTCTACGTCGAATATGGACTGGGGAGTACAAATTCTTCGGGAGTACAGATTCGTCATTACACCGGCGTGTTTATGAATTATTGGGACATATCGAGAATAATTGCTCGAACAATGTAGATGTACAGTAAACATGGCCTGTTTGAATTTTTGAATCGTCCATTTGAGAATACAGCGTTGTAAGGGTTAATACGATTGCTAGTGCGCTGTGTAGCGATGTTCATTTGTCTTCGTAGATTGAATATATACACTTCTTCTGCATTAATGCAACCACGGTTGAGTAACATAGTACAGACAGCTAAACTGTGAGTTGTCAGCATAGCTTCTGTTCTGCATTACTCCTTGAATACGTCTTTATACGCCGTTACAAACAAAATAGTCCCATATCAGGCGGCTCTTATATGGTCTGGTCAGGGTCTGTTTTATCTGCTTATGAAATAATACACATAATTATGATTCTACAGTTTATGTCATGGCCATACATTTCCGTGTCTAAGTACCATTACAAAACATAATTGATATCCATGATGTAATTATGTCTCGCAATGATGAATAGTCATGGAGTATAGTATTACACGTCTAGAACTGTACCTTCTTTAAGTGGTCGTTACTGTATTGCACTGCCACTTTCACATCTGATTGCAGACTTTATCTAACACTTTTGATATTCATGCTGATATGCACACTGCCTATACTGATATCATATTAAATTAAGGCATTGATATTTCATACCATTCCTTAGATAAGTTTTGACTCATATTCGCTTTAAATGTGCAATTACATTTCACTTTTAGTATCAATATGTACTTTAAATGTCATTCTGAAAATTTAATATTCAAAAAACACAATCCATTATGCCTACGCTGAATACAACTAACATGTTCTAATGAGTTTGATAACCATAAAAACTTAAGTATAAAATTAAAATCTCATCTACACAGCAATCATATCCCCAATGCCTGAATCTGCTCCATTCGTGTTCGTCAACTCGTTGATGTACCCCAGGCAAACTACTGCTTTAACCATCATTAACATCTGAATGAAATACAGTAAAAACCCTCTAATGCGACCACCAAAAGGGGCGGATGATACTGGGTGGCAGAGGCAGGTGGTAGCTTAATGCAGGACGAAAGTTATGCAGAAAGCTCCTGAAAGCTCCTATAGGAGCTTTCTGCATAACTTCCGTCCTGCATTAAGCAACCACCTGCTTATCAAGGCCTATATGGTTCTTCTTTAGGTGGTCGCATTAGAGGGGCTCTACTCTATGTTACTAAATGCATAATGAAATAGTTGAGTAAAACGTAATGTATACATTATTGATGTGTATCATTCATGCATAAACTACTATCTCTAAATAAATGTAGCAATACATAACAAATTAATAAGAATTATTGGATTGCAGCAGTTGGTAAACAATATGAATGTACTTCACAAATGCTTAAACCCATATAGTGATCATATTACGGAAAGAGAGAACACTGCTTTATGAGTGTCCATTGCTTTATGAGTGGTCGTCGATTTCTTACTGTTTGTTGCTTTATGAGTGATCGCTGATTCATCAATGTATGTTGCCTTATGAAATTTCGCTGCTTTATGATTGTTCACATTTTGATTTATTAATGCTCAGTATTTTATGAATGGTCGCTGCTTTATGAATGTTCTCTGCTTATAAGTATGCACATTCGGATTTATGAATGTTCGCTTAGGAATGTTTGCATACTGCTTTATGAATGTCGCTGATTTGTGAATGTTCATTGCTTTGTGAGTTCTTATTCCGACAAATCTTATATATTACGTCAATATTAACGAACGTTTAAGCAAGGAAACTGTCTTTTTATACCGACTTTTGATCCATTTCGTACTCCTTTATCATATACGGTAGAGTTATATAAAATGAACTTCAGAATTAATCCAATTTCTCATGCTGAGCTGATGGTCACCATACCATCAACTATATATCGGTACAATCATTTGCATATATCGATTAAGTAAACAGTATAGACATGTTTATGATCTAGTTCTACATTGTTTGTCAATGTCCCATTTTTTTTATCGGTGAAGTTAAATAGACTAAAACACCCTACTTGTTATATACATGCAATGCAATGAGCATTTCGTTTAAGGTTTGTATCTTGTCCTGTACAACACATTGGGGAAGGGTACATACACTGAAAAACAAAGTTAAATCATTATGTTGCAAGCGTGATCTGACAAACATGTACACGTTTGATTAGGATGGGATGCTGCGTCTCATCAGGATCGTAACCCTTTTTTGAATTTTCTAAGTGGTTTATTAAACCATTTATCCTCGAATTATTTAAGGAAACTTCGCCCAGATCGCATTTAAGAACACATTTGATTTTCATGAGAGGACACAGTAAACACATTATTTTCTAGAATAAGTCATTGATGGATTCTGCAAACAATGCAGACCCTGATCTGACCTGGTATACACTGTCTGCATATTATGTCATCTTCAAGGGACACTGGACTCTAATGGGTGAAGGTATTGAACGATGTTGATGTGCCTAAACCATCCAGCAGCACTGAGGTCAAGGAGGCCTTACATTACCAGCATGATACTGAGTGTAATGTCTTACAGGTTGTGACAGTAGCATAATGCTTGTATTCTTATCAACATAAAATGTCACTGAGTAATCACTTTTTTAATGTTGCGCAATGCATGATAAAGGTTAAGTCATTCGTATGACCCGAAAAGTACTGGAGCACGCATCCCGATTCTGAAACATTATTTGTTTGTGAATTGTTGAAACATTACTCGACGTTAAACCAGGGCAAGGAGCTAATGGAACTGTTCAGCTTACTTTTTATATTCAATTATGAAAGCAGTGTTGGTGCAAATGCTGTTAATTGTCCTTGTAATCAGTGGAATACCGACCCACGTTTACTGAGAAAGACATGTCAATATCTGATTTAACCCATTTCCTCATAGGCTATTTTAGATCCAAACTCTCTGATTACATCTACCAAAAAAGAGCACTTAGTAGAGAAAAAAAACTTTTTTAAATTCTGTAGTCCTTGAACCATCGTGATAAATAGAGCATATGAACAGCTTTTACAAAGGCATCAATAGGTGTCAATCTGAGGGAATGGGTTAAACCTTTAATGCAGGGGAATAAGGTATATACGATATATGCAAATAGTATTTATCTCATGAGGCTTCCGAGGGAATACATTGATCACGATCTGCACTGTATGTCATATAGACTTGCTTTCCATACGTGTGTCTTCATTCTGTTGTTTAATTATAATCGTGAACGGCAGTGTCCAGCTTTAATTGTTCAGCATATTAAGGGTTGAACCAAGTTTTACTTTCATATTTTCGAAACGAAAATATCAGCATGATACATTGCTTGTATGAAGTTATACTTCATTGGCTATCAAATCTAAATTTAAACTGATACGATACTGTTCGATCAAGCGAACTCAACTTGTTTGCAAAGTAAACCACATGCCGGCCAATCCGTAGATACTTCATATAACCCATATTGTCACCATTACAAACAATGTAGACAATGACCAGATGGCTCCTAAAGGAAATGTCTGACAAAGGCATATAATTTCAACAGCATGCCTCGCTAAAGTGACCACTTAATAAATACACATTGGTGTCTTTATAAGCAGATGGTTGCTTAATACGGGACAAACGTAATGCTGAAAGCTCCTCTAGGAGCTTTCGGCATTACTTTCGTCCTGCATTAAGCTATCACCTGCATTTAGCACCATTAAATATACCTATTATAGGTGGTCGCATTAGCGGGGATTTACTGTAGTTTGCAATTATACGGTTTCTGTCATTGTTGAGTTTTCTTGTGTTCATTTACCATTATTATGTATTGATGTTCACACACGCAGTATTTCTTGCATGGATATTCAGTTCGAAAAGGCTTAAGATCCCAACACACTGTTCCAGTTATGTGCACCAGAAAACAGTTACCAATACAGATTGGCTGATTAATATTTGAATTATAGAACGCAAAATGGAAAATGTTACTTTCGTTCACAATTTACAAACTGCGTCAAGGTGATTAAGCAAAGTACATACTGATAGACTAAACAATACATCACCAAATAAGGCCATGTAATGGATAACACTTATTAAAATAATTTGTCAGAGCAACAGATAAAAGTGCGTACTCAAATACTAAAATCGCCATTTCATCTTATTTGGACATCTTATTTATTGCTTTAACGCAAGTGTGTATGGTTTCAGAACATTGGTTATTCCGTTTATGAGCGTACCAGAAAGGACAAAAACGTGCACGCAGGTAAATCAAACGAACAACCAAAGCAAACCAATGACAAAACCAGAAACAAACACAGTATGTTCTCATCAAAAGTGATAGAACAATTATTATGTAAGTGTGAGTAATTTGGAATAATCTCTAGAACAATTTGATGTCATGCATGATAATGGCACTCAGGGATGTAACGTCAAAAACGTCACTTGACACGCAAATATAATTTACACTTTTCACAATATAAATACTATTTAATATGTAAGTAGCTGTGTATATTATACAATGCTGTGTGATGTAGATTTCAATTAACCCATTTCCGCATATTGACGCCTTTTGACGCTTCTATAAAAGTCACTATTGGACAAAAATGTACATTTTCTCTAGTAAACGCGCCTTTTCGGTAGATTTGTTCAAAGAGGTTGGGTCTAAAAAATAGCCTATGCAGCTTAAGCCTTTATCACTATAAACATAAACTTTCGCACGGATATATAATCCGTTTTTGTCAAATCATAAAGCTACCTTGTTTTATAAAGGAAAGGTGGATATATGGTTATATTCATTCAAGCATGTCAAAATAAAATACCCCATTAGCTCTCAACTTTGCATAGATAGAGTTTAACACCTAGTAAATATTCATAGGAAAATTACAGTGCATTTAAGATATTATAGTAATTACAAAATGTGTTTGACAAAGAGGTAGAGCAATTAGGGTTTTTTAGGCTCATTGCAACATTCTGTTGTGACACAGTAGATGGTTAAGTATTATTAATGGTACTTCGATTGTCATTTACTAGACTAAAATACTGACACAGATATTTGCTAACGCATCTGAGTCACCAGTATAATATTCTCGAATACACTGCTTGTCCCTTGAGTTTGTGGTCTAATGTTTCAATTCTACACTGTATATTTTGTCATAACTGTTCTTCCATGTGGTCTTTCTAGCAATGCTTATTGCAATGCATTGTATCAAACTCTGGTATTTGTGATTATCCAAAGTGTTTACATCCGCCGCATTGTGCATAAAATGCGTTATTGATATCACTGTGTCTCAACACATTTAAAACTATGCTATAGTGTCCATACACAAGTCATACATACTATATTCACAACATTACCACCTCTTTATGTAAATTTGAGATGTAGTTTGAATGATCCAGCCAGTGGAATTTTCGGGCAGTTGTGTTCAATGTCCATCATCATCCTCATCACATTAATGTTTGCTATATAAGTAACGAAAAAGCGGTAATGTACAACACAGTATACAGGAGTTACCGTACTTTTGAATCGTATCAAGATAAGAGAATATTCGTTGGAACTGCTACTGTTATATTATGTTAAAACATGAAATACAGCTTGCATTGTGGCAAATGCACATTACTTTGCAAGAAACTTCAAAACATCTCGCACACGTTTTCAGACTTTTCAGTGCCAAATTTGATAGAATACGGGCAGACACTGTGTCAGGCTCTGTATCCAGTATTCCAGTTACAACTGAACTGCATCATTCTATGCGGCATTGATATAAAAATGAAAAGTGGAGAAAATACATCCGCAATAAACCAGTCAATACCGTGGCTGAATTCGAATGCAATGTATGCACCGTGGCTATAAGACTGGTGTTCAGGGGCATTTATAAGCAATATAACTGTCCAACTGTGGAACCAGTGTGATAAATGGAACATTTGCTATTATAGGAACAAATGCTCTATTTATCACAAAATTGTTCAAAAGATGACTTTTACAGAGGCATCGAAAGGCATTCCATATGTGGGAATTGGTAAAAACTTACAGGGAAAGGCAGAACGTTTGTGGAGGTATGCCACTTAGCCTTCGAATTGTGTTCCGATTTGGCTATAGTATTTTTTTTCAACTTTAAGATTGATTTTACGCACGTGCGTAAGTGCGTACCACCAGCTACGCCTCTACCAATAAAAGCATGATTTGCAAACAGCAAAAGTAACCCTTCGCTTGCTGAATTTTAAAACACATTTCTCCTTCTTTACCCATGTCGTGTTGTATAATTACATATATCTTCACTGTGTACAAGCATTTCGCTGTGAAATCACTGCTCTGGAGTGCACTGGTTTCACTATCAATTTGTAAATAGTGCAGATCCTGATGAGACAGCTCCTGCAGGAGCTGTCTCATCTGGGTCTGCACTATTTACAGGTAGGTATATTGACGTGAATAGCAAGCGAAGTGTTAATGCAAGTACGCGTAAACAGGTTTTACTGTTTACTTCACTTTACGCATTTAACAACTGCAACATTGGTTTGACATATTGAACGCAACGCAATTTAACCCATACCCTTATATTGACGACTTTTGACGACTCCCATAGGAGCAAATGCTTTATTTATCACAATGGTTTCAAACTACAAAATTCTAAAAGAAATCATTTTCTCTAGTTAATGCTCCTTTTTGGTAGATTTATTCAAAGAGGTTGTATCTACAAATAGCCTATGAGGTATACGGTTAAGGCGACTATATAAAAATTGACTGCAATCTATTGATGTAATCACGTATACCTTTTGTCTAAAAGTATCACTGTATACCAGGGAAACCGGAGATCCTTCGAAATCAAATGCAGCAGTGGAAAAAGAGAAAATTGCAGACTCGGTTGTTTTTGCATGTCTGGTTATTGAGCCCTTTACAGTCGGTAACTACACTCCCTCTTTGCTTGCACAATGACAGGGTAGTACTCTATGAGGGTATACTCTTAAACCAATAAACGGGATGAGCTTACCATACTCGTGTATTGTCTTTCTCTGTCGCGACTGTAACGGCTTCCCTGCAGTTGCTCCGACTTTAGCAAAGTCATTGAGTACATATTTGATGTTAGGACATCCATGAACCGGAACCCCCAGTGGTGGTTTTGTAACTGACCGTTTCAATGCGGTACTATTTTTGGTACCATTGCTTTTATGTTTCTCTGGTGTTTTTGTGAATGTGTACTTATGTGTTTGCTCATGTTTAAAATATTAATATTGTGTATGTATTTATGTGTGTGTGTTTGTGTGTGTGTGTGCGTGCGTGCGTGCGTGCGTGCGTGCGTGCGTGCGTGCGTGCGTACGTGCGTGCGTGCGGGCGCGCGTACGCGTGTGTGCCTTTTCCAACTTGACTGTACTATTTTTTCATTCATTGACTCTGTTCTTGGGAAGTTATTAAAAGTGCAATACTACCCATACTCTCTACAACCGACTTAAGCGATATTCTGTTTTTCCTAATTAATAACATCGCAACTCATGATTCCGAAGTTTAGCCCTGTTTCTCAAACGCTAGTTAACTGTTGTCATCTCTTTCTGGAGTAATTGTAATGCGCGTATACAACGTAACATACACGTGGCATATTCCATACGTTCATTCATGACATGAATAAATTATATATTGTGTAGTTCAGATGTTACCCAAAGGTTATGGGCGATTGCGCCTTGTCATGCCATTTGTATATACACTCATGCAGCTATTAATATATTTGTCATGGTTTGGCAAGTTTGCAATATACTTGAGAAATGAACCCATTCTATTTTTCTGTAAACATCGTGCGAAGTGATAGCAACGATCACGTGACTTTTTGACAGGTATTAGATATTTTCTGCCAGGACCAGCGCAATAATCTGTGGGTAAATACCGTTTTCAAATACATCGAGTCGGTAAATCGGGACGTGAAACGGACCTCAATATTTTCCAAAGTCATATTGTAAAGTTTATACGTTTATTCCACAGTATGCAATGCTAGGAGAGACTATTTCAAAGTGAACTAAATGATCAAAATGTATATCGCACAGAACACCTTGAAATAATCGAGGACCTCATTAGTAGTTATGATATTGGAATAACAGTCGCATATCCTCTCACTGGTGTAATTTGAATCCCGGTCTGGGTATTTCTGTTTCCACATGGGGAAACCTTCCAGCTGGCTTGCGATGGGTCAATGGTTTTACACGCGTGTTTAGTCTGTGCTCAAAACAATGCAATGTGTTCCAGAAACGAACAGCCTCTGGGGTCTCGCGATATAACTGAAAACAGTTAAAGCAACGTAAAACCCGATACAGAGAAATACAATCAAACTGATCAGCGTTTCACTTTTGCGTCTGGTCGACGAAAATGTGGCTACGCCATAACGTCATGTCAACAGTCAACTATATGCACATAAAGACAACAGAAAACTGGGTGAACAGTAGTTCGTATGCTAGATAATTGCACTATTCTTGCACTCATTATTCATCACCAAGCCTGTGCAAAGTGCCCGCCCTGAAACCGGTTCAAATGTGGGTACAGGTGTGAAGTTAAATTGATGTTTTTACCTCACAACAGCAGATGTTAGGTGCTTGTGTAGCGGCCGTAAAAAGTCACCCCGTACTTCATTCTGAGTTTTGTTATATATTGTGGTCCTTCGGGATCATCAATTTCAGTGTTTTTAGTTTTGAAAATTGAATACCGCTTAAGCCAGTGTTAGGGGGCATGCGCAGTGAAGGGTCTCATCTTATCAGAGTTTACTTAATTCACAACAGCAGATGTTCAGTGCTTGTGTGCCGGTCGCCCCGTACTTCATTCTCAGTGTTGTTATATATTGTGGTCCTTCGGGATAATCAAGTTCCGTGCTTTTAGTCTTGAAAATTGAATACCGCTTAAGCCGGGGCTAGGGGGCGTGAGCAGTGTTGCACTAGTTTTTACTGTTCATGAACGGACTCAATAAAACGGAGTCTGCAATTTTCTCTTTTTGCATTGCTGTTTTTGTTTTCGAAGGATCTCATCTTATTAGAGTTTAATCATGTTTCCGTTATCTAGGACATGCCTAGTGTGAAAATGCAGTCATAATGAAAGTGTCAAACAATGCACATTTCCTATATTTTACGCAATCCCAAAAGCTACAAAAACAGTATTTAGTATAAAACATAAAACCTTACGAGCATTTAAAAGGTACTTAAAACGCATGTATCGACATATTATGAAAATTAAACTATCTAAGATATAAATTATAATAATATCACTTTAGGTTTCACTAGGACTGATACTAAACATCACCGACATTCGTAGTAATAATACAATAAACCAAACTTACAGAATGTTCATAGTGATCTCTGGAATCTGAGATAAAGACGTTAACTATGGTGTGTGATAGCCTAGCCTTTGAATTCATTAGTTATTGTTTTCGCAGCAGCATGTTTGGAAACTGAGTTGTCCCCCACGCTTGTGTTAATCGCGATTGTGAACGCTAATGTGCTTATCAAACATTTCAATGAATTTCAATTTGTCCTCTAATAGCAATTATTACCATTTACCTAATTTAAAATACAACCCTAGAAATACGGCTAAATTACGACGGAAGATGTCTTCCAACTATTGGTGAAAATGACTGGCGAAAAAATACCTCAAGTTGTCATTACACATGGGCAACAACAGCAGGAAGATGGGGTTCCTATATGGTATTTTATTGTTTAACCCTTTACGCCATGAATGGTCATGTAAGATAAGAAGACATCGTGAATATTAATTAGATTAGTTGTTATAAAAGTGCATGGACACTGAAGGATGTAGCCCTGTGAGACAATGTAGCATCGTATCTATATCATATTAAAAGCAAACAGAGCAAACCTATATAAAACGGCTCCTACAGGGACCGTCTTGTCCGGGTCTATTCTGTTTGCAGAAGCGTAGAAAAGTGTATTTATGGAGTAAAATGTTACACATATCGCTTGCTCTGATAGAACCAATTGTTACGGGTAAGTTCTAATGTATGAATAATGCAGTGCTGGGACATATTGGCTGACGCAAATGTGATTTGATGCTCATAAGCCACTGTTCATATTCAATGTATTCATTCAGCCTGCACATTGCTTTCGTACGCTTGTTATTGTTATTTCAAATTGCTTAATTCCTGCTGCTTGTAAAATTAGATAGGTGGTTACTTTATATAAAATGGTTATAGTCCAGGGTCCATGCTTATAAAACTTTTAGTTGAGTCTGAGTTCGCCAAAACTGGTCATATATAACAAAACATGTCTCGAGTTCTGGGTCCATGCTTATAAATCTTTTAGTTGAGTCTGAGAACTCATATCTGACCAATCAAAAGCTTGAGAACGAACTCAGACTCAACTAAAAAGCTTTATAAGCATTGACCCAGAACGCCTATTCATGTGTATCGACATGGGAACAGTATAGCCGGTTGTTACTTTATAGCGCGTTGAAGAAGGTGCATTTGTTGGGACCTCGGTGACATTAATCAATGACTCTTCTTTAGTGAATGTTTGTGAACTATTATTATAATTCCTGCTGACAATTTGACAGGAAAATTGTAATTTATATTCGTATAGTCTAGACATACTAGCTCAGTGTATTCAACTATTCTGTTTTATCACTATTTGATGCATACTTTTACTGAATTGCACCAAGGCGGACTTTCACAGTAACAGTAAAACCAATAAAAATCGTTATTGACAAGTTCCATCCGATCAAGACGTACCCCGCTTGAATAGTTTTATGATGGTTACTAAAACCAGACGACGGAAATTATGTCTTGCAGAAGTACGTAAAGCATATTTGACACAGTCTCGGCCTGGTTTCTTTAAAGGAATATATGTTTGCTTTTGTTAAAGAGCTGTAATGAAAATAATTATATTATATTTCCTTGTTTTATTAACAACACCAATATAAAAACTAAACATTTTATATAAATCGTACACAGTACTTTTTGCAGTATTATATTACTTTTAAAGGTGCAGCATGCATGTGCATTTAACATATGTCAATGTTATATTTGAAAATACCCTGAATGTTACGATTCACCTATTGAACATGTTATCTTATACTGCTTTATATGTTTCGATTTAACAAACCTAACACATAATAGGACACATAACACATAGTTCTAGGACTGGTCAGCCCAGTGTCAGGATAATGTGACTGTGTGGAGTGTCCTTGCCTTGTGCCTGCGGCAGGGGTATTCCAGTGAGGCAGCACTATAACTTGTCGCATGCGAGTGCCGTCTGCAAATAACTGAACTATTGTTGGTTGGACGTAAAACCCAACTCACTTACTCACTCACATAATAAAATCCGATAATGACTAAGTAGATATGGTTACTGAAATGTTATGCAATCATTTGGTAATGTGTTATTTTCAACACTATGGTAGGGATAACAAAAGTCATTGCAATCCTTATAAACACTGTTTTGATGTTTAACGCAAAGCCGGAAGCTATTGTGATCTGCACATTGAGCTTGTATATTTGCGTTTAAACATTTTGGAAAGTCAACAGTTTAAATTATCAGTATAATTTGCGTTGCACATCATTATTCATAATTTCATATTATTTTGGAAATGCTGTAAAACATTTTTATTAAGTCATATGATTTTTCTAATGTATTCAATTGATGACAATTATATTGTAGCCTTATCGAATCATAAGGTACAATTCAATAATGAAACTCCTTCCCGCACTGCGTGTCGCGTAATTATACTGCATTAGACTGCGCTATCACTGTTTTAGAACATTTCTTCTACGATAGCTAACTGCTGAATAAGTGTCAACTGTTCCACACGTGTTTTTACGTTTGTTCATTTTACTTCTAAGTATGGCATTTAACCCTTTCAATCCTGAATGTTCGGAGTGATATAGCATACCAATTATATAACTAAAGGATTCGTGCCTTCGAAGCTTATCTTCCAGCGTAGAATAGCTCATCAGCATTTAGTATACAATTAACTCGGTATGAAATGTTTCAACTCATTACAGGTATGTTAAACACAAATAATTCATACGCTGATTAGAGGGCGCCCCTAACAACTTCTGACCTGGGTCTACGCTTGCAACAGTACATGCGTATCCAGCATTAAAAGGATAAATGTAATTTATATGCTCACATTCTTAATTATGATGTCCAACCCGAGATTCCGTGCCTGGACACCTAGAATGTTACTGACAAACCGGTAATGACATTCGAAAATAATTTAGGTCTACATGAGAACGGTAATTGAAATCACTTGGGAGCCAGTTGTTTCTCTTACATAATTCAGGTTGTATTTAAACGCGAGTGTTGAGTGTAAAGGACATAATAGCACGACTTTAACTCAATTTATGGCGTATCTAACTATGTTAATGCTGACATATAATAACTGCTAACACCCTGTGTCCATGATTATAAAGCTTTTTAGTTGAGTCTGAGTTCGTTCTCAAGCTTTTGATTGGTCAGATTTGAGTTCTCAAGCTTTTGATTGGTCAGATTGGAGTCAAAGGCTCAAATCTGACCAATCAAAAACTTGAGAACGAACTCAGACTCAACTAAAAGATTTATAAGCATGGACCCAGAACTCGAGACATGTTTTGTTATATATGACCAGTTTTGGCGAGACTATTGACCAGGTCTAAACCGGTATGGATCCTGACAGGATATCGAGTTATTTTATCGACATTTGACCTAAATGAGTCCTTCTACAGAAACAGGAAATGAATTGTCACCCAAACGATTTATGGCGTATTTTGTGTTTTATGATGATGACAGTGGTAAGCGTTTTAAACATAACAATGTTGAGCGATTAAGCTATTGATAAACTGTTACTGTATTTTGCTTTTAATACATATGCATACCATTGCGGAAGACCATGCGGAAGACCATTTAATTACTAGGTTTGAATATTGTTATATTCTCTCTGTATATCTGTATTTTCCGAACGAATTTGACATAATATCGCTGTTCGAATTGCTATCAGCTTCTTCACACAATGACATATCATAATCACCATGCAATTGATCCTCTATTATACTTGCGTACGTTCCTGCTATACGCTCTAATATCATAGTCGGGAGTAAGATGCTTCTTTTCCAGTTTGTATTAGTGATTGTTTTCGCAGTATTCCTATACTTTGTTATACTGACAGTGGAATTCGCGGCACCATGTGACATGTTTAGTGTCCCAGTGCCCTAAAATATGTTTGGAACAGGCAAGGCACGGTTCTATAAAGGCCGTATGCGAGCGCGCATTTAACCCATTTGCTCCTACGATCCCATATATGGGACGTAGGCAAAGCGTGTAGACTCTGATCAGTCGCCGCATAATGTGGCGTCTGATCAGAGTCTACATTGTTTGTTAATAGGAAATTATAATATATATATGCATGGAAGAACCACTGGGAGCAAATGGGTTATTTTGTGCCTCTGTTGTTGTGTCATTTCCAAATGTATTGACGTCCGAGTTTGAGATTTTAATATGCTTTATTCTATTTGAATGGCATTAGTAATCATTAGTAAAAAATAAATCACGTTTAACGGAACATCTTATCAGATTTTCGTTATAACTATGTCATATAAAACGTAATACATTTTTAATACATTGATTTCTGTAAAATAAGGATATATGTAAAGTCATCATGCTGAAACATGGCACACTCTTTATTCAACATATGTGGCCCTAAGCTTTAATCCGTTTGTCACAAAATTATTTAAATAACATTCTCATGATCTGATTTGAGAATACATTTATTTTTCATATTGAGGGGTCACAGCAGACATACTATCTGCTGGAATAAGCCATTGACATCGATGGCTTCAGCAAAAATTGATACCCAGATCAGAGGGCTCTTTCATGAACCTTCTCATCTGGGTCTACATTGTTTGCGTGGGACATGTTTTAAGGAATAATTGCAACTAATTGGTTTACCCTTTTTGCGCCCAACGGATTTCACCTGCTAAGATTATTATCTGCTCCAAGTGTCAAAGTGACATTTTCATTCATTATTTTGTTTTAAAAAAATGTAATCAGTTTAAAAAAAGTCTGGATTCTCACGTGGCACCGAGTACTCTATGCAAATAGATTACCAGTTTGATCCTGACAACGCACTCGATTATTCACGTCACTTGGATACAAAACATCAGCGATGGTAGTCACGTATAATATAACGTACTCGACGGCAGATAAAGCATCGGTTTGAATTTGCCATGATAAATTTACGTTACGCTCAGCATTACACTGACTCTGCTGAGAAAACAGTTTTCGTCATCAGCATAAACTCTTACTCAGCTGTACAAAATAATGCCTATTTACCGATCTGGTGCAGTTTTGATTATTTTCGATAGGTGAAAGGTTTTTGACACAGTTGACCGAGTGTCGAACAGGATCCTGATGAGACACCAACTTACTCGGCGCTTCGCCTAAATCCAACCTACCTGTAAATATGACTAAAAGCGCTAATACCGCAACAGTGGTTAAGCACGTGGTAGTCATCACATTGATTATTTGTATGAATATTTTTATCGCGTATAAGAGGTTCACACTTATTTATTTCAATTTATTTATACTCAAAGCGGTATATTTCCAGCCGATAATTTACTATATAATACTGTAATTGACTCTAGCTTGTAAAAGTGACAGTGTAAATCAATGTCGTCCACAATGCCATGCGGATACGTCGAACGAAAGGAAACTGTAGACTACAATTTCAAACCAATCAAAGTTATACCATTATGTATCATGTATGAACGTAAACAAATAATAGTTTAACCCTTCGCTTGCTATTCACGTCAATATACCTACCTGTAAATAGTGAAGACCCAGATGAGGCAGCTCCTGCAGGAGCTGTCTCATCTGGGTCTGAAGTATTTACAAGTTGATTGTGTAACCAGTGCACTCCACAGCCGTGATTGCACAGCGAAATAATAGTACACAGTGAAGATATATGTAATTATACAGCAAGGCATGGGTAAGAAGGAGACATATATTTTAAAATTCAGCAAGAGAAGGGTTAAACAAGCCCGTATTGTAAGGCAATCCATCTCTCCTAACCCAAGACTGCTCTTAACCTGTTTACAGTCATCACCTTGAGTTGGATGTAGGCTAATAGGTGACATTTATTGATATAATAAGTGCATATGAATGATGACGTGTACGTTTTTTTATCAACGGTGCTTAAACAGTGTTGTCAGATCAGATCATTTTTTTCAAGCTGACTGTTGATCTGCGTAGATGTATACAGAGAAAAGCTCAGTCATTACGACTTCTAGGACGGGAGTCAATATGCTTGGTTTTAAGCATTGTTCGTTGTATTTATATAATGACATATGTTAACCCTTTTGCCGCCAAATACAGTAAAACCTCTCTTAACTGGATTTTAGTAACGGAGGATTGCAATGTTTTCAGACAGTTGACTGCTGAATGTTTTAAGCTGTCATCTGTCTCTGAGACCGTTATTGATACTGATGTTACGAGGGATTTGAATGTTAATTCGATCTACTAAAATTATCGTCAGTATCAGGTTTGAGACTTGGATTCTCTTCAGTTTATTTGTAAAACCATACTCTGAGGACCAAAGAATATTAAGTCTGATTGGTCACTAAGTTACTCAGTGTCTCTTCTGGATCCAAACTGTTTGCAAACGGTATAACTGTGTCGCATATGGCAGCGAGTTAAAACTTATTAATCTGACAGAAATCTCAGACTTTATTCTGAATAAAATGAAGTAATCGTTTAACATACCCATATGGTTGGATAAATAGACGTTAGCTGGACACGGCTGTGTGACAGTGGTCCCGCCTTTCGTATAGCCCTAACATATCATCGTGTCCAATGTAGCATTGCAGTATTTTTGCCATATACCATTAAACCAAACCTGGGATTACAATTCTGTACTTAACTCATACCACGCCTGTGAAATGTATGCCTGTTCAAATTTGCATCCCCTAATACCAGCTTAAGCGGTATTCAATTTGCGAAACTGATAACATCAAAAGCAATGATCCAGAAGGACCAGAACATATAACAACGCTAAGAATGAAGTTTCCCTTCCCAAAATGCACCCACACAATATATCATGGGGTTGGTGATATATCATTCGGACAAACCTTTGACAAGCGTTTGATTCAATTGAGGTCAAGGTCAATGCTACAACAGAGATACTAAAGAAGTACGCGACACTTTCACCCCACAGGATACACACACACGGTAAATCTGGAAATCCTAACCCAACGGGTTCAGAATATATCATCCGAACACATTTCCAGACATTGTTTTACTAAAACTGAACTCAATATCAAGGCCAAAGTCACAGCGATATAAACATATAAACATGCGGCTCTCAACGTAACCAAGATGCACTTACAGAATAAATTTGGGAACCAGGTACTTATCGTCGGACGGACTGACTGATGGGCGGACTGAAAGACAGGGGGGGGGGGGTGCAAATCTATAACTCGCTCAGGTGGCCGGTGGTTCCTCAAAATTGTGTATAATCTATCTTCTTTTTATTTTCTAGCTGTATTGCCTTTTTAACGAGCGGATATCTACTGAACCCTCGAACTTACTGTATTAACTCTGGATCGAACCAAGGCTTTATCGGTGACAAGCGGGTACGCCAGCAATTTTGTAGAATAAACCGTATAAAATTCCGATGGTCATGCATTTTAAATGAATCAAACTTTAAATGCATGAAACGTTGCAATTCAGTTTAAATACAGCTGACCAGAGGCGCCTTAGTATTTAACCCTTTACCTGATAGAAGCGGCTTTTAGCGTGTTTGATTTATTCCTCCGCTGAAGAAAATAGTTCAAATTCATACAGTCATGAACATATTGCATAATAAATATTTTCTATATCCTAGTAGGTGGTAGCTTAAAGCAGGCTGAAAGTAAAGCAGAATGCGCCTTAAGACGCATTCTGCTTTACTTTCAACCTGCTTTAAGTGGTTATATGTCTTCAAAACTAGAAACAGGCTATTGGGTAAAGGGATAAATAGTTCTAACGATTGGTGTGACATTTTATGATTCTATTCACTATATGCACTCCGAGGTGAACATGAAACGGAAGACTAACGGACTCGGCCAGAGAGGGTCCTGTAATCAAGGGCAGATAACTCTAGACATGGTGATCTGATTCAACGCAAACATTATTTAAGGCGTCTTGCTCTGATACTACTTAGCATATGCCCTTATTTTTTAACCAATATGTGAAGTACTGTTTGAGTTATCACGTCACATCACAATTGTTGACGGACGGATCGGTGGATAGACAGACATAAAGACGGACGGACGGACGGACGGACGGACAGAAAATGTGATTGTTGTAGGGCTATTGCATTTTCATTGCAGGGTCCTAATTCCATATAGTTCTGACTATGGGTAACGGTGCTACCATAACATTAAAATTTGATGGCCGTCTCTATTGCTCCTAATAAGCACCAACGTAACTGTAAACTCACGAGAGTCATACATATAAAGTGGCAAAACCGGCTACTAATCTCAGATGAGGCCCTGACGGAATATGTTTAATTCTTACTGAATACGCACAAAAGATGACGGTGCACCAAAAAAATATAACATTGAAGTTTTTACGCATTTAAAAAAAGTATATAAGCTGTAAATCATAAATATCTCAATAAAATATCAGTAAAATCAGCACATATGCCAATGTTAAAACTGTATAATTTGAGGTAGAGACCTGAAATGCTACTCTATTTAATGTGTTTTGTTGGAAACAAATAGTTTATTGTAAATTAAACTTGCCACCCAGTCTACTACCCATATGGAAGGGCCACAACGAAGTGTCTGTCTGGCTAGAATTAGAATTATAGGGACATCGGTATGTGTTGACACAGCTTTGTAACGCTTCAGTACACGTGGATTTCATTAAACTAGAAATCGTGTCAACGGAATACGGATGCCTCAGGTGATAGTGCCACTACATCAAGAATTACAGTCAGGTCATCTTGATCGGATCATATGTGTACATTGTAGCTAAATCGGATTAGGAATAAACTGATCGATAAATATATAAAATTCACACCATCGAATTACCAATACATGTATTCAGAATGAGAAATAGGATCGAAACTGAGAAACAGGATCGAAACGAACGAATTTGGATATACATTCCAATAGCTCAAGTACATTGTCAAAGACGTCAATTTAAATGTATTAAAACAACAGTGTCTGCAAAAACATAATTGCTAAAGTTTTGAACACAACATTGGACACGCTGTTTGCCATTTCTAAATTAGACTGATAACAAGTGTGGTAGTAAAATCCTAGTCTCATTCTTTGGCTGTACTGTTGCAGTATGGAAATCAAGAGATTTCTGCAGCGGCCGTATAAAATCTGCGGCGCCCACACGAACGCTATACTAAGTATCCCTACATTCTACATGCCGCCTGGTCACCGTTGGGTTTTAAAAGAGGAGTTAAACTTTTTATCGCCGTTGTAGCTGCCGTGGATTCTTAAAAGTAAATACGGCGATCGTGGGCCATAATTTTAAAACCGTACGGCGGCCGTAGCATTTGTGGCCACTGCAGCATATGCCCGTAGGAATTCTGCGGCACCGGTAGACATGTTATTAACGGCAGCCGTGGCAAATGTGACTGAGGCATAAGTAACGCTAGATAAGCTGAGTTACTAAAAATAGCCGTACTAGAAATCCTTATCTGGAACACCCCGTGACTAGTGTATTCATACACGCGATTGGGTAAAATCAATACAAGGGATGGAATTCTTACAGAATAATACCAACATTTCTATAGGCAACAACCTTATGAATTGAAATTAATATAAGTAATTAGCACGAATATGAAATTCTATATATCATATAAACACTTTAAAACCCTATTTAATTAACCGAAGACGTTGTTTTGTAGTCACTCAGTCATTTATATTTTACGCCAAAACGTAACGTTTGTGGTTGTCATAACAAATGACGTCATTTTGTCACGCCTAAAGTTATGCTGCAGTCTGTTGCTATTAGATATGGAAGTCGTATTACGCAATGTAAAGTAGTACTTCACAAAATTCGTTAATTTACTTGGTTTTAGGGCGAATTTCAGCG
Source organism: Azorinus chamasolen (assembly GCA_963576725.1). Taxonomy (NCBI): domain Eukaryota; kingdom Metazoa; phylum Mollusca; class Bivalvia; order Cardiida; family Solecurtidae; genus Azorinus; species Azorinus chamasolen. Next base: position 37,196,748 of record OY755247.1, on the reverse strand, counting down.
AGAAAAATAATCAAGCATGGGTTTTGTTAAAGCCTGGGGGTTCTATACCCTCGGTTGGTCTGTTCCTATCGGAAACTCGCTAAAGCTCGTTTCCGACTGGAACAGACCAACCTCGGGTATAGAAACCCCCCGTCTTTAACAAAACCCATGCTTGATTCTATTAATCTTTTTACTCGTTCGATGCCAATATTGTTTGCTCTATTTTCGTTTCAAAGCCAACAACAACAACACACACACACATCGTGGATCGTATGGACACGCAGAGTCTCATCTGGATCAAAACTATTTCCATTTGTAATCACAGATGCGACATTGGCATCGAAACAGTTCATTCAACATTGATATAAGAACATTTCCTTCTACTATTATCAGGTGTTCGGATCGGAGCACATTGTCAAGAATACAAACGATGTATATTACTAGTAATTACGTTATCAAAAATTGCACTTAATTTTGTCCAATTTACTTGCACAGACGTACTTCTATGGTATAAATGGACATTTTGAAAGTTTTGATTATTATATTATCGTTCAGCATTAAAATAACCAACGAGTTTGCATTCATAAAAGTGATTTTTCAGTGTTGTTATTTGTTCTGGTCATTCGGGATCATTAGTTTTGATGTTATTACTATTGAAAATAAGATTTCTAGGGGCGTGAGCTGTGTTGCACTTTTAATTACTACTCATGAACAGACTCAATAAAACCGAGTCTGCAATTTTCTCTTTTTGCATTTCTACTTTTGCTTTCGAAGGATCACCCATTTTCAGAATTATTTAAACATTGACTTTATAAACAATACAGTAATACTAGTCCATTGACAAATGCTAGTACTGTATGGATGTCAGATGGACATGGTGATTATTTGTAAGCAAATGAATCGGTTTCGGGTTTTTCGCCAGTGTCGCCGTTTGAAACAGAAATAGACTTCCTTAACACCTGTGTAACTGTAGCACACTTTGCATTAATGATAGACAGTGCTGACATTGAATAATAGCTAACGTGTGCCGGAATTTTGTGAATACATTCATGTAATATTAATAGACAATGGTGGTATTAATAACACCTATAATATCGAATCGAATATATTATGACCTGCTCCTTAATCCACGACAATGCTAACAATGGTACAGATTACCTGTATGTGTTTGTTTGTGTGCTTTGGGGATGACGACAGTGTAATAAAAATTACCACATACATCATATTAATATATAACGAAATGCTATCTTGACAGAACGTAAACATACAGTTATAGTGTTTCTATGTCCAATCACGGTTTCCTTTTGTAGTATCAGTATTGTGTTCGCTGTTACTCCTTTCGCTTGTACCTTGAATAACGATCCAAATTGACAGTATCTCATACTTATTTCAGGTCGGCCGCCGGGAGACGAAATCAGACAATGTTGTCTTCGATTTTTATGACAAAGTCGCAATTAAGTCTGATTAAAATAATCGACGATGCCTTGCTTTTTCAATCCAAATAACGTGTTAATGATTAAGTATACATTATCAACATGTAAAGTGTTTTGATAGTTATGTACATTTGCTGTGTTATCTTGTTGTGATGTTGTTCGGGTGGCTGTTTGTTGTGTATGTGGTATTTCCTGCATGACTCATATTTCTACTTTTGAACACAATAATCAATGGAATATAAAACGCAACAGCCACTATCATCCAACCTACATTCAGCAAATGCATAATTAAATTCATCAAGCCGATGCGAGGTCATATAAACAAAGCGCAACACATGGTATGTAAAACAAAAATGAATTTAATATAAGTGGCAAGATGAATTGCCTGCCGTTAGAAGTTGGTGTTTGGTGTTAGAATCGAGAAAGTATACCGGACTAAAGCAGCTATTCACATGTATTTTAATTTCTCATCTCGCTGTAAAGAAAAAGAAACTTAAACCCCGATCCATTCAAATTATGTGACACTTGCAATTCCGTTCAGTGTTTTGGGAACTACCCATCAAGTGGCAGACAAAGTGTCTTACCTGGATCCAGAATGGGAATCAGTTCGTGGGATGATATTTAAATTATATGATACATTATGTTGTTTTAAAACATAAACATTTACGCGTATATTTATACATTTATATATGAATTCCAAATATCCCGAGATGTAAAACATGTTTCGTCAGTATATACATTGGAACCTGTCTTAACTCTTTTGGCGCCAAATTTAAAAGTGTCGTCAGCATTAATAATTTCATATTAAATGTAATTCTAAACTAAATAATAAAGGTATATTAGTAAAACATTTGTTTTTAAAAACCTGTATGCTTTGGGCTGAAATAATACAGATAACAGTGAAGTCCCAAGTCAGATGCCGCCTTGAAAAGGCGGCATCTGACCTGGGACTGCACTGTTGTCAATGGAGCCAACAGGCAACATTGGCGCAGAAAGAGTTAAACGGCGACAGAATAGGTCTAATTATGGTCTGTAAGGCAGATGTTTGTTTGATGCAGGTCATAAGTGTTTTAGAAAGTTCCTATATGTTTATACTGCACTAAGCAACCACCCATGGCCAATAATTTATTGACTGCTTAAGGCAGGTTCTATTGTATGTATGTATAGTTTAGGTAGTGTTTTAATAAAGAACTAATCAAAACTTGAAATGATCCGTTTTCAATAAAATGGCCTAAATCTTTTGAATTTGTTAATAAACAATACTATCGCAAGAGTTCCTGTCAAACGGTGAGATCCAAAATCAGAATATGTCATTCCACAGACAGGCAATCAATCAGTCTGAGAATGTATTTTGAGCTTAAGATATTAATTGATCCTTTTACCAGCCACATGCACCTCCTGACACTTTTTCAAAGAGAGAGTAGAACCAGATCAGGATCTGTTCTGTTTGCTTATAAACAAGGATACATCTGGCTCTATAATTTATGCATGACCTAAGTGTCCTCAATGCACATGCCCTTATAACAATCAGCTAATTATTATCATGTGTGTGATTATTCATCAGGTAAACGGTTAAACCATATTTGGTATGGTCCTTAAATAGTTATTACAGTGTCTGCAAAGTTACGGCACTACATTCTCGACTATATACTAAAGAAAGCAGCATTCAGATGCCCTTGGGATAAAAACGCCACGGCATTTCTACACTTAAACGGGTTCTTTATTACAATTTGCATTACGATTAAATTGAAGAATCGTATGGATGTTCTATCGAGCGAGTATATTAATTCCCTGCTAAACATTGAGTGATGCCAGCCATGTTTGCGTGCTGGTACATTCCTTTAAATTAGTGTTTTCCAGTTTGAAAGAGCATTAGACTCACCATGTTCTCTTCGACACCAATTGATACTAAACATTTGTAAAGCCTCAGTTTGTATTATTTTATGACTGCCATACTAGCTATTAATGTGTTACATATACATGCACAGTTTGTTGAATGGGAAGAACCAAAGTTGAACTGTTGCATTTTATTACTTTCTTTGGACCAATAATAAATTATGTGCTAGAGCAATGAGGACCACATGTAGATGCATGAATTGTTATGCAACAAACTTAAACCCTACTGACAAAACTCAATGACAAATGGTAATGTATATCCTAAGGAGATTGCATTATGATCATCTTTAACACAGCGAAAATGAACAAATAACAGACAAAAATCAAGACATAATGTTTTTTAAGAAATCTTAAAATGTACAGATACTAATGATTCTAATCGAGTTAAGCAAATACGTTTAAATATGGCTTATATGCCCATAATATCACTACCATGTTTCAGTTTTCATATGAGTTATCTGTGAATAACGAGAGATCAATATAATTATCATCGGATGTATGTGCCAACTTTTCTTAACCCTGTCCCTGATGAATATTCATATAGGAAAAATGAGGTCATAAATATTAATAAGATTATTTTTTTATAATTAAAGTCTGAATTACAATTTTGTTGTGTTCATCGATGTATAAATCCAGACCTGATCACACACAACTTGCATGGATTCCGATTTTGTGTAAACGTCACTGGATTGGAATTATTGGCTTATGTACACTTCCTATTTTGGTTCAGGAAGAAGCTATAGTATCAGACCTATATTACACCATAAGCAAACAGAGCAGACTCTGATCAGACGGTTCCTATAGGAGCCGTCTGGTCTGGGCCTATTCTGTTTGCAGTGGCGTCAACTTGCGCTTACATAAGGAAAATGGTTAGTGTAAAAAATAAATTCAAAGACGTACAGTGAGGGATGTCAACAACGATTGAATATGTATATCCACTAAACAAAAATGAATCACGTGTTCTAGGAAATATATTTGAAATCAACTGTCATAAGCAACCGTCGGTTGTTAATACAAATAGAATGTTTAGTGGTATTTTGCAGAGAGTGTGGATCCATATTAGCATTCCATCAGTAACAAAATTGATCGCGTTTGTTCATCGAGATGTAAGACGACCATTAGTGGCAATGTGATGGCGACACTTGTAGAATATAACGGTTAAATCATGTAGTTGACTATGCCCCTAAAACGACACTGGCAACAGTTACGGACTGAGGTAGAACATAAAGCGTATACGTACTGTCACATTACTGTAAGTCAATAAATTAACAAAATGAACAGAAAAACATTACGCATTGTACGTCTATTTGTCAGACATGACAAACCCTTTACAGGCTTTACAGGTTTCTTGTCATTAATAATCCCCTTTCATACTTCTACATTATATGGTTTTGTTCATTGATCGATTTCAATGTTTTTTATAAACCTTCATATTATGTACTTTGCACAGTGTTTTATAAATTACTCTTACGCTGTGCTGTGTCTATTTGTATGCTTCAGGATACGTCAAACAAACCTGTTGAATGTTTGTTATAACGCCTGACATGATTAGTAAATACTATAATATGCCACGTAAGGTCAATGGGTTATTATGATAACAAATGTATATTTCACGCAGTTAAAACCGGAACAATATCATTTTTGTTGGTGGGTAGGATTTTTAAAATCTAAGTAGTAGTCTACCACATTATAAATAGGCTGTGCAATAAATGCAAACATAGTATTCAAGAAAAACTCATGGCCGAAACAAAACTATAGTCATTGAGAAAACCCTTCATTGTTTCTAAGCAGCAAACATGACCGATTTACTGACGTGCCATATCTATTGATAATCAGTCCGAAAATAGTGTTTCAATCAGACTGTATAGTCTTAGCGTCAATTTTGTAAGATACAAAATGCAGTAGATACAGCCAATTATTTTGTCGTTGGCATTTACTGTTTGGCACGTATTTAATTTGGATGTAGCTGTGACAGAAACACCTAATTGGATTTTGCTTTTGTCAAAAGCATTTTCACTTTGATACTTTTCTTCGCAATAAAATGTGTTAGTCTAGGCAGGCTGTCTTGAGAAGATAAAACATAAATTCATGCAAATCACTTTAAGTAAAATTGAACAAATAACAAAACTCTGAAGGGAAGTGATCCCCCGAGAGCAAACATTGCAACACAAAAAGAGAAAATTGCAGACTCGGTTTTATTGAGTCTGTTCATGAACAGTAATTGGAAGTACAACGCTGCTCACACCCCCTAGCACCGGCTTAAGCGGTATTAAATTTTCAGGACAAGTAGTACTGAAATTCATGATCTCGAAGGATCAGAAGGTATAACAACACTGAGAATGAAGTACGAGGCGACGTTATTATAAAGTCATTCTTTGCGGAGAAAACTATATTAGATCTAAGTTGCTTCTTGACAATTTTCATTGACTGCAAGTGCGATATATGTCATCAGATTCAAAAAACAAGTTCAATTATATTAACCAACAATGTTGACTTTGAAATAGCGTTTAATCTTCCAAGCTTCCACACTTTTATGATTTCTTACCTTATCGCCATTATAGCCCCCTCCCCGATCATATAAAGTGACATCGTAAAATAACCTGATGTATGAATGCAAAACTATAATACATCAACAGTTGACGCGTATGCCAAGAATGCATATAGCAATCGCATTGTTCGCCTGCATGCTCTTGAGATCAGCGAACCTACCATAGGTCATATGTTAACACGTAAACATCTATACCCATCTACCCGTCGGTGTGCATTACGTAATTTATGCGGTCAAGTTACTACAGAAACACGCAGTTATCCATCTGGTAGATACTATTTTTCTCGTTTTATAGGTACATGTGCGCTTACAAAATACGCCATATTCATGTTTGTGATTGTTCCGTAGTTCATACTTGAAATGAAGCCAATATTACCTTTACAGGCAGAATAACACATATGCAGGTATTCTATATATAGTCATATCCGCTGCGTTATTCGGTCGTGCATTTGATTGAGTCAGGCATGAATTATCTAACAATTAGGGCATTGTCATACAATATTTTGTTTTACAGTTGCACAGTGACTTTTGTATGACACTGTATTTAAATTTATTTAACGCATATTAAAATGGAATAATTCATTTATACGTTTTGTGCATAATTATATTTCATTGTAAATAAAATCTAGCTTCCTATTACCATAAACCATCCCTCAAACTATATAGATATCGATGTAGGTGTGTTGTATTCATCTTGATTGCCACTTTGACGAAACATAGAGACTATTCCAAATGTGTTTATGAAAATCAATCAGTAATTGTTTGATAAAGGAAGCGGCCACAATGAGAGTCAAGAAAGAATAAAAAAACACACACGTAATAGGAATTAGTTGGGACGCCAACAAAGATGAAATACCGTTAGAACAGCCCCCATTCTAACGAAAATATCGTCAACAAAGACATAGATACACAGTTGTAAAATAGTTGACCCACTTGGTCTTCTCAGCGCAGTGACAAAACACTTTGATTCAAGAGATTTGGACACTTACGCACAACTGCAATACATCTTTACCAGAGGATATGAAGTTCAAATCACATCAACTCGTAGACGACCTAACGCTAGCGACTACATGCGGATACCATGACCACTACACTGAGTGAGAAACGTACACATATCTACTAAATCACTGCAATGAGTTTAAATCAACACCCGTCATTGCAAAATCACGGGTGGTACCACTGAAGAGTTTAACATTACCCAAACTTGAACTGATGGCTGCTATAATAGGTACAATACTTGCAAAACACATATCGATGACAAGCATTTCGGCAGGCCGTGGTATGTAATGAATGACGATCGATATTTGTGAAACGGCAATGTTGACGTGACGTAACCATAACTGTTTGACATTGTAAGTAGACGACGTCGTTATGTGACGTCATTACTTAAACTGTTTAAATACCGTTCGATTGTCATGTTTAGTTAAGTATGCATTCAGATGTTGTTGCTCGTTAATCCCATTCTCGACAGAGAAATAATCAATGTTGCTAATGGTTTTAAGCATGATATATCTTGAATGTGGGGTAGTCTACTCCAGAATCCCACCTTCACGTTAAAAGAAATTGACAAAATCCATATCTATTTCAGGCAGACGTTGCAGCATGTTGTTTGACCGTCTAAGTCAGAAGCAAACAAATGTTATTTGCAGCCCAATCCTATATCCATAGACTACAGTGTAGCGTTGTTAATTCGAAATTTGACTTTTTAGGTTGCTGTTTAGTGCATGATAAAACGTCCTGTAAACGCTCCCAGGGGCGTATCATGCATTATTCCTGCTTGCATTAACTATTTCAGTGCAGGAAACGAGTCGTTGATATTCTTTTCAGACCTTGTAAACCAATATGGGAGTGTTCTGAAAGAAGCTTTCTCATCAGGGATGTTTCTCCTTAAACAAATCCTGGAATATCCACCGTAACTTAATTTTGTTTTGTTTTTTAATTGTTATATAGTCCAGCGTTGAAAAGGTTAAGCTGTAATAATGACGGATAATGATAGTTGTTGCGGTGTTTGAATTAGCCAACTGATGTTGTTAAGGGTACTGGAAAGCGATCAGTGGTCGCTGAGTCTTTTTAGATGCATGTGTTCTCAAAAACAGTAGGGATATACTTCTAAAGTAAAGATCGTGTCCCTATAAATGCAGTACAGCGCTCCCTCTCTACAACGACACCCTTTGGGATACGAAGATTGTATGTGTTGTTCAGAGGGAGTTGTTATAGGGAGGGAAAATCAAACACACTTAGCTTGTTTGCAGATCCCTAGATCAGGTGAGTTTCGAGAACTAAAACCGTTATGCCTCAATCAAACCCTATGTTGTGACCACTCTTTAGAATCGTCACAAAGTGACGATTCTAAAGAGTGGTCACAACATAGGATTTCATAGAGGCATAAAGAAAATACGATGAAAAAAAGTTGTTTCTGGAGCCGTGTTGTTTCGGAAACAGTGACATGCGTTGTTGTAAGGAGGGAATCGTTATTGAGAGGGCCGTTGTAGGGAGGGAGCACTGTATATATAAGATATACCGTGTAGGAGCCCTCCCAAGAAGGTATATATCGTATAAGTTAGAGCATGGACATGAATACACACACAAGGATGTATATGAAACTCACCATTTTTAGTGGAAACTATGCAGTTGATGCTGGAAAGATCTACCAGATATCATTTTGCAGTTAAATATATATGAGTATTATATGTATACACAAACCGTACTTATTACACACGATGAAATGTCTGCCACACATTCAAGCCTGACAGAAGTTTAATGTTGGTAATTATCCATTCAGTCAGATGGTGTGTATGAATCGAATGATGAAAACATGAAAGCTGTTATTGACGAAGGTTTTTGTCATTTTATCAAAACTCAAAATAGGCAATTTACCGAGCATTTGTAAAACTAACCCGTTCTGAGTTGTTCTGTCTAAATCGTGCGAAGTGACATAGAGCGAATAGCTAGCACACTCGCTGTAAGAACGATTTGTGAGGTAACTGCCGTTGAACAGACATAGGTGCGAAACAACTTACATACTTTACAAATCACACAATTAATAAAACATTAGGATCAGGAAACGCAAATTAGGTCAGAACATACAAAAGCAAATATTCTATTACACTCTATGTGTAGCAATATTAACTGACCGTTCCAATGCGGTACTTCCATAAACACCCTATTGTTTTTATGTTAGTTATTTTTGTGTTTCGTTGTGTCTTTTGATATGCATGCATATACATTTATTGTTTTGTCGTGGTACTGTTCTGACAGCTGTGTGTTTTGTATGTGGTATTTCCTACATGACTCAAGCATGCACTTTTATACAGAACAGAGCTGTTGTTTCCGTAGAGCAGCACCTGACGTACACATTCATAATAGAACACGCATCTAGCAAACACACATGTATCACTGTATTACAATTTACCTAATCACCAAGCTTCTTTAGTGAAGTGATGAAGGGAGTGCAGATAAACTTAGGTTTTTAGGCTATTCCAGTATCAGAAGGTTTAATAGGTTAGTAGACGTTGCTTCCGCGTAAGAATATATTTTCCTAAACCGGAAATATTTACAGAAAGTGTTTGGTCGTTATTACTGGGAAACGATGGTATTATCGATAAGGTTTGAACTGGCACTCATCACTTTCCGCCGACTTTCGTCGATGAAAAATCGTGAATTTCCGTTGACTGTATAAATGAAATCCGCAAACTTCACGTGTGTGTTCGGAAGGATAAAAACAGCTTACGGAAAAAGGCGGAATATTCATGCAGTGCCAGGTCAAACCTTATCGACAATACAATTCAATTCGTTAACTTCATTTTAATGTTTAAATGCTAGAACGAAGCAAACCATGCCATCTGTCTTCTGCTGCAAATTGCTCCCGATATAAACAAAAATGTCAGACTACATAAACCCGGCTAATTTATATCTGAAACAAGAATGGTATGCAGAAAATGATTCATCGGAGAGAGTCGGAGACTGAAGATACACATGTAATTTAGTACAAAGTTTGGAATGTTTCCCTCAGACTTTGTGAAATACAAATGGCTGAAGAAGCTGACAGCAATGTCAACGCAGATCTCCCTGATTGTAAAAGGCAACAAGACAAATCAACCCCAAAAGAATGTGCTAGCTTATCAAATGATGATGATGTGACATGCATTGAAAAATGAGGAAAACACAATGAAAAAAACTGCTTTGGAAGATCAAGAAATTGGAAGATTCCACAAAGTAAAAAAATAGCATACAATTTTACCTGGATACATGAACCCCTACATAACCATTTTCATAAAAAGATCAATGAATCATATGAACCCAGCACCTTCAGGAATATAATATATGTATCCAGTTTTCACGGAAATCCGAAACGAATGAAGTACCCATATACCATTATGACGGAAAAGAATCCAGCATTTTATCTTTCCATGTAAACATTTGTAAATTGTATATAGCACTAGATATTTTCTTTTTCCAAAATTATATTTCTTTGATGTTTCCCTTTCTGTTAAATAAGATCTAATATTAGCCATTTGTGTTTGAAGAATGAAATTCATTTGAATTACACAAAATAAAATATCTACAGCAATTATGGAGAGTCTATACCTTGTGATTTAGATAGAAATAAATGGTATACAAATAGTGAGAACATAATAATGTTAAAGTAAAAATATGTTCATTATTGTTAGGGATGACATGAAAGTAAAACAGTTATTCAAGAAGATGGGAAAATGAATAAAAGAAAATTATTCTAGTGCCTTAACAGTTGAGGAAATTGAGATATTATTTTCAACAAATCTACTTGGTGAGACAAACCCACCGCCCTACTGAACACAATATGGCTCAAAAATACTATGTATTTCGGAAAGAGAGGAATAAAAGAGAACTACAATTTAAGGAAATTTATTTCCCAAATTTCAGTAATGAAAAAGCTTTGTTCATTTTTAAGGAATACAGATTTTTTAAGATTCGAAACAAATATTACCAATTAAAATTGAAATATGTGATTTTTATAAGTTTAAGTTAACCTGTTTGTTCTTTGAAAATGTTACACCGATAAAGATTTATAAAGAAAAACAAAAATGAACAGATACATCTGGAAAATGACATTATGAAAAATTAATGGTATACAATCGCACATATTTGTTATGATTTCATTTATTAAATATAGTTGTAATGCTTAAATTTTGCTTTTTCACAGACGGGGAGATATCCAGATGCAAACGACCCCTTCTAGAACGGAATATCTGGAACTTTGTAGGCGGCAAACAAAAATCTGTACTGGGGTGAATTTAATAGAAACTTGAAAATTGATCCATAAAATGTATCCTAATACCAGTCACATTTAGACGTCTGTAATATAAGTTGGGGTGGTACTAGCGCTACTAATCTCAATAATATAGTCTGAAAGTGGGAGATCCTTCGAAAGCAAAGGTAGCTGTATGTGAAAACTATGTATTCTACAAAAAGATCTTGTAAAATAAGAATTGGACAGGAATACAACTGTTTAAAATGCAATTGAAGAAATGCATTGTCTTAACCTGCAAGAAAGAAATGTCTTATATAAAGCCAAATCTATGTATAACATATCAACAGGTGTGGTACCAGGTTACATGTCTGAAGTGTTTGACAGATAAAATTGACGATACACTAGTTTAAGATCATCGTGTCATGTCAATTATAAGACTCCACGACCAAAACTAGAACACTTAAAAGAAAGCATATCTTATTAGGGACCTTCCATATGGAATAGAATACCAAACCCAATTCGATGTATGAACACTAGTTGATAGTTTTACCACACACTTTACAAGATCAAATCAAATCTCAGTAATATTTAACATGAAAATATCATGTCAAATAATTATAAATATGTTTGTAAACCTCGGATGTAGTCAGTTATGTAATTACAACATAGAAAGTAAACATTGTGATAGTATAATTGCTATCATTCTATCATTTATCGTTTGGAACAGTACTAAACATTTTTTACGATATAAAACTGGCTGGGTGGTGGATCTTGATGAAATGAAGTGGATCTTAATGGTAGGGATACCACACTCTGCTATCTTCGAAACCACCCGGATTGCGGCTCGGGACAGCATTGTGTATCTTATTCAGTGTCGGTTGATCTAGATTCAGTTTAGTTTAGGTTTACGATGCTTATTTGCCAATTTTGCATACTGGGTGTATATATTGGTTGTTTCGTTTTTCGTGTTACACTTTTCTTTTGAAACGTCCCTGAATATCAACCATAAGCTTGACCTGTTTGAAGTTTGGAATAGTCCTTTTGAAAAGTCAGTGCTGCAAGGGATGATATATATCCGGTTTATACCCATGTAATATGCATGGTTAATTTTGCACCTGACTTGAGTTCAAACTGTCTGACGCGCATGTTTCTTCGAACTTAACGGAGATGTTCCCCATACCCCATCTTACGGGGTTTATATATCTCAACTTATTCGTTTTGCTAGAGCTTGTTCTCTACATTTTACTATCGAAATCTCTCACTTATTGGCAAGTACCAGTGTAATCTCAAGGCACTTCTGCGACACGGTATTTCACATCCTGAATTTTATGATGATGTGATTTACAAACTTCGTAAAATTATTGGACATACCCATTTTCTCACTTTGTTCATCAAATATGTTAAAACATTCATTAAAAAGGGATATGATCCTATAGTACTACAACGTACTGCATGTTTGGTTGTCAACCCTTTTACAGGTGGCAATCACGCTGGCCTGTTTGCATGCACGCCGACAAGAAAGGTTTAGCACTCAATGAAGGCGACCTCTTAAATCCAGAAACGGAAGGAGAACGTCTGATATCTGTAATATTTCGTTTTTGTCGTACCCTTTATTACTTTTCTACAGTTACTCTGTTTGCAGCTCAATAATTGAGTACAATAGAGATAGGCGGATACAGTTTGTTCACTTAAATGTTTTTTTCGTTATACATGCACTTTACCACTGTATTTACTATCGTGGTTGTTGTAGATTAGTCGGAGAGGGGATACGTTTATTTACAATGTTTGTCTTTTAGGGTGGGGATGGAATAAGTGTGAGGTATGGCGCCAAAAAACCGGTTTAAACCCCCGGTGACTTTTTTCACTGACCGTTCCAAGGCGGTAATTCCTTCTTCCCCCTATAGTATGTTTGTTTTGTCTTTGTGCGTCTCTTGGTGTTTTTATAGTTATGTACATTTGCTGTTTCCTTGTGTTGCTGTTCGGGCGGCTGTTTGTTCTGCATGTGATGTTTCCTGCATGACTCATGTTTGTACTTGAATCAGATTTAAACTAGCTGATTATTCTGCAAATGAATATTGTCTTTGTACAATTTGGAATATTTCGCAGTACTAAAGGTGATAATCCGTCGTATAAATACTTCAAAATATGAGGATACAGAAACCAATATTATTTTCTCTGATGTTGAAAATGACAGCAGAGAAAACAGGAATTACCCGACATACCAACACATTATTCATAACATAATGTACAGATCCAGATCAGAGATATACATCTACATTTCTCTTATCTGATTATCCGCTTTAATGGCAAATATTGAGAATATACCATTTCAATTTAAAATGAAATCAGATATTAAGCTAAACTTTTATATTTGTTATTATGTTTTGTGAATGTTTTTGAGGACCCTTGGGAAGATAAGGTGATAGATTGAGTTACTCCCAGACCTTGTATTTATTCCATTCCATTCGTCTTTCATAAACATTGTGCATATAGTTTGGATCCAAATGAGACGTTGATTCACTCAACGTCTCACCATGTTCAATTAGTAAGGCAGTTTTCAAAATTTAAAGCAGAGGGCATCAAAACTATGATAACAGATTGTATCTAGATTAGACGCCAAGTTTCTCGGAAGAATCTGCATATTAAAGCAGACAATAATTATTAATTTTTCAGACGCAACATTACTTAGCTTGTAAAGAGTTAATTGATTTGTTGTTAGGGTATATAGATCTATGTTTTGCTGTTTTTGCTTTTAGTATGAAATGCTTGTTTTAGGGCCTGAACCTGAAGGTCGATTTGTCATTATGACTAATTGAGCTACACTTGTAAAATAAGGTATTTCATTCATCCATTCATACAGAAAATCCAGATAGATATCCAATTGAAACATACAAAACGTACGCACAGAAACACCCATAGGGATATTCAAATCCTAATTACCCATTCTACATTGTCCAAAGGACGGCTCCACTAAAATACCCTGCTAAACAATGGTTCATAAAATTACCTGTTGGAGTAAACACTGATTGGCCTGATGAAGTCATTTGCTAAGTTAGAAAACAAGAAATTATAAAACGCCTGACAAATCATTCAGTTAGACTAACTCTTGTTCACACACTGCAAAATGAGGAATACCCCCACATCCATTGTGCAAAAAGGTAGAAACAAACATATGCAATCCGTCCTCAATTACAGTGAAGTGGGAGAGCATGAAAAGAAACGCTGCTCAAATGTCCTATCTTCAGCAGTGCAAACAATGGCAACTTGTCTAAGTATGCCACGCAACACCGAATCCAGAATAGTTCCAATTCACCCAAGAGTTCTGGGAACTTCAAGCACTGCTAGTGTATCTCAGACAGACCTGACCAATAGGCAGGTGTCAACACCAGCCCAGAACATAACCCAAATGCCCAGTAATCAAAGTATCCTCCAGTCGCTGTTTGCAGGTGCGACGCTGAACATCCAAACAATGCACATACACATGGCATGGAATGCAATGTAACTCTAAGAATTGACTAGTAGAAGGGCCAGCAAACGACCCAATTTGGCAACGAAAACTGATGACATTTCTAAATTAATCAAATTGAAAATGGCCTTACTGAAAATACACAAGGGCATTAAATACGTTTGGCATTGGTTCAAATGGACTTACTTTTGTCAATATTGCCTAAAATTATCCATTTAGATCAACAAATTTTCCAATTCTAGTCTCTATTTTGCACTGAAAAGATCAATGGCGATAATCCTTATAAGTGAACGATTTTGTCTAGTCTAGCGTCGTGTAGAAAGAGTATTCACATTGTGTTTAATTCTAAATTCAAATTCAATTTTGTTTGTATATAAAGAAACTTGTAGCTATTTTGCTTCTGTGGTAGCATTCTCGGGTCACTATCTAACGCACATAACAACGTTTGGGGGAGCGCTTGTTCATTTTTTTTTTAAAAAAACAAAACAATTCATGTGACATTGTTGATGCGTTGATGTCTGGATAAATTAAATAATAGGTTAGTGCCGTGGATGGGGAACCCAACTCACTCACTCACTCACCTTTATCAGACTTGGAGGGAAAACAAATGAGGCTCGGCAAGTCTCGCCTCAACGTTTTCTACCCTCGTCGGATAAAAGCGTCCTATTCACTACACTTACCTATTATTCTCTATACAAGTTACAGTTCCGTCATATAAATGCATTTCACGCATGTACAAACAGTGCAGACACAGATTAGACGGATACTATCAGGGTCTGCTGAGTTTGCTAATGTAATTTAAAATATGTTTTTACTCTCTAAAATACTCATTACTCTCTAAAATAGTTACAGTGTTCTACCTTCCATATTTCATTAGGAATAGTTATAGCCATGGCTATTCATATAAAAGAAGCCTTTTCGTTAAATACAATTCAGGAAAATAACTGCAAAAGAACATTTTCAAATATGAAATGCGTCCATGCGAAGCAATAACGATATAATGATATGTGTTCATGGGTATTGTAAGCATTTTGGAACATATATTCAGTATCTGAATTATATCAGCTCAATTGTTCCATAACAGATGCCGTACCGTACCTTACTAGGATTTCTGTGACATATCGTAAATACGGTAACTAAAATATAATCAAATAAACCACACACCAAAAGCATTTTAATTCAATAATGTTCTTCAGGAAATAGCAGATTTATTAGTTTAACATGAGTTTTCACCTAAAGCGCTGATAGCAGGGTACGTTTATTGCATCGCAGGTTGCAATTATCGTGACACATGCATTTTGTTATTGCATTTATGGAGGAGCTGTGCCGAAACATCATCTGTAAAGTGGCAAATAAAACTGTTATCGCTACATCCGACCACTGTCCATGAAGATTTATTGCCCATTATTGCATTCCTAACAAAAAGTGGCGCACCCACATTGTAAAAACCGATATATCGCGTTCATTATTTCGTTATTGCACCAGGTTCTAATGTACGCACGTGTTGTAACAATGTGTATACCATAATCATAAAAAGTATACAAAATCATAAAAACGACAATGAACATGAAGTATAAATAAAGGATAATATACATGATCCTAAAAATTACAAATCACACAAAATCATCAAGTATGAAGTTAGTATTGACACTGTGATATTTATGATCACATGTTTTAACTTATATCATGCTCGTCATATCACTAGTTGTATCACACTTGTCATGAACTGTCTGATGGATTTGTTTCCAACCATCTCCGTGCGGGAAACGTTTTAGGAATGTCATTTTCAAACATTTTTTTTTATTACTGTTCTACATGTTCTCTTTTTGCAGTTCAGTCACTGAGTTAGCTAGCAATAGATGGATACAGTTTGTTTCACTTAAATAATTACTTTATGTTCTCGTTCTTCATGCAACTCACCACTGTATTTGCCATCTCGGTTGTTGTAGATTAGTCTGAGAGTTGATACGTTTATTTACACTGTTTCTTTGGTTAGGCTGTGGATGGAAAAGGTGTGAGGTTGGGCGCACCTAAACCAGTTTAACACCCCAATGACTATTGTCACTGACCGTTCCAAGGCGGTACTTCTATCGTCACCCTATTTTTTGTCTGTTTTGTCTGTTTGCGTCTGTTTGTGTTCTGTAGTTATGTACATTTACTGTTTTCTTGTTGCAGTGCTGTTCGGGCGGCTGTTTGTTTTGTATGTGGTGTTTCCTGCATTACTCATATTCGTACTTTTCCTAAACAATCCCTTAGACCAGGGTGTGCAGCATTTATTATTCAAGTTTAATATATCAGACAGTATGTAATCTTCTTACAATAAACAATAATGGACAACATTCAGCACTGACATAGTTGAAGGTACACAGACGTAAAATTTCATTACGAGATATTGCAAGCGAATCGAAACGCACTACAATCGCCTATAGTTTTGTATACTCTTATCTCGCTAACTGCCACTCGCATTTGCAAACAATTTGGATCCAAGTGAGTCACTCGTTGTCTTTTCAGGGTCCAAGTTTGTTATCACCTGGTGAAGTTTCTCAGAAGCATGTGCTATAATAATTGGTTAATGCTTTCTCAAACACCTGGTCCAGTAGGATGTACATGTAGTCAAAAGTCAAAGCGGAACGGAAAATTGTTTCACAGCGGAATAAGGGATACTTATGCTGTTTCCTCACTAAACATATGGTTCAAATGAGACAGAAATAATTACAGATGAACTTCGATATCTCGAACTCGGATAACCCGAACTACCGGATAACTCGAACTAAATCCTTCCAAAATTAACAATACAGAATTGTTCTAAAATGTATCATATCTAGAAACACATTTGACAGCATAATCCAGGTCAAAAGTTATGCTGGATTCTACAGGAAATTACAGCATTATTTTAGATCTGCATTAAGCTGTGAAGTTATATTATGAATTGTATTACTCAAATTATTTCCATAGGTAACACGATACAGCATACTAGTTGTTCTAGCTGTTGTAATGTTCATATTATGCGGTCGGTAAGAATCATCTTGTGTTTGCCCTTAGTACTATACTTTACAAACTGTGAAATCAAAGGTTGGATTTTAACATAATTTCGGAAGCTGTACATTGAATGATGTTATACCTAAATATACCAACAGCTGTTGGGATTGACCAGACCAGTGTAGTCCATGTCTTCCTAGATATACCTTCGACCACATGTCGTCTGAGATGGCTCATCAAATGTCTAGGTTATTTGGGAAAATTCACTAGCTTGCATAATTTATACAACTACATAATGTAAAATGTTTGAAACACTCTACCCACCAAAATCTACCAGAGTAGTTTCGTTCTTCGCTACAATATTATCGGATATTGTAAGATACACGGCAGCTTAATGTAGAGTGAAATCCATGCATAAACATGTAGCCGAAATTTGATATATGACTTTCACTCTGAATTACACAGCCCTCTATCTGTTTAAATAGACTGTAAAAAGAAAGAGAAACAGTCAAACGTCGCTTAGTGTTTTATAACGCCAATGCGAAACATTATCTTAACTCTTTACTCAATAAATTCGCCTTTCTTCGCCATGCACCCAGATTGGACGACTCATATCGGAGCCGTCTAATCAAGGTCTGCTCAGTTTGCTATGACATAGTATAGTTCAATAAATGATTTTACAGTCCCTGCCATGGCCAAACATGTGTGTGTCCATGTGCTATTATGAAAACTGGTCTAATTAATATTCATGATGTAACTGTTTCTCTCATGAATACCAGTCTTCATTGAGGAAAGGGTTAATTAGCCCCTCTCACTATACCGATCAATTGGTTGCGTATTACTTGATGGTATCCCGTGTAATATAAGATTCCCTCCGCCAGGACAGCATGTGAGGGTGACATACCAATCGAAAGGATGGGGATGAGGCCATCCGACGTAAATTAAACACATGGAACTTACAGTTCGGGGAAACTATTCAACGTTTGATGTGTCATTCGTTTGCTTTAATCGTCGAATCTTTAACCTGTTTATTGTTTGTAATTCCGTAAAGCAATATCTCCACAATGAATGTTTTGCTACTTAGTTGACACTATGTTCGGTACATCGTTAGTTCAAGCAGTATTAGGGCAAGACATCTCACAGGATCAAGCTGTTAGAAATTAAAACAAACAGATAACCAGCATGTCATGGTTTACGTAGATCTCAAATTTTCAGCACGAAAACGGTTATTGTAATTATTACCAGGTGTTTTGGAATCTGAATTTTGTTTATAACGATAGTCAATCAACTAGAAGAAGACATCGCGTTAGTGTTTCGTGATAAAAAATGATTAAAATGTATTGGTGTTAGTACTTCAATATTGACATGTGCAAATAATTGCACGAGACGGGTTCCGAGCATTTTCTGCTTTCTCTTTCAGTTGGATAAATGTGTCATATCTAGGACATAAGCAGTATATATAATTCGAATGATCTCATCACTCACGTTTAAATATGAACATTTTAATCACGTTATAGTTTAATATTGCTACTATAGTATTGCTCCCCCATGTTTACAAACTTGTAAAACATATCGATTAAACATAAATTATATTTCATTGATATAAGTCGGAAGATCAGTCGGCAATGCCGTTTGCCTGACAACTCGTTTCCGTTCGTTAGAGAAACGAAGGCTGTAAGTGGAACGGTGTCAATAAAAACTTTATAACTTTTCACCAATCATTTACGATTACATGTATAGTCGCCTGCCGTTCATTTGTATTGTGGACACCACCGGGAAATTTGAAAGTACAGAGAGCAATGCTGTTCTTTGATAATTGTGTAACCAGGAATACAGAGTCCGGTTTTGGATAGTAACAAGTTCTAATCGCAGAGGTGTATTAGAATTTCTGCTTACCGTATTTCATCTCGTATTTATGTATTTTGTAAGTATTTTCACAGGCTAATTGTATGCTAATTGACACCCCCGGTCATAGCAAATGTCATCGTTTATCTATATTGCAGTACATATATTCCGAAAATGGGCGATCCTTCGACAGCAAAAGTAGAAATGCAAAAAGAGAAAATTGCAGACTCGGTTTTATTGAGTCTGTCCATGAGCAGTAACCAAAAGTGCAACACCACTCACGCCCCCAGCGTTTGACTAAATGTATATTTGGGGAATACAAGAATGCTGTCACTAATATATCGTTAACATAGTACTTCCAGTCCAATGTCAAAATCTCTCCGAAAACACCCACAATTTTCTGCGATTGCTGTGGCATGTACTTTTGCATTAAAGACGTACAATCCTTTGGGAATTAGTGATTGGGAGTTAATCAAATAACTGAATCCTAATGCGACACCATATAACTTTATGATCATATGAACTTTCAGTAAAAGAAACTCCATAGCATGATCACGAAGTAAAATTGAACTTTGTTACACAAAACTCCGAAGGCTGGTCCTGTAGTAAACGATAGCGATATTTAGTCAAACGGATTTGTTATACCGGTCCATCTGTACATATCAAAATACATTGGATGTATATTAAGATGTGTTCCAGTGTTATATAAATGCTTTATTTTCTTGTGTATTAAATTTCACTACTACAATAAAAGATAACATTATGAGACAAACACTACAGAAAAGTTTATTTGTTTTGTTCTTTAGAACCCGATCGTTGTTCCGTACATGTGCACCGAGTGCAATTGCAATAAGTAACGTCTTTTGTTCAAGATACATCGCACAACAATAAACAAGGCTAAGATAAAATATATCGGATACAACTGATAGCATGTATGGTGTTTGTTTAAAACCTTAATGTGATTCTTACTGCAGTATGTCGTCTTCGTGCAGACAGAACCAAACACCGGGCTGTCAGTGTTTTAAGCTTTATGACTGTATTTGTATTATACCCAGACTGCCTGGAAGTTGATTTAAAAAAAAAAGAATAACAACCAAAAATAAAGTGTCTGTATTTTTTTTCTAATTTCCAACTGTTGATGGGTAATACATTTTCACCATTATACGCGACAGAAATATATGGATCGTGCGCAATGGTCATCAATAAAATCACTACATGTGGACTTGAGGTCTGTTGGCCTATGGTATGCTGTGGCACTCTATATTTTTTAAGTTTAAAAAACGGTGTTGCTAACAGGCATCTTATTGCATTTTAAATAGTGTAGACCAACACCAACCTTGGTCTGATAATTTGTTATCGCTCATGAAGTATAACGCCTCTAAACCGGACGTTCAATTTAGTTTAATATCGATCTTGGAGACAGGTGGTAGCTTAATGCAGAGTGAATGTCATGCAGAAAGCTCCTGTACTAAGCTGCCACCTGTCTAAAAGTATATACGTTCTTCTCTATATGAATTCCGGTTTTGAGGGGTTTCTGTATATCGTAATCAGAAAACTCATCGTAGGCATGGCATCTTATCGGTAACTAAATTGTTTGCAAATCAATAAACTCCTTTTGCAATGAGCACCTCATCAATAATCCATCTATGATGTCTGGGGCAACCAGTATCATGTGTATTTAAATCAAAGCGCTGAAATCGTTGAAAGACTGGCGGAAAGGTAGCCCCTTCCCACGCAGTGATGTATGTTTTAGATATCAACATCATTTTTAGAAATTTTGGCAGAGGTTTATCAGGGGACTATTTCTGTCAAGTATCATTCAAATCTGTCTCCTGGAAAATATTTCTTAAGACTTTCTTGTTGTTGCAACCAGAGTTATTCATGGATCCCAAGATCATTTATGTGATGTTTGGTATTATTCTACCATGCGGTTGTAGAGGAGATGTCGTTTAAAGCAATTGTCGACGAACGGGTGGACAGGCAGACGGACGGACGGACTGACCCACTTGGAAACACGGGGGCCAATTGAGATGATAATAAGAAAGTAAAAACAATGTTTGTACTTTTCAACTGTAAATTGCAACATCAGCATGACAACTTCAACACATTTTATGCCACAAGTTCCAATTAAATCGCACAGAAGAAAAATTAAATAGAACCTTTCTTAAGCAACCATTAATTTATTGAATATAGTTGTCTTAACAAGCAGACGGATGCTTCATACAAAAAGCTCCTATATGTGTTTTCTGCGTACGTTTTGAAGTTTGACCTTCTACACATACAATACACGTCTGTAAATGTAACAAAGTAATACTGAAAACTGGGTCGCCCTTGTGCCGTATTTCACATCACAACTGTAATCATCCGTTTGGAAAACGACAATTCTACTGATGACAGTATTTGCAAACCAAGATGTAACAAGACGACACTTAAAAAGACGACGCTTAAAGACTTAAACATTGTATAAATACGACAAAATACTTACGTCGTTTTGGATGAAGGTCTGTCAAATTCAAGCGCGTGCGAGACGTTCTACAAACGTTTGGATAATATCATCCGTGTGACCGCTTCAATGCTATAATTTGCTCCTTTTCTCTTCACGTGTTGGTAATGGTTTTAAAATATTTAAGTTTACCTTTCTTTCCCAAAAATATATATAGGAATGCTTTGGATCACGTTTATAATGACAAGAATGAGATTTTAATGGGCACTAGTTTTTTAACCGCTTAACTCCTCATTAGCATTTGACCTAAACTAGCAGACGCGTCACAGGGCAGGGTCGGATCGGCAGTTCTGGTTCAAATGGTAGTTAAGTGGTATTTTGCTCAATTGAAAATATGCGATTAGACATATAGATTCGCCTATGGTTAATGATACACAAAACTGTTTAATCGGACGTGGCATTTGAACGATTGCTAAATCCTATTTACGGTTCTAACGACTGGCTTCCGCCAGTCTAAAAATATTATATTGGTAGTGTATAACTGCTTTGTACGTCGTGAGGACCACAATCAGTAGCCAAATTTGTGATGAAATATCTGATCAAGTCTTACGCGATATGGAGAGAGATAGACGAAGTTATTGTTTCGAGTGTCTCAATTAACTAACACGTATTTACCCGTGTTCCTGTTTTAGTTAATATCGCATGCATTACGTTAAGATGTCGTCTGTATGTAATCCTCAGCGTTGTTGTATGTTCTTGTATTTCTGGATCATGAAAATCAAGGCGTCTAATTATCAAAATTGAATATTGTTTTGTCCTGTACTACAGGTGCATGATTAATTTTGCACTTTTAATAGCTGCTCCTGAACAGAACCAATACAACCGAGTCGTCAAGTTCACATTTCGTATCGCTGTAGTTTCAAAGGATCTCCCATCCTCAGAATTTCCCTTCACGTTTCGAATGACCTCCTACTCTCAGGAGTTCCCTTCACTGTCTTTATTCAAGCGTAAGGGGTGGATTCGACGCCTTGTTTGACGTCGTCCCATTTGGGTAATGATTAGGGAAACGACTGTTTACGAGTGTACAAAGCAATTACAGCACAATCTTTAAGCCACGTTCTATCAAGTCTGGCGGTGAAAGCGTTAGTCCAACCGATCAACTGTTATATAGTTATGGTATGGGTGAAAGCAAAGCAAAACAAATAAGCAGTCCATCGCAGAAACGAGTATAGGGATACATGGTGCGGAATAAAACGGACATAAGTATAGAACTCTGTCATAACCCTTTACGCCATGTATATCAATGTCAGAAAAAGTTAAAATCTTGAATATCAAAGTTATAATATTAGTTATACAGTTCTTTCCCAGGGTACATGACGATTTATTCCCGGCTGAGGAAAATCATGTTGCCCGAGCCGTTAGGCGAGGGTTACATGATTTTACCAGCCGGGAATAAATCGTCATGTACCCTGGGACAGAACTGTATAACGAATTTATTATACTGCAAAGTTTTACGTTTCGGATAATTTATATAAATCCATTTTGTCATATTTAATCACCAAACACGATAATTCCCCTAATAGCGCCCCAATACATTATTTCTACCCGAAGGTATCCGAAGTGGTGTGCGTATTGTATTATTTCTACCCGAAGGTGCTATTGTATTCCATCGGCGTTCGTATTATAATAGATGGATGGGCGATATAATAACTCCTCAAAAAACTGTTTTATTGGTCATTTCAAACCAAAAGTGTTTTTATTCATTTCTGCATTTTTTTTCTTTACGTATGAATAGTTATCTATTATGAATTTTGCTACTGTTTAGCCGAGTCGAGAAGTCGGTCATTTGGTTTCTGATCATCATATGTGGGGTCCGCCATGGGGAATTTCCATGTACCCTGTCAGCTCACAGGGTACATGGACTCATGTACACGGCTAGTTAACCAATCAGAAGTGAGGATTTTACTTTGCAGTATAATAATGGCAAATGATCACATGAATAGTTGGTCATGGAATAATCTGTAGCAGTATGTTATATGCTTTCATAAGCAACCAGAGGCCTACTCTGTTTATGGAGTAAACAGTTGATATGCAGTGTATCAGAATATTGAGTGCATTTCGCCTACATATTATTTTACAAATGAACACCGCTTACATGACTGATGATAATTGTGATTTGTGCCGTGTTTGGAGGCTATTATTCTCTGTCAACATCCGCTTTGTCTGACAGCATGAACCTCGTTGAAGTCATGTCTATGTTCAAAATATATGAGACACGGCACTGAATATGAATAACAAACGCCACGACAAATATAGTTCTAAAATGATTCGAACAGTATTAAGTATATTCCTGGATAAGATGGTACGTCTGCTTTACTGACTCTGTGACAAATTCACTTCGGTCATTTATTATGAACTGCTAGTAGACTGTATGCCCATCTTTCTGGAAATGAATATATTGAACCTTGGTATTACTTTCTACCGGTCTTGTTCTGCAAAACATACAGAGTCAGCGGGAAAATGAATTGACAGAAAATGAACTGACAGATTTAAACATCCGCGGTATTTCGCTCTGATTTGTTACATGTCTTGCCGAATGTTCCTTTCCGACGAAACATCACCTAACGACACCAATTCTACAAGGAAAGTTAATTGATTGACATATTGGCAAAGCATCTCTTAGAAACCACACTCGAGTTTGACAGCATATGTGAACCATGATGTATTTGATTTGCATTCCAGCTTGATGGTATCTTATAATCAATGCATCACATGCGATCAAGGGTGAGTTCAGTGGTTTAGGCAACCATAATTAACTGAACAGTTCACTAATTTAAAAACGTTTGCTGATAAAAGTTTGCATCAGCATTCCGATAATACACAGAGAGGCGATAGTATATAGGGGTGCATAAGGCACACATAATTCGCGATAAAATAGAAGGGAAATAGAAAGAAATACACACGCAAATATATTAGAGCATGATAACGCTTTACTGAAAAGTATATAGCTGTTGGGCACTGTGATATTAAAGGGATAGTTTGGAGTTCAGGGCACTGTGACACTGAAAAGGTCACGTAGCACTAAAGGATATTAAATATAAAGGAACATGTCAAGCAACGAGTCATAACGATTAAAGAGGGAACATACACACATACACCACATACATACACACACTCATATGTACAGAAGTAGGAACGATTCACGATACAAACACATAAATAGGATAAAGACATGAGAACCCTGAGTGGTAAACTAGCATGTAGACTCATGACACACGTATTGGTCCCGATAATACATAGATACGCTTAACGCATTTATTGTTCTCGATAATATATTGATAATAACAACACATTAAGACAAACTATCTATAATATATAGAACAATATATTCTAAGAGTAGGAGATGACACACTTATTATTTTCAATTATATTGAGAGAAATATAACATACTCGTTGTTTTCGAAAATCGTACTCGACCTAGAAACACACAATGCACTTTTTATTCTCGATAATGTTAGAGGCCCACGCGATCTTATTTCCAACGCATTGTTATTCCGAGAGAACTAATTATGTGAGATAAAACATTATTTGCTTTAGCTCGAGTTTAGTTTCTGGTTTCACTGACGGGATACAGAATAAGATAAACCATGTCTGTGTACTAACACTTTATGTTTACAGCGTAAAACACTTACATATGTGGTTGTTTTATCCTTGCTACGGACATCCACTGAAGTACGATATCAAAACACGCTTGCCTACTTCCGCCTTGTGTTAAACGTGTGTCTCACGTTACACGATTGTGTTTAAATATCAACACATTTGTTTTTTATGTTTGCAGTGTACCCGTGCATCACATACCTCTATGTGTATGATTAATAGTGTGTCGGTGTACTCTGCGTACTAACAAAACCCAGTTGTAATCGCATGAAAGTGTCTGATGGTAAGTACACCTGTTTTTTCTGCTAGACATTGGTTCAAGTGTTGAATAGGATGTAATTAAATATCGTACGGTGACTAACAAATAAAGCTTGAATTATGAGAATAAATCGGATGAAATATACGTGCATTAAAATTGCCCAATATAAACACGGTTACATTGTTTTTATATATATTTTCCATATCAGTAAACACAGTGGAGATTCGCAAATGACGTTATGTAAGAATTAACCACTCCGCACTCTGACAGACAACATTCCGAATAGAAAAGCAAGCCTAACACTACACTATCTTCTTCATGGATTAACACAACCGTCACGAATTGTATTTCATGTATGCGAAATATAAGATTTGATATAATTGAACATATCCAACATATCTATATGCAAGTCGTTAATATTTGTTTTGGGTGTTCTAGTTTTGCGTAGGACATTGTTTAAAGGCATTTTGTCGGAGCCTACATAAGAAACTTATCTACCTAAAAGTAATATATACAGATGCGGATACAAACACTAGATGCATTAGATGGAGCACAAAAATGTTTGTTCTTAAAGTATGTTGTTCATACATATACTGCTGTCAATAATACTGTACAGTAAATCAGACCCATAAGAAGTAAGTAAGTACGTGTAACACATATAACACATTTCAGATTCAAAACAATTCCATGGTTAGGTTTTCAGTTGAGACCATTTATTGCAGCACTTCAAAAACCGATCGAAAAATCGAGAAGATCATTTCTGAGATAAAATACTATTCTTGCGGACCACGACAGGGACTTTTCGTTTTCATAATGATAGAAATTATATTTCAAACACACTTTATTTATAGTGGTAGTGGCAGTATAAAAGTACAAAAATGAGTCATGCAGGAAATACCACATACAGAACAAACACTCGCCCGAACAGCATCACAAGGAAACAGCAAATGTACATGGGTAGAAAAAACAACAAGAGACGCACAAAGACAAAACAAACATACAATAGGAGGAAGATGGAAGTACCGCCTTGGAACGGTCAGTGACAAAAGTCACCGGGGGTTTAAACCGGTTTATGGGCGCCCAACCTCACCCTTATTCCATCCCCATCCTAAAAGACAAACAGTGTAAATAAACGTATCCCCTCTCCGACTAATCTACAACAACCGCGACAGCAAATACAGTGGTAAAGTGCATGTATAACAAAAAAACATTTAATTGAACATACTGTATCCACCTATCGCTAGTGTACTCAATGATTGAGCTGCAAACAGAGTAACTGTAGAAAAGTAATAAAGGGTACGACAAAAATGAAATAGTACAGATATCCGACGTTCTCCTTCCATTTCTGGATTTAAGAGGTCGCCTTCATAGAGTACTAAACCTTTCTTGTCGGCGTACATGCAAAGAGGCCAGCGTGATTGCCAACTGTAAAAGGGTTCACAACCAAACATGCAGTATGTTGTAATAATACAGGATCATATCCCTTTTTAATGAATTGTTTTATATATTTGATGAACAAAGTGAGAAAATGGGTATGTCCAATAACTCTACGAAGTTTGTAAATCACATCACCATAAAATTCAGGATGTGAAACACCGTGTCGCAAAAGTACCTTGAGATTACATTTGTACTTGCCAATAAGCGAGAGATTTCGATAGTAAAATTTAGAGAAAGTTTTTCTTAGTTTATGGTATCTATATCCTTGTTTAAGCAGCTTTTCAGTTAAAATGAGATTACGACTGTTAAAATCGTCAATAGATGAACAAGCTCTAGCAAAACGAATAAGTTGAGATATATAAACCCCGTAAGATGGAGCACGGGGAACATCCCCGTCAAGATGAGGAAAATTTACAATATTAAAATCAAAATCATCTCTTTTGTCATATATTTTAGAAGAAATCATTCCATTATTAATTTTCAGGTCTAGGTCAAGAAACGCTGCATAATTGTCGGACGGGTTAGCTTTATTCAATTTGAGTTCTTTAGGATAAATTGTAGGAATCAGAGCATTAAAGAAAGGGTTATCTAAGTTAAAAATATCATCCAAATATCGACAAGTATCATTGAAGGCTTTTATAACATCTTCTTGTGATTGAGGATTCAAACTCAACATGAAATCTCTCTCATAGCAGTACAAAAACAAATCTGCGACAAGTGGTGCACAATTCGTACCCATGGGAATACCAATTACCTGACGGTATATAGCATTCCCATAACGTACAAATATGTTATCCAAAAGAAAGGTTAGTGCTTCGCAAACTTCTGAGCAAGTCCAATTGGTGTAATATTTCACTTGCTCGTCAGTAAAGAAAGCTTTTTCAGCATTACATGCCAAGAACGATGTTTTTTCTCGGGCAAATACTTTCTGGATCAAGCTAGTAAGCTTATCCTTAATCAAAATATGAGGAAGAGTTGTGTACAGAGTAGAAAAGTCGTAAATGCTTACAGTGGATGCAAGATACCTTTTGTTCTTAAGTTTGTTTAAGACTTCTGAAGAGTTCTTAATAGACCAGAAGAGATTTATTCCAGAATTTTCATAAGTCTTATCACAGTAAAATTTTACATGTTCCTTTACCTTCGTTAAACAAGAAGTCAAAAGTATAGACAATTTAGTAGTTGTACATGAACTAGAATTTGCAATGAAACGCGCTTTATATGGTTTTTTATGTAGTTTTGGTAACCAATACATAGTAGGAAGTTTATGTTGTGTAATTTTAATATCGGTTCCAAATTGTTCACACTTTTTGACATGGTCTGAAATAATGGTCTTTTCGTCAGTGGTAACTGAAATGTATGACTTGGTATTAGTAATTTCCTGCTTCAAGACATCGATATAATGTAATCGTCAAATAATAATCACATTATTTGATGCCTTATCAGCAGGAACAAAAACGTATTTTGAATGGAAATCCTGTAAACCCTTTTTAAGATGTCTAAATGAAGTTCTAGGTTTAGGTGGAAGAAGGTGTTTATTAGAGCTGTAAAAGGAAATGCGTTTATCAATTATATCAAAAATTAGTTTTTTCCAACAAGAAAGGGCAGTAGACTCAACATGTTCTCTTCGACACCATTTAACACTAAAATTTTGTAAAGCCTCCGCAATCTGAACTCGACAAGAGTTAAAATCTATCAAGGATGGTATTCTATATTTGGGACCTTTATTCAAAAGAGATCGTAGACGTTTATCTTTAATTATCTCAAAATTACCAGTAATCACATGACCAGCCGGAGAATAGCAAAATTTTGAGGTGGCGCAATCTCAATTATCAGGAATATTATCATTAATATTAAGGTCGGCCACAATTTTATTATAGTTGAAAATTGTATTTCTGATGGGTTTGTTATATTTGTAGCAGATGATAGGTGGTTCTGTATTTTTAAAGTATTTAGGAATAGTGTCAATTACATTTTTGTCTCTAAAAATACTTTGGAGGTCAATAAAATCAATACCTTTATTAATAAAAGGAATTTTCAAGAAGAATCTTTGGTGTTCAGATAATTTGTCGATGTGCGGTCTGAGAACATGTAGAGTAAAGCTTTGTATCAAACTAGCCGTTCCTATGAGAGGATCTGATCGAAAAATAATTTTATCGGCTTGCTCGTCAATTTCTTTTAATGAACATATAGATAAGGAGGAAAGTCTAGAAAGCATGGCATGTTTACCCGAAATTAGGCGTAAAGTATGTAGATCAAGAAGAGTCAATTTCAAACGAGATTTTCGTTTAATATTACCATTCTTGCGAATGCCATGCGATCGAGATTTGCGTTTTCTAATAGAAAAAATTGAAAAAATATCTATATCTGGTTCTTTTGAAATATTTCCAGTCTGGTAAATATTATCATTCAGTCCTAAAGGAAAAGGTGTTTGCAATTTTTTGATCCAATTTAATTCAGATATAAATCTAGCTTTCGATTTAAAGCTACTAGTCGCCTCCTTATCATATGTTATATGCTCAACAATTTGTACTAAAACATCTTTAAAAGAATGGCCAGATTTCCGAAAGTGTTGGTATAAAAAATTGTTTAGTTTACGATTTCGACACTGATATGCATGCTCACGAAATCGAGTTTTCAAAGCACGTCCTGTTTGTCCTACGTACTGTATACCGCAACTAGGCGCGTTTCAAGTTAAAACATAAATAACGTTAGTAGTAGTACAATCAACGTCTGAGTTTATCTTGACATTAAATGTTCTACCATTAACTGTAGATTTTATAGTGGAATTACAAGAAATGTTATTACAACATATGCACCTCTTAGCAAAGCACTTTTGGATAATTGGATACACTCTGTGTCGCCTGCATAAGGACCGTTTACGAATAGAAGAAACATTTTGGATAACAGATTTTAAAGGTGAAAGTACAACTCTTGGTCCATTGAAAAAACATTTATTAATAGAAAGAGATGGTATGTGAAAAGATGAAGCCGACTGAAGATTAAGTTGTTTTAAACGAACAAAAGGTTGAAGGGAAGAGAAATTAGAAATATTTCTGGGTACTTGTACAGACGACACAGATTGTATATTTAAAGCTTTTAGTTCTATTCGAGGTATTTTAACTTTATTCATATTGGAAAGTGATAGAGGGGCACCTGTATTGTGTTCATCAACACGTCAATTACATTAGTGTAGCTACCAAGTGCATCAAATTGTTGGTGAACACAACACCTACCACGAGGTGCATGACATACTTATGATGATGTAAGAGGCGAATGAGAGTTGTGTATGTTACTTGCATATCCTGCAAGAGAATGATAACAACATCGATTACGTGTACGGGGAGACTTTTTACGGCCACCACACGGCACAAGCAACACTGTTGTGATAATAAAAGTACAAAAATGAGTCATGCAGGAAATACCACATACAGAACAAACACTCGCCCGAACAGCATCACAAGGAAACAGCAAATGTACATGGGTAGAAAAAACAACAAGAGACGCACAAAGACAAAACAAACATACAATAGGAGGAAGATGGAAGTACCGCCTTGGAACGGTCAGTGACAAAAGTCACCGGGGGTTTAAACCGGTTTATGGGCGCCCAACCTCACCCTTATTCCATCCCCATCCTAAAAGACAAACAGTGTAAATAAACGTATCCCCTCTCCGACTAATCTACAACAACCGCGACAGCAAATACAGTGGTAAAGTGCAACCTTGCACATCTGTGCCATCGATACATGTTCATGAAATTAATTCACTGAGGTGTATGGTGGTCTAGTGGTAACGCGCTTGACTACAAATCTGGAGGTCCGGAGTTCAAATCCCCGTCCTTATAGGAAATATCAGAGACGCTTTTCAGTGTCTCCAGCCCGCACCTCCCCTCCACCCAGGTGTTAAAATGGGTAACTGTGAGTATCACTAGCCGGAACTGCGGCAGCATGACTGCGCCATATGTTAGCAGTGCTCAATGTTGTAGGCGAATGACTCAATGACCAGTGGAGTAAATGTACAGTCGGTTGAGTAGACTAAAAACTAAATACTTTTCAAAAACCATCTTATAAACTTATCACGAATGCAAAAAAAAAAAGGAAAAAGCATCGCAAAATAATAAAAAAAGAAGGAAAGAAAAGGAAATCACAACAAAACAATTGTTGAAGATAGTTTTATAGACACAAAACAGAAGAAGAATACAACATGGGCTTCAGCTTAATTGTATATCCGTCACTCAACATACTAAACTCCCCATTCTTAATAACGCTTTTTCACACACCAATCAAGTGTCCGAATGTCTACGTCTAGCCCCTTGTATCATAATCACTTAGACAGAGTAGACCCATACCCATACCAGGTGGTTCTTATAGAAGGTGTCTGATCAGGGTCAGCTCTACCTATAGAAATAAATAAAACTGATTTGACAGTTCGTTCCATGGTCAACCTTTCCTGCGTTTACATGCCTTTATAAATATAAATGGAAAAGTAGTAAAGTCAAGCAGGCAAAGCCACATGCAAGACGCAACCACCACCAAAACACCGATAGACAGCATGACACACACACACACACAACCACACACCCAAACGCACACGCACACACGAAATGAACACAGAAAACACCAAAAGACACACAAGAAACAGGGACAAACGTTCCACAACATGAACAAACCACAAGCACAAAGCAAACAAAAGGAAGGGTGACAAAGAGAGTACCGCCTTGGCACGGTCAGCAGCAAAAACACCACTGGGGGTTTAAACCGGTTTACGGACGTCCTAACCTCACACTTCTCTCAAAGTCACCCTAGCTTTACAAATATTGTAAATAAAGGTATCCCCGCTGGACTTACCCACAACATAGACGACGGTGAACACAGGACAACATGTAAAACATAGCATAATAACTGTGACAATCCGTCAAATATGTACTCAATGGCTTTGCTGAAGTCAGAGCACCTGCAGGTAAGCCGTTAAGGGCACGACAGGGAAAAAATAATACATGAGTCTGGTAAGCTCCTCCTGTATCCAAGTTTAAGAGTATACCATCATAGAGTACTACCCTCGGCCTGTCATCGCGCAAGCAAAGAGGGAAGCGTAGCTACCGACTGTAAAAGGATCGATAACCAAACATGCAGTGTGTTGCAATATAATAGGATCATAACCTTTCTTTTTAAATTTTTTAATGCGTTTTATAAACAAATCATGAAAATGGATATGACCCCGAATTTTCCTGAGTTTGTAGATAACATCCCCATAAAATTCTGGTTGAGAAATGCCTTGTCGCAGTAACGTCCGTAGATTGCAATTATATTTACTAATGAGAGGTAAATTTCGATAATAAAATTTAGAAAAGGTTTTCCGAAGTTTGTGATATCTGTAACCTTGCTTAAGAAGTTTATCAGTTATAACTAAATTACGTCTGTTAAAATCTTCAAGCAAAGAACAGGCTCGGGCAAACCTAATAAGTTGAGAAATATAAACACCATAAGATGTAGAACGTGGCACATCCCCATCTAGAAAAGGATAATTAACAATTTTAAAATTAAAATCTTCTCTTTTATCGTATACTTTGGACGAAACTTTATCATTTGTAATTGAAAGATTCAAATCTAAAAATGAAGCATTAATGTCAGATTGATTAGCTTTGTTTAAAGACAGTTCTTTTGGGTAGATTGAAGAAACCATAGTATCAAAATAAGGATTATCTAAATTCAAAATATCGTCTAAATACCTTGAAGTTTTATTAAAAGCATTCACAATATCGGTCTGTGTATCAGGTTTTAAGCTAAGCATAAAATCCCTCTCGTAGCAATACAAAAACAAATCTGCAACAAGAGGGGCACAATTTGTACCCATGGGTATACCAACAACTTGACGATATATGGTATCTCCATAACGCACAAATATATTATCTAAAAGAAAGGTAAGAGATCTACAAACATCAAGGCAAGTCCACATTGTGTAATGTTCAACTTCTGAATTCGAAAAGAATGAACGTTGAACATTACAAGCAATGAACATTTTGTTTTCTCTGGCAAAGGTTTTTTCTATTAATTTAATAAGTCTATCCTTTATAAGATGGTGAGGTAGAGTAGTATAGAGTGTAGAGAAATCATAAGAGCTCAGTAAAGAAATGTTATACTGTTCATTTTCAAGTTTTGTTAAAACATCATTTGAATTTTTTATGGACCAAAAAACATTAATACCAGAATTTTCATATATTTTATCACAGTAGCGTTTAATATTAAACCTGATTAATATTTGTTATGTTGTTATCTCTTACATGAATACCCACGTAGTAAAAGGTTAGCATCACTACAACTGAACACATGCTCATTTCATTTACTCAGATAAAGAACTGAAATCGACATGATTGTTGCAATACGCATTAACCATTTGTTCCATATATCGGTCTTTTTAAAAATGTTTAATGCCAATAATTGTTATGTTATGTATTATCAGCGTCTTCGGTGTTTCTATATACTATTTAGTCACCTTTACATTACAATTACAGTAGAACATGTATTTAGCGACCATACAACAGAGGTCTAAGTATTGTTCTGTAGGGCATGCTGTTGTTTAATGCAGGTCAAAAGTGATGCAGAAAGTTATTTTGCACTGCATTAAGCAACAACCTGCTTTTTAACAGTTCTGCTTTTAATCAATTCAAAGTCGCTTCTACTATAATTAATATTCATATAGGCACTATTTCGTACATGCATAGTTTATTTGTAGGCAATAATCACTTAACCAACTTCTATTTCTAGACCATAAAAACGTTATTTGACACACATTTGGACCTGATAGTTTTAATTAACTATTACAGTTTTAATTAGAATACCGATTGTCATACAAGGTATGGCTGTGACCTACTCTGTTTTGAAACAACCCGTTACCGATACTATATTACCTAAAATTGTTTCCCAGCTTAGAGGCAATGTTTTGTTATTGCACGCGCTTTTCCTTCGTTTTGAAATTTAATTTATCTCCACATCTCAGTAGTTTTGGTTGAACTTAACAAAATTGATGCTAAAGTTACGAATGGGATTTTGAGAGAATTGTAATTATGACGACAGGAATTATGTCTGCCTACAAGGGAATCTGGTGTAAACTTGAATTGTGTTTGGTTCAGGGATGGATAAAAGGATTGTGCTTGCTGAATAAAGACCATGGTAATAACATAACACATATTTTATTCGTCAAAGCTACATATAAGACACATGACGGCATGCATTGTAGCTTCGATCTGTGATCTCTGGTCTATCCGATACATCGTCTCTACTGGAAAGACATTCATGAATGTC
Source organism: Azorinus chamasolen (assembly GCA_963576725.1). Classification (NCBI taxonomy): domain Eukaryota; kingdom Metazoa; phylum Mollusca; class Bivalvia; order Cardiida; family Solecurtidae; genus Azorinus; species Azorinus chamasolen. The sequence goes on along the minus strand of OY755247.1, from coordinate 37,162,278 downwards.
TGAAATGGAATCGGTATACATTTAATCTCGAATAAAAATGTATTTATGGTTAATGTTAAACAATTGTTTGATCCTTGTGATAAATTTGCACGTCGCTGTAGGGAAGGGGTAAAAACAGTTTCCCGTCAATCATATACAATAGCGAGGGATACAATTCCCTATCCGAATTGTTGAAAGAATACTTCTAATAATCAAACACATATAAACTCCTTTAAGATACCGTGGGTTTGGTATGGTATATAACATATTGCTTCTTCAGCATATAGAAAACAGGTTTGACTAGTATCATGGTATACCCCTGACGTAAACTGATACCCTCTAAGATTTGTCTAACCGGAATCTATCGGTGCCATAATTGATTTATTGATGATTAAAGGTACTAAGTACAGTCCAGGGTCGTATGTTAACTACAGTTTATAAAAGTTTTTCCTTATTACGTTTTAATTCCAGTTGGTTGTAATTACAATATATTCGTTTGAGATTTAAGAAACTACTGACCACGTATCATACAGCCTGAAATCGTTGAATCGAGCTGTTTGCAAATGTAATTTAGCTCGCGTTTAGAAAGGCATGGGTTAAAGACTTCTATATACCGTCGAGGTAGAATTGATACCCGATTATATACACAACCAATGCGCATCGTCATCATTGATAAGCTAGTGCGGTTTGTACGCATTGTATGCCTTTTTTAAAGTACCTCACGCAACATTACTGCAATAATATAATGAGAACATACTGAAGACCTGACCACGTGACAGTTATTATGCATACTTAAGACAATGAGCATATGTAGGTTGCCACCTTTAAAAATGGCTTGTTTGTTTAGTCATACAAGTCATGTCTACCTATTCAAAGTCATATTAGGACCCTATTACCGGTATACATGATCTGATTATTTGGGAAATTTTAAAACACATGCAATGTTGTGTTTCTAAAACCAATACGGGCAATTCATTTCTTCTTTTGCTATGTATAATGTAAAATAACTGCTCTACATCTATATTGTTCCAACAATGGACAGAGCGGACATTCGCAGTACACTGTTTGCAAATGCGTTTAAACGTGCATACTTTGAATAAGTGGCTACAGGTTTGTCACATCGAGTCATCTATAGTTTCGCATTTAGTCTGCACTTTTGAATATGTAACGAATTTAGCATTCCGTGTACAGACTTTTCAGCTAAATATCATTTATTTGAAGTGTTTTAACTCATTTCATCGGTTTCCAAACTGTGTCGCACCTAGTCACCGCTTTTTGCAATACGGTGTCTCGTGTGTATAGCAGTTTTTATTGTGCTACATGTATTTTGTTTGCAATGTGTTTGTTGATTAGGATCAAAACACTTATAACATTATGCTACATTCGGGAACATAGTGTACTGTACATGAAATGGCAAGCTTCGTCTTTTTGATAAATAAAAGTATTTGTTCCATGGAAGCAAATGCTCTATTTATCACGGTGGTTTCTTAACTACACATTTCTAAAACATCCATTTCACTCATACTGACTCCTTTGACGCCTCTTTAAAAGCCAAGTTTTGAAGTTATTGTGAGAAATAGAGCATTTGCTCTATTTATCACAGATGTTTTCTAGACTCCACCTTTCGAATAAAAGGTTCTTTTTGCCAGTAAAATTTCCGGTTTTCAGAAGATTTTGTTCATAGAGGTTGGATGTAAATATGGCCTGTGAAGAAATTGGTTAATATCACAGTTGTATTCCGTTACCCCATACATTGATGTCGATGGAATGTATCTGCATGGCAATGGGTTTGTCTTACGTTCACCTCTGAAGGCATCATAGTAACATTTACAACAGTCGCCGTTATTCTGTCATACCACTGTTGATCCGCATTTCCAATTATTATGAACTGCTTGCTTATATTATGTCTAGCTAAGACGCAGCTTGAAGCCTTTTCCTTATTGAACAATGTTGAATCAGCTTCAATTCTCTGTGAGCAAATAATTCATCGAAAACATCGCATGGCCACTGTAGGTGAAGAATGCCTAAAATGTTACCTGCTTCCGTAATTTATTGCAACTACAGTGGACTGCTACATACTGCTCCTCTGTTCATGCAATGTTTATCCAAATCCAGATCCAGAAATTGTATGAATTCATGTTCGCTATCACTAAACTCATTCGACCTCAATTCATCAGCATCGAATATTTCAATAGCTAATAATCTATATTTAGAGCATTATAATTCCAAAGTATGCTGTCTAACACTGATCTTCTGTCAACGGAACTTGACGATTTTGATAAACTAACCTTCACAAAAACTTGGTTGGTCGATTTTGTCTTATGTGCAGATTTAATTATTCCCTTTTATCAACATCCAGAACGTAAAAATAGCTATTCTATTAAACACGGAGTTGTTCCATTGTATGTAAAAAAGGTGTTATTTTGTATGTAAAAGATGATATTAAGTATACTAGTTTTATGGGTATCTAGAAACTTGGTCTGAAGTGTATATGGTTTGATTTTTGTATTAGCCATAAACATGTTTTAATTGGCGTATTCTATCTACCTACTAAATCGGATGCAAACTATTATTGAGGATTCATTTCACTTAGCTGTTGACAGATTCATTTCACTTAGCTGTTGACACGGGTATAGATGGCATCATGATTACCAGGGAATTTAGTTTTTATATGCTTAAGCCCCAAGGAACTCGCAAAAGTAACCATTTACGCCAGCAATTTCAATTTACTCAAGTTATAAATGATTCGACTCACTTCACTGAACACTGATCGTCACTCATTGAAATCCTTGTAACAACACCATAGACAATATAATTCTAAGTGGAGTAGGTGATCCTTTCCTCCACCAAGCACATCGCTTTCACTGTCCCGGTTATGGATTATTTCGATACATTAAGACAAAATTTAACTAATACACTAGAACTATATGAAAATGCAAGCAATGAGAATGTGACCTTCTTAGAGAAAAAGCAGTATCAAGAGATTGGACAGATCTTAAAGACGATGATATTAATATTTTTTTGAAGAATTTTACAAACATGTGCAACTGGTAGAGCAATGTATCCCCCATCAAAACTGTCTGAAGGAAGCCGCATCAGTCATATTGGTTGAACTCAAACATAAAATCAAAAATTAGAAAAAGAATGCGAGCATATAAACAAGCAAAGTTAACAGATACTTTCAATAATTGGACTCGGTTCAAATTGTTTCGTAATGAAGTTGGTTTAATTTGTGACGCAACAACGTTATATGTCGATTATTTATTTAAGAAAATCCGTACTGATTCTCTCTGTCCAAGAGACTAGTGGAAAACATTCAAATTATTCGTGGCGTCAAAAACTAAAAGCTCAATTCCTCCTCTAACATATGATGACTTGGCGAGGCATCTGTTCCTGATCAAATTAACAATCGCAATCTTCGGGAATTATCCAAGTGAGTGAGTTGGATTTTACGGCACTGGGACACTGAATATGTCATATAGCGGCGATGAATGAGGAGATTATATGATGATGAGGGGTGACTTCAGGAAGATGATTTCGGCTAACCTCATCCGCTGCAAACAGCGCTTGGGATCCAAACCATCGACCTGCCTTCGTGTTAGGCATTGGCGGAGGGGATAATATCCGTCAAAAATACCACCTGTGACACATAAGCCCCAAAACCACTCAAATGTATCTGGGGTGAATTATTTGATGATATTTGTAATCCTCTCTGTGATATTTATAATAAATCCCTAAGAGCGCCATTTTTAAAAAGGGGGTCAATCACTGATTAGCAATTACCGTCCTATATCTATTCTCAGCAACTTGGATAAAGTTATAGAAATGCTGTGTTTTAAACATGTAATCAGTCATCTACAAGGTATTAATTTTATTTCTTCTTTTAATTATGGCTTAATACCAGGTGACTCACCGATTAACCAGTTAACATCCCCGTATACTACCTTCATCATTAAGGTAAAGAGTTAGTGGGTGAGTTGCGTTTCAAGGTAAAGAAGTAAGGGTCATATTTTGTATGTTAGGAAAATCTTTGATTGTGTATGACAAATTGGTCTCCTAGCAAATATTAAAGCTGTGGTAATTTCTGCAAGACTTCTACCATGGTTCTCTTATTATCTAGATAACAGACGACGGTGTGTGGTTATTCCTGGTGCAACATCCAACTGGCCGCCTATTAAAGCTGGGTACCACAATGATATATACGTGTGCCTCTTCTCTTCTTAATATATATCAATGGCATTGTTAGCGATATACATTCCAATATTCGGCTGTTTGCACACTAGCCTTTACCTTATTGTAGAACAAGCAGATATGGCTGCGAACACTTTAAATGCTGATATGAACATAGTTACTGACTGGACAAACACAAAGATTAATAACTGCATTAAATTTAAAATAAATCCAACACCAGTAGCGTAACAGTCGACTGTTCTTAAACATGATCTGTTGTTCTCGCCAAGCATATATTGAAATATTTACGTTACTTCTAGACATGCGATTATTTTACGGAATTGTTTTAAATGAACACCAAACATGAGCTCCTGTTTCTCAATTCTGATACAAAGTGTTCAGAGGGATTGAAATACATATATATATCTTCCAATTCCTGATTGTCCCACATATAATCATTTTTGAAAAGACGATGAACTGTTCGACATATTTATACAAATATTGCGGTTCATTCCTCACGTCGGTATAAACATTTCGGTCTGGATGCAAATGTATTCCTTACTCCGTAAAACATTTGATTCTTAAAAACCAAGGTAAAGTACAGCCGATGTTGCTTCAAACAATGCTTAAAATGAATAGGGAGCGACACACAAAAACGGGTACTGTACTATTACCCTATGTCAAATATATGGATATGTAATGGGGAAAGGGAGGTAATTTCAGGTGTTTGATATCATTGCTGTTTGAATACTAATTATTGTACCATGTTCCAAACATATCTTAGGTATTTCTAATATGTAACCTTTCATTATTCATCAATGCATATTAATTAGTAATATATGTTTTACTTGTAATTATTCATATCTGTTAACCCATTTCAATGTGCAACATCCTCTGTATAAGTGAGTTGTTGCACTTTCCAATGGGGCTGGCATATTGAAATCTTTTAGACACGGAAAGGTCACGAACCTTGTTGTCTCTGGAAGGTACGTAGTACCTGTCTAAGATTAAGCTAATTGTTATGCCAGTCATGTAGACTATTTGGGTTTATAATTGAATTTATTAAAGATCTGTGAATGCCAAGTACTGTGTCTGTCCTGTTTTATTAGGATAAGAGTTCCCTTTTCTCAAACAAAGATCTCGGGGTTGGTAACGGGTGAAGCCTCCCCTAGGGCTTTGCCCGCTACAAATTTGGGGGCTCGTCCATTTGTTTGAAGAAAAGAGCCTTTCAATCCTTTGTAAAATCAGTTTGCAAAAAATACTTAAGCTTAAAACATTATTTCTCTTCTGCTTTATAAATAAAAAACTTTGTAGATATAGTGTAATAATTTTGTTTAGTATTGAAAATGGCAGCTAGCAGGGAACAGTACTTGCCATTTACAGATCAAGAAGAAAATGTTTCTTCTAGAAATGAAAATATTTTGTCATTTACTGATCAGAATATAACAGAAAGGCGTAAACAAAAGAATACATTACAACCACAATACTCTCCACATTTAGCACACATGCTGCCTCAAGTAGACTCGTGTATAGTACACCACAGTCAACAAAACACACTACTGTACATGACTTCATTCGCAAAGAGCTAGGTACACAAGTGGTGGGGTCAAAACAAAACACTGGCGTTGACAAAAACAGTTCAGAGACAGATTCTAAGGTAAAACAGTCTTTAATTTCGAATTTAGAGGCGAAATCTCAATTGTTGCAAACTGCCGTTTCTCAACATGAACATTTGCATACTGCAGATGCTGGTGCTTGTGCACCCGCGCCTGTGTCTACTTCTGAAAAGTCTACATGGCAAAACATTGATACAGGAGCTTGGCATTCAGACCAACACTCACATAGACAATTAAAAACTAGAGGCGATAATGAACATTTAAAATTGCTCTTATCTTTACAAGCTCAAATTGACAGTTTGATAGTCCAGGAGCAGGGTATGCAAAAGTTCCCCCCTAGGGTGTCATGTTATCAAGCAACTAGTGAAGGCTTATACCAAAGGCCTGCTGGACAGAGTTGCAATACGAACAATGTAGACTTAGCTCAAAAAGGGTTATATGCAAATTGTCCTTATCCTATTACAAATAGGGTAGATCCAGACCAAACTGCTACTCAAAATACGAGTATTGTTCAAGATAACAGTTTTTTGTCTCAACATAAAGTGTACAGAAAAGAAAAAGAGCCAGACAAATTTGATGGTCGATCTGTTGAGTGGAAAGACTATATAATTCACTTTGAGCAAGTAGCCCTTTGGAATAATTGGTCAAATACAGAAAAGGCCCAACAGTTAGCCATTTCTCTAAGGGGCCAAGCCCAAAAGTTGTTAGGTGATTTGCCCCACACCCAAATTAATGACTACACTAGTTTAAAGTCAATACTGACAGAGAGATATGACCCACAAGAAAGAGGGGTTGCATATAAGTGCGAATTTAGGGCACGGAAGCGCAATACAAAGGAAAGCCCCGCCGAATACGCTTATTCTCTTAGGCGCATTGCTTGTTTGGCTTTTCCTGACATCCCACATGAATATAGGGAAATCAATGTGTTGGAACAATACCTAGTCGGTGTAGGGAATTCAGACATTAGAGAACACATAATTTTCAAGCACCCTAAAACGGTAGACCAAGCAATAGCCTTGACCGTAGAATATGAGGCTGTTAAGGGTTCACACCAAAGTCCCCAAAAGCCTTCAATGTCTACTGATTTGGGTAACAGTAATGCAGTTAAGGGCAAACAGTCGAACAATAATTCCTTAGACAATCAACATACACCAAGCACAGACGTAGAACTAATGTTACAGAAATTGCTCAAATGTATGGAACAAATGACTGAAACATCACAAAAACACACACAGCAACGGAGAAATAAAAAAGACATAGTATGTTTCAACTGTAACAAAAAGGGTCATTTTGCAAATGAATGTAGGGCAAGGAAACAAAATATAGAATGTTTTAACTGTCACAAAATGGGTCATTCAGCAAATGAATGTAGAAGGAGAAACAAGGATGAAATTGAATGCTTTAAGTGTCATAACAGAGGGCACTATGCTAATGAGTGTTCGACTAACAGTCAAAGAAACACCTCTTATCAGGAAAACTAGAAATGGCTGAGCTTGCGCCCAAAAGTCCAGCCATTGACACTCAAAATTCTAAAAGTGGGCCACTACCAGTAGTTAACAAAATAAGTGCTACACCGTTTGCAAATGTAGTTATTCAAGGAAAGTCTTACAAAATGTTACTTGACTCAGGTTCTTCATCAAGTATTATATCAGATGAGCTTTTCAAAAAACTTAGTAAAGATTTGCCAAATTTACATTTGGAAACGTCTGGCTGCAAGCTGACAGCAGCAAATGGTACCGCACTGAACGTCAAAGGTACAGTTACTTTGTCATTTAGCTTAGATGATTTGTGCTTTGATCATGAATTCTATGTAGCTGACACAGATTTGGATGGAATTTTGGGAAGCGGTTTTGTCTCGCAGTATGACATAGGCCTCTTCATAGGGTCAGGTTACATGATGATTGGGGAAAACAAAATAGATTTAATTAAACAAACTTCTTCAAAATGCAATCGTGTAAAACTTGCAAACAATGTAGTGGTCCCAGCTGAGTCTGAAGTTGTAGTTAAGGGTTATATTACTGATAACAATCAAATTGAACACTTTGGCATTATTGAACCATGCAAGCACATAGGAAAGAATGGCATTTTAATTGCCCGTTCTGTTGTCAAGCCATCCAATGTTGTTCTTTCAATGGTAAATGCGTCTTCAAAGCCAGTACACATTAAACAACATACTCTAGTAGCAACTGTGCAAGATGCTTTTGTCATTGAGGAAGATAAGCAGAACACAACTTTCAAAGCTGGTATGCAAAGCAAAGAGTTGCCTGAACATCTTAAGGGTTTGGTAATGGAAGCATCAGAAAGTTTGAATGATTTGCAAAGAGAAAAGTTTGAACATTTGCTTGCAAATTATTCACATGTTTTTGTTGGACCAGATAACAAACTTGGTAGAAATGAGTGGGTTAAACATACTATTGATACTAAAGAGTCAAAACCAATAAAAAGTCCACACCGTAGAGTAGCTCTTCGAGAAAAAGAAATTATAGCAAAGGAAGTTTCAAAAATGTTGGAGAATGACGTAATTGAACCAAGTAACAGCCCGTGGTCTTCACCGATTCTTTTGTGTACCAAGAAAGATGGTACCATTAGATTTTGTTTGGATTACAGGGCTCTCAACTCAGTAACCTTGAAGGATGCGTACCCTTTGCCCCGTATTGACGATTCATTAGATGCACTAGCTGGGAATCGTTGGTTTCATACCTTAGATTTAGCATCTGGGTATTGGCAGTGTGCCATGGATGAAACTGATAAGCCCAAAACAGCGTTCTCTAGCCACTTGGGCTTGTACCAGTTTAAGGTCCTCCCATTTGGGCTCTGCAACGCCCCGGCCACATTCGAGCGTTTGATGGAGCTTGTTTTAAAGGGTCTCTGCTTTCAGCGTTGTTTATGTTATTTAGATGACATTATCATTTTTGGTGAGTCATTTGAAATGGCTTTGGAAAACTTGGAATTGGTTTTTAAACGCTTTCAGCAGGCAAATTTAAAACTTAAACCATCAAAATGTTCATTGTTTCAGAAAAAGTGTCATTTTCTTGGACATGTTGTCCAAGAAGAAGGCATATCTTGTGACTCTGCAAAGGTCAATGCAGTCAGGGAATGGCCAGTTCCCAAGAATGTTTCAGAGGTTAAATCGTTTCTTGGTCTCTGTGGGTATTACAGGAAATTCATACATAACTTTGCTACAAAAGCATATCCTCTGACATGTCTTACACAAAAGGAGATTAAATTTTCCTGGTCAAAAGATTGTCAAGAGGCATTTGAAAGCTTGAAACAGAGTCTTGTGTCTGCCCCAATTCTTGGTTATCCAAAGGAGAACGGTTTGTTCATATTAGACACTGACGCAAGTGGCTATGGCCTAGGAGCTGTATTGAGTCAGATACAAGATGACAAAGAAAAAGTCATTTGTTATGCAAGTAAAACTATGAATAAGTCCCAACGAAATTACTGTTCTACACACAGAGAACTACTGGCAGTGGAAACATTCGTTAAGCAGTTCCGTCATTATCTATGGGGAAGAAAGTTTTTAGTTAGAACTGACAATTCCGCATTAAGATGGATAAGAACGTTCAAAAACCCAGAGGGTATGATTGCAAGATGGTTGACAGTTTTAGGAACTTATGATTTTGACATCGAACATAGGAAAGGTGTAAATCATACAAATGCAGACGCTTTGAGTCGCAAGCCCAGAAGGCGATGCAAGAACCCTGACAGTCAGGATTGCCAATGTGAGTCAATTGTCACAGAGCAAAACGTAGAGGGTGAACATACACCTGATGTAACGCACAGTGCTAGTCAAACTGTAACTGCAAATGAAGGTCTTAATCGACCTGAGGTTGGCAAATGTTTGACTACTACTGCTTCCTGTGACACTGACCCTGTAGATGGCAAAACACAGGATGATCAATATGATTACACTTGGTTGAACAAATGGAGTCTAAATGAAATTCGCTTGTATCAGAGTACAGATAAAACAATCAGTAGAATCATTTTTCTTAAGAACAACTTTTTGGAAAAACCTTCAAGAAAAGACATCAATCATGAATCCAGGCATGTTAAAACACTATGGGGTCTTTGGGAATCATTGATAGTTAAAAATCAAGTTCTGTCTTACAACTGGTATGATGAAATAGATTTAGCTAATAAACTTCTCCTAGTTGCCCCATCAGAAATTAGGTCACATATATTCAAAGAACTTCATACCAATAAAATTGCGGGACATCTAGGCAGAAATAGATCAATAGCTTCTGTAAAGAGGCGTTTCTATTGGCCTGGTATGTCATCAGATATTAGACTGTGGATAAAACAGTGTGATTTGTGTGCAAGGCGCAAGTCAGGTTCTAAGTTTACCAAATCTTGCCTACAACAATGCCCAGTTTATGCACCTTTAGATAGAGTAGCAATTGACATTTTGGAATGCCCAGTTTCTGGTAATGGAAACCAATACATCATTGTTGTGTGCGACTATTTCACGAAATGGGCAGAGGCATATCCTGTACCGAATCATACTGCAGAAACCGTTGCAGATAAGTTGGTATCTGAGTTTATATCCAGATTTGGCATACCGAAACAAATCCATACTGACCAAGGTCGAGAATTTGAGTCTAGGCTGTTCACACTTTTATGTTCCAAATTAGAGATAGAAAAAACTAGAACATGTCCGTATCGCCCTCAGTCAGATGGCTTAGTAGAACGGTTTAATAGGACCCTTCTGCAAATGCTGTCAATGTATGCTGATGGAAATCAAAGTAGATGGGATGAACAAATACCATTTCTTTTAATGGCATACAGGTCAACAGTTCAAGAAAGTACTGGCTGTAGTCCAAACAGACTCATGTTAGGGAGAGATATACCTTACCCTATAGACATTATCTCAGGCAGCCCATATCAAGACAAGACCGAACGATGTATTGTTCAATACATTGAGTGGTTGGAACATGTATTTTCAAAAACATTTGCATATGCTAGTATCAATCTAGGTTTAGCAGCAACCAGACAAAAAAGGAACTATGACAAAGGGGTTAAACCATGTAGATTTCATCCCGGAGACTTTGTCTGGCGATGGTATCCACCTGCTGCTAATTGCAAACTTGGTTTAGGTTGGACGGGACCTTACACCGTTAATGAAAAGCTAACTGATGTTACATACAAAATCCAAAAGTCTCCCAATCTCAAGCCGATTGTAGTACGTGTAGATCACTTAAAAAAATATGAAGGCAAATTTCCACCTCTGAACTGGGTACCTGATGAATCAGATGCTCAATTCCTGCCTGAAACAGATGAACCAATCAGTAACCAAACTGGTGTAACAAACACAGAGCCTGTCATAACACGATATGGCAGACAAATAAAGCAAACAGTTAGATATGCACCAGAATGAATATTCTCTGCTGTTGAATATTCAGAAACAGACAGATAGTTTTGTAAATAGTATTTTGCATATGTACATAATAAATACAATATATTGCCTTTTGGCAAGGTGTTGCATTTATTGTTACGGTATTCTGTTATGTCAGCAATGACATAACTTAGCCGATGGTTCTCAAGTGAACTAAAACAAATTTGCATTTTTTTTGCATTTGTGTTTTCAAAGTTGGTTAGTGAATCGATTTGCAAAATGTATTTTATTAATTTTGCCAATTCAGTTTTATTTTCAATAATATAGGGAAGAGTATTGTTTTGTTTTGAACTTCACAAATCAGTTTCATTGGTGATATTTATCATGTTTGTGTAGAGTTGTTGAAAACTTATTTTGTTGTTGTGCTACTTCCTATAGCCAAACAGTAATGGATGATGGGAGTAATGGTATAAGTTAACATACTATTCCGTAGTCATTCTAGTTATGGTGGAATGAGCATAGCAATGGTTTTGATGCCTACAGTTCGTTTGTCACATCGAATTTGTACTGTCATTGAGAGTAATATTTAATGTTAAAATATTCCGTAGATGATTAGTCAGATATTCTCGTTGTGTCAAATTCTGTGGTATCATTGTTTAGTTATGGAAGTATATGGAAGTGTATACTTCTTTGGTTGTATATGGAGTGTATACAGACGTTTATGGAATTGAATACTTCTGTAGTCAGCGGAGAAGTAAATTTTGTTGATATCCGCAAAACTAATTTGAGTTTATCAGTATTAGTGTTGATCGGATTTATGATTTGTGTTTGTGAAGTTTGAATAGCAAAACAATATATTTGCTAAATATTCGATTCACTTTGCCAATTTTGACTTGCAGTTGTTGCTTTTGTTTTCAAAATAAAATAGCTTATTGCTTCTCTTTTAATTTGATTGCAGATGTCTGACTATATAGATGTCCATGTTAATCAGCGTGATATTTCTGCCTTGAATGATGACCTTCGGCCAATATTTTATCCAGGGTCTACCTGTACAGTGATACAATGTGGAAACAGGCCTTATGCATCACTTAACACTTTTATGAAACACTGGAAAAACATTCACCATCAGTATGTGTTTATGTATTGTTGTGAGCTATGTTCATTCAGACACATGTGCAAGAACCAATTATCTCGCCATCTACTTTTCAAACACAAAAAGTGTGATGCTACCTTGGATGAAATTTTAACTAGAACAATTACAGTGAAAACAGCAAACACCCGTTACATCGATCCAAAGGATTCGCAATGCTACAGGGCAGAGTCTATAAAGGATCAACAGAAACGGGAGGCACAGCAACTAAGGAAGCAAGTGGCACAGAAAACATTTCTACAGTCAGCTTGTTTGGTAAAAGATACAACTGACTGTAGGGATGAGATTGTATCTATCGTAAAAGGACAAAAAGTTAAATGTTTGAACAAGCGTTGGTTGCCGCGATGTTAAACCTTTTGCCCTGCTAACAGTTGCTATGTAAACATTGTAGACTTAGATCAATAAGCTCATTTCGAGTCCTTCTGATCAGAGTCAACAATGTTTGACACTTTGAACTGTTGTTTTTTTTATATACACTTATTTTTTTTTTCAACTAAAACTCTCAGGATTAGGTATTTTCGTATATTTGCTCAGGGATTAAACGTTTGAAATGGCATAAACAGAATGATCTCATCCATCATACATTCCTATTTAAAATCTACTTTAAGTAAGTATATATAATTATATTTTCTTTCCTTCAGCAATTTTAACTTCATACATTCATTGCATTTTCCTATTTAAACAAATGCAATGTATGTGCATTTGTTTAGGTGGGGGGGAGTGTAATGGGGAAAGGGATGTAATTTCAGGTGTTTGATATCATTGCTGTTTGAATACTAATTATTGTACCATGTTCCAAACATATCTTAGGTATTTCTAATATGTAACCTTTCATTATTCATCAATGCATATTAATTAGTAATATATGTTTTACTTGTAATTATTCATATCTGTTAACCCATTTCAATGTGCAACATCCTCTGTATAAGTGAGTTGTTCACTTTCCAATGGGGCTGGCATATTGAAATCTTTTAGACACGGAAAGGTCACGAACCTTGTTGTCTCTGGAAGGTACGTAGTACCTGTCTAAGATTAAGCTAATTGTTATGCCAGTCATGTAGACTATTTGGGTTTATATTTGAATTTATTAAAGATCTGTGAATGTCAAGTACTGTGTCTGTCCTGTTTTATTAGGATAAGAGTTCCCTTTTCTCAAACAAAGATCTCGGGGTTGGTAACGGGTGAAGCCTCCCCTAGGGCTTTGCCCGCTACAGATATATTATATGATCCAACAAGATTCGTACGTTTTGTTTGGTAGAGTAGGGGACAAATATATCGAAAGCAAATCGGTTTAAGGTATTTCTAGGAACGGCCGTTTGTTTAACTCCTTTCAGTATGACCATCATATTAACAATTGATTAAATCTATTTTTGTAGCAATTTTCAGCAATTAGGTTAATAAAATTATTACGTTAAGGTCGTAGTGGAGATCATACATGTAAAACAACGCTTTTAAGAGTTAAAGAAAACTTTAATTTTACCTGACAATATGCAAAACATTACCTGCAAATATGCAAAAAGGTGTCATATAAAAAGTACATGTATGAGTCATGCAGGAAACACCGCATACAAAACACACAACCGCCATAACAGCACCACAACGACAAACAGCAAATGTACATGTATATAAAAGACACAAAGAAACGCACCGACATAACAAACAAACAATAGGGGGGAGATGGAACTACCGCCTTGGAACGGTCAGTGACAAATGTCACTGGGGGTTAAACCGGTTTAAGGGCGCCCAACCTCACGCTTACTCCATCCCCACCCTAAAAGACAAACCGTGTAAATAAACGTATTCCCTCCGACTTATCTACAACAACCGCGATGGCAAGTACAGTGGTAAAATGCATATAAAACATGTTAAGTGAAACAAACTGTATCCACCTATCGCTAGTGTACTCAATGATTGAGTTGCAATGAGAGTAACTGTAGAAAAAGTAATAAAGGGTACGACAAAAACGAAACGACCTCCTGCCGTTTCAGGATTGAAGAGGTCGCCTTCATAGAATACAAAGCCTTTCTTGTCGGCGTACATGCAAAAAGCCCAGCGTGATTGCCAACTGTAAAAGGGATGGCAACCAGACATGCAGTATGTTGTAGTACTATAGGATCATATCCGTTTCTAATGAATGTTTTAACATATTTAACGAACAGAGTGTCCAATAATCTTACGAAGTTTGTAAATCACATCACCATACTATTCAGGATGTGATATACCGTGCCACAGGAGCGCCTTGAGATTACATTTGTATTTGCCAATAAGTAAGAGATTTCGATAATAAAAGTTAGTGAAAGTTTTTCTTAGTTTATGGTATATATATTCTTGCTTAAGCAGCTTTTCAGTTCAAATGAAATTTCGACTGTTACAATCGTAATATAAACAGATCAACAAGCTCTAGCAAATCGAATAAGTTGAGATGCATAAACCCCGTAAGATAGGGCACGAGGGACATCTTCATCAAGATGAGGGAAATTTACAATATCAAAATCCAAATCATCTCTTTTGTCATATATTTTAGAAGAAATCATTCCATTGTCAGTTTTAAGGTCTAGATCAAGAAAAGCTGCATTTAAGTGTCGGAAGGGTTAGCTTTATTCAATGTGAGTCCTTTTGGATAAATTGTAGGAATCAAGGCATTAAAGACAGGGTTATCTATGTTAAACATATCATATATATCGAGAAGTTTCATTGAAGGTTTTTATAACATCTTCTTGTGATTGTGGATTTAAACAAAATCTCTCTCATAGCAGTACAAAAACAAATCTACGACCAGTAGTGCACCATTCGTACACATAGGAATACCAATCACCAGGCGGTATATAGCATTCCCATAACATATGAATATGTTATCCAGAAGAAATGTTAGCGATTGGCAAACTTCTGAGCAAGTCAAATTGGTGTAGTATTTCATTTGCCCATCGGTAAATAAGGCGTTTTCAGAATTACATGCCATAATTGTAGGATGTTTATGTTGTATAATTTTAATATCGGCTCCAAGTTGTTCACACTTGTACATGGTCTAAAACGATGGTCTTTTAGTCATTATTATCTGAAATGTATGACTTGGTTTTTAATAATTTCCTGCTTCAACACGTCGATATAACTCACATTCCAGGTTTTTTTTCTAAAACAAAAACAAATTTAAAAGAGTCCTTCCAAATATCTTCTTTAGTCATGCTGGTTACTTAATAAGTCCTTATTATACAACAAATGCTCCAGTTTCAATTTTCCAATCACGACTATATACAAATCACAGCAAATTGTCCAAAAAAGCACATGCTCAGTGTGTAAAGGGTCATATTGTTTATCTGCAGCAGCAATACCTTAAATAGACATACGTTTGTTGCGCTTCCCTGTAACTATTAAATATTAAAATCACTTCAGACAAGAACATACATCTAAACATCTAAGAACTGTATTCCAGTAGTATGGACTCGGGAAAAGTTCCAGTTGTATTTACGTATTTATGTTCTAAGATTATTTTGCAATTGCACGGTGCGTTGACAAAGCATGATATTCGAAAAAAAAAATGACACTGCACTTCATATAATTCAACACGATTTCACATTCTGTAAAAAGGTATACTGTTATTATACGCCCACCTAATAAAGGTGGTCGTATATTGGCGTGGCCCTGTCCGTCCGTCCGTTCGTTCGTTCATTCGTCCGTCAACATTTTGTTTGTCCGCAGTTTTCTCGGAAAACTATTTGACAGATATAAATGAAACTTCACACAAATGTTCAATGCATCAAGATCTGAAGCTGAGTTGATTCTGAGGTTCACTTGATTTTTCGTTTCAGAGTTATGGCCCTTGTCCTTAAAAAATAATGCAAATACATGCAAATAGTTTGTCCGCTGTTTTCTCGGAAAACTATTTGAGATATATTAATGAAACTTAACACAAATTTTTAATGCATCAAGATCTGAAGCTGAGTCGATTCTGAGGTTCATTTAATCTGTCGATTCGGAGTTATGGCCCTTGTACTTAAAAAATAATGCAAATACATGCAAATAGATTGTCCACTGCTTTCTGGGAAAACTGTTTGACATATATTAATAAAACTTCACACAAATGTTTAATGCATCAATATCGGAAGCTGAGTTGATTCTGAGGATCATTTGATTTTTACTATTTGAGAGATATTAATGAAACTTCACACAAATGTTTAATGCATCAAGATCTGAAGCTGAGTTGATTCTGAGATTCATTTGATTTGTCGTTTCAGAGTTATGGTCCTTGTCCTTAAAAAATAATGCAAATACATGCAAATAGTTTGTCCGCTGTTTTCTGGGAAAACTATTTGAGAGATATTAATGAAACTTCACACAAATGTTTAATGCATCCATATCTGAAGCTGAGTCTATTCTGAGGTTCATTTGTTCTGTCGTGTCGGAGTTATGGCCCTTGTACTAAAAATAATGCAAATACATGCAAATAGTTTGTCCGCTGTTTTCTGGGAAATCAGTTTGAGAGATATTAATGAAACTTCACACAAATGTTCAAT
Organism: Azorinus chamasolen; assembly: GCA_963576725.1. NCBI lineage: Eukaryota > Metazoa > Mollusca > Bivalvia > Cardiida > Solecurtidae > Azorinus > Azorinus chamasolen. Next base: position 37,145,517 of record OY755247.1, on the reverse strand, counting down.
GCATCAAGATCTGAAGCTGGGTCGATTCTGAGGTTCATTTGATTTTTCGTTTCAGAGTTATGACCGTTGTTCTTAAAAAATAATGCAAATAGTTTGTCCGCTGTTTTCTCAGAAAACTATCTGTGAGATATTAATGAAACTTCACACAAATATTTAATGCATCAAGAATTGAAACTGAGTCGATTCTGAGGTTCATTTGATTTGTCGTTTCGGAGTTATGGCCCTTGCATTTAAAAATATAATGCAAATTTATGCAAATATGAGGATGACCATAACTTTTTCTTTGAAATGATATTTACTTCAATTTTTTTATATGGTTAAACCTTAATATGAAGTTTTACATATATTTCGGGGCTTTTGATTTGGCATTTTATTCTAAAGTTATGGTCCTTGAATTTTGTATGTTCGTTGCTTTGTTTGTTGGTCAACTTTCAGTTTGTCTGTTGTTTTCTTGGAAAACTATTAAAATGATATAAATGAAACTTAACACAAATGTTTTAAGCAACACAATCTGAAGCTGAGTTTATTTTGAGGTTCATTCAGTTTGTCTTTACAGAGTTGCACTTTACAAAAATCTGCAAATATGAGGATTAGCTGTAAAAAATTTTTAAAAAAATAGTATCACTTTCATATGGAAATCAAGATCTGAAGCATTAGAAAATGTCAACACTTATAAGGCATGTTGAATCGGAGAAAGTTTGCAAGTGGGCGTATTATGTACCGTATGCGGTACTCTTGTATATTATTTTTTGATTTTTCATACCACAATTGGTTCGAAAATCCAAACCGGTTGTAATGTATTTAACTTCTTTGTCAGAATTTTAAACAAATTGCGATTCACCCTGTGTGCGTAAGTGTATATATAAACTTCATATTCAAACATGATACTCATGCTGCAGTCTACGCAAAGAATGGCACACAATTATCTACATTTTTTCCTTCAATATAAATCTCATTATCAGTTACCAATGAATGCCGTCTCTAAGGCGACGGAGTATTCTGGAACAAAGTAATACACTAGTATGGCAATTCAAGCAACGTTGACAAAACACCTCATTAATATTCATTAAAGTATAATTATCTATCTCGTGAAAAGTGTGAACATCTTATTTTCTCAGCGTGAATATAACTCCATTATTCCAAAGGGTCATTGATCCAAATTCCTAATGGAGAAACAAATCCTGTTTCCTATAAGTATTCGCATTCAATGGAACAATATCAGACGTAGTGATGTAAATTAAAGAACGAATAATGTTAATCCTCCTAACGACAATATGCCGATTTAATAATGATTCATAACACCAATATTGATCGTTTGATAACTCGTTATACTATTTCTACTTTGGATATATCGTTGAAACGTTGTTATTGTAAAACGGTATGATATGCAATGTATTCAACTCGTGTGCGCTTCGCACCGGTACTATCAGTAGAGAAAGCGTAGATAACAACAATTATTATATTCAATTATACGTAAACCAGTGTTATTACTGAATGTGGTTAATACCCGAACAGCACAGCCGTGACTCGCCAATATATGTGATGTTCCCTACAATACAGCAGACAATGTGGACATAGATGCCGCCGCCCAGATATCTTAAACGGATTTAGAATACATGTACTGTGCAGTTCTCATCGGTCTATTTATTCATTTTGACCTCCCAACATTACCAACCAGCGTAACTAGTACGGGTGATTTCAAATTTCAAACCAGGCCATCAATCGACCGTCATGAATCGAATAAGATAATATTATGTCTAGCACACCTACTCAGTCAAGGAGATTCGTGGAAATGCAATTTATACTGAGCAATGATTTCCTTCCACAGGAAAAGTGCAACCTCCGAGATAGGCAAAGGTTATCGATCCGTTCTTCTGATTGTCTCCGCCGACTTGGGTTGTCCAATGAGTGTTTACACCATGTTGATTTCGTTTCAGGCGTAATGCTGTGTTATGTATCATTATATGGCGATTGCATTGTGATGATGTTTTAATCGCGACAGAGTTCTGGAACATATTAAAAATTGAAAAGAGTTCGGTGAGGGCCGTGGAAGATTTACACTACAAAAATTTCAAATATAATACTGGACACCTAAACTACATGACTTCCATATAAAGCATGGTTCATTGCCAATTCAGTTCATGTAATAATACAACAATTTCAGAACTCTAAACCTCTTGCTTGATTATAAGCCTTGAACATGTTTAACCATATTGCGATAAAACGATAATTATTGAAACCATCTATTCTGACAATTGTGATCTCCAATTAATGGAAAAGTAGTAAAGTCAAGCAGGCAAAGCCACATGCAAGACGCAACCACCACCAAAACACCGATAGACAGCATGACACACACACACACACAACCACACACCCAAACGCACACACTCACACACGAAATGAACACAGAAAACACCAAAAGACACACAAGAACCAGGGACAAACGTTCCACAACATGAACAAACCACAAGCACAAAGACACAAGGCAAACAAAAGGAAGGGTGACAAAGAGAGTACCGCCTTGGCACGGGCAGCAGCAAAAACACCACTGGGGGTTTAAACCGGTTTACGGACGTCCTAACCTCACACTTCTCTCAAAGTCACCAATTAAGTTTCATGCAAATTACAAAACAAAATGTACCAACCTCCAAATTTAGTATATATGTTTCTTCGACGTTATACACTACTCCCACATATCATATCATAAGTAATCTCAATACTTTTATCAAATCAAACTTTTGCTAGAGAAAGACATTAACGGTTAAGCATCATATAATGTAGACTTGCTCCGAATTTTGTAAATCGCCTTTCTTCTGGACAATATATTGGTACATTATAGGCATTGGTATTTCAATGGGTTCAAAAAAGCGCCTCACTTGTCGCAGACATGCTTTTGTAGTTACGAAAGGGGCTTCATTTGAATCTGAAACATGATACACAGGCAGATGTCATAACTGCCTTTAATGAAACATCTTGATATCTGGATGATAGTTTTGATATTGATACACCATTTGTTTATGCCTTTTCTTCGATATACCCAACAAAACGTCAGTCAGGCAGACCTAAATATGTCTATTAATAATGCATTTTTCTCACATACCTTCCCTTATCTCAGAGTTAGAACAACGGGTTAAGATTCTCTGATCTGTATCCCGTGTAAGATCACTCTAGAACGTATATGACGTCATACGTCATATATGACGTCAAATCATGGAAACCGATGTTTACATGTCATTTAAACGGCGAAAATAAACATTTTTGTTACGTGAGAAAAATAATCTGATGTTCGTTGTCTTTTAAGATCACATTTTCCTAAACCCACCAAGAAAATGTTATTAAGCTCGCCAAGGCTAGCTTAATGACATTTTCTAAGGCTCGTTTAGGGACATGTGATCTTAAAAGACCACTCGCAACAGATCCTCTATATCTCTGCTCTTCAAACATCTACGGCTAGCGGGGTGATTCGAAGCATGTGCTAAGGGGTATGAGCATGAACAGACTCAATAAAACTAATTCTGCAATTTTACGTTGTTACTTTTGATTTTGAAAAATCAAGTTCAGAACATTTGTCTTTAATGTAATAAAGTATACTCATCTAGATCGAGTTGTTTCTCGTTCTATAACTTACGGGGTTTAAATTTCACAACTTATCCGTTTTGTAAGGATCTGTTCCTCTTTTTAGGATTTCAATATTCGCAAAGTATGTGTTATTACTAAAAAGCACTTCTTAAACATTCTTTAAATTATATATCAACGAAATTTCACACTCATTAGCAAGTATAAATGTAATTTAAAGTGGCTCATTTGACAAAGCAATTCGCACTCACATTTTTATGGCGATGTGATTTGCAAACCTCGTAAGATAGCTGGAAACACCCATTTGCAAAATCTGTTCAGAAAACACAGGAGCAAATTATTTAGATAGAGAATAATAGGTTAGTGCCGTAGATGGGACGCCTTTATCCGACGAGGGGAGAAAACGTTGAGGCGAGGCACTAACCTATTATTCGATTTATCCAGTCAGTTTCTAAAGTTTTATCTATTTTCATATACTCATACATCTTGATATAATTTGCATTGAAAATGCGGTTTTTCGATCAACGGACCTCCAATTTCATTTCCATTTCTAAAGACGTAAACAATGAGCTACCACAGAGGAAAATACTTTCGATACTTACATTACAAAAGGGGAAAACGTGGTTCAATATGAAAAATAAGATCATTTGAATTGAGAGTCGATATTATTAATTTAAACAGATATTATATTCTCCCGGGGGCTCTCTGGTCAAATTCGAGCTCCGTCGTCTCGGTTTCTAGTTTTAGACTGGGCTAACGTCATTCATAAATCGATGAAACTAAACGAGCCATATTTAGGTCTATGACAATCACCGCCGCTGTAAGAGTGTATCAATCAAATTATCATGAGAGCGAAAAGAAAATAGTTACTATTTATCGGTCAATCTTTGCTTCCTGCCTTGATTTTTATCAAAAACGCGAAACGCAAGTGGTCGATTAAATTAATAAAACTAATAAATCAACGTCACTTTGTATGTGGCCTCAGTGGCGTAATCGGTAAGCACGACGTCTCTAGAGTGATTAGAATTAGTTTATGTAAGGTCAGGCGCGGGTTCGAATCCATCTATAGCCATTTATTTTTACTTTTTTCTTCTATTATCTTATTTGAATAATTCTGTTGGAGAATGTTCTGTTATATCTATTTCGTAAACATACGTTTTATGCTTATTTATAGTTCCATGGTTATAGAATCATTACGCCTATCTACTAACCTAATAAACCTTCTACTACCGGAAGTAACCTAATAAACCTACGTTTATCTGCACCTCCTTTATTATGTCACTAGAGAAGCCTGGTGACTGGATAAAACAGACTACAGTCGAACGATATTGCAACGCTCTCTATATTTAATGGTTGATCCATCTTCAATCGATCATTACGCTCTCCTCTTTGCTTGTGTAATGACAGGAATGATATCTAAGATGACCACCTCCCAAATTTGGAGACGCGAGGAAGGTGTCGAATTTTTGTAGGTTGTTCATTTGTCGTACCCTAATGGCTTCTCTACAATTTCATGGACTTCAGACAAGTCATATAGTACAGCCGTGACTGGCATCAAAGGTACACCCCTTTGTTTGTTGAAAGCACATGCTGGGCGTATATGGTATAATTAAAGTTCGTGCGTTCAACAAATCCATATTTACTGCAGTGGTAGCCGTCATTTTTGTTGTGGGCAGTCGGACGGCGGGGTAGGGTATATCTATTTAAATCCTTCATTTCCCTGGCTGTAAATGGAATAGAAGTCAGGTTGTAGATGTTCCCTATCCATGACGTAACCCCTAGTGGCAATTGTACCCTATTGTCACTCACGTTTGTGTTGTTATCGTGCATCATACATGATTTTGAACTTTTGAATGTGAACATAAGGATTATGTGTGCATGTGTGTATGTGTAGATGTGTGTATGTGTTTGTGTGTGTATGTGTGTGTGTGTGTGTGGTTCTATTGCTTTATTTTTTATTAGTGCGGTTTCTTTATCCTAAACATTCTTAGCGCTACGTTATTTATTGTCGCAGTAAGTTTGCGTCAACTCCAAAGTATACTATTAAGGGTCGCAGTGCCCTCGACTCGGCCCATTCGATATATGCTCTTCAGTAAGACTTTTTGCGGTAGTACTCGTACGTATGTAATACAATACTATGTAATAAAAAGTGTGTTTGGTTGGCAGATACCACTATTATATACGGTATATACATGTACGGTTTGTAAGCCTATAAATAACACTTTGTGTCAGTTTGCACTGCGATGCTGTGTATGAAAACATATAAGAATATGAAAACTACAAGTATGTTTTAACACTTTCCTGTATTTCAACATTTATATCTATGTTAGCATTTGACTTATTTTTTTCGACTCAAAAAACTGAATTTAAACAAAGCGAAGCAATCTGACATTATGGCTTCCTTTGAATACTTTCATCACAAATGATAAAGTTATGTCCACAGTTTACGAGAAAAGGGAATATTTTAATTTTAAAATTGTTAATTATACTTTTCTAAATGGTGATGCGTCCCATTCTTCATCTTATGGGGTCTATATTTCTCCACTTATTCGGTTTGCCCGAGCCTGTTCTTTGCTAGATAATTTTATTAGTCGCATTTTTTTAATAAATGATAATCGTCTTAAGCAGGATTACAAATATAAATTTCGAAAGGTTTTTCAAATTTTCATTATCGAAATTTACCTCTCATTTGTAAATATAATCCGAATATATGGATCTACTGCAACAAGGTATTTCTCACCCAGAAGGTTACAGTGATGTAATTTACAAACATATGAAGATGCCATATCCGTATCCATACAAGAGTAAGGTTAAGACGTCCGTAAACCGGTTAAACCCTAATGGTGATTTTACCACTAACCGCTCCAAGGCGGTACTCTCTTTTCCACCCTTACTTTTATGTGTGTCTTGTGTCGTTGTGTCCTTGTACTTTTACGTTTGCGGAAGGTCGGTGGTTCTACCCAGGTGTTCTTCTGTACACGAAACATGTAATTTGTTCCGTGCACAGAGGGACCTCTGGGATTTTCCTCCAACTGTAATGTGTTGGACGTCGCGATACAATTGCAATACAGTTAAAGCGGCGTAAAACCAGATACAAAAAACACACTTGTATGTTTGTTTATGTTTAAGGTTGTCATCTTTCTCACTCGATAGTGTGTCTGTGTGTGTCTGCGTCTGTGTGTGTGTCTGTGTGTGTCTCACGTATTTTCTATCGATGCTTTGGTAATCTTGTGTGTGTGTTTCCTCCTTTACCTTCTGTTTGTCAAATAGTGTTGATTAATTTAGAGCATAATTGTAAAATAGGGGTATTATGAATAAAGCAGACGTGATACATATCGTATCCATGCAAATGCTATCTAATTTAAATGTCTTTAAATGACACTGCCTAATGTACTGCAATTCTGCATCTCGCTTAAAACCCTGATATATTGGTACAACATCCGTATGATGATGTCAGCTTAAAGATCGGAACTTCTGGCTTTGTATTTGTCAACTTAAAGATCGGAACTTCTGGCTTTGTATTTGTCAAATAAGTATTTCGTTTTTGTCTTTGGGTAAAACTTTGATACTATAGTTCTGTCGGTATTGTGTGACATTTGTTAAAGACGTGCTTGATTATTGTCGTCACAGGCTGTTGGGAAACCATTGAACGAATGTAAAATAGATTGGGAAATTGGGCCAATCTTGCTTTATATTGCAAGACACGTGCCATCTGGATTCTTATATCGCTATTGAACGGAGAACACCTCTATGTTATGCAGCTGGGATGTCAGATAATAACTGCAGTAGGCATATCTTTTGCAGAAGAATAAAACGGAAAAGAAATGGATTACATACTGATATATATTCACGAAAACTAGTAGTTCTCTATGAATTCGCCTATCTATATATCTGTCGACCACAAAAGCGGTTTCATCTCTCTTGAATGTACAATAGTGACAGATTATTTCTGTTGCATGTATTATTATTATTATTATTATTATTATACCACATTTATGTAGCGCTCTTTTCACACTAGATATGTGCGTTCAAAAGCGCTTCACATGGATGAAATCACTAACCGGAACGACCCGCATAATTATCTATCCAGACAATGAAAGATGTACAATATATATGAAATCGCTAGCCGGAAGGAACTATATGATTTTCCATCCGGTCAGTGAAAGATATGCAAAAGATATACAATAGATATGAAATCACTATCCGTAAGGAATAGCATAAACTGTATTAACAAACTTGATACAGACAAGTTGACTGAAAGCCATGCTCATCAATATCACAAATTAGAATAATCTGTATTAACAAACTTGATACAGACAAGTTGACTGAAAGCCATGCTCATCAATATCATAAATTAGAATAAATGGGCTGACTGAAAATCGTTCCATTTATATGACTATTGAGTCAACTGTTATCTTGATAGGTTGGCTGAAAGCCATTGCTATCCTGAACTCAGTTGCCACTGTACACGACTACTGGGTCAACTGTTAGCTTAATAGGTTGACTGAAAGCCATTCCTATCCTTAGCTTAGTTGCCACTGTACATGACTATTGGGTAACCTGTTAGCTTAATAGGTTGGCTGAAAGCCATTCCTATTCTGAACAAAACTGTCCTAGTAATAAATGTTGAAAAAATGCGTTTTCAGACACCTTTTGAAACATGCCAGTGACCTTGCGTCTCTAATGCCTGAAGGTAGAGCATTCCAAAGTTTTGGAGCTGCATGCATGAAACTTCTCTCACCGTACTTTACCTTACGACTTTTTGGCACAACCAACGACAATGATCTACTTGCCGACCTTAACTCTCTGTGCGGCCTGTATACGTCAAGCATGTCGACAATGTACTTGGGAGATTCATTGTGCATGACTTTCGGGATATGTATGCTCGCATTTGATCTCATACTAATGCGATATTGAAAATATCAACCCAGCAACTTAAATGTAAGGAAAACCTAACCATGCTACAATGTTCCGAAGTAAGAATAGTTTCAGGTATTGGATAAATAATTGTAGAAAGCCCTTGTATGAACGTTCAAATAATAACTAAATCCGGATATGTGAAGAGACGTTTCATTGACAGCATAAGATCATTTGTCACGTATTTGTCATTTTTGGAAAGTGAAAGTTGTTTATAGTAACACATTTTTTTCTCATACAGTGACAGTGGTAATGACTGAATCAAGAATGTTTCAAAATATATTATATAATAAAGAAAACGTCAAAGCCCCATGGCACTAGTTAAAATAAATTCCCTTCTTTTTAAAGTACAAATTCATATAATTGTTTGATGTAATTGGGATTGGACACACAATCGATAATATATGTAAATACAGTAGATCCCCCTCTAACGCGACCACCTAATGAATAAACATGGGTGTCTTTGTAAGCAGGTGGTTGCTTAATGCGGGACGAAAGTTATGCAGAAAGCTCCTATAGGGGCTTTCTGTATAAGTGTCGTCCCGCAATAAGCTACCACCTGCCTCTGGTACCTAGATTCATGCCCCTTTTTGGTGGTCGCATTCAGGGGCAGGGGGTACTATATAGTGACGAAGTATGGTCAGAGAAAATGCACCATTATGTACATGCATCTTCATATGAATGGTCTTCATTTTTGAAAGTCGGACACAAAATCTGTCATTGATGTATGAGAGTCCGGCTAACATGACGTGGTCACTATATTTTCAATAGTGAAACACAGTCGAATAACTATAGTAAAATGGTCGGAACAACATTCCCATCTTTACATCAAACATGAAGTAAATCATCCGATTGGTGTATGATTTGCGCGACGACACCGGCCAGGCGTGCGCCCGTACCGACAGACGGACACATACATGGATATATGCCTCCCATATCGTGGGTGCATAAAATACTACCATATCATTTATTCCAAAGCTAAAATAGTATAATAGAACTACTTATGTTATTAGGTTTATAATATTTAGGCCTACACACATCTTTATAGATGACTTGTATTTCTGGAATAGTGTGAAATGTTTAGGAGTAGAAACTGTGTGGTCGTGTGCTACGTATCTATTTTGAACGTAGCAATCTTCAGAACTACGTCATCAGAAAATACATTTAAGTACAAACTTTTAGACATTATATAGATCATGGTAAGCTTTATTGACCACGAACATAACATATATCCTTTAAACAGGCATATCAAATGGATCGCTGAGATAGACGTGCTGCCATTAACCATTTCGTTGCCAAATGTGTCGTCTGCAAATCCTTTCGTCTGCTACAATTTTAATTTGCTTTTTATTTTCCTTCATCTTTATTTCAGGAACAGTCACAGTAACAAACAGTTTGGATTCTGATGTGACGGATACCAAGTGGCGTCTCATCTGGATCCAACCTGTTTGCATATGTTATAACATAGGCGACATTGGCTGAGAAAGGGTTAAGAAACAAATGCAAAACATACATAGCAATTATGGGCTACAGCACATGATCATGTATAGGATTTACACACGCTATTGCGTGTCCAAATTAAATGTATATTTAAGGAAAACATTCCACGAAAAGAATACTGCTGCTATTCTTAAATAAAACAAACAATTTAAAACACATGTAATGCAATTCTATGAAAGGCCATTTTATCACATTGGTGCACTTTATATGTAATTCAAATACGTCATGAGAGTCACGATATAAACACTCGCATGTTCAAAACATCTGACAATATGAGGCAATGTGTTTTAGGTAGAAAGGTATCATTCAGATGAGACTGTATAAATCGAGGTCCGATGCATCAGTGCTTTACACTGGACATCAAACATACTCAGAGAAACTATATCGACAATAAGGTAAGGCATCGCGTCCGGGTTTCTCTGTAACCGCTCCCCTCCCTCTGGAACGTTCAGCATTCTCTGAGATGGCAAATAAATCGCCACAATTTCGATACTCTTCCCTTAATCTCCGTAAATTGTAAGACTAAAATGTGTGATTCACTCCGCCGCCATGCAATTATTGTTTGATGTACCACCTTGTCATCTCCAAAGAGTATTACATCTCGTATACTAAGACTTCAGCGCTAATTGTTTGCCCTGTTGGTGACAATATGTATCCCAAACACGTTGACATTTGAAATTCTGAGAATGTCGATAACATATTCAAAGAATGCAGATACAATATTGTATCCGATGGAAATATAATTTCTGTGAGGCTTGTCAGATGTTAACAGTTGCGATTTGTACGGGAATGCTATGCAGATAGAACATTCAACCACAATTTATTATTGTAATTTGCAGCAAATTAATCTATGTCGGCACCATTCCCCAGCCATAATAATGGTATTCAGCCTAATTGTGCCCCATTAATGCTGGAAACCGGAGTTTACATCTTAAGCAAATACGTAGGTATGTATATTATTCAGCTGTTATTTGCATCTATAAAGTAACACTACCACTCTAAAGTGGTGAAACTAATGCAAAAGGTTACATTGTGTTCATGTATCGAAGTTCTGCAATGGACTGAGTAGAAAGTCCTTGAAATATATTTCAGTATTACGTTAGTGTTTTAAGAACATGCGCGTCTGACCAAGAACTAAAACCGGTTTAAATCCCAAGCGACTATTATTTGTTTGTTTTGTCTTTGTGCGTCTCTTTATGTTTTGGTAGTTATATACATACATTTGCTGGGTGTTATTGTACTGCTGTTTCTTGTGTTTCCTGCATGACTTATATTTGTACCTTAAAAGTTGTGACTCGACTGGGACTCTACCGACTGAGCTACCATGCCACACAGTAAAGCCTATCAACTTATTCCACCATAATCTCTACCCGGCTACACCCCCTACACAAGAATTCGTCCCGAATTCTTACTCAAAGAACACTCAATGAGTTTCTTATTATTACAAGTTATTTTCATATATCTTCATATAAATCACCTTGTGGATTATTTACGTTGGGCGCCAAATGCAACATGGTGAAAAAGTTGTGACTCGACTGGGACTCGAACCCAGGGCCTCTGGCTTACCATGCCAACACCCTCCCGGCTGAGCTACCAAGCCACACAGTAATGCCTTTCAACTTATTTCACCATAATCTCTACCCGCTACATATATTTAAGCTAAGCAGATTTTTTAAAGTAACTACTTATTTCGTATATGGAGTTTTTTAAAATGACTTTCGACCTACGTTTAACCCCTGTCTACTGTTGATTGATCGATGGGATTGAATCAGTCATTTATGTTTAAATAAATATCGCATGATTAAACGGGGATATATTTTAATTTTCATCCCGGTAGTTCCGATAAGAATTGCATTTGCAAACAATTTGCATTCGGATGCGATATAATCTAGTACAACTGCCACCTGATCCAAATTTGACAAAACTACAAGTATGAGTCATGCAGGAAACACCACGTACAAAACACAGCCGCCCGAACAGCACCACAACAAGAAAACACAGCAAATCTATTCATTACATATATATCGACAGGAATAATAAAAATGGAATTAACTTAGAATCATAGGTAAAACCATACCATCCTTTCAGTAAAATTATCTGCCTGTGTTATATTTCGCTTTATTATGTTGTGTCAGCACACTCAGATTGCCAAAACTCGAATGTAACATTCTATGCACAGTGTCAGTACGTTACACAGTTACGATCCAGAACCGCCTGAGTTGGGTGTATGTTTGGCATACAACACTATACATAAAATATTGTCTAACATATGTAGACAATGAGGCAGCAAACTAGGTCATTTGTGGTGCATACATATAAACTTGACAATGAATTACAATACAAGAACAAGAAATACAAATAAACAACCGTCGTTATATACACCCAATATGCAACCCTCCCAAGACAAACACGATTCGACCAACTTTTCGAAAACGTTTTTATTCAGAAGAAAGGTAAGTGATACGCAAACTTCTGAGCAAGTCCAATTGATATAATATTCCATTGGCCCGTCAGTAAAGAAAGCCTTTCAGTATTGCACGCCAGAAATGATGTGTTTTCTCTAGCAAATAGTTTCTGGATTAATTTAGTAAGTATATATTTAATTTAATCAAATCATGTAGACAAACCATATGTGCTGACAGAGGGTGCAAAAAAAAGTGTGTGTAAGACATCTTATAATTGTATAGTAAGACAAGCGTTAATGCTATTTGACATTTTAATGTATAGCCTGTCATTGGAAGTAGGGTGAGACTTATTTAAATATACATTGTCGCCTGTCTAAACACTCATCATCATTATCTTCATAAACGAGGACCCAGAATAGTGTGTTGCAATTTCGTTGACGTATGTTCTAAAGAGACATGAACGGCACGTGTTATCCATAAATGGGTCTAATATCAGAAGGCGTATGGCGTATCTAAAGAACATCACAAAACCACCGGTATCGATTATACATTTCAATGCACTATTTTATGTGAGCTTTGGTGTAATTTACTCACTCATCATTGTCTCATCAGGGCCTACTCTACTTGCTTAAACTCGCCACGGCAACGCAAAAGCATCGCCAGTAAGCACGGCAGGGCCGCGTAGAACGGCGTTTGCGGATTCGCACATTGAGCATGCAAAACATAAACGCCGTCATCCGGCGTTCAGCTTAGAAGGCAGTGGTATCACCGTGATGTTATCGTAACAGCATAGGAGTGCCGCGGGCGCGCACAGAGGTTATATCAGTGGCGCTTACAAGGCGATCGAACAACATTCTTTGAGATGACACTGCGTCCCTAATGCACTTATTCTGTGCGTCTACGGTGCCTACACGGTGTGTTATAGTTTTACTGCGCTCTTACAACGACTTACAGAAATACAACTGCAATCATTGCGTTCGCAATTCACGTCTACCGCGTTCATCAGTGTTTGCACGACAATGAATTAACGCAACACAATAGTTTAAAAGGAATTGCATATGCAAACAGACATTCATTTCACCATGACTGATGCTAGACAGCAAGCGGGACAACTGATTGCCTATATACAGGTCCAGCAGATCTAGGATTGCGCGCGCCATGACAACACAGTGGACTCTGTATGATAGCGTCTGGAGGGCGCAGACAACCGTCAACTAGATCTCCGAAGAAACAAGACAGAACGCATGCGTATTCCGTAGAAATCCCTAGGTTGCAGTGAGAACGCCGTGACATCACAATCTTCCTGAAAAATATTAATCCTTTCTGCGACATCACGTCGCTCTGGAAAATTTAACAACGCCATGAAGTCGCATTGGCAACGCTGCTAGATGTGACAGGGATTTTACTAGTCATATACATTTATTTATGCCATTGCCAGTACATCCTATGTTCACACATCACGTTGAACACTCTGCTAATTGATATTTCTTGTGACATTATGTCTCAATGCATTTATAGAGGCTATGGTTAAACACAATGCCCGTTTTGCTTGTTTCTGTTCTATTAGTACTTGTGGTACACGGATGTCCGTTCATCCAGTTGGAACCCTTGTTATTATTATTATATAGTATTTATAGACTCCCATGAAGCGGTACATACCCCTATGATATGATGGGCAAGGAACAGGTTTCTATTGTGTCTGTAAAATGTTATTTACGCTCACCACACTGTCTGTTTGAATTCTTTAATTCTTTAAATGAAAGTAGAATGTCAGCTAGAAGAAGCACGTTTGGTTCATTTTGTATGCATGCACCTGTGTTCAAATGTAAATAGTCCGATTTAATTATGTATGCAGCTCTAAAGTGCCTTTGAGACATTTGCAATATACGGGTGTATGTATTTATAACTTTAAAAAGTAAATTGATTTACCTTTAGTGTTTAATGTTGCTTCATTGTAAAGCGGTAAAAGTATTAGCATATTTGTCTGATTTTCACTAGACACGACGTAGCCATGTTAAAGCGGTTATTCAATCGATGTTTACGATACTTTATCATTTAGCACAACTAGCCAAAGGATAGCATTAGACAGCATTTATCTGTAAATTATGCTGAATAACAACGTTTGGTTATGCAATGAAGATTGTTTAATTCAAATATGAGGCGCCATTCGTCTTTAAAGATGTAGCTAATCTGAAAGATTGCATTTTGGGAAACAAATTGTGCAGTTCATGAATTTTGTTTAGAACCATTAAGTAAATACTTGGGGGAAGTAATATGTCGATCAATGTATGTCATCAGAATGTCAGTATGAAAATGCTTATCTGAATTAGTCTAAATTCAACAATATTATTCATATCACTTCATAAAAATAAACAATTTATGGTTTTACCGAACAGGACAGTATTTGTTGCAGAGGAATAAACGTTAAGTTGGGGAATTGATGCTGAGAAATTCATTTTCGTTATTTATGCCAAAAATTATTTGTTTAAATGTCGGCTATTTATATTCTGAAATTGGGTGATCCCTCGAAAGCAAAAGTAGCAATGCGAAAAACGAAAATTGCAGACTCGGTTTCCTTCCTTTTGTTTGCCTTTCGTCTTTGTGATTGTGGTTTTGTTCATGTGTGGATTGTTTGTCCCTGGTTCTTTTGTGTCTTTTGGCGTTTTCTGTGTTCATCTCGTGTGTGTGTGTGTGTGTGGTTGTGTGTGTGTGTCATGCTGTCTATCGGTGTTTTTGATGATGGTTGCGTCTTGTATGTGGCTTCGCCTACTTGACTTTACTACTTTTCCATTTATTGAGTCTGTTCATGAGTAGTATTTCAATGTGCAACACTCCTCACAAAAACTGACCTACACCATTTGACACCAATGTCAACTGATATCATTTTATGAATACCTATTTTCACACATGTAAGTGAATTCCGTGCCGCAGAAGGTGCTGTTCTGTTTTACACCATGTCATTATTATCGCTGCATACCCCCTTCCTGTGTTGTATGCATGTTTCTTACACGATTTACTTACGTTCGATTCAGTCAAGCATTTAAGAAGCAATGTACCAAGTGTCAAGCTGGTAAGATGAAGACGAGACGCCGATTAACTCGTCATCTCATCATGATCGAATATGTTTGAAATTCTTTAATCAGTTTCTTAAAAGCTTGAATGCAGCTTTTTCATAAGAACGATTAATACATGTATATGGCATAATATACAGTAGAACGTTGTGATTTGCTATTACCACTATTACAAAACTAGTCCTGCAGGGCTCGTATTCATAAGCTCCTAAGGAGAAACTTAAGAAAATTCCTTGATTTCTTGAATATTCCTTAGTCTTATAAAACCAATTTAAGTAAAGATATTTAAGATAAATAAAGCTATATATAAATTATATACTTCACCAAATATTCTAGAAGTCAATGAGTAAATATTTACTCCATATGTTTGCTATAAATGTAGACAGAAAATTACTCCTTACGTTGTCCTAAGGTTAAAATATTCCCAAGGCGCTTTATAAAAATATGGGCACTGAAGAACATTTCAGAAGTTTGCCTTATCACTATATTTACTCATGTGACCGAACCTGCTAACAACACGTAATTTGTCATGGAAATAATATAAATTACTGAGTCTTACCTACAACAGCGGATGAAACATTTTTTGATCTAATGATGCTATTTGCACTAAAACATTTGTAAATGAAATGTATTTATCACATAAATTGTCGTCTGGGTTTGCCGAAACGGAGTACGCTGTAAGCAGTCGTTAGATATTGGTCGTGACTCAGAGCCCCAAAATTTGACCATCTGGGGGAATAATGCTATCAATGATGTCTGGCAATATGTAAGCATCTAGAAGCAAAAATATATGATAACAGTGAATTGGTGGTAGCGTTTGTATTTTTTTCACCAATTTAACCTATTTTGTTAAAATAATGTTTTCAATTGCATTAAATAGAACACAGCATTAATTTCAAAAGGATGGCTCTCTCTTGTTACACCGTATAGCTATTCTTAAATTGAACGGCGTGTAGCTGAAGTGACACATTTAGCATTTATGTTGTTATTTTCCCACCGAAAAGGGTTCTTGACGATACGTACATAGAAACATGTTTACTTTCCTATATATTTTTCATAAGTAAAAACATTTTCCAAAGTTGTGCATACCTTCATCATCTTTATAGCTAGGCTCATACAACTTCAATATATATTGTGCATAAGTAACAACATTGTCCAAACCTGTGTATATATACCTTCATCATCTAGGCTAATAAAACTTCATATGTATGTTCACAATAATGATATTAGTGATTTGTCTTCAGACTAGAACTCTTAGATCTAGAATGTCTTAATTCAAACTGTCAGAGTCATGTACCTTTTAACACTTTCACACTCTCAAATTGTGCCGAAACTGTCATATCTTAAGAGTTAGGTGATAAATGTTCACAAACATGTCACTACCATTATACCATTATATCAACGACAAAATGTATGACGAGATTACGTTGAGCAAGAACCAAGTAATTGTTTTGGTCAAATTTTGTCTTTTTATGAAACTTGCAAGTAATATGTAAAATGTTATTATCTGATCAACCTATACAGGGCCAGCTTATACATATACACATAAGCCCTTATACATTTATATTAATCATCATAAGCATTACATACATTCTGAAAGTAGGAGATACAATATGAACTAGAAACACGCACCCTTCTGATGATATTGTCTGTAATACTCAAGTTGGCATTTTAGTAAAAAGGAAAGTCCCGTAATTTTGGTTTCTGCAAAACCTCTTTTCTTTATTGACCATCTTCATCAAGGTATTTATCTGTGAAAGTTTGAAGCATATATATACGTTATATTAAAGAAAGTTACCAAGTCATGTAACTACAGCATACATGGTCAGAACAAACACTTTATTCGTAGCGGCCATTTTCAAATCAATATTGTCAATTTGTGAAAGTTTGAAGCAATGGTATATGAGGAGTTGGACGAACAACCATTGCGAGACATACGCGGGAGCATAAAATGGTGATCACCATATCAAAAATGCTGATACAGAGACATTCTTTGTTTCACTTTAAGGTAATGTGAAGTAGAACGCATTGCGTTTGTCTAACCTTCCTTCTGTTTGCTTATTGGTCCGATGGTACATGTTACGGTCAGTAGTAGCTCAGTCGGTCACTTTCAAGCAGGAAGTTGTGAGTGATCACTGGTCGGCCATGTCAAAGACTTTCAAAATGGTACTAAGGTGGACCTGTTGGCCCGATGTCAGGTAAATGTTAATGGGATGGGGTTGCATTTCTCAACTCTGCAATATGCACGTTAAAGAATAAAGGAAAGCAGAGTTAGTTTCTTTATCCGATTCCGTCTCCAATCTATTAGCACATGAAATCAATGTGTGGGCTTAAACAACCAATCAAACAAATTACAAAGGTCAATGATGTAATAATCCTTCATCGGGCACTATTTATACATTGGACAGCAAAGGAAGAGTAGTGGAGTAGTGGAGTAAAAAAACATTGAGTTAGCAGCTAGTCAGCTGTATTCTGATCAACAGAAGCGTTAGAATGATGCACTGCACAACATGTGTTTGGATTCATAAGAGGTGATATTTAGTACGGAATTTTCCAAAGCAACAACCGATGACAAAACATGATAGGTAACATCCAAACCAAACAATCTGTGATCCAATGGGAACTTAAAGGCTAAAGAAATTCTATCAACGCATTCCATAAACACTGGATCCTATATCTGCTAGACATAAACAACTATAACACATTATTCAGTTTGACAGAAGACATTGACTAGTTGTCCAAGTACATGTTATCTTGCTTCAACAATGGATACGATAGAGTGAATCCACCAGAAAGTCATTATCAATGTGTTATGCCATCTATGACAGTGACAGTGACAGAATACACAGTATGCTTGAAAGAGAAAAGTAAGTCAAAAACTGTGGAAAATGAAATCGAAGAAGAGAGTGGTCACCATATGCTGAACATAACAAACAGATTATGGCGCATTTGAGGAGATCTCTAAGTAAATAGAATCAACCATTTCAATGGTGGCATGAGGAAACCAAGAGCATTAGGAATATACAGCAAACACTGTTAATGACAATGAGAATATCCCAGTACTTCATTAATATCTGAAAGAAGCAAGGAGATGGGTGTTTAACCATGCAACTGGAGTACGAAAAAGGTTTGTTATAATCTTATCAGAGAACATAGAATACTTCGTAATGTATTGTGGCTTGTCATGTTGATATATATATAATTATATAATCGAGTCCTACTATCTTACAAATTTAGGACTGGAACACTGCCATACTCAATGTCATTATGAAGATTACCATTATCATTAGAATATAAGTTCATGTGCACTTTTTGGTATTTCAGGATAATTAGCTTCGATTTTATTACTTTTGAAAATTGAATACTGCCTTATCCGGTGCTGGGCGGGATAAGTAGTGTTTCACTTTTAATAAATGCTCATTAACAGACTTACTATAACCGAGTCTGGAATTTTCTCTTTTTGCATTGCTTCTTTTGCTTTTCGAAGGATCTATTTTTTTCTTAACTTTTGGCATGCCCTTACTTATATTTTAAATTCTGAAGGGAGGTGATCCCCCGGGAGCAAAAATTGCAACACAAAAAGAGAAAATTGCAGACTCGGTTTTATTGAGTCTGTTCATGAACAGTAATTGAAAGTGCAACACTGCTCACACCCCCTAGCACCGGCTTAAGCGGTATTCAATTTTCAGAACAAGAAGTACTGAAATTCATGATCTCGAAGGATCAGAAGGTATAACAACACTGAGAATGAAGTTTAAGTTGTCTCTTGACCAGCAACAGAAAAAAACACCTAAGCAACATCCTTAAATTGTTTAGAAGAAAGAGATCTCCCTAAAAATGTTAGATGAAGTGCAACCATGTGCCATGGAATTAGTAGGTCATACCAGAAGCAACTTGTTCTGTTCGATGATGGAGGGCTATCTTCTACAACTATGCAGCGACTACATTGTATAGCGCTCGCAAAAATACAATCGATCGGGCTGTAATTCAGAATCAAAATGTTCATTTTTGTAGCTTAGGCAATGTTATTTGTGCATGTGATGGATGGTCAGGCAATCAACTCATTGAATTTTTGGGATGTCTGTTTCATACTTGTGAATGCTTGATATAATGACTTTCTACACTGATGCGTGTAGTATACATGCAATTGTGAGTCGGGTAATTGTTTATTTGTATTTGCCTTACGACAACGGTAATTTTATAATTAATCAATGGTCCAACATGAGAGGTTGGAGAAGAGCAGGGGATCTCTCTTGTTTACTGGTTCTTCAACGTTCTCGGTCAAAATATCTATTAGCAGTTATATACATTATCCTGACACAAGGTCAAGATATCTTAGAGCTACCCGTATATGCAACGTGTAAAACAAATGTGAAGTTTGACTCATTGTAAAGCCGTTGTTTTAGTCTAAGGGGGGATACCATGCAACTTCGCTTTAATGGGAATCATGCTGAAGAACATATTTCAGAACAATAATTATGTTATCTGTAATTTCTGTGCCAGTGACCATGATCAGAGAAAGAACACTGAATGTTTTTGTTCAACTCAACTGGGTCGTGAATGTGTGACTTACTGACACTGTACATAGAATGTTACATCTGAGTTGTTAGTGGTCTGAGAGCGCCGACACACTATAATATAGCATAATGTGACGAAAGCAGATAAACTTATGGAAACGGATGATGTACCTATGATTCTTACATTAATTCCAATTTTAGTGTTCTTATCGATATCTATATATTAACTTATTTCAAATACACTATATAGATTGAATATACTCAGATTTGAATTTATTCATGTGAAGCGTTTTTGAACGCACATATCCTGTTTGAAAAGAGCACTATATCAGTCTGGTATAATAATAATAATAATAATAATAACTGTCCCTTGTTCTAATATCAACTGTGGCATTCACGAGCCTGCATAATTATTAAAATTCTGATTGTAAATGCAACAATGTAATTGATCTGTATTGTGAAATGAAATGCAATACCCATGCTATTCAACATCATATCGCTGAGTATTTGGCACTACATGTGCAATCATTCAGTCACAAGAAAACAATATGAACATAACGAAATCCTATAGTTTGAGGATGGATTGGCATTTTCATGCCCCCACCCCCACCCCACGATAAAGGTTTGGGGTATTGTTTTTGAACTGTCTGTTTGGTGGTGTGTTGGTTTTTGGACAACTTTAACGTTGGCGATAATTTTGTAACTATTACATGTGCAACTTATGGAGGCGAACGTTTTAGGGGTTACTTATTAAGGTCAATGTCATGCATATCAAAGTCGAAGGACCAATTACGGGTCAAATGAAAAGTAAACGATAATCGGGGGCGTAGTGTTACACAAACATAACTTGTTGACTTCAGTGTTGTTTTATTTTCTGGTCCTTCGGGATCATTAGCTGTGATCGTAATAGTTTAAAACATTGAATACCGCTTAAGCAGGTTCTAGGCGGCGTGAGTGGTGTTAAACATTTAATTACTACTCATGAGCAGACTCAATAAACCGGGTGATCAGTTTTCTTTTTTTGCATTGCTACTGGATCACCTACTTTCAAAATATATTACAATGTTTAACAATTCAACAGAAAATGAGAATAACACAATTCACAGGTAAAGATAACTAACTAGAATTTAATAACGTATGCTAACGAATACCTCACCCGACCACACCCAACCACATCTCACAGGCTACTAGTTTATATTGTGATAAAGAGGAATATGTGCCAGTAAATACAGTAACTATCGGATCCAGATGAATCCAGCAGGTGCGTTGGTTACTACAAAACAAACCATAATGTCCAGTTTTCGGCAGACTTTTATAGTAGGAAATGTGCCTCTCTATAGAGGGGGGACATGCATACGGATGAATATAGGAGCGGACAAATCGGTTTAACAGTTGGAAGAACAGAGAGACTGACAACCGGATTCCAGTATACCATCATAATTTCATAATTTCGTTGTTGGGATTTGATAACAAATGTTGCGAATCTGAACTCAGTAGCTATATTTTACATTGATAATTTTGTTTCGGAAAGCAATATAGTATAGCGTAATAGAAACCATGAAAACACAGAAAACTCCTATCGATGTAATTTTATCACATATTTTTTAACTCTATAGATGTATCTTGTAACAATCACAATGAGAATCATTACCCTGAGATTGTACCGACCGATCCTACACATTGCCTAATATAGTCAGTTTTACTTTCTATTGCACTTATTAAGGGTTATGCGATAAAACATTACATTCGTGTTCATTACAGATTGTTGTCATGAAACTCGTTTATTATAATGAACATTTCACTCGCTAAATGTCGTGTAATATTATCATAGTAAACGGGTTTCATAAAAGCAGTTTGCCATGCACACTCATGTATACTCCTCTATGTAATACAAATGAACTTGTCTTAAGCGACCACCCACTATAGGTCTATTGGTGGGCCTGTAAGGTAGGTGGTAGCTTAATGCATGTCAAAGGTAATACAGAATCATCATATAGGAACTTTCTGAATGACCTTGACCCTACATTAAACAGCCACTTGATATTTATGCTCCCCAATTTGATGGGACGGTATTGTTTTTGCAACGTTGGTTGGTTGGTTGGTTTATATCTTTTTAGCATAAGCTTTAACGTTGGCGATAATTTCGTCGCCGTTGCAAATACATACTTCAAACTTGCTATGCATGTGCAAAGTATGGGGACGCATATTGTTAGGGTGGACTTGTTAAGGTCAAATTCATACAAAAGTGAGTTGCTACATAAGACAGATTCTGCTGTAGGCTAAAAATTGTTCGAGAGTCAGGAGCCAAACTATATCCACTTGCTTAAAATGTTGCATTATGGTAAATCACTTTTGGCATTTCTACTTATGCTTTTGAAGGATCACTCACTTTCAGAATATATGTAGAACACGGGTTTATTTTCAATTCCACATAATAGTTCACTAATGTTGCCGAATAGTCCTGTCTGAATTTTGAATATTGCATTATATTACAATGTTTGCATTTATAGTAATATATTGCATACATTGTTTCAAAGAGTATTGTACCACAGACATGAATACATTGGCACAAGGTTTTTTTAAAATAACTTACGCTATGTTTTGACCTTTTTAATACAACACATTATCAAGTGAAGTAATGGCTGCCTTACTCAATGATTTAACAGTAGACAGCCAGTTAGACTGGGAATCCATTTGGTAAAGTATGTAATGATGTTCATGAATACCTAGTTTGTAAGTATCGTAAGGAAAATGCTATACAGAATATACAGAACGGTAAAACCTCAACCAGGTTATCATTTCTAATTAGTGCTTTTGTCTATTAACCTGATAAATACCCATGCAAGAAACATTGTCCGTATGTATATCTATAAGCTGAACTATATAATGAGATATGAATACAATGGTATTGATTATTAGAGAAACTGTATATGAAAAAAACAACGCCTAAGCAATTAGACCAGATCCTAATCCTAATCAGACATGTTGTATACGGTGAGGAGAATAACTGAAAAATAGAATAACCTGACATTGCAATTGAGATCTATGAGTATTACAGTATTAGTGTTTTGTGATTAGCTAGTTAGACATATTATGACCATAACCTTTGTCATGTATTTGAAGGGGTTTTATAAAATTGTGAGTCACAAGTGATGTTATCCAAGTCACGCTATCACACGTACGTTTAGTTTTGTTCGACACCTTGAACAAAACAAATCAAGAAGCTTAGATACCTTCTACTAACACTGTATAAACCCGATAGAAGAGTTTATAGGAACACTGATATCCTAATTTACTATTAAAGATGTTAAGGTTGCATGATTTTCACCCTGCATTCAGCCGCCACCTGTGTCCAAGACGGATGTGTAAATTAACCTCCGGTTTAGAGGGTTTTTACTATACTGAAAATTGGCATGTGCATCATTTTAAACTCATATATAGCAAGGTACAGTGCAATTCAATATGTATATTGATATATTATATAGTGTAGAACAGTTTAACTTCAATGTCTACCTTCTTTAGGAGAAACATGTGCGATAGTATGTCAAATTGAAAATACGCATATGAGAAAAATCCCATATAAATGGAAAAGTAGTAAAGTCAAGCAGGCAAAGCCACATGCAAGACGCAACCACCACCAAAACACCGATAGACAGCATGACACACACACACACACAACCACACACCCAAACGCACGCACACACACACACACACGAAATGAACACAGAAAACACCAAAAGAGACACAAGAACCAGGGACAAACGTTCCACAACATGAACAAACCACAAGCACAAAGACGCAAGGCAAACAAAAGGAAGGGTGACAAAGAGAGTACCGCCTTGGCACGGTCAGCAGCAAAAACACCACTGGGGGTTTAAACCGGTTTACGGACGTCCTAACCTCGCACTTCTCTCAAAGTCACCCTAGCTTTACAAATATTGTAAATAAAGGTATCCCCGCTGGACTTACCCACAACATAGACGACGGTGAACACAGGACAACATGTAAAACATAGCATAATAACTGTGACAATCCGTCAAATATGTACTCAATGACTTTGCTGAAGTCAGAGCACCTGCAGGTAAGCCGTTAAGGGCACGACAGGGAAAAAATAATACATGAGTTGGTAAGCTCCTCCTGTATCCAAGTTTAAGAGTATACCATCATAGAGTACTACCCTCGGCCTGTCATCGCGCAAGCAAAGAGGGAAGCGTAGCTACCGACTGTAAAAGGGTCGATAACCAAACATGCAGTGTGTTGCAATATAATAGGATCATAACCTTTCTTTTTAAATGTTTTAATGCGTTTTATAAACAAATCATGAAAATGGATATGACCCCGAATTTTCCTGAGTTTGTAGATAACATCCCCATAAAATTCTGGTTGAGAAATGCCTTGTCGCAGTAACGTCCGTAGATTGCAATTATATTTACTAATGAGAGGTAAATTTCGATAATAAAATTTAGAAAAGGTTTTCCGAAGTTTGTGATATCTGTAACCTTGCTTAAGAAGTTTATCAGTTATAACTAAATTACGTCTGTTAAAATCTTCAAGCAAAGAACAGGCTCGGGCAAACCTAATAAGTTGAGAAATATAAACACCATAAGATGTAGAACGTGGCACATCCCCATCTAGAAAAGGATAATTAACAATTTTAAAATTAAAATCTTCTCTTTTATCGTATACTTTGGACGAAACTTTATCATTTGTAATTGAAAGATTCAAATCTAAAAATGAAGCATTAATGTCAGATTGATTAGCTTTGTTTAAAGACAGTTCTTTTGGGTAGATTGAAGAAACCATAGTATCAAAATAAGGATTATCTAAATTCAAAATATCGTCTAAATACCTTGAAGTTTTATTAAAAGCATTAACAATATCGGTCTGTGTATCAGGTTTTAAGCTAAGCATAAAATCCCTCTCGTAGCAATACAAAAACAAATCTGCAACAAGAGGGGCACAATTTGTACCCATGGGTATACCAACAACTTGACGATATATGGTATCTCCATAACGCACAAATATATTATCTAAACGAAAGGTAAGAGATCTACAAACATCAAGGCAAGTCCACATTGTGTAATGTTCAACTTCTGAATTCGAAAAGAATGAACGTTGAACATTACAAGCAATGAACATTTTGTTTTCTCTGGCAAAGGTTTTTTCTATTAATTTAATAAGTTTATCCTTTATAAGATGGTGAGGTAGAGTAGTATAGAGTGTAGAGAAATCATAAGAGCTCAGTAAAGAAATGTTATACTGTTCATTTTCAAGTTTTGTTAAAACATCATTTGAATTTTTTATGGACCAAAAAACATTAATACCAGAATTTTCATATATTTTATCACAGTAACGTTTAACATGTTCTTTGATCGTAGTAAGACAGGACGTCAAAAGTATAGATAATTTAGTAGTGGTACAACAGCTAGAGTTGGCAATAAAACGCGACTTATAAGGGTTTTTACGTAGTTTCGGAATCCAGTACAAAGTAGAAAGTTTATGTTGTTTTATGTTAGGACCAGACTTAAAATCATTGCAAATTTTTACATGTTCCGAGACTATATCTTTTTCTAATACACTGCCTTGAACCGAGATTGAACCAGAACCTTTTTAGTGAGAAGTATGTTGGCTACCAATAATTATTCACATAATTTCCACATATATTAGGTATGGGTGAGTACTGTTATTCAGTACGCAAGTATGTACTGAGTATAGAATTTTTTTTAAATAAAAAGTACCAGAAATGAGTACCCGCTTTTATGCAAGTTTGTTACGAAATACTGAGGCTTGGTATCCTGAGTGTTTTATACAAGTATCCGTTATTTTTGTCTTGGTACCACCATAATTAACATGACTAATTATATCATCGTTATTATGTGGTTAATGTATATGAATTTTTTCTACATCTAAATTATATGTTTGCAATCATGCCGCTGACTTATTAAACGTATCTGATATTATAACCAGCAAGTCAATTTAAGTTGGTATTTAATTATTGCAGAAGCCTCATGAAAAGCAGTTTCGTTCAGGGTATTGTGATTATACCACGTTAGTGTACCTATGGATTAATTAATGCACACAATTAAAATTATATGTGTGGATTCGTTAACCTTTTTTGAGAATGTAGAATTTGTTAACTTTTCAAAATTGGATTCATAAGTATATAACTGGCTCCACTAAATGTAGGCTTTGTATTTGATCCAAACTTGTTCAGCACTTCCTTTTTTAATGCAACATTATATCAACATGTTTTCATTCTTTCCCAAATGATTACCAAATGTGAGTCACTGAATACATAGGAGTATACCATGTATTTGTATATGGATATGCTGCCGCACATAGTAAGTGTAAAAACAATACCTAGCCAAATAAAAGGTACTTGCTATATATCGTTATTTGGTCATTTTTCGTTGCACTATTACAGTATAACCTCTCTATAACGGTCACTAGGGCAGGTGACTGCTAAAACCAAGGTGACGGTAAAACAGAACGCTCCTATAGGGGCGTTCTATTTTACTTTCACCTAGCTTTAAACAGTCACCTGCATTTAACACAAAATAGTTTATGTCATTTATGGCCCGTTATAGAGAGGTTTTACTTTATGTTTTGTTTGCATTTATACAGCTTTGGATCGGAAAAGGCTCACTTGTTAAAACACAAATGATATGCAGTTGATGAATAATTAAAGAAAGTACACTTCTTAACGCAATTTGCAATACTGTAAACGTTTCCTTTTCATTGAATTTCAAACATATATTATTCACAGAATCCACATGTATTGTGGCAGTTTAAATTCTAAGATTGTTATACGGTGTTATGCTACCCACATCATTTTAGTTATTTTAATGCATTTGCAGGAATGATTGATACATTCTATCTAACCGATACATACAGACATATCGGTTTATCTTGAAACCATGAACCAATATTTTGTCTAACAAATGAGTTGATGTAATTATGCCTTCAATTCTCAAAACCATGAGTGTTCATAATTAAAGGAATGTTGTCGTCATGAATGTTACCTAGCTTATTTGTATAATATCATTTGCCAATAGAATTTATTGGCCAAGTCGGCAATATACATTATGTACTGTTCACCACGGAAAATCCATGCATGCATGCTCTATGCGTTTGCCTAGGAAAAACACTTTGACATTATATTGTATGATTTTGTAAAGAATTGCCTAATTAATATTCAAAGAGGGCTGAGTGATAACATTTATATGTGGCTAAGGGTTAATTCCGATTGTGAGCACCATGTGTTTGATTTTAACTATGTGTACCTGACAAATTAGATTTGAAGACATCACTAGTTTTATCTTATGTTTGCTTCTTTATGTTTTACAAAATCATCAAGCTAAATATATTCTGCCCAAGAGAGCAACATGTTTATCGTTTAAAATAAATAACATATTTAAAACGCATTTTTCGTATCTGAAGAGATATTTCCCGCTGGTGAAATTAGAATAGATGTGCAATTAGAACATTATACTGTAATGCATATGTTATTTGCTTGCCTCTTGGTGCTGACATTTCAGATGTTTTAGATCGACAGTCGACATATTAAGGTTGATATTGTTTCTGTACTAAGATTGGATCTGTATGTATGAAACTTACCCCTCTTGTTGCAGATTTGTTGTTCTATTGAGAGGGATTTTATGCTTACGCAGGCCGATATTGTTAATGCTTTTAATAAATTGATATTTTGAATATAGATATATATAGATAATCCTTATTTTGAAACTATTATTTTAAAAATTGTTAATTATCCTTTTGTATATGAGGATGTGCCCCGTTATATTTCTCAAATTATACGGTTTGCCCGAGTCTGTTTTTTTGCTAGAGGATTTTAACAGTCGTAATTTAGTTATAATAGATAAACATCTTAAGCAAGGTTACAGATATCACAAACTTCGGAAAACGTTTTCTAAGTTTTATTATCGAAATGTACCACTCATAACTAAATGTAAGTGCAATCGACGGACGTTACTGCAACAATGCATATCTCACCCAGAATGTTATGGTGATGTAATCTACAAACTTAGGACAATTCGGGGTCATATCCATTTTCATGATTTGTTTATGAAACGAATTAAAACCTTTAAAAAGAAAGGTGATGACCCTATTATATTGCAACGCACTGCATGTATGGTTATTGCCCCCTTTTCGTCGGTCGCTACGCTTCCCTCTTTGCTTGCGCGATGACAGGCCGAGGGTAGTACTCTATGATGGTATACTCTTAAACTCAGTAACGGGATGAGCTTACCAGACTCATGTATTACTTTTTCCCTGTCGTGCCCTTAACGGCTTTCCTACAGTTTCTCTGACTTCAGCAAAGTCATTGAGTACATTTTTTACTCAATTTTCACAGTTGTTATGCTATGTTTTACATATTGTCATGTGTTTACGGTCTTCTGTGTTTTCGGAAAATCCGGCGGGGATACCTTTATTTCAACTATTTGTTAAGATAGGGTGACTTTGAGATAAGTTTATGGTTAGGACGACCGTAACCGGTTGGATGATATTTTTAACTTAGATAACCCTTTCTTTGATGCTCTGATTCCTACAAGTTATCCTAAAGAACTCAAATTGAATAAAGCTAATCCGTCCGACAATTATGCAGCGTTTCTTGATCTAGACCTTAAAATTAATAATGGAATGATTTCTTCTAAAATATATGACAAAAGAGATGATTTTGATTTTGATCATCTTGACGGTGATGTTCCCCGTGCTCCATCTTACGGGGTTTATATATCTCAACTTAGTCGTTTTGCTAGAGCTTGTTCATCTATTGACGATTTTAACAGTCGAAATCTCATTTTAACTGAAAAACTGCTTAAGCAAGGATATAGATACCATAAACTAAGAAAAACTTTCTCTAAATTTTACTATCGAATTATCTCGCTTATTGGCAAGTACCAATGTAATTTCAAGGTGCTTCTGCGACACGCTATTTCACATCCTGAATTTTATGGTGATGTGATTTACAAACTTCGTAAAAGTATTGGACATACCCATTTTCTCACTTTGTTCATCAAATATGTTAAAACATTCATTAAAAAGGGATATGATCCTGTAGTACTACAACATACTGCATGTTTGGTTGTGAACCCTTTTACAGTTGGCAATCACGCTGGCGTCTTTGCATGTACGCCGACAAGAAAGGTTTAGTACTCTATGAAGGCGACCTCTTAAATCCAGAAATGGAAGGAGAACGTCGGATATCTGTACTGTTTCATTTTTGTCGTACCCTTTATTACTTTTCTACAGTTACTCTGTTTGCAGCTCAATCATTGAGTACACTAGCGATAGGTGGATACAGTTTGTTCACTTAAATGTTTTCGTTATACATGCACTTTACCACTGTATTTGCCGTCGCGGTTGTTGTAGATTAGTCGGAGAGGGGATACGTTTATTTACACTGTTTGTCTTTTAGGGTGGGGATGGAATAAGTGTGAGGTTGGGCGCCCATAAACCGGTTTAACCCCCCCCCCGTGACTTTTGTCACTGACCGTTCCAAGGCGGTACTTCCATCTTCCTCCTATTGTATGTTTGTTTTGTCTTTGTGCGTCTCTTGTTGTTTTTATAGTTATGTACATTTGCTGTTTCCTTGTGTTGCTGTTCGGGCGAGTGTTTGTTCTGTATGTAGTGTTTCCTGCATGACTCATTTTTGTACTTTAAACCCTCAGTGGTGATTTTGCTACTGACCGTGCCAAAAGTTTGTGGTCGTGTCTGGAACCATTAATCGAGAATCAACAACCGTTGTCTATCAAATAACGTAAGAGAGCTCAACTGTATTGTGCAGATTGTGATCGAAAATCGCCTGCGTCTATTTGTTATACTATTGTTACTGATTACAGAACATGCTTGGAGATTTTCCTAATGCACAATTAGTCTTGGCCATAGCGACATTTTCAGGAAGAGCGATAATGTTAAATGAATGCATTTCAAATGAAGAAATATCTTATTGGAAGGACAATAGACTGGTTTTGATGTCGTGCTTTCATTTAGCTACTAATCAACCGTCATCGATGTCCTCATCATCGTCACCAATAGCATTACTTTACCAATCATTATTGTTATAGGAAAGGTGAAGCGTTGCTTCTTCTCACGTTCGACACACATCTGTAATAAATCAGAGACAAATGAACACGTTCAATTAATACAAATGTGACCGTGATATTTAATTAATAGACTTGATACTGTGAAACAACACACATGACACATGATTGTCATCAGGAGACAACCCATCACCTGGGCCATAATTGATTATACAGCTAGTGAAATCATAATGGAGACATTTAGGGTTAACACGTCAGAATAGTCCACATTTGGGAATAAAGGTATATCGGTTACTGCCGTTGCTCATGTAGAAGGAAAATGTATAATAAAACAACATTATTGCCATTATGTACACGAAACAGTGTAATTTATTCCGTGCACAGAATAACCTCTGGTCTTTAACACTTTGCCATTACCATTTGACGCATTGCAGTTGCATCGAGTGATTATTGCCCTGAATTTAGTGATTTATTGGAAAGGCTGACTCTCGTCTACTTACGCTCTTTGACTCTATTCTTGATAAGCATACCATCCCTTTTCTAAAAGACAAAATACAATTTGATATGGAATGTGCTAGAATCCATTGGTTATGTGTCTTGTTATTTGAAAAGTCAGAGGTCACACTGCAGCAAAGCAAATATTGTGTTCAGTGGGTGCGTTTTATATATAGTTTGACAGATGCAGCAAATACTATGAAATCTATCTCTCTCTCTCTATATATATACTACAAATCGGTGTTATCCCAAACGTCAATATAACGCTTATCAGAGCTACAGATAAGAGTGAGCACCGAAATACTTACGTCGTACATGGCCATTTCTCCACTGAACCGTATACTGTGACCACTCTTTAGAATCGTCTAAAAGAGGTTTGGTTATAACTTGCACTTCTTATCTGGAGCTCTGGCTTATACAAATTACATAATAGTATGCGTTGTGAAGTGACTTGTTTACCGAACAACGAAACGAAAAAACTGTGTAGGCGGATTGCTTCAGAAATTAAATCATTCATGTTTAAGGAAGAAACAAGCGCATCTAAATACACAGTAACGAATATTCAATAATAATCTAGGTGAAATAGTTTGCTTTGGAGAATTAAATCAACATCGCAAAAAGCAATTTTGCTAAACAGTATATTCGTTTCTATTTACTGTGAACAAATAATGTGTATACCACATTCAATACTATCAAACAGTCGAAGTTGTGCTATGCAATTTACTAAAGCAAGATAAATGCGTGAAATGCAAGTAATGAGAACTTGAATGAGTTAGGATAAACGGCATCAAAACACATCCTTAAATCGTACTGCGTCGATGAATGATGGCTGTATGAGTATTATGATCGTAGAACCAGAAATATACAGTTTACAATTTCACTTTGGTAGAAGGCTTAGTAATGAACGGTGGAAATAGAGGTTCAAATAAACAGCTAATCTATTTTACCGACGCTTAAACACTGACTACAATTCGTTGCATGAGCGATTAATTTCACAAAACTTGCCAGATAACCTCATAAATATAGATGAACAAAACATCGACATATTTACTAGCTGGACTTTTATAATTATATATAACCACATGTTTGTTGACGTTGGGGCTAACTGTAGAATCAGATCAATATAATCCCAGAAGAAAACAAAACAGAACAGATCCAGATTAGACGGCTCTCGAAGCTGTCTGATATGTGTTTATTTTCCTGTTGTGTTCCATGGGTTCAACAGGAATGTTTATGCAGCTTCAATTGTGAAACACTATTCCAATCTTTTGAATATATACAGTGAAACCTCTCTATAACGACCATTAAATTACATCAAGTATTTATGTTAAGGGCAAGTGGATGCTTAAAGCAAGATGAAAGTAAAACATAACGCTCCTATAGGAGCGTTCTGTTTTACTTTCACGTTGCTTTAAGCAACCACCTGCCCAAAATACCAACTAATGAACACAATTTAGTGGTCGTTATAGAGAGGTTTTACTGTATTTGATATCTGCATTTTTAATTAGAATTAGTATAGTATGCTAACAAATGCAGTTACTATAACGATGCTGCCATCAGGTGACGTGTGATGTTATAACAAACAATACTTAACCCTCAATATGTGAGTAGGTGGTATTTTCTGTATATACTCACATGAAAATTCTGTGTTATTACACATTTTGTGTATACAGTATACACGTATACACACGAATAACTGGTCGCAGGGGTAAATTGGTTGACGTATGCCCCATGGGGTGCGAAATTCCTGTGCGTACCATTCCTATACGCAGGTACTACATTGTTCGAACCGCGGTGCATGTTCTTCGCGGAAGTTATCCAGACCGAACGCACTATCTAAACTAAGTCTTAGATAGCAACGTTTGACGGAAATCAACGTCAATATGCCGTTAGGATGCAGAAACAGTCAAATGGCGGTCGTTTGAGTACTCGGAGTTCAGCGGTCTACGATATTTAGTCTGTATAATCAACTCAGACAAAATAGCACGAGAACAGATAACCAGAGAATAGGCCATCCATGGACATGCATCGTGCCAATTTGCGTCATTGGTCATACAGAAACTGCACGTAAAACTCGGGGTTGCAAAACAGTAATGAACAGGCTTCGTGAAGATGGATTACGACCACGACGTCCATACGTGGGATTGACTTTTACCCTTGAACGACGTCACGCTAGGCGTAACTGGCTAAGCAGACACATGCCACATTCATTTACAATGTGTCGATGGCGTGCGGTACTGTTCCCAGATGAGTTCAGATAATTTGTTTGCATTTCTGACGCCGTAAATGAGTATTTAGACGTAGTAGCGAGCAGTATAATTCCAATATTAATTGCGTCATCGCGCATGATAGATGTGGTGGCAGTGGGAGTATGGTGTGAGGATTAATATGTTCTGGTCATCAGACACAGTTAGTGCTTATTGTATGCAGTGGAACAGGGCTACTGTAACTTCACTTTTGAACCAGTCACTGTACCATTTGTTTATCCAGCTTCAATGTGTCAAATATCATCAGGACAATGTCAGATCTCAGTTTGGCAGGTTAAGCGGGAATTCCCTTGCCTAAATTAACGTTCGGGTTTTATGATGGCTTCTATACAGTCCTGACCTGAACAATAAAGAGCGTTATGGGCCGCTTCTGGATAACGCATGCACAGACATCAAAATCTACAATCAAAGTTGGATGAACTTCGCCAGGTATAAATGGAACACTGGGACAGCATCCCAGTTGGCCATTGTGGCTGATGAACGCCATATACGATATTGAATATTCGCAAACTTTTACAAATTGGTGGCCGTTGAATTGGTAGTTAATTTAAGAACAATGCATTTACTATAATATTCTCTGTAGAATACTTGTAAAACTGCAAAGCGCTGCTTGTCACAATAGTCTTGTAATATGTTTGGATTCTGATGAGACGCCATATTCCTCGGTTCGCCTCGTAGTTACAACAGGTTATCACCTATTTCGATAAACATAATTATGCATTATGAGTTATATAAGATATGTTCATAAAGAGTTATGTGTACACACTTGGCAACTACATACATTACCAATTCAGAGTAAATTTGCAATATTCAAAAGAGCCATTTAAAGAAATATACCTGATGTTGAACGCTGACAAAAAAGTGTTATTACATTTATAAAATCATGGATGGGTAAAAACGTGATATACAATTGCCTTAATATGCTAAATAATCAAGATGACATTTTGAAACTGTGAGCAGATTTAGTTCTGATTGGCGCATTTCTACATAGTAAGCTCTCATGTATGCAATTAATATTTCATGCAATGTCTGTATTGGTATAACTTTTCGTCTTCAAATGTAGGTTTTTAATTGCGTTCTTCAGTGTACTGTAGGTTAAAATAATTGTAGAAATTGTTATTTGTCTATAGAAAGGTACTCTAATCATTACATTGAATCGCAAAATAGCATCTTTTAAGACATGTTTAGTAAAAAATATCTGCATAAAAGAATGGAATAAAAATTAATGTAACGTAAAACATACGATCTAGCCATACCAGAATCCTACAACATAACAGTGTAGTTACTAACTCCTACCATGGTTAAACAATAAGCACAGCCAAACGTCTGACTCGGTGCAATGTTTACCAACAATTAATTTGTTCGAGATGTAGAGAAACTATTAACTGATTATCACACAGCTTGAATCATTATCAGATGCCGAGTCACACAATGTGTTCGCAGAATCTGGAATAATGCAAAAGCACCGACTCAAGGTGTTTTTATTTGGTGGTGTTTTTATTTGGTGACCATGAATAGAAGAAGTAAAAAGGAGGCAGAATATCCCATGGTGATGTTAAACGGCGTAAACACTGATCGCGGATAGGATTTAATCTTGGCAAACATATCATACCTAGATCAGATAGCTTATATAGGGACCGTCTGATCAGGGTCTGCTCTGTTTGCTAGTGGAAGCATGTAGATATAATGTTACAGTTTATGCCTCGGTAAATATAAATTCTGAAGGGTGGTGATCCCCCGAAAGCAAAAAATGCAACACAAAAAGAGAAAATTGCAGACTCGGTTTTATTGAGTCTGTTCATGAGCAGTAATTGAAAGTGCAGCACTGCTCACATGTGCTAATATGCCATACTAAAATGTAACGTAATTAACTAATATGCATGACGTTATTATGATCAACATGAATATCCATGTAGTAAAGGGTCGGTAAAGTTCATACATTACTGTTCGAAATCTTAATAAGTTGTTCTTAGACATTAGTTTTTAGATATTATTATTTAGACACAGTGGGTCTTGATAGAGTTGCAAACAAAACGACCATTCACGTGTGCAAACTATTCGAAGGTAGCGTTTACATGTTCCATTTCTTCAGAACATCATCGCTTCTTTTCGTATGATTAAGAGCGCACAATAACATTAATTTACAACAGAAAAACAACCAGAGTATGTGCATGATCATATAAATGGCACCGAAATAGTGTTTACATTATGTATTCCTACTCATGCATCATGCACTCCGAGTATCGTTTGAAATGATTCAAGCATTTAGCGTCAGAGCTTTGCTTTCATGTAATAAAATACAATATCGTGCATGTAATGAAGCGAAACTTGAACAGGCATGTGAATATGTTTGATTGGTATTGCATGACGTTTTATGTCTAACACTACTTGAGGTATTCATCACAGCATACCCGGCTATGAAAAATGTACTGCACTATTTATTTCAGGACTCTCGAAAGGCAGTTTTATGAGAGTTGTTTAATAAATAGTGTCAACCCTGCATCGTGTAAACATTTGAAATGATTATCGTTTGAAATGAACCCGCAGTATCGAACGACCTTTGGTATGCAGTTCACACAATGATAAATCACACGTCTAATGTTGCTGCACCTTTACTGCTCCCAGCAGGGGCAACTCGTGCAGAGTTGCAAAGGAGATGTATGGGCTTTATATAGTATGCTGCTTTTTATATCGCTCTTATTGGTTATAAAGATCGGAATTCAGAGCTCGATATCTGCAGTCGTACATTGCATTGAATTAGACGTAATACCTCCCGAAATGTTTCATTTGATATTATTACTTGTGTGTTACTACACATGGGACATGTAGTTAACATATATAATCAATATACAGTTCCTATATACATTTAGTGTCTTTGAAACGCTTTAGGTTATAGACTTGCAAGTTGTACAAATTGGCCGACACATACTTTTAAATAATATGCACGTTTCAGTTAGCTTCTTATCAAAACCTAATTCCGACAGACTTCCAGCTGCGTTGTGGTGGGTTAGTGTAGGCTCTGTTTTATCATTAGTACATCTTTACACAAAGGTAAATTTCAGTACAACAGTTTATACATTATTGAAAAGATCGTAAGCTTTATTGCCTATCTACATATTAGATATTCATAAGTAGGCATAATATTGATGAGGAAGATCAGTAAAATCATGCAGCCATTTTGCCAAATAAATTCTTAACCCTTCGCTTGCTGAATTTTAAAACTAAAACACATTTCTCCTTCTTTACCCATGCTCTGTTGTAAAATTACATATATCTGCACTGTGTACAAGTATTTCACTGTGTAATCACTGCTGTGGAGTGCACTGGTTGCACAGTCAACTTGTAAATAGTACAGACCCTGATGAGACAGCTCCTGCAGGAGCTGTCTCATCTGGGTCTTCACTATTTACAGGTAGGTATATTGACGTGAATAGCAAGCGAAGGGTGCATATAGCAACTCTGGCGTATAAGATTTAAGCACGACACTGCATTCTGCATAATCATCTTATGAGTAATATAAAAATACAAGGGACAATCTTGTCAGCGTACGTTTTTTCAACTATGTTTTCTTTTACAAAGTAACAGAAACACAAGTGTGCCTGTTGGTACAATTATCTCTCACACTAAATATGAACGAATTAGGCAACTTAAGTTTAAGAAACTTGTTACATAATAGAATTACTGCTGCCTTTATATTATATAATTATATGCAAAGCATGATTCAAAACACATGTGCAATAACAAACTATTAAATATTGATATTCATCATACATATGCGTCAATATACCTCCTCTTATTAGGCCATATAGATAATGTGCCTTAGTCAATAGCCAATAGGAAACAATATCAATAGTCAATATCGGTGAAGTTAAACCCAACTCACTCACTCAATAGTCAATAGTATTGATATTTTCATGTGGCAATTTCAAGCTATGCATGTGATACTACTAGGCATTTTGTTTCTGATTTGGCCACCAACTGGTTATTTGAAAGGGTACTTGTAACAAACATACCGTATTACTCCAGTCACGCGAACTTACATTCGAGTTGTCATTTATGTTTCTTCTAAACAAATGGTTGCAATATTTTCCCTCTCTCAGTAATTCACATCTCCGTAAATTAGTGCTAAATTGTATGATTCGCTCCGCCACCAACACTGTTTGATTTACAACTTTGTTTCCCCAAAGAATATCGGTCCCGTATATTTATGCCAATGCGCTAATGTTTCTGATACTGTTTGTGGCAATATGTCTTCGAAAACATTGAAACCCTGAGAGATAGTATCGTTAAATAATATCACTAGGTATAATTAATGTGGCCCATGTGCTTCAATTACATTGTTTTTAGGGCGGATGTGCGTTTTGTATGTGGTGTTTCCTGTCTAGCTCATACAAGTTGTTTACAAGTTGTATGTGGTGTTTCCTGTCTGACTTATGTAAGTTGTATACGACAGTATCTTAACTTCATACACTTATGCAACATTTCTACATCTAGACCTCACAATTGACAATAATTATTATTATTAGTATACCAACTGTATATAACGATCTTTTCACTCAGGATATGTGCGTTCAAAATCGTAAATGGAATTAATTATTCTAAAACATTATGACAAGAGAGACGATTTTGATTTTGATATTGTAAATATAGTTTATCTTGACGGGGATACACCCTGTGCTCACTCTTACGGGGTTTATATATCTCAACTCATTCGTTTCGCTCAAGCGTGTTCTTCCTTTGGCAAATTTAAGAGTCGAAATCGCATTTTACCTGAATTGTCAAGTATAAATGTATGATTGCAAGGCGCTCCTGCGACACGGTATTTCAAACCCACATGTTCAAATCTCAAACCCACATGTTCACATATTTTAAAACTTTATTAAAAAAAGGATATGACCATTCAGTACTACAACATACTGCATATGTGGTTATCAACCCTTTTACAGTTGGCAGTCACGCTGTCCTATGTCCATGCTGTCCTATGTCCATGCATGCCGACGGGAAAGGCTTAATACTCTATGAAAACCGTCCTCTAAAATACGGAAACGGAAGGAGGACGTCGAGTCAATTCTGTGTTGTCGTACACTATATTACGTTTTTACAGTTAGTCTGTTTGCAGCTCAGTTGAGTACACTAGCGATAGGTGGATCCAGTTTGTTTCAAATAAATATGTTACCGTTTTAAATGCAACTTACCACTGTATTTGACAACGCGGTTGTTGCAGATTAGTCGGTTTGTTAGTCAGTTTATACATGTTTAGTTACTCTCATTCAGGGTTGGGATGGAATAAGTGCGAGATTGAGCGCCCACTAACAGGTTTAAACCCCTGAAGGAACATTCACGGTTGTTTCAAGGCGGTACTTCAATCGCCCCCTATATTTTGTTTGTTATGTCGTTTTGCATCTCTATGTGTCTTTTGCTATACATGTACATTTGTTGATACTGTTTGAGCGACTCTGTGTTTTGTACGTGATGATTCCTCAATACAATTACTTTTATACGGTGATATTCCTCAACCACAGCGAATATATTCTGTGAAATTGTGTCGAACGCCACCATCTAAATTTTCGTATTTAGCAATATTAAATACCTGATTCAAACATCGTAGTTGCATGTTATCCATGTTGAACAGTCATTCATTAGCTGAGTAGAATATCGCAGAAAAGTATTTATATATTATGTTTAATTCTAAGAACCTGCGCGTCTTACTGAGATACGAACATTAACGTATGTCCTTTTTGACAATACATAAACCATTTTATGTAGACCACCACTAAAACGACTTATTAACTAAACACTGATTTCGTTACTTCTCGTGGCTGATTAATACACAAGGAGCTCTTGCACAATATCGATATATGTAGAGATGTTTAATTGTATTAATTCTTGAGCCTAGTTCATAGTCAATTGATTTGCAAATATACCAGTATCATTAAACATGGATGTGGTTAGTTTAAGTTAACGCTCATTCCTATATACCAATCGTTTGCAAACATCATAAATTTAGGTGGGACGCCTGTGTCTCTTCAGGATCCAAATCGTTTGACACTCTGTCAATTGTTTTTCTCAGCTTGATCGAATCGGAATGGACCCAATTTGCGCCAGACTGAAACTATATGCTCTTAAAGCGTGGTATGGGTTAAGAATTGCAAATGGAGGAATACTGCAAATATGTTTAGTGCGCTTACAACAACAACCTGGTAGAACCACCCATCTAGTGAAAGCCAGATGGTAGGCTTCCACGCAGGAAAACGTCAGATGCGAACCACAGCTGTGATCATAACCACATGACGCGGGGGCGTGGAAACAACAGGAAATATTTTTTGAACAGGCAAATATATTTTATATATAACCATTCACACGGCAATGGTCATCTAAACACCTAGATCAATCGTTCTCACGGTAACTGAAAGTAAATCAGAATCAAACACACGGTCTCGCATAACTATAGAAATATATACGAGGAGTGTTGAAATACTTTTGCGAATTACTTGTTTTCTAAGAAACGCTAATCAAAATGTGTTAACATTTTGCAGAGTTACTTTCAAAATATCCCCCTTTAAAGAGAACACGCTGTTTTCATCTTTGAATCCACTTTCTGTGTGTACACTGACAAGAAACTGGTACACTGCAAATCCAAGCGCACTTCTGGACCTATATCTCCTACCAGACAGGTGCAGGGCCCAACTCTGAGTTGTATGGAGGGTGTGGTAATACATTGACATTTTCCGATTTCAGAAACTGGACTACAATTGATGAGTTGTGGGCATTGCCATGGAACAAATAAATATGTTGGAGTCCTTTTCCAGAACATATTTGTCTCATTTTTGTTCGCATTCTTTTCAACACGACATTCCTATAGAAGCCTCCAGACACACCCCTACCTTTAAGAACAACCATTTGCACTATTTGTAAAGGTAATTGCGAATAACACCGTCTTTGCTGTGAGTACTTCTTTAGCAATGCAGGGCTTTTGACAAGTTTCAAAGCCAATATCGTGT
Source organism: Azorinus chamasolen (assembly GCA_963576725.1). NCBI lineage: Eukaryota > Metazoa > Mollusca > Bivalvia > Cardiida > Solecurtidae > Azorinus > Azorinus chamasolen. The sequence continues at coordinate 37,105,707 of OY755247.1, read as the reverse complement.
TGTTAACTTTCCTTTTAGGCTCATAAAAATGGACATGTGTCTCATCAGCCGTTATGAGACTATCTAATACCATTTTATGATATTTTGGGTACTTCTTCAGAGGTTTCTTAGCCATTTGAACCCTTTTAAGTTTCCGCTCGTCAGTGAGCAAATGTGGGATCAAACGAGTACCTAAATTTCTAATCTTAATAATCTCTTCATAATTAACCTTTATCCTGCTGAGCAAATAATTTCTACAGAATTGTTAACCTACTTCAATTTAAAAATTAAAGCTATCATCAATTTCTCTTCCAAAATGCAATCATAGTGTCAAGGGTTAAGAGAACAGATGCAACCCCCAAGTTTGCCATTTGTGTCTGCTGTCTGACAGTGACACGCGCACTTGCCTCAATGATTGGCTTAATTTCATTGATGTTCGATTTGGTAACTGCAGACCTATGTCTTCCTGAGTAAGGGCATCGTTGACTGATTTCTGACCAGAACGAAAATTAGTAATCAGAAACTGGCATTCGTTTATCCCCGTAAACAACACGTGTGTCATCATGTATATTATTGACGCTCAATCCCAACTTACTTAACCCCTGATTTCAGCGACATTTTCTATTCGTTTTCTAACCATTTTCAACACAGTGTATATGAATATACCTGAAATCAATTAAAATTGCAAAGGTACAGGTTTGCGGATTTCAGTTATATTTCTACACACAATACAGCGATGGGTGTTGAACCAGTTCGTACTGGTTTTATACAGGTAAATATCGTAGTATTCGAGTATACAGTGCGTTTGAAAAAGTGTTTGAACACTCCATGTATCTGTACATTTTCTATACAACTGTTAAATATATAAATGCAATGTCCTTTGCACCAATGAAAGGGGTATTCCATACAGATGGCAGAATTATGTAAATATAAAATTTATTATTAACACTGGTCGTTCCAGGGCGGTACTTCCATCTGTTCCCTATGTTGTCTTTGCACATTTCGTCTTGTCATTTGATAGGCATATATATTTTCTGCTCAGTTTTATCATGATGCTGTTCGGGGAAGTGTGTGTTTTATATGTGGAACATGGTGTTCACTATGTACGTAAACTATAGTTGTACTTGTAAGAAAAATGTGTCTTTATGCGCAATAACAGTAGCTTATATTTCATTTGACATTACAAGCATTTTTGAATCAGTGACGCTATTTGAATAAATACAGTTTTTCGTTTGTTTCATTGACCTAAACATGCAATGTTCTAAAGCGACGTGAACGGATCCTGTTATTCTTAAGGTAGTTCGCGCTGTTGCGCGGCAAAAATCGAAGTTTATCCAATTTACATAATATTTTGTCCAAATATTCAGAAAGTTACCGCCGACACGACTACGTCGTTCATTTTAAATTTGACGGCGTTTGCTAAGCAATACATGACGTCAAAAGCGCCCTCTGGTGGCATCTAAGCAATTCACGTGTAATTGCGTATTTCTTTATTTATTTACAAATGCCATTGCGTATTTCAATGATTAGAAAACTGTTTTGAATAAATATAATAGTTATTCAATATGATATGCGATATATGTTTTACAAGCGTAACACTTTTGTTACGTTAAGAGGTGAAAATTGGAAAACCTATTTTACCGCATTCTGATATTGGATTATTTTCGCCATTTTCGTGGAATTCTCAAAAATCTAGAATTTACAAAACAAAATATATGCCATACTCTGTTCACTTCTTAACGGAAACAAGTAAAACACAATACCTATTCGAGTTCATTTATTCGCTACGAGTAATTTTGCTATGTCACCTCATCATCATATTCGACGTCAACGCGACGTTAATGCGATATGATCGTCGGTAAAATAATTAAATTTAATGCCCTATTGGTCGCTTGACTGTTACAGATAACAATGCAACAATTTATTATTCGGAATATTTATCGATTTTATATTATTTAGACATGCATTGAAGTATACTTTTATACAATTTCAATTTTAAATACAATCTATGAATTTATATATAGTGCAACAAACTAAGTTTTGCGTAAAACCTTTTACAGTATATAAACGCCTTTAACGCATTTAGAGTTCCATTGAAAATCATATACAGTTGATTCTCTGTTTCATTAATGTATCAATACTCTCTTTACTTGCCAAAGATACCGAGTAGCAAACATCATATTACCTACATTCAGCATACGAGTTACTCGCAAATCGTTTCACTGGTATGCTGTTTGTCTTGACCGACATAAAGGTATATGTTGTAATGGGTTAAACCGTTTCATAAACTTACACTTGCACTTAACATGCATTTAATAAACAACAACATTTTTAGAACATTTACTAATATTGTAATTTGCATATACTCTGAAAATGCATAAACGGTGTATCTAGCGTCAGAAAACAAACATATGTTTGATTCTATACTGCTATTTACGTACATATACTAATTGATTATCTTTCCATGATGGACAACTCTCGTCATAATGTGTGATGCATGATTTGTATTAGACAACTCTCGGACACTATGCACGATATCATACATAGAGCTTAATGTAGAAACCTGTCTATATAGTGTAAACATGATAACGCAGCTACGTCACTGTTTATCTCATTTTATAGAAAATGGATAAAGCCTTGCATAACTTCTGATAATTGTCAACAACGCATTAAGTGCGCCTGTCCCATGTCTATCATAGGTTAGACGCAAAATGTAATAATTTCCTTCATGAAATCAAACATCTTTAGAATACTTCAAATATAGACTCTACCCATTTCGCTATTCTAGTGCCATGGCGGGTTATATTATACTCGTAAATCTATCTATGTCTCTTCGAAAGTCGCGAATATAGAGTTGTATAGTATGAATCAGACCGTCTCATTTTTCGCATTTTGCGTCTGCCCACCCCTACCTCTTACAACAGCCCTTGTGCCCAAATGGATTTACTCTTCTTCCGGTGTACTTTGATATTTCCTCGAACAAATTTTCGAAAATTGACCCGCCCCCTACTTATCCCTTCCTCGGCGCAATGCTGAGATTGTTTTTACATGTATTATAGCTGTATATCCGTTTTCTCTTCGAAAGGTACGAATATTAAGTTGTATGGTATGAAGCAGGCCCACCTCAAACTTTATTACATTTTGCGTTGTTATTACATTTTGCATTTGGTAACAATACGCATATCAACGCAAAATGTAATCACGCAAAATTTAATAATTTCCTTTATATATCGAACATCTTTAGAATAAGTATAACATATTGACTCTAGCAAGATCCACACTTCCCCAAGTACACTCTGATATGTCTTTTTGTCGATGGAATGAAATTTTCAATTTTTCACCCCCACTACACTTATCTCCCTCTATTGTGGTCAGACAGGATATATTATCGTTATATATTCATTTTCTCTTCTAAGGCTGCGGATATATAGTTGTATTGTATAAATCATGCCCAGCTCAGAGATTATTACATTTTGCGTCGTTATTACAATTTGCGTTGGTTAAAAATAAGCATATCAACGCAAAATGTAATAACGCAAAATGTAATATTTCCGGCATGATATCGAACATCGTTAGAATAAGACTCTATCAACATCTACTCCTCATCCAGTGCACTTTGATAAGTTTCATGTCGATATAATGAAATTTTCGACTTTTGACCCGTCGCTCTCTACTAACCTTCCCGGGCTATTGTGCTCAGACAGGTTATCTTTATAGATGTATATCTATTTTCTCTCCGAAACTCGCGGATATAAAGTTATTAAATAAATGGTATGAATCATGCCAATCACGTACATGTTGCATTGTATTATATTAAAACAGTTTTACGAAAATGGCGAAAACAGTTCAATATCAGAATGCGGTAAAATAGGTTTTCAAACTTTCAACTCCCAACTAAACAAAAGTGTTACGCTTGTTAAACATATATCGCATAATTATCATACTAAAGAGATATTCTTCTTCAAATCAGTTCTCGAATCATTGAAATACGCAACGGCATTTGTAAATACATTAAGAAATACGTAAGCACACGTTAATTGTTTAGATGACACCAGATGACGGTTTTGATGTCATATATTGCTAAGCAACATACGTCAAATTTAAAATGAACGTCGTAGTCGTGTCGGTGGTAATTTGCTGTATACCTGGACCAAATATGATGATAATTGGATACACTTCGATTTTTGCCGAGCAATAGCGCGAACCACCTTAAGATACTAGTGGTGTTTGAAAAGGATAACTGCTTTCTCACTTGCTTGCAACATTCGATGTATGCTTTTTTTGTTATATTTTAATTCAAAATTTGAAACAGTTTGTGTAATCTGAAACAGAAAGGCATGCTGCCAATACATTGAACAATTGTTCCCAACGCATTGCTGGTGCTTTACCGGCTATTAAAGTCACACGGGAAACCAGGTATGATGATCATGTTGGTTTACCATGCACAAATTCATGTCGCTTTGACTAAAAGGTTTGCGCACTATTAGACAAGAGGGTTATATTTGTACGTGTAAATACTACCTCGCAAAAGAATTACACAGAAATCAAGATGCATTTCTTTTCGAATAGCCCTGGTAAGTATATTTCCTGTCTTGCTACACAACATGAATGGATCATATGTCAGGGAGAATATAAGAAATATATACAATGTTTCAAGGCGATAAATTAATTATGCAGTCGATTCAAGCTAGACAAGCATAATTTGCTAAATTTGTCTGTCTTTTGGTATTTGTCTTCATTATAGAGTAAATGCCTCTTAATTGCTTGAAATAGTTTAACGACTACCAGAACACGTAGGTTGAAAGTGGTGCGATCTACTCATAGGCAAACTGCGCATGATATATAGGATGTTTTTTTGTAAATGCTGATATACGAAAGGAATCAACTAACACTAAGCTTATATATCCTGCAACGTCTCATATCTGTCATTGTTTAGAACGAACTTGGGATTGCCAATACACTGTTAATAATACATAGTCAATGCTTTATAGTTATATTCAAGGCTGGTAGACGTGTCTTGGCAATATATAAAGTATTCCAAATATGTCCCGTTCTAAATTATATTGTAATACAAATTCCCGTAGGACTTGAAAACGATCAAAGTCGAAGTATACACTTATCAAGAATTGCCAGAAACTATTGTAGTATTTATATGAACTATACTAAACATTAATTTGAATGCGGCACATTGAATGCGGGAAATGCATATACGATCATGAACAAGCAGTATTTAAGTAGATATCCTTAATCTTTAGCCAGCTATTGGCAAATGAGTTAAAACCTATGATAACAGTTTGCATCCAGATGAGACACCGAGTGAATCGGCGTCTCATCAGGATACAAACTGTTTGACAACATAATTTCATTTTGGTAGACACGCTGATTAAAGCTTGAACATGTGGTAGGAGAAACATTCTGTAAAACTATTTGCTCAGCAGGCTAAAGGTTACGGAAACCTCTGATATGGTTCTGCATTGTGTATCCTTCCGAATCCACTCGCACAATATATCATTCCATACGATGTCTCTAAACAGCTTTAGATTATTCCACTTGAAAATTGCCGCATTCATAGGTTGAAACGGTGCTATAAACACAGTCTGGCTAACAAGATATGTATATGGTTGCTAAGTCGTTTCATTACACCATAAGTAAATAAGCCTAAACCTTATAATAGCAGTAAACGTATCCAGTCATAGAAATTCGTAAGTAAACAACAATGTTAACGTTTCGAACTGGATATGGAGATTATTCGGGGATTAAATGGTTCATGTTGTGGTCATATATTTAATTCAATGATAAAATAAAATATCGACGTTTTAAGTCTAAAGAGACAAAATAATAGTGCAGTCAATCAAAACAACCAGGTGTTCCACACACTGTCCCCAATAAAGTTACGGAAATTCAAAGCAATATACAGTACATACATGTTGAATGAGTTTTACATGATTCCAGTATATTCGTCTATAAGCTTAACACCGTCTTTCTCTTTAATTCGGTGTCTGCTGAACCACCCTGTGTCTCGTCTGGGCCGAGTCTCCTTTCTCCGAAAATAAACATAAACAAAACAGTAGTGGCAAAGACATGTGGATGTAGGATAATGACAATTCTAAATGCATGTTGAGGATGATTTATTCAGTACAATAATTGAAATTATAATCATTATCAGTTATATGATGACAGTTATATAGTACCGGAATACCATAATCATAAATAACTATAATAATAATAATAATGGTATAATAATAATTATAGTAATAGTATCAAAACTATTTCCTCATAATATAAACCTTATACTGACCACACACATTAGTTTCTGCATAACACCAAGCATGATGACACAAAATGCCGGGAATCGGGATACTTTTGTTTTAATGTCATATAAACTTATATATGCGCTCAACCCTTATCCTAAACTATCATTATAACAACAAAAGTATTCTCTGTAATACTTACGAAATACCACCTCTATCAGTATAATGTCAACTATGTCGTAATTTAGGTAAAACGGTTTCAATACTAATCAAAACACAATGTTCTAACCGTTTACCCTCACATGATCTGACCCGACGTTCCAATTCACTTTGTATAAAGATAGTAATTAACCATTAAACAGGTACTATCAGGATGTATATCTCTAGAATTATAACAGGTCTGTTTTACAACCAATTGACTAATGATAAGACATCCAATCCTTCTTACATCTCTTTTATCATATTCTGCCTGTTATATAAATACATGATATTCTGATAAGCTCTGGACTGTTTTATCTAAAGGGGCCGTCACACCATGACGTTCTGTCAACGTTCTCTGAACATTTCAATCGTTCAATTTTTGAGCGTTCTAGAGGATAACACATCTGGCGTGTGATAAACGTGTACCTAACGCCTGGCTAGCGTGTGTCTTACGCGCGAGAAGCGTGTAACAGCGACCATGTAAGATACCCCATGAAAACCATGAGCGTGTGCTAATGTGCCATTGACGCACACCGAACGATTTATGAACGTTAGACGAGCGTGTTGAGCGTGTGACTAACGTGTGAATAACGACAGAATAGCGTTTTGACGTTCGTTTGACTTTAGTCACACGCTGCGTGCGCTAGGAGACCGTTCAGTGGTCGTTGACAGGTCGCCATTGAGTCTTTCAGTGCAAAGCAAACGATTAGTAACAACCAAGTAACGACTGACTGACGATATCCGAACGTGTGCCACGCTCATCGAACGTTAGAAAAACGTTCCATTAACGTTCTTAAGCGTTCTTCAGCGTTTAAAATTAAACGTTGAAGAACGCTAGTCTCAGTGAGAACTTTTGTGCATGTTCAAAACTTTTTTTTCGGACCAGCGTTCTCCACCGATTCCCGGCGATCACCGACGTTCACTGGCGTTCAAAAGCGTTCACACAACGCTCTTCTGGCGCTATCCAAGCGACCACGGGCGACTACCAACGTTTACTCAAACGCCAGAGAACGCTGACCAGAACGTCATGGTGTGACGGGCCCATAACAATTTGGGAGTAAATGGGTTAATAAAATGCAAACGTTACGCATTATTTAAAAAAGTCAATAATATATTGTTTTGTAGCAATAAAGTGCACATGTCAAACACATGCATAATGTTCTATGGTTTTTGTGTATATGTTTTTTTATATCATTAGGAGTTTGAAGAACGTTTTGCAGACAATTTTATGATGTGTATTAGACAGTTAATGTGCAATGAAAGTGCTACATATGGAGTTAATCCGCAACAAGGAGGCTACTTTGAGTGATGGAAAGGCAAAATCACTAGTGTGTATTATTGTGTACCCAATAGATGTGCATACTTTACCGTTTGTCTTTATTAAGTATACTCATTTTACCAAATGAAATTACATGTATTTATAGATACTGTCCTAATTCAAAATCTACGGGAGATTATCTTTATAATGTCAACACAACAGCACAATCCGTATGCCGTCATTAAGTACACTTAATGATCAAAACTGTAATTTTACCAAATGAAATTATTTATAGATGCTAAAAAGTCCTGTCCTAATTCAAAATCTACGGGAGATTATCTTTATAATGTCAACTCAAGAGCACATTCCACAGTATTCATTGCATAGTAATTAATCAAATAGTAGTGTTCCACGGTTTACCTTTCCCAGGAATTGACAACCGTTATAACTTTACAGTTTGTGTAAAGTAAAGGAACATGTTTGAGCAGACTGTTCAGCCCTACATGTAATAAATTTAAAACGCTTATACAGTAGATCCCCTCTAATGCGACCACTTCAAAAGAACCATAGCAGTTTTTATAAACAGGTTGTTTTTTAATTCAGGACAAAAATAATGCAAAAAGCTCATATAGGTCCTTTCTGCATAACTTTCGTCTTGTATTAAGCTACCACCTGCCTCTGCCACCCAGAACTATGCCCCGTTTTAGTGGTCGCATTAGAGGGGTATTACTGTATTGGATAATGGTGTATGAGTGTGAATCTTATTGCATTCAAGTTTGTTTGCCAAATGACCACAACACGCATACATTTAATGTCATATGTATATAAATACAACCATATACGTCCGATGTGATAGTATACATGTATCAAGTTGGCAATAAATTGGCCTAACCTTTTCCAGCTGAAATCATCGTTACTTTTGCTAACAGATGTGGACATCAATAGCATTAACCATTATTGGATGGTCTCTCTATCGTGATGATTTGTGAAGGAGTATTCCTATTTTCCTTTTAATTTAAGAATTATATTTTGATTTAGAATGAAAAGACTAATTGGTACGCATATTGCAAAGTACAGACCAATGCAGCAGCAGTTGTTACCAGAAACCACGTATCTATAAATTCCGACCCTAATGTCATTCGATGACTATACTAAAATACTATAACCGCTGTTGTTAAGACAAATGAGATAGTGATACTAATAGCCAATGTCATGAAACAAGTAGTGTATTCCAGACAACATAACACCTTATTTACTGGCCTACATTGCAATATGTGTTCGATAACTGCTGAGCCCTGGCACCTAACAAACGTAATGCATGTGTAATAGACCAGTATGTATAGATTACAGATGCACTTGCAAGATACGAGGGGTGTTCCAAAATTAATGTCACTTGCATCGGTGCTCATATAGCGGAAGTGCTTTTGTTCATTTTAATTTGCTCTGCCCTTCAAAATACTCTCCGCCAGCCAGAATACACCTTTTTAGCCGGTCAATCCATTTTTGGAAGCATTTTTCATACTCTTCAATGGGGACACCCATCAGACACTGATAAACAGCAGATCCAAGGGCATTTCTCGAATGAATGAATGAATGAATGGTGTTTTACGGCCCATCAACACTGATGGTCATATAGAGCCGAATAAATAATGTAAATAAATCTATATGATAAAATCAAACAAAGACAATCTCACTACTAGATTATGTAAATGTCAGTCCCGATCAACAGGATTGTAAAGAAAATAAGGCCAAAACATAATCGACATTCTAAAAATATACCTTTTAAATTTTAGAATATATATTAATGGCTTTTAAAAAATCAAATATATATTTGGTATTTCTACCAGCTCAAACAGTTCCCTCAGGGAATCTGCTTGAAAGAACCTATCTCTGATTAAGATTAAATCAGGACATTCAATGAGAATGTGCTGAATTGTATAAGACTCAAAACAAAATAAACATTCAGGTTGAACTTCACCTTTCAGTAAAAATGAATGAGTTAAAAAAGAATGTCCAATTCTTATTCTGGCCAATACGACCTCATCACGCCGAATTGGCAAGCATGAACAAAAATGTTCACCTAAAATAGGTTTAACAGCACGGAGCTTGTTATGAATTTCCTCATTCCAAGACTCCTGCCATTTAAATAGAATATGTCTAGTAATTTGTGGTTTGAAATCCGAATACGGTAATCTCATATCAGATTCAGGCGATTCAAGCGCAGACTTCGCTGCAAGGTCCGCCCTCTCGTTGCCCTGTATTCCACAATGACTAGGTATCCAACAAAATATTACATCTTTTGAATTAGACATTTCATGGTATTTTAAAACAAGTTTTTTAATAAGAACATTTTTTGTAGAACATTTACTCAGTGATTGTAAAACAGGAAGAGAATCCGAAAATATTATATGTTTACTATATGATTTCCAGCAATATAATCAAGAGCTAAATCAATAGCTTTGATCTCTGCTGAAAAAATGGAGGCATTATCAGGAAGCCGAAATTTTGTCTCTGTGTCATCAGCCACAAAGGCAGCTGCGACTCTCTCATCATCTTTTGAACCATCAGTATAAACTTGTTCATAATCTTCAAATCTTGAAATTATTTCATTTAAAAAAGAACTGAATTCAAGCGAGCTTGTTTCAGACTTTTTATGCCGTGTTAGTTCAAAGATAACTTTTGGTGGTTTAATAGTCCAAGGTGGTATAGATTCAACTTTAGTCTTTTCAACTAAAGACAAATCTATATCACTATTTTGAAAACTGTTTTTCATACGTATTCCGAAAGGTGAAATTACCTTTTCCTTAGATTCAAATAAACGTTGATATTTAGGTCTAAAAACATTTTTATGAGCGGGATTTGATGGGTTTGAAGCTAATTTAGAGGTATACTGCATGGATAATTTTTCACGACGAGAGTAAAGTGATGGCTCATTCGCCTCAACATATAAACTTTTAGCAGGGGATGTCCTAAAGGCACCCAATGCTAAACGTAAACCTTGGTGATGAATTGGATCAAGCATCTGCAAGTATGATTTCCTTGCAGAGCCATATACAACACTACCATAATCCAGTTTGGACCTCACTAAACTTCTATACAATTTGAGCATTACATTGCGATCTGCACCCCATTCGGTATGTGCAAGAACGCGAAGCAATTTCAGAGTTTTCTGGCATTTAGCCTTTAAATATTTAATATGAGGTATAAAGGAAAGTTTTTTGTCAAAGATGACACCGAGAAATTTCGCCTGGTCTACAACAGGAATGGGATCACCATTCAAGTGCAACTCAGGATCATTGTGGAATTTTCTCAGTTGACAGAAATGTACACAATTTGTTTTAGACTTTGAAAATCTAAAGCCGTTTTCAGTAGCCCATTTTTGAGCTTTATCAATGGACTGTTGAAGTTGACGTTCAACAGTACGCATGTGTTTAGAACGGTAACAAATTAAAAAGTCATCAACATACAATGAACAGTCAGTGTCACTAGTAATAGATTTAACAATATTATTAATTTTAACATTAAATAGAGTGACTGACAAAATACTTCCTTGTGGAACACCCATTTCCTGTTTTTGCATACCAGAAAGAGTAGTTCCAACACGGACTTGAAATTCCCTATCATTTAAAAAGTTTTCAATAAAAACTGGAAGTCGACCTTTAAGTCCAGATTCATGAAGGTCTTTCATTATGCCATACTTCCAAGTTGTATCGTAAGCTTTCTCAAGATCAAAGAAGACAGCAACTAAGTGCTCCTTCTTGATGAAAGCTTCACGAATAAATGTTTCCAACCTAACTAAATGATCATTTGTACTTCTTTGGCTCCTGAATCCACTTTGATACTCCGTAATGAGGTTGTTGGATTCAAGATACCAAACAAGTCTTGCGTTAATCATGCGCTCTAAAGTTTTACATACGCAGCTCGTCAAGGCTATAGGACGATAATTATTTGGATCTGTATTATCTTTCCCTGGTTTTGGAACAGGAATAACTGTAGCCTGTTTCCAAAACTTGGGCAATTTACCACTTGACCATATATGGTTAAAACTATTTAAAAGAACATGCATACAAATTGAGGGCAAGTGTTTAAGAAATTGATAATGAATGTCATCAGGTCCAACAGCTGTATCGTGCGATTTAGTAAGAGAATCAAACAATTCTCTCTCAGTAAAAGGTAAATTGTAGCTTTCAGTGTTGTGAGATGTAAAATTAAGTTTTTCCTTTTCTTTACTCTTTTTAATGTTTCTAAATTCAGGAGTAGACTTAGCTGATGAAGAGTTTTTAGCAAAAGCATCAGCTAAGGAATTGGCTATATCTTTTACATCTGTTATTTTTTTATCATTTGCATTTAAATGTCCAAAAGAGGATTTACCTTTACCACTTATTTTACGCACCATATCCCATACCTTCTTTACTGATGAACGACAATTTAATTTAGAAACATATTTCTTCCAAGACTGCGATTTAACAGTCTTGATAGTACGACGAGCTTTAGCCCTAAATACTCTAAAATGATTTAAATTTTCCTGAGTAGGACTGACTTTAAATTTTCTAAGAGCTGCTTTACGCTTTCTAATCGCCTCCTTACATTCATCATCATACCACGGTTTAGGAGGTTTCTTTGGGTTTGATGAGGACTTTGGAATGCATTCTTCTGCCACTGAATATAAAATGGATGTAAATGTTTCAATGGGGTCATCAATGTTTTCAAATACATCTGATCTAATCTTTTCCCTACACAATATTTCAAACTTTTCCCAATTTGCTTTCTTAAGTTTCCAGCGAGGAACACACTCCTCGACTGGAGAAGCAATATGGTTTAGAAATATTGGAAAGTGGTCACTTCCACATAGGTCATCACCAACTTTCCAATCATAATCTAAGTAAATGGTTGGGTAGCAAATAGAAAGATCAATGCAAGTAAAAGTTCCTGATGCTGGGTGAAGATAGGTTGGGGACTTATTGTTGAAGATGCACAAATCATGCTCACCAACAAAATCCTCAACGATCTTACCTAAAGCATTTGTATTTGTAGATCCCCATAGAGGATTATGGCTATTAAAATCCCCTAGCAATATAAATGGGGTAGGCAATTGTTCAACAAGGGAGTCAATTTCTTTCTTGTCAATTGTTGTCCTTGGCGGAATATAAATAGAACAAAATGTAATGACCTTATGAAGGGTGACACTGACAGTAACAACTTGTAAATTAGTTTTAATGGGTAAATAACTATGAACAACAGAGTTGTTCACAATAATTGATGAGCCGCCAGCAGCTCTTTCACCATCGTTAAAAATATGATTATAAATAGAATAATTTCTAAAGTTGACTTGATCAGTGTCCTTCAAGAATGTTTCTTGAAGACACATTATGGCCGGGTCATATTTATTCAGCAACAGAAGAATCTCATTATAATTTGCCTTAAGTCCTCTACAATTCCATTGTATTACGCAATTTTTCATTATTGATTAATGAAAATACATTTAGTTAGGATGGAGGCGTAATAGGAACAAGCTTCTTGTCCTTTTTCTTTTTGGGGGATTTGGAAGAAGGGACAATGGATGTATGTACATCCATCACCTCTTCCTCATCCAAGCTGCTATAAGTGTTGTGCAGCTTTACAGGAGTATCTTTACCATTTGGTAAAGGAACATTACTATTAGCTTTACTTTTAGTGTTTGAATTTTTCTGACTCTGAGGCGATTCCTGGGTCGCCTGACATGCCATGTCAGACTTGCCAGAGACGACAGAGTCGGAAATATTTTTGTAGTTTGGCGCACCGTGTGGCCAGGTGACGACTGTTTGAGTTTCAGCGTTCTTAGTTTTAATCTGGTTTTCCTTCACCTTATCCGCATAAGATGAGCCCGCAACAGTGGAAGGATTTGAAGCTTCCACAATTTTACGGGCTTCAGGAAAGGATACGTTCTGCAGAACCCTAATTCTCTGAATTTCCTTTTCCTGCTTCCACTTTGCACACTCTTTCGAGTGAACATAGTGATCCCCTTTGCAGTTAAAACACTGCACAGGGTTTTCACAGGTCGAGGAATCATGATCTTCCTGACCACAACGAGCACAAACTGGTTTTTTTCGAACATTTGTCCTTATGGTGACCAAATCTCTGGCAGTTGAAACAACGGAGAGGATTTGGGATGTAAGGGTCGACATCTACGCTTAAGTAGCCACATTTAATTCTTGGTGGAACAAATGAGATGTTAAACTTAAGTATGAAAGTATTGGTAACTATTTCGTTACCATTTCTGACAAACCTAATACGTTTAACCTCCGTAACATTCTGATTTTTCAGTTCTGTTAGCATTTCTTCCTCACTGGTGTGTCGAAGATCACGGTCTCGCACAACTCCTTTGCAGAAGTTCAGAGACTGGTGAGGAGATACTTGAATAGAAATGCCAGCAAACATTGAACTTTTAAGTAAGTTATCAGATTGTTGTTTCTTGACACATTCCACTAGAATTTTGCCTGAACGAAGAACCTTAACATCTTTTGGCTCACCTGCCAATCCTTGCAGTGATTTCGCAACTGCAAAAGGTGACAACTTTGCCAGAGATTCGTCATTATTGACTGGACAGATTACTAAGAATCTTGGCCAATAGTTTGTCATCAACGGTGTTGAGTTTTTTTCACGATCAGACTCTGATGACTCAGAGTCCTTACGTGACCTTTTGAAATTATTTGGTTTCTTTGAACCTGAGCGTTTTTTGGCGGGGTTGCCATAGCGCTTAATTATAGTTCATCACCCATGCTCCCCACCCACCTCGGATCCCAACAAGGGGATGTCTTCGGGATATCTCCAGCGAAAGACACCGGGGTTACATGGGTGATATACTCAGATAAATAGCAAAGTCGAGCCAACGCCGTACCTCCAATGCGCTACCGCTAAATAGAACACCTTCTGGCCAATAGGTTAATCGACGCAGGAATCGCTGGTCAACCATACACAAAATCCACCTGATTAGCCCTAAACCACCGCCTTCAAAGACACTTCAGCATAAAGTTAATATTAGCAAAACTAATTAAATGTATTAAAACAGGGACAATAAGTCATTTAATAGAGAAATGACGAACTCTCAAGATATGAAGTATCCTTGGGCAAGACATGGTAAGCCGATTGATCAGACTGGGCCAGGCCTGACCGCTCGTCTGCGCCCAGATTAAGGGTCAAAGCAGTGTGTTGCATCAGAGGTCATACGCTCAGAGACCTCTTTTGCTCAACTACCAGGATCCCATCACCTGGGCGATTCGAGTCGCAACCCACGGCAAACAGGTTGCTCCTATTCGGGGGGGGATCTTACCCCTCTGCAGGAGATGCAGCTGGCGAATTCTAACCCCCGCCAGCAGGGGGTGGCATTTCTCGAATTGTATCTCCTTCCAGATAAATGTTATTTAAGTTTTGGAAAGAGAAAATAGTCGCAGGGGGCCAAGTCTGGCGAATACGGAGGGTGCGGAAGGACGGTAACCTTCTCTGACTCCAAAAAGTCAGTCACAATACGTGCCTTGTGAGCGGGTGCATTATCATGCAAAAGTCGGACATACTTAAGTCCTGTTTTGGGGCGGCTACTTTTGTAGTAGTTCTTCAATTTTCTCAGAACAACGTTTTTATAGAACTTGCCTGTGACCGTTCTGCCTTTTGGCACCGGGATTTGAATAGCTGGACCCTTATTAGTGAAAAAAATAGCATACAAAACCTTCTTTACCGTTCGTATTCGTTTGGCAATACTTGGGCGTCTGGCATTTTTAGTGGCCCATATTCGTTGGAAACCTTCCGCTTTGGTTCGAAATAATGCACCCAGGTCTCATCACCAGTGACTATATTATCAAAAGCCTTTTTACTATATTTTGGGTACATTTTGAGAAGTTTTTTTGCCATTGTTACACGCGTCTTCTTGTGCTCATCCGTTAACAAATGGGGTATCCATCTTGCATTTATCTTTCTAACTTTTAGGTGTTTCTTCAAAATTGCATGAACTCTTGCTAACGACAAGTTTGTCATTAGAGCGAATTGTCTTACGGTGAATCGAGCATCAGTTTTGAGGATATTTCGGATTTTTTCTATGTTACCTTTGGTCGTAGTTGTTGCAGGACGACCTGGGCGAGCAGCATCTTTCAGTTGCTGCTGCCCAGCACTAAATTTAGCTACCCACCTACAAACAGTCCTGTGGGACATTTGGCCCTCCCCATAAATGTCACACACCTCACGGTGAATATCTACAGCCTTTATGCCGAGTAATGACCTACCTTTTATATAGGCCCTAATTTCAAGAACATTTTCAGCTCGTTTTCCTGTCATTTTGTGTATAGTCTAACGAATAGGCTATGAAACGATGTACACTGTACCGAGGCCAGTGAACGTGTGGACGAGATATTTACCTGTGTCACGAGCCAGTGATCACTCAATCGACACGAGGTGGTTTTGTGCATGAATTGAACGATTTCCGCGAAATAAAGCACAGGTGACATTATTTTTGGAACACCCCTCGTATGTTATCTAGCTTTACCATTTGAAGTGGGATGCATAATACGTGACATCGATCATGGAAACTGTAGAAACTAGTAGTATTCCCATTTTGACAGGATAAAACACGTTCGAGCTTTTGATTTGTTTAACATCACAGACTATGATGTACGATTGGGTTTGAGTTTAAGTTTTGTTACGCGTATTGGTCCTTGTTTTACATATTGATTCTATTATAAGAAATCCTATGTATACCCATCCGCTGTCAATTGCATTTCCTAAATGTTGTATTGTCTCGTACAAAGCTCATTACCTTTTGACATTGAATTATCTGAGTGAAATGCAATAATGCTATCACGGGAAACAATACATATTCAAATGATATGATCTGTAACTAAAATCATTTTTACTAACACAACCAATGGAGTCGGTGAAACAAGTGACATTATTTGTATGAAACTCAACCAAACCTTCGGCGAATAAACAAATGTGCCCATATAGCTCGATTAGATTTCATTCTGACGTCAACCGGTCTGATACAAAAACTGTTTCAATTACTTTATCTTCCTACACGCATTAACGCTTGACACGCTTGATATATTGTTTCATTTCTTCATTGCTAGTAGTTATAATTGTGTATATGTTTTTCTCTAAGAAATAAAACCAGACTATTAAGCACTGTTGGGTTGGCGTTTATCCAGATCCAGACATTTGGACACCATACAATGATTTTCCAGATCGATGTTATTGGCTGCTTAGAATTGTGTTCTCCATCCGCTCTACTGTTTTTGTGTCACCTGCCGAGAGGCAGGGTGTCACTTAGGGATCACTTTTCCGTCGTCTGTCTGTCTGTCTGTCTGTCCGTCACACTTTCTTTTTTGGCTGTCATTTCTAAAATAATGATTATAGAGCTTTCCAATTTCACACATGCAACAAGCACGATGGGAGAAAGTGTCATGCACAAGGGCCACAACTCTAGCATCAATATTTTTTGAGTCATTTCCCTTTTTCATATTTTTTATCCGGACAATAACTCTTTATCTACTGATTCAATTGATTTCAAACTTCATATATTGAACAAGCATGATAAGAGGAAGTGCCATGCACAAGGGCCATAACTCTAGCATCAATATTTTGGAGTTATTCCCTTTTTTATATTTTCTTGTCCGGCAAATAACTCTTTATCTACTTGTTCAATTGATTTCAAACTTCACATATGGAACAAGCATGATGCGAGAAAGTGTCATACACAAGGGTCATAATTCTAGCATCATTATATTTGGAGTTATTTCCCTTTTGTCATATTGTTTTTCTTATTATTTTTACAAATACCACTCAGGTTTGTCACGTAGATACCATTGTCAACTACACTATGGGTGGGTGGGTCAGTGGAGGTTTCTTTTAATCCGTTGGGGGACTCAGGTATTGCATACCAATACAACATTAACTTGTTCTGATTTTCACACTCCAGCATATTAACAATAAGTTTGTGTGTCAGCTGCGAGCAGGTGACACATGTGTTCCTCTGAACACTCTTGTCTATATTTTCCGGTAAGATATCAGTTTGGTGAGTAATTAATAAGAGAAGAGATATAATTTCGCACTTTAGTATGAATATGTGAATCGACATATACACCTGGATTATTTCCTGTCGTATCATGGCTGATATTCGACAGACCAGACCGATAACATGTAGCCACATTGCATGATATACATGTACAACAAACATCGTATATGGAAGAGGTTGGAGAGAAGTTTTTGCGAGTATTGCATATTCATCTTAAGTAGCAACATACGTCGCGGATAATTGTCAGTTTTTTTGAGTTCCGAAACTACAGCATTGTGTAGTATGTCGCGCAGTTTGAATAAGACTGAGCATGTTAATATTGCCAATTAAGTTACTTTATGCGGCTCGTAATGCTGCCAGGGAGAGAACACGTTAGAAAGTATGCTTATTGCATTTTACGAGACGTCAGTGTGTATAAAGGTTTTACATAAGCAAAATACGAAGTAGCTTAAGTGTTCAGAAGTAATTACTTTTACCCTGGCGTAATTTACGTTTTATAACACAACGTATCTATAATTGTCAATTATCATTTTTGGGTTTGTATCACAAAAACACTCATTTATTTTTTTAGATAAAGTTGAAAATACAGTGTAGAACCTGTTTCAAGCGACCGTCCATTGACTGAACATGTAATAATAAAACAAGCAGATGGTCCGCTAAATGCAGGCACACCTTATGGCCATTTGACCTTTTGTTGATTGTTGTTGTTTGTTTCGCGTCCAGTGCAGTCAAAAACGATATAAGCAAACGAAAAGAGATTTGGCACAATGATAACGTTATACTAAATAGGTAGTGTAGCACCAATTATAACTCTAATATCATATCCATGTAGTGCACGTATGACGTGAGCATGTAAGCAATATTCGCATCCCGTCCGTATTTCGTTTTGTTTGTGATAATGGTTAAAGATAAACATACATGTGATATCAGCTTTTTAAAAATAATTTTGACGAAGTTTTGAAATTAAATTTAATACCAATATGTTTTAATAACGGCTATTTCGAAAGTGGTTTTGCTACATAATGTGTTTTTGTAAAACTAGAATGGATATTAGAAAGGAACTTCAGCAGGACGTTCTACGTTCCCCCAGATACCTGACTGAGATACGCACGCCCTCTCCCACACACGTATACGCTTTCACATTTGTAAACAAAGGCACCCCGCACACACATTGAGATAGAGAGAGACTGGAGAGAGAAAAACAGAGAGCCAAACAGAGACAGACGGAGACAGAGAGACAGACAGACAGACATTGAACTCTAGATATTCATTGCATGCTCATCATCGTAACATCCAATGCGATGCAAGATATGACGTCGTAACTGATAAACTTCGGTTTGGTTAATGCATCCTATCCTGGACGATGCGGTAGTATTTCGTTTGTTTGTTTGTATCGGTTTTAAGTTGCATTATAGCTCGAAAAGATTTACCTGGACCCTAACCTACTAAATTCGTAACATTTCTATTTTATCGCCGGCATTGTATGGGTTTACCCTCGGCATGTGTCCCGGTGAGCAACTATGCATGGATTGACACACTCGTGATTGTATGGCTTACATTTACACGTGTTATCACTCAGCGAGAATAGACTCCACGATTTAACGGCGGAGCTTTATTTATACATCGTCATCTCTCTCAGTATGTATTCTACATATGGGCTAGGGTCCATGTCACATTTTCCGAGCTATAACAGTATTGCAGTCATCTCGGGACGTCCAGGTAACTACAGGCTGCGGAAGATCTCGGAGGTGTTTCGTACACACGGCGAAAAAACATTGTTTCGTGCACTAGAGATCACAGGGGTGTTTTCTGCATTTATGTTCTTTAATCGATTACGTTTTACCTGGTGAATATGCATGCAAAAGTGTGGGACATCATACATATTTCATGGATGAATTTTGAAACTGTTATATAAACAAACTAGTTTTAGCAGAACGTGTAGACGAATATCTATATAATTACATATACAAACAGAGCACAGACGGTTATTCCAGGAGGTTAACCTGGATCCACTATATGTGCACAGGAGTCAACGAGCGCTTCTATCAGGTTATCTGTTTAAACAGTTTTAGTCCAATAATCTACAGTAACACTGCTCTGTATATGTGTACTTCATCAATCGAAACATCCTTGCTTGACAATGTTTTCAGACTCTGTATGAATACAGGTATATGACAGATAGGAGTCAACACATGCACATGTGGAACGCTCGTTGATTCACCATGCTGTCTGTTTAACCTGTAAGTTGCTGCAGCTGTTTTACTGACGCTTCGGGCGTTTAATTACCCTTTAACCTGCTATGGGCGGATGAGTGAATACCTATGCAAACAGTTTGGATCCAGATGAGACGCCAAGTAACATCATAAGGATCTTATCATGATTCTCGTTTAAGTGGTCGCATTATTAGAGCGGGACGTGGGAGGGGGTAATGTATAATTCGGACACCGGTATTGAGATAATATTTTCGGACATAAAATGTGCCCAATTGTGGTATCAAGTATGTTTGGCAAACTGATCGTGCTTCGAAAACCAGATTCAGTGAGCATTTATACCAAAGTACAAGGCTATATTTTAGTGGTTACAACGTCTTTGTTATTAACACATCGACATAATGCAATCGTCAATATCACCTTTCTCTTGGACAATATTTTGTAAGTTATCGGGGTATCAGATATCGTCAGATTGTTTGTATTCTCGTAGGTACAGAATATGCGTCACTAGTCGCAGAGAGTTGTTTTGTATTGCTATGAGAAGAACGTCATGTTTAGTTCATGTTTGAGACTAGTTGAACAAGTAGATTTCATCATTGCCTTTAATGAAACATTTCTATAGCTGAATGACGTATTTGATATTGATAACATCGAATTCATTATAGCTAATTACCCTCATCTAGATGGATAAGTTCCCATTACTACACCATATGGAGTATTGCTCGTATTGCTACAGCCTGTCCGTATGTCGAGGATAACTGAAACACTGCTAAAACAAGGTTACAGACATGACAGGCTTCAGCAAAAGGTTTTCTAATTTCTTTTTTCCGACATCTAACACTCATTAGCAAATACAAATAGAATTTAAAGTTGCTTCTGCGACAACTCAATTTGCACCCGGAATTTTATGGCGATGTCATTTACACACTTCGTAAAATTAGTTGGAAACATTAATTTCCAAAATTTGATCAGATAACGCATACGGCAATTCTTGATAAAAAGACTACAATCCAATGATATTGCGACACACTGCATGGTCTGTGGTCGGTTCTTGTACAGTCGATGACTACATGCCCTCTTTGCATGTACGATAACAGGAATGACACACTACTGTATGATCATGACTTTCTAAGTCCACGACGGAAGAAGTTTGACACATAGAGACACACATAGACATAGTCACAGACACACACACAGACACATACACACAGACACAAACACTCTTAGACACATACACACAGACACAGACACACACATACACACAAAAATACAGACACACACACACATACACACACACACACACGCACGCACGCACGCACGCACGCACGCATGCACGCTAACACACACATATGAGATTAAAAATTAAACAAGAACATACGCACAAGTACAAAGGCACCAGTCCAACACAAATGTATGGGTGAACACGCAAAAACACGCACACACGCGAGACAAAAACTATAAACCTGAACAAACAGAGAAGTACAAAGACACCGAACGAACAAAAGCAAGAGTGACAAAGAGAGTACCGCATTGGAACGGTCAGTGGTAAAACCACCACTGGGGGTTTAAACCGTTTTTCGGACGTCCTCACACTTATCTCAAAGCCATCCGAGCTAAACAAATAGTATAAATAAAGGTATCCCCGCCGGACTTTCCCACATCATAGAAGACGTTAAGCACAAAAAAGAATGTACACCATAGCATAACAATTGTTAAAGGCCGTCAAATATGTACTCAACGACTTTGTCAGAGCAACTGCAGGGAAAAGACAATACATGAGTCTGGTAAGCTCATCCCTTCTCTAGGTTTAAGAGTATACCATCACTGAGTACGGAAGGTCGTGGGTTCGATCCCCGGCCGCGACAGACCAAAAGTCGTTAAAAGTTGGTACTAGTAGCTACCTTGTCTGCGCTCGACATTAAAATGTGTAGTTCTAGGACTGGTCGGCCCGGTGTCAGGACAATGTGACTGGGTGGGATGCCCTTGCCATGTGCCCGCGGCAGGGGTATTTCAGTGAGGCAGCACTATAACTTGTCTCATGCGGGTGCCGTCTGCATATAACTGAAATACTGTTGGTCGGACGTTAAACCCAACTCACTCACTCACTCACTGCCCTCGCGAGAGCAAATATGGAAACGTAGCGACCCACTGTAACCAAACATGCAGTGTGTTGTAATATAATTGGGTCACAACCTTTCTTCTTAAAGGTTTTAATGCGTTTAATAAAGAAATCATGACAATGGATATGACCTCAAACTTTCCAAAGTTTTTAGATAATATTACCATAGAATTGAGAAATACCTTGTTGCAGGCACGTCCGTAAATTGTAGTTAATTTACTAAGAAGAGGTAAATTTCGATAATAATATTTAGAAAAGTTTTCAAAAAAAGCATTTTTGGCTATATGTCTTATATTATTTCGCCACATCTTGCATTTTGTTGAGTTTTATTGATTAATGGCGCTGTGGCCATGTTGTCGGGTGGAACATACATAAAACGTGTTTTGTAAAAGTCGTGTGTGTATGTGTGAGTGTGCATCTGTGTTTCCGGTATTGTTCTGTACTTTCGTGTATCATTTTCAAATGGCCTGCTTGACTTCTATTCTAGTTTCAGCTGTTGTTTTCCTATTCACATTTGATTAATTATATGTGTTTACTAACAACGCTTGTATGTGTAGTATTGTAATGTTGCATACTTCACTTTAGATACTTTAAGAATAATCAGTCCGTTTGAGTGAATCAGAGAGGTGTGTGGTTCTGATCCTATTATACTGGATATGTTATATAAGCTCCAAGTACTGTGAGATGATTTTGATGATGAAAATAATTAGTTTTATCCTGTCGACTGCAACACTACGTCATTTACAACCATTATGGATCCAGATTACTCGGTAAATCGGTGTATTGTGATTATCATAATTATTGACTGACACTCTAACACCACTTTCTAATAGGCAAGAGCGACATAATATTACAGATATGAGGGGCTCATTTCGGCAGCATACGTGTTACGTTAGGCCATTTCCTGTTGAATATTCAAATATAAAAATATATATAATATAAAGATATATACTTATAACATGTTTTTATAATGTAACATTTTCAGGGACATTGTGGCAATTATAGACTCAAATCTATATCATGTTGGATATATACAGAGCAGACCCTGATCTGACCTACATGGACCGAGCGATATGGGTCTACTCTTTTTTAACAAAGTCGTGAAAAGGCGTTTATGTATAAGGGACAGAGTTAATGTCATTGTTTAGTTTTTGACTTGGGATATAAAGCATTCTCTTCAGCACAATCGATCTAATCAAACCTCATAACATGGACCTGACATGAAAACTAAAATTTAAGAATATTGCCAGCGACATCATCCATCGCTTGGGATTTACAATAAAGCTTTACACATGTTTTATAGATCCATACTCCGTGCTGCATTGTCGAATATTATAGGAATAAGACTCTAACAATATTATCCGTTGTCTCGAAATTAGTTTTCTTTCTTTTATATTTTGAAATGTAGCATTTATAGCTCTTTGGAATATATTGCAAATGTCAAATTGAAGAATGACAGATCTTGATGGTCCATGGTTCTCGCAAATATATTGAAAGGTATTTAACCGTTTACAATTGTTTCCAAATATT
This sequence comes from Azorinus chamasolen, assembly GCA_963576725.1. Classification (NCBI taxonomy): domain Eukaryota; kingdom Metazoa; phylum Mollusca; class Bivalvia; order Cardiida; family Solecurtidae; genus Azorinus; species Azorinus chamasolen. The sequence continues at coordinate 37,082,123 of OY755247.1, read as the reverse complement.
ATTGACGATTCATTTATATGAACTAAGGGTAACACTTTCAACGTTTAAATTTCAGAGTAAAACATCCCATCTTCGGATTTCGGTCCTACACTGCTTGAAAATACCAATACACTCGTATCCCGCATTCAGAGTGTTAAGACATATAAACAGTATATTAATGAGCCTCTCTGTTGGCATGCATTTCGATAGACGTCACTCGTTGCGATATCAGATATAGTTTCAACTCGATATGCTAATCTTTTCCCAGTTATACGTTTATTCCAAATTCCCAAACTTCCAATGTCAAAATAGTTCTAATGAAATAAAGAAGATTGAACATTATAGTCATTTTAGAAATTAAAGAAACATATCTGTCAAATTCCATTAGTAAACATGATCAGATCTACACGTTTTGCAAATGCATGAAAAGGTGTGTATATGAGGGAAAGGGCTAATTTCAGGAATGCGATTCGTAAACGGTATGTTTTAAGGGCAGTCCCGTATACATCCCTGTTCAGTTTGTTTACAAACTCTGAGTATTTGTTTTATAAAATACACGAGCGCATCTCACAAAAACATTATTCACGATTAAATATTTTAATCAAAATTTTAATGTTTGAAATCGAATAGCACTCTTCAGGACTAATAATATGTAGTTGTACTATAAACGAGATTGGAAAGCATGATTGGTCAAAAATGATTGAAATGTGATATTTGTTGAGGTCCATGTTCATTTCCGATAGTTGGCAGCCGTTCAAGAAATGAGGTACAGTAAAACCCCGCTAATGCGACCACCAAAAAGAGGTATGATTGAGGGTGCTGGATGCTGGTGGTAGCTTAATGTAGGACAAAAGATATACAGAAAGATCCAATGGGGAGCTTTCTGTATTACTTTTATCCTGCATTAAGCAACCACCTGCTTATAAATACACTCATCATGTTTATTCATTAAGTGGTCGCATTAGAGGGGTTCTACTGTGTTTCCTGTTACATTTTGACCTAACTTGTTTACATGTTAACACGTTTGAAGACTCCCATGCCTGACTATGTATTAACTTGTGATAACGTTGACGTCACTCTTCAAATAATTCCGACAATTTAGAAGTGTAGCCGGGTTTAATATAATGCATTTGAAAGAACTGATGCCTGTATTGTTCCTTCAAAACATAATAGGTACTTGCGATTGAAAACTGTAGTTTGGCTAAGAACCGAATACTCGTATTAGTATAAAACCTTTTTTTGCTTTGTCACATATTTAATGGTATACATTAAAACCTCGATATTACGAAATTTAGAACCTTTTACCGGGTGGCTGTCTAAAGCGGTGGTCCCAACCCGCCGTATGTGCAAGCGCGTGTTCTTTACGTGCAAAAAGTAGGGACCTGTTGAGGATCCGTACGTGGTGAGTACCGCCTTCGTACGGATTTAGGAGCACGCAGACATGCAGTAGCACTTTTAGTGCATGCGAAACTATCGCTGCGCTCGAGCTGCGTTCGGGCTAAGGATTAACCACCGTACGGGTGACGCGCGTGCCATCAAAAGCCAACCCAACGTGTGCACAACGCACTGACTTCTTGAGTGTTTTATTTTTTTCCCACAGTCACTTGCTCTACAGACGGCGCACGTAGCACGTGCGTGTTGCGCACGTGATAGGTACGTGGTATGTGCTCAATCGGCACTTCCCTAGTTCTACTGTCCAATTAGCTGACAGAACTCACGTGGACAGTACGGAGTATATACGGAATATATATATAAGCCCAGCCAACGGACGAGTACCAACATTTCGTGGCCAAAATGCCAAATACATGTAGGAGGACGCCGAATAGGGATCTGCTGCATCTGCAGCTCAAAAGGATACGGTCAGAGAGACCCAACAGAAATGGGCGGCGGAAGATGAGGAGAGGAGGAGGAGTGATGAAGAGTCAGACGGTGACGCCAAAGACTCTGAACACGAGGAGGGTGTTGCCGGTGGATCTGATAAGGTCAAATGCACATTCTCGGCAAAAAAGGAGGAGCGCCTTGAATACTATTAAAGATATCTTAAAGACTTTGAATATTTGCTTCTAGTATCATTGGACACCATTTTATTCCACTATCAATCATTTTTACACTAACAATACTGTGAATAGTCGGGCGCGCTGTCCTGTGACAGCTCATATGCATAAGGGTTATCAAGTTGGCACGGTATACTTCAATTGACGAACAATGCAATAATATGTCATATCTCTGAAATAACCAAGATAAAGCTGGGAATTTGGGATAACATCGGGAAATCGTCCTATATATATCCTGGACATCGGGCGGAAAAACTCACATTAGCCGCACTTGCACACATTTACAACGTGCGAATGAGTAAGGGCACCGTACGGGAGCAGCACGTGTAAGCACGGCCTTCGTCCGATAACGCTGCAATCGCACGGATATCATACGTTGTGAGCACGTTGTAAGCACTTACAACTCACTTACCACGTGTGCATCGTACGATGCACGCAACCGACCAGGGCGAGGCGTGACGTGCGTGCCACGTACTTACACCTTGCGCAACCGTGCACGTGACGTGCGTTGACGTACTCCCTACCTGCTCTTTTCTTTCCCTCCCCACGTTTTCAGAAAGAACGCAGCGGACGTGACTTCTCCAAAAAAGGTAAGTGCTAAAACACACACTGTGGGTTGTAACCAGTCTTTAAAGCAGATTTGAAATCATGTAGAAAAATCCCAGTGGAGCTTTTTTCATCCTGCATTAAGCTGCCATATGTCTTGAAGATCGATAATGATACAAACTTGAATTTTCGAAAATTCGAAGATATATTGTACATCTTATAATTGGAATAATACAAACCCGATGTTTCATCCGGAGGAGCATAGTAGTGTACCTGTTATTAGTCTAATCAAAAACAAGAGCGTGCTTATATTCAACGAAGTTAATCAGAATATAACAGCATAATGTGTTCGCCACTAGACCCAGTAGTTAAACTGAGCAATTAAGCTTGAGGCATCCTATTACTAAATGCAATTATTTCAAATACTTCACGTGACATTAAGACGGACGTTGTTAACACATATGAGAATAATGAACGTGTGGATCATGTTAAGAAATCACTGTAAAAATCACCATAAACTGTTAAAATGATTAAACTCTCGCTAATCAACACCTCACTGAAAGATACCAACATTTTTATCCAGATGAGATGCCGAGTATATCGGCGTCTCTTCAGGATCCAAAGTGTGTTACACTCTGCCAATACTTTATCAGGAGCTACATAATTGAGTCGGACGTAGTCGAATCAACATAAGATCCCAACATAAGCAGTCACACTTTGTCACATAATAGAGATCGACAGTAATATCAACATGTTAAGTAAATAACCGAGCAGTGCAAATAGAAGGGTCAATGTAGTTGTATTTTAAGATAAGAGCAATCTAACCATAGCTGAATTCCGATACCTCGAACCGCTGGATAACTCGAAATAAAGGCACTGTATTTCCATTGAATCCTAGTCACGGGTTAGCCTCAAATGCATCGGTATTGAAAGCAAAATGTTATCAATCAAGTCGGTGCTGTTCGAAATGTGTTTTGACAGTATTATAGATTCATGTTGATATGTATGTAGCCTTAAGTGTGCAACTTATTTGTTTCTTTTAGCTATCTTCATATTTGACCGTTCTGGTCAATAGAAAAGGTTCCCAACATATGTTATTCTCGTTACATTTTACTCTGTTAATGTACGGCCAAGCGAATAACGTCCAATAAATATATTACAATTTGATGCAATATTTGTCGAGTATGCATGTGTCTATTGTGTATGTTTGAAACATGTGCATTCATAACATCCATGGTTATTGGTGAATGTCACTGGATCATGGGGAGAGGATAATCTATATTGTTGAAATCACTTGTAGCCCAATCACTTTCATGCATATCGCATGCTTGTAAATTTGCTTGTAAGATATTCAAATATTGGGTCAATCTGACTCAATCAAGTTATGTCACTACAGCGCAACAACGCATTTCGTGAGGGGATTTGACCGGCTTAGATTAAGCGATACAACTCAAAACATGCAGGAAATATTCGAGGAGCATTTGAACAATCAGTACTACATACATAGGTCATTAAAATATAGTTACTATACCATTTAATGTAATACATTCAACTTGTAAATTCCTTTACTTTCCCCATTATTTCCCCCATTAATGCCTGCAATAGTTATTCTAACAGGATTGGAAACATTAATGGGGTAAACCCGTAAAATGACATTAAATATCATTTTAATGGCCATTAATACTACCTGGAAATGCATTGAATTAAAGAAATTGTTGTTTTAAAGTTAATGACAATGCAAAAAGCATGAACTCCTGTTTTAATCCGTTTTAACCTGTTTATTAATGCCCATTAATTCTATCCAATTCTCTTTAATGACCATGAATATTTAAGCTAATTTTATTAATGCCCATTAACTGTTTCGCACTTTCTTTAATGGCCATGGAAAAGCAAAACGTAAATTGCTAATGCCAATTGAAGTTGTAATTGATGTTATTTAATATATAAAAATGTCAATACGTATGATTATTCAATTGCCTTCCTATTATTAATGCCCATTAAAACATTAAAAAGAGAACAAGACCTAATTTAATTCAAATTGGACAATACCTGGATAAAAGAAACTTCAAAAAGCTGTTACTTTGAAACTAATGTATGTGATAAACAGACTATTTGCTCCCTTTTTCAAGAGCAACGTGGTCTGTTTATCATTGGTTTCAAGTGGTAGCTTTATCCAGCGGCATCAAACTGCATCAATATGAGGGAAAGGGTTAACACCTGTATCACACAGTATAGACCCTTCTGTTTGTTCATAGAAACTGCTAGATATTAGTCGAGTTTCCGTGTATTATTGTATTTTTTTACAGCAAGATCATGGCTTTTTCACAATTGTCTCATTTTCACCTCCTAACACAATACACAGCAAAGTAGTTTTCAGGCTGTCAACAGGTACACTACATTATTGGATGGAAGTGTTTTCCAGCTTGAAAAGTGACTAGAGAATCTATACTTGACTTCTTTCCCTCGACAATTGCATAGACAATCTTTATGTGAAGAACTAACATAAAGTACTGTATAAGACCAAACTTATTTCCACCATGCCAATGTCTCTTTTTCATATTTGAATATTCAGCACCGTAGCATTTGTTTCATTGACAATAACTTTTTTAGTTGTAACTAGCACTACTTGCTGCTGTGTGGCAGTTTGATGCTTTCATCAGCTTTGTACAACCTATATGATGGCTTTAGTGGAGCTGAAATGCAACATATGCATGTGGATTTTGCTTTGTTTTTAAACACAAATACAACCTGTACTCAAATGAACCATTTAGCAACCACAGGTCAAACATTACTTAGAACCTAAAAAACATTTAACTATTGCAATATGGAACACAGGTATACAATATCCTTGCTAACAGTGTGGATCCAGATCTGAGGAATACTTAACATCTTTCACATGTTCACAAACAGAAAATATGCAGGTCAGACATAGCATTTTGTTTGCTCCAGTTGCAAAAGCTTTGTAATTGCAGTCTTTCATGAATAAATGACACTTCACTTTCAATATTCCGCGCAAAATGCAAAATAAATTTTAAAGTAGAATCATGAAGGAATATGTGAATTTATGTACCACAGTACGGTTTTATCATCATGGGCACAGATTGGTTGCAGCTGTCAATACCCTGGTTGCTACAAAAAGGTAAGTACAAATGAAATACAATTAGTTATCAGCTTATGAGAATGATTGTTAATGTTTTTGTTACTCCAGCAATACACTGTTTTGCATGATTCTAGATCGATTAGGTGCAAGGGGCATATTTGAAAAGCAAGTTTCTCTGATTTTCAACTAAAACACTAAGGTGTGAATAATATATTGAAAAAATGGCATTAGAAGCATTCTTCTGATCCAATTAATTTTAGATGATGTCATATAATGGCATTTTTACCAGTCACAAAGTTATCATTAAATGGTTACATTATGACCATCACAAATGCAATGGTCCTTCATAGGTAAACCTTTGAAGGATTTTAATGACTGCTTTTAATTGCACCATTAAATATTTGGCCATTAACTTTTTTCAGGGGATGTAAATTGGTAATGTTAATGGGTATTTGTACCCTATTAAAAGCTTGTAATGGTTGATTTAATTATCATTTTAATGGCCATTACATCTTTTTTAACAGGCTTTAAAGAGGATAATGTTAACAGGGTTTTCAGGGATTTTTAAGTATGCCATTAAAGTAGAGACCATTCAAATGCCATAACAGCTATTAATGGGTCATTTCAGTGGTGTACCGTTAAAACTAGCTAAAAACTTAATTTATTTTAAGATTTTTTATAATAATTTAATGGCAATTGCATGTAGTAGTGAGTAGTGGCAACAGTCATCATATAGGCGTGCCGTGCACCCACAAGTATGCAAGCTGAATGGGAGTTTGAGTAGATAATGATAAACAAAAACAATAGGCTTTCAGCTATGAATATCCATTATCACAAGGTCTAATATAACAATAGTATATACTACTGCCAGGCTGAACACAATCATGTTTGACGTGCTTTGATATTTCATTAGTATTTTCCATTTAGTCTACTTAAGAGTTGTTGCTTCGTGGTTATATGGTGAAAACAAACGGAGTCTCCGTTTGATTTAAATTAGGCATGGGAAAATACTGAAACGGTTGTTGAATCGATTTTAACGACACTTCATCATGTTGCACAAATAGCTTAAGGATAGCCTCAGTCCGCATTTATCTGTAAATTATGTTGAATAATATCGTTTGTTCTGGCAATGAGGAATGTTTAATGTAAATATTTGGCGTCATTCGTTTTTAATAGCGTCGTTAACCAGAGAGATTACATTTTAAGACATGAGTGGCACAATTCAGTAGTACTATTGTTTCAGAACGTTCTACTAAACAATGCCTGCTTGATGCAACAATATGCCGATCAGATTAAGAATTAACTAATTTTGGAGCATCTGGTGCCCATGGTAGAGACACTTGCTTGGTGGGTAACTGTAACAGAACCATACTCAAACTGTATCATCAGATGTGCGTTGGTATGGTAATGCTTATCGGAAATGTTTAATCTTTTACAATAAGACATATAGTACCTTTCAGAAATACTATTGCAAACATCGGCTTTTTCTACGCATACCAGTAAAGTCTAACAACAGTTCTTAGAGTCTTGTATATGCGAATGCATACATGTATGTCACAGCACCACGGCAGTAACTGTGAGTGGTGAGTCGGTGATGGTTCTGGATAAGGACGCTATGGATACACAGAACAGATTAAAACAACATTTTACTGAGGGGGCAAGGTTTAAAAGAATGTGGATGCATGTTCACGTGGTTAAACGGTATATTAGTGTCGCAAGTATCATATATGGCATAGCCGTTGGAGGGTTAGCACCTATATTGAGAACCAGAAACTTGGAGCATCATTCAGTAGATTGACCGATAGAGACAAGGTAGAGGTAAATTTGAATATATTTCGGACACAAAACATTGGTGTTACCTATTTGGTTTAGTGTCCCATCATACCGACCAAAGGTGGAAGCAATGGAGTCTACTCGAGTTGGGAGTTGAGGATTGTGGACTGACAAACGTAGGTGCAATGATGTGCTGCAATGTTGGCTGGTTGGTGTATTCAATCGGTTCTGGCTGCCAAAAAAGAAACCTTTCCTAGTCCAACTGGAAACAATCACGATACAATTTCAATGCAACCTGTCCTAAGCTTCATTTCATTTATTGATCATAGAAGTTTTATAATACAGGTAGATTATAAATGCAGGGCGACCGTGATGCGGGGTTTGACTGTATATGTGTGGATTTGGAATGCATTGAGGAGCTATACCGACGTCTGTATTTAATTCCTCTCTATTTTAGATATAGTCCTGCAGCGAAACCGGATTTTTTGCCAGAAGCTTCGATTGCGGTGTATAGTTTTTTTTATTGTCGATATAAGTAGAGGAAAGGGTCCTGATTGAATATCTGCCGGGTGCCACCCTGGCACCCTTGAGGGTTTTGAGATATTACACTTTTACCCCACCCACCATATTTTACATTAGCGAAGCTCGGTAAAGCTATAAATTTGCGGTTTTATCTGATTTACTACAGCTGAGGTTGTTTATAGTTTGGAAATTAGTAGGAATGTAATTTGAAGTTATAGCAGATACACATTCTAAGATATGTGCATGCTAATAAACTCATTTATATACTTATAAATATTAATTAGTAGGTAAAAAGTAATCATAGAAAACAAGTTTCATGCTAAACTCTAGGTGTTTTATAACCGTTTATTATGTTGTCTTGTCAACTCTTCCTTTTTATTCTTATATATTTATAAACAATGTAGACCTTCTTCAACAATCTCCAAATGACAACATATTTCATAAAAATATCCCTTAAATGAGTAATACAATAACTTTTTAGACATTTCAGTGTTACCCCATCCACTATATTTTACATTAGCAAAGTTCGGTAAAGCTATAGATTTATTGCGGTTTTATAATTACGACAGCTGACGTTGTCTACTGTTTAAAAATTAGCGGAAATTGAAGTTATAGCAAAGACACATGCATGCTAATAAGCTCATTTACATACTTATGAATATTAATTAGAAGGTAAAAAGTAATAGAAGAAAACTAGTTTCGTGCTAAATGCTAGGTTTTGTGTTTGTGTTTTGTCTTTTAACCGTTTGCTGTGTTGCTTTACTTTTATTCTTATATACTTATATTGTTTGTAAACAATGTATATTCCGAAAATATTCTGAAAATGGGTGACCTGTATACCTAATTCAGCATACCCCCGATAATAACATAATTCATAAACACTATACCTATTTAATGAAGGAATAACTAATTCTGCTATACCAACACTACCTTTTATATAATTTTTTTCGGCTGTTTACCAATATCAAGCATAGACATAATGATTATTCAACTCCCGGATCGGTTCTTCCAGTAAAGGTTCTTTGTTAACATTCTAGAGTACAGAGGTAAACCGTAAGCAGAACAAATTAAAGCTGTATACATACCTTACATAGATATGATACCTTTTCCTTACCAAAAACAATGATGACATATCTAACAAAAGCACAAGACCTGAATTGCACATTAGCAAATATTTGTGTCGTGTTTTATATGCACATATGACCTTCAGCTGTATAAGTTGACGCAGGATGTGAAATTTGCGTATGAGACCTTTGAGACTTGGAGGCAAGTATTTGCTCATGAGCGTTATCGAGATCATTGCCATTCTGATTGTAGAGATTGGTTTGATTAAAGTAATAAGTGACGTACACATGTTGACAGACAGGAACTTTCAGCAAAGCGTCAGAGCAATGTCACTAACTGCAGAGGGCCTACTAAGATATGTCATGCAAGAGCACTGTCCAGAGTCACCAGAATTAGTAAAGCAAAACAGCAAAGCTATGGGTAGATGTGTTTCTAAAACCAGTGCCTATCACGTGCTTTACCAATGCTGAAAGAGAAGGTGGCGTGTGCTTTCATATAGCAGCGTACAAACAAAATAAGCCGTACTTCTTTAACGCATGCCACGTTAACTGTGCCATACATGGGTTATGTCACTTGCCAGCAATGAGTCACTCCCAGATCAAGTTCCTGGGTTTTCAAGAGCTAGCGAGCATGTAATAGACAACATAGGGGTATATGGAAAGGGATATGGAGTGACATGTTCATTGGGAGCACCTTTATGCGGTATGGGCATGCGCCTGGTGGCATGCCTTGAACATCCATTAGTGTAGTCAAACTTAAGCTTGGATAAGATGACCATTCACAGTATTGATCCAGACATTTTTGTTGTTAGACACGATTAAGAAGGGAGGTCGCAAATAGAAAATGATGCAAAAACAGGTCCAGATGACATATCAACAGAGATCAACAATAGGGTATTGTTTGCAGGTAGTAGATTGTGTCAGAATTGACACCTGTGCAAAGACAACTTTATTGTGTGACGGCACTGGTGTGTTCTACTTTTCTCCTTGCATAAAACTGAAATAACAAATGTAATACTGATGGAGTCCACCATCAAGGGTCGAAACTGACACCGCAATTACTGTTGAAAAATACAGTAGCATTATCGAAGAACTTTTGCCTGCTCGTTCAGTGTCAGGATGTGACACTGCTGCAGGGTGTTACGGCACATGTAAGGGAACTGTTGTCAAGACATTACGTTCTAGTCTTTCTCTGTTTCTTCCTGGGTCTTTCATATCTCCCCTTGCATTAATTATATCTCAGGCAACGATATTTATGCCGTTTTGCTATGGACACAGTGATTGCAATGGGTCCGACACACACCGACGCGTATGGGCATCAATACTAGATATTGGCTCAATGTCATCCAATCTTTGTAGTCTTCCTCCTACGAGTGAGGCTTTTTGCAGAAGAAAATATCAATACGTCCCACGTTCAAGCAGCCGGATGACAACACCCTCCTTACCCTGACCCAACATACTTTAGCTGGAGGAAGGATGAAAGGTCAAAACGCCTGCAGCCTGTGACTTTGCCTAATAATAGACCAAGTACCAGATTTCATTCTTAGAGTTATTTGTTGCGGTTGTCAAAGCACGATGTCCTGTAATATACGAATGTGCAGTTGCAAAACTGAAAACATGATTTGCACTACATTTTGGAGCTTCTACAATATAGGATGCCATACAATACTAGTTTATGTATTTGTTTATTGATAGAATAAAAGAACAATTGAATAAGTCATTCATTCAATTTATAATTTTGATGAAACCATCGGAATGGTCATCATTTATCAAGTAAATAATACATGTGCTTTAGTAACGCTTTGATCGCCATATTGGAAGCCATATTGGCGGATATGCTTGATTGGCATGGTGCTGTTTGGGCGGTTGTGTGTTTAATGCGGGGTTTCCTTCATGACTCATACATGTATTTTTAACATTTGTAAACGTTATCTTTAATAAGTTTGGATTAATTTAATTACAGTTTGCTTATACGTTTCAAAACAATAACGTATGTTTGAGTTGTAACATTGTTTTATTATTTTCTCCTCCCTCGTGGACGCCATTTTGGACGCCATTTTGATTTTCTCAAAACCCTCAAGGGTGCCGAGGTGGCACCCGGCATATTTAAAGAGTTCCAACAATCTCTGACTATAATCAAACGAGGAAAAACTATAATGTTATGAATCCATCGGAATGGTTATTATTTCTCAAGCAAATACTACATGACTTTGTGCTTTACATAACTTTGGCCGCCATATTGGAAGCCATATTGGAAGCCAACTTGGCGGATATGCTTGATTTAACAGTAGTAAACGTTATTTTTAACAAGTTAGTTCAATTTAATTATTATTAGCCCATTTGTTTAATAAAAATATTACGAATGTATGAATTGTAACATATTTTGTATGATTTTGTCCTCACTCGCGGACGCCATTTTGGACGCCATCTTGAATTTCTTTTAACCCTCAAGGATGCCAATTAGGTACCCGGCATATTTCAAGAGTGCTAACAATCCCTGACCATAATCAAAAGAGAAAAAAACTATTCTTTTGATGAATCCATCGGAATGCTTATCATTTCTCAAGTAAATAATACATGTGCTTTACATAGCTTAGGCCGCCATATTGGAAGCCATATTGGAATCCATATTGGCGAATATGCTTGATTTTTAACAGTAGTAAACGTTATTTCTAACAAGTTTAGTTCAATTTAATTACTGTTAGCCCATAAGTACCAAAACATTACGAATGTATGAATTGCAACATATTTTTTATGATTTTGTCCTCACTCGCGGACGCCATTTTGGACGCCATCTTGAATTTCTCGAAACCCTCAAGGGTGCCAAGGTGGCAGCCGGCATATTGCAAGAGTGACAACAATCCCCGACCATAATCAAACGAGAAAAAAACTATTCTTTTGATGAATCCATCGGAATGCTTATCATTTCTCAAGTAAATAATACATGTGCTTTACATAGCTTAGGCCGCCATATTGGAAGCCATATTGGCGAATATGTTTGATTTAATAGTAGTAAACGTAATTTCTAACAAGTTTAGTTCAATTTAATTACTGTTAGCCCATAAATTTCAAAACATTACGAATGCATGAATTGCAACATATTTTTTATGATTTTGTCCTTACTCACGGACGCCATTTTGGACGCCATCTTGAATTTCTCGAAACCCTCAAGGATGCCAAGGTGGCACCCGGCATATTTCAAGAGTGATAACAATCCCTGACCATAATCAAACGAGAAAAAAACTATACACCGCAATCGAAGGTTCATCTATACCGCTGCAGGACTAATAATGGCAATCATAAAAATCATCTGAAATAACAAATATCAATAAGAAGAATACACGCAAATTCATACATAAATACAATGATAACATACACATTGTACGATAATGGTTAACGTACGGGTTTCGCATAGTGATAAACAATCGACTTAGTACAACTTACAAAACTATGGTTGAATAACGAAATAACGAATAGGTACATTTAATAGAATGTATGAAACCTCAAAAGTGTCATTATCTATAACTTGTTAGAATATATCAATCGCAACTATAGTACCTGTATAAATATCAAATTTATCCAGAGTTTTTATTTTCAAGCAAACTAAATATGGCGACTGTTTGTATTTTTGAAAGTTCTGCTGCCAATCACGTGATGTCCGGTTAGTGGAAAATGTTAGTTTGTGTTGTGTTCCTTCAACAGTATTAAACATGTGGATAAATTTATCTAGAATTGGATAATCAAAAGAAAATTAACACACTACTGCTGGTAAATTTATTTATTTCGATAACTCTGTAGTTTCACCCTATGACATTTGCATAAAGCTACCGCCTGTCTTTCAAACCCATAGTTAGACCTTTTCCTGATGGCAGATAGGACAGGTTCTACTGTAGTCAGAATTCAGTGGATACCGCAGTGATTACGGATAGGGTGTACCTCTGAAGAGACACATTTTACAAAATTGGAAAACAGAAGAACATAAATCTTAAAACACTAACAAGTCATTAAAACACATTAATTCAGTCCCTAATATGACCAATATAGTAAGTTGTATTGGCAATACCAGATCTGGAATATACGATTTGGAGTATAGAGTGTTTGCTGCAAATAGACCATAATTTTACGAAATGTGAATTACAATACTTAGGACATGCGTGCCCGAAAGTGTGTATGTGCATATTTGTGTATGATTGTGTTTCCGTTACAGCTCTGACCCCAAACGTTCTGTTTTAGACAGTTGACCACAATGTACTGGCTCGTGATATAGTTTGCAGTGACTTGATTTTATACATAACTTGTTTGAACAGTTGTAGTATAATAAGGAAATATAGTGTATGTTTCGTAAAGGATATGAACTGCAAATTCAAAGAAAGATAAAGTGAATTGGCCCTAGCGTAAATACTTACTGTTAGTTTGGCTGTGAATTGTACTGCGATATAAGGTTTTAAAATAGTTTAAAAGTTAACGCCACACTTTATATAAGTGTTACAAACATCACCAACGTCGTGTCGTTTGGTTCAGAACACAGTGAGCAGATGTGAATTGAGGAAAAGCTCAGTAGGTCAGATAAGTAGACAAAGTAGACCAAGGTTTGAAAACGTGGACATTGTTAATTTGAAGGATCCAGGCTGATAATTAGTATGCAGGGAATTGTTGAAATATCGGCCGTTGTGGTTTCGTAACACTGGTGAAGGTCAAAATAGACATTTCACCTTGATCAATTACATTTACCCTCCCTGTTGACGAGTATACGTTTGACATCATGTCAGCGAGACAAAAATTCTGTTGTTGAACCTGTCCCCTCCAATCCCGATTGTACTTGTTTCGAAAGCGGTTACATCCTTTAGGTAAGGGTTTACCTGTCTCAGTCTTTACACAGCGCTGCTTTAGAAAACAAACCCCGATTTTCCTACCTTGTCAGAATAGTATTCTTGTCATACAACCACACTCGCAATAAGACGAGAGTTACCACGACAAAAAGTATAACATGTCGTTTGTCACTGGCAAGTAATAAAACAATCGTTATACTGTTATGTTCATATTATCACATATTAGGTTTGATACCCATAGATATATGAATATTGAAATTGCCCTCAGTCTCAGCATCAGCGATTGGTGTAAATTATACACCAATCCCTGGCACGGAAACTGGAATCGTCAACATTAACCATATCAAATCCAGAACTACACAACTAAAATTCAGCATGTCTTCAGCGGTTATCAACTGAGGTATAATCACGGGTCCTTAGGACAAGTGGTAACTTTATGCATGAGAAAAGTAATACAATAAGCTCATATAAGAACTTTCGACATTACCTTTTCCATGCATTAAGCAATCATCTGCTTTTTAATACGTTTATGCTCAACAAATGCATGGCTGCCTAGGACAGGTTCTACTGCAGAGTCGTTGTTCTTAAATTGACATTATCGTTAAATTCATTCGCCTTTGTACTTTAACACTTTCACCGCCAATATCGCAAAACTGCACCACGACATATAGTGCAATCCGAGATCAGACGCCGCCTTGACAAAACGGCGTCTGATCTGGGAATTCACTTTTTGTCTCATCTATTTCTATATCTGAGCTTTATTCCTTTGCACTTTGAATTCATTTATCTAATTTCCGTATTTTATCAAATGATTTAACAAAAGTGGTATGCAGACGACAATTGGAAATTTGGCGCCAAAAGGGTTAAACACCTTTACATTAACAGTTCGGCGTACGTCCAATTATTTCACGCGTTTTAAAATTGGTGGAGTGTTGGGGAGTTTGGACCCAGAGGAAACGTTGTTCGACGTTTCATTTGAATCCAATTTGTTTATTCCCCCGTCAAAAGTTTCGTATGAGCTTAAATGAATCTGATGAAAACAACTTGTAGACTCAACAATAGTTTCAAATGAACACTGTTTGACAAAAGTTTGTGTATCACATGATAGACACCAGAACATTATGTTTGAACTTTTCCTTCAACAGTCATTTATAAATGATTCTGTATAAAGTAAAGCAGATACACATTCGTCTAATTGCTACATTCACTTGTGTGACCAAACCGGTCGATCAAATGTAATTTGTCATGGAAATTCGTTCAATTACGGAGTGTTGCACACAAGCAATAACCACTTAAGCGAGTAATTTTTTAGCCAACTGTCAACATCAATCAAAGCTATTGCTAAACATTTAGTCGCTCCTGAGTTAATACGATAAAACAAACGATGCTAGTTCTTAAACGTTTGTTTTGTGAACAAATTGTATTAAATAGTGTACATAATGTCTCGAGCGTGGGAAGCCGAACTTTACACACATTCTGAGCGGTTGCTTTGTGAAGAATGCACATTTATATGTTAATATCACAGATATAATCGACCGGTTTTATAGACAGAAACTAATCTGTCCACAATGCATACCTCTCAGCATTTTGGGTAAAGCATTGTGATGTAATATGTGTATGTGTACTGAAATAGTGCATACAGTGCTACTGAGTGCATTTTACCATGGGGGAGGTAGATGTTTAAAGAGACAAATTTTAGAATGTCAGATTGGGTGCTCTGTAATGGATTACAGAACGCGGTATCATGTGAAGACATAGCTAGGGAGTATATAACCAGATATCCGATGGATGAACTGTAAACAGTTTGATGTAATGTTTTTTTCCTTTGAGCAAACTATTCAAACAGTGTCCATGTGGACCGTGTCTACACAATATATTAACCATAGATTACTTAACATAAAACGATAAAACCTGGACAAGGTCAGCACATATGTTTTAAGTCCTTTAAATATTTGTCTGATTAATATTTATGTAAGATATCCTCAGTCCGACGGTTTGAAGATTTACCAGGAAAACTGTTATACTGATATACATGTATATGAAAAGAGACTAGTTCGCTTTGATGGCCAATAGACAATGAGATCCTTATCGATACATTAGCAGGGTGAACAACGTATCCCTCTGCATTAAGATGTGTAATCTGGGTCTACTTCGTTTGACAAATCGCTACTGTGTACCTCTGTCAGGTGTTGTTTTATTACAGATCGTAGTTGAGTGAAGGGATATAATAATGATGATTCCTAAGTTAAGACGATCGTCTCGGTTTGGTTATAGATTTGTCTTTAATACGTCATGGGTGTATATTCCACTGTCATACGTAGACGTGTCCAAACACACCTAATCATTTTTTGCGAATCCCTATTATTATTTTGTATTTGCTTTGAAGGTTTTGCTTTGATCCATAGGCCATGCATGCGTGTACACGTTTACGTTTATATCGAGAAAAATATGACACCCATGAGCTGTAATTCTGACTCAAACGTTTTGAAATGTCGACTCTTATCAATAAAATCAAATAATGTTGCAAGAAAGTTTTGTTCTTGGTAACTCCTTCGTTTAATGAATTATCATACACCACGTAACTTTCTTATATAAATCTTCCGAACAAATGCCATGAAACATTTTAATGTTCCATATAACATCATACTGTTACCCTCTTGTGGGCCTAACAATAAAATAACAGCTGTTTTTTCCGACATCAAAGGAGGCAATTGACTCTTTGTCGGCGATTCCTTATTAAATGTATTTGAGTGTTTACTTCCGTACTTCCGGTGCTTGCAATCGATATTGAAATGGAAAATTCGAGTCGTTTTGCTAGAAGTTCCGACAAGTGTGCAATTCGACAAATTTTCTCTTGGTTTTAATGTTCGGTATAATAAGGATGATAGAAGGCATTGTGAACCCTCGAAATGGTAAAGGCAGCCTCAGCTTACGTCGGGATTGACATTACCATTATCGGTTTGAAAATCTGTTAGTATGATCTTATTTTGTTGCATGAATATTCATGGAGCGAATTGGTAACAAGGGTATATGGTTACGTTTTTATGCAATTCCGTATGTACATTTTACAGTATGGAATTCTACAAATGTCATAATCTAGTGATTTCAGTCGAGGGAAAAGTAAAACCAGTTTTAACACAACATGATTTGATGTGTACTATTCTATTGAATATTGATTCGGCGATTGTAGATGCGTTTACTTAGTACTATCTGTAATTGTAGGCATTTCTATAACCACGGGTTTTCAGCAATAATTTAAAGCGCATAACATTGGTGTGTGCATTATTACAACTTTTGAATTTGCAGAACGTTTGCGTATTTTTTACGACATTTTACGTATTTTTGGAAATTCAAATTTCAATGTCTGCCATTAATAGGAGACGGTGTATTTCTCATTGCACATATATCTCTAATGCGATCAGCAAAAAGGGACATAATCCACAGCGGCAAAGACAAGTGGTAGTTTAATGCAGGACGAGAGTTATGCAGACAACTCCTATAGGAGCTTTCTGCATACTTTCGTCCTGCATTAAGCAACCACCTGCTTATAAAGACAGCCATGTTTGTTCATTAAATGGTCGCGTTAGAGGGGGTTTACTGTATCAGATGCAGCAGCCAAAAAGAGTCTTACTAATAGTAAGAATAGCACTCCGAATGTGGTTGATTACATACTATATCTCGAAGTATCTTTAAGTTTGATCCACTGCTGAATCGAAATTTAATGAATACTGATTTTATCTGTGGAAATGAATTCTATCAAAACTAACTCGTGTAGCTATAGTCAACAGAAAAAACCCACATGAGGAGTAAATGCGAGATTATAGATAGGAAGACTGGAAATACAGATGACGGTTTTTATCGACTGGGGCATCTGGGGCATCCCTGTTCTGTTATTCACTTCCATGGTTGGATAAAACAAACCGGAACATTCAATTAATCTCAGTCTTAATATCTGAAAAATGTATGAGAAGAAAACGGATACAATGTATTTGATTGCTTCTAAAACAAATTTAAATCGATACAACCCAGATCATTTGAATTTGGGCGCTGAGGTAATGTAAAGGTAATACGGAGTGCCGAAGTAAAATATACACTTATATAAATAACAAGTTGGATATTCAACAAAAATGAATTATTTACTCCATTATTGCACCTTTTAACGTATTAAAACATAGTAGACCACCATCAGACGACTCCGGTTAGGGAAGCCGCTATGTTTGCTTATGCAGTTTAAGATATGATTCTACATTTGTTAAAGAACGAACTTATTGCATAAGGCAGCATAAATATTTAGCTGCTTAATATTCATTATACAAATACATTATATATTAGACGAATAAACATGGCGTAAATAGTCAAAGACACTAGCAAGCATGGTATATGCATATGACTCTAGTATTGATATGCCATTTTCCTTTTGTGTAATTAAAAAAGAGAAATAATAACGATTCAGATAGTACGATTACACTGTTTCTATAAATTGTATAAACATAAATTCGTTCCTTTATGTACATGTATATTTATATCAGAGATAATGTCGTCATGGATAATTCAGGTGCAGTTCATCCCCTCTTTGTAAACATTGCAATCAAATTGAAACATTGAAACATTTCTTTGTTCATTGCCCATACCTGGATAGATTTTGGAATGAAATAGAAAACCTTTTTAAAAAGCTTGGTTTCTGCATACGTGTTAGCATGTTTGAATTGGTAATTGGTTATACAATCCAGTTTAAAGAGTATCAAGAAATAAATAAGATTCTATGTCAAATTTTATATACTATATATCAAAGTTACATGAAAAGTGACAGGAAGCGAACCAAAGTAAATTTACTTAGAATATTATATAACGACTTACTTACCCTCATTAAATATCTTGAATACATAAACTCATCTAGGACAATTATAGGTAACTTCAGTAAGGCCTTAAGAGATATTATTTAAAGCATTGATTAAGAAATACTTTTGATAACAACACAAATCATTAGATGTGATTTTTTTCTTTTCTTTTTTTTACATGTGTGATAGTGTTTGTAAACCCTGTATGTATTTTAATGTTGAAAAAAATTCAGTTGCTGAATTGTTATCTTAGAGCAGATCGTGAACATAATACATGTCTATATCTTTATATATCAATCATAACACAGAGAATAATACCCTTATAGGACGACACTTACAGAAGCCATCCGGTCTACGCCTATGATGTAGGCCTGAAAAAAGATGTTTAAAACATGTAAATAGTTAATTGTAGATTTTTGTCATATAAAATCGTACTGGTTATAAAAGAACGCTTAATTCCATTTCTATGAGCTATGTGTCCGTTTTGAAACTGATAACCTAACGAATATTAGATTTCAAAAGATGGTGTGTTTAATCTTCATTTTGTTTCCCGTTTTTTACTAAATCATACTAAAGCGATTCTGCACAGGGGAGCACTATGATGGTCGGTTGAAAACACATAACCATTTTTCCAGGGCATATTCTATCTCTAGGGAGATTTTCTCGCAGATGAAATTGTAATAGAAAGAAATTTAGGTGTGTCATCAGAACAGTTTTTGGCAATGCATGTCACATTCGTTTGCTCTTTATTGCAACATATTAGTTTGACCATCATGCAGTTCAATGTGGTGTGTTCACATTGAAAATGTTTAGAGACACCACAATAAGGACAATTAAAAATGTTGTGTATAAATGCTATGGGAATCTTTTTGTCACAAAATGTATGTGATAGTTATAAAACATCTGCATTAGTGTAAGCTACGGGGACATCAATTCGTTGACCCATTAATATCACAGGTGTACGTAGTTTCTAATACACAATTGTCCATTGTCGGGTCAGGCCTGATTGTTGAACATTGGTAATGTACCAATAAATGATTGACGTGGCAACGTGTACTAACGTACACTATTATATCATGATGAAGACCATATCCAACAAAGTGCAAATAATGTATTTAAATATCTAATCCCGCTATATTCCAAATATAAAACTTAATGGCATACCATGAGTTATCAACGTGGATTAGTGGTTACAGTAATTGACTTACACTCTGTTGGCATTGCGGTTGGGATTTCAATTGGTGGATACTCGTTTTTTGTCATTTCTACTATGAAACGTCAGGGCGATCCCTTTATAATCAGCCGGTCGTCGCGGAATGAATGACAAATTGTGTTAGCAAAGTAAATCCAGCATCAACAAACCAATTACAAAAAGATGCGATAACAATCGACATTAAATCGTCGAACTTCTCATTAGGAGCTTAAGTTTCCAGAACAGATTTAAACAGTAAACACGCACATGCATAAACAGCCGGAACATCATTCTGTTCGATCCAAGTCCGTCCGTATGCCATATTGTATGCATGTACTCAATCGTGTTAGTATAGTTGTGACTGATCTCAGATTAGTTACATTAAATATTTCATTCATATTTACACGCTTTTTCATACCTTTTCACACAGAATAGACATAAATCAGACGTACAAACTTGAATACGTGTCTAAATGTGCACTTTTGTCTTTTGACCTAGTGTTTATTGAATGTCTGTGCGTTTTTGATGGGTTTTTTTGTGTTTGTATTTTGTTATTGTTTTTCTGACATTTCCAATCGTTTCCGGAAATGGAAGGAGGACGTCGGATATATGTGCGATCTCGTTTTTGCCGTACCCTTTTCTACAGTTACTCTGTTTGAAGCTCAATCATTGAGTACCATAGCGATAGGTGGCTACAGTTTGTTTCATTTAAATATGTTTTCGTTTGACATGCACTTTACCAATGTATTTGAAATCGGGCTTGTTGTAGATTAGTCGGAGTGGGGATACGTTTATTTACACTGGTTTTCGTTTAGGGTGGGGATGGAATAAGCGTGAGGTTCTCCAGTCTTGTGTTTCTGTTTGGGCGGCTGTTTATGTTTATGTATGTGATATTTCCTGCATGACTCATGTTTGTACTTTTGTCGTCTGTTGCAATTATATTGCAATGATGTTTAAATATCGGCGTCTCATATGAATCCAAACCGTTTGCATAGGTAGTCCAAGATGCAACATAGACAGCAAAACTTTAATACCGCACACATGTTGCAATATGTGTACATGTTAGTCATTAGTCAGAAATGCGTGTTCTAGTAAAGTATACTTCTATTTACGTGACGAATAAGCGATGGTTGAATTTAGTACGGCTTGTTGTTATTCACAACCGATCAGGATAGTGGAATGTGTTAAGGTGACAGCACTTAGTATACCAAGGAAATGCGTGCACGCGCGCCATGTGGAATGTTAGCATTGAACCCGTCATCAAGTCTCCCGAATGTTGTGTATAATGCGTTGCCTATTTTGTGTTGTAATAGCAATACCACCAATAGTACATGCGGTATGCAAGTAACATACCCGCCCAATATAAACTTTTCAAAGGTGTATGTGGATAAAAAGAAATGCCTTTAGATATATATATATATACGCCGTGCAAATTCATAATACGGTGCAATTACCAAACGGTTAGCAATGTCGTTCATATTAATGACAATCGCACTGATTGTCGAACTCATAATGGCTAAATTAAATGAAATATAAATTGCAATAATAAGCCATACAGTGCAGTTTAACACCCTTACAATGCGGATTATAAGTCACTAATGTCCTTTGCGAATAATGTAGACCCAGATGAGAGAACTCTATCACCAATGTCTGCATTATTTGCCATGTTACACTGTTCTATACCAGAAACACAAATATTCACCGTATGTTTAACGTGTTTGAAATGTGGAATAGTCCACTTTAAACTTAAGCTGTGTAAAATTTAACTCAGAGCATACAAATGTGCATTTAGTTGTTTGTGTTGATTAACGTCCAGTTTCTGGTCAGTATGGGCTACTTGGAATCCCCAGAGGAAAGAGGCGATGCTACAGAGAAACTCGGGCACGATGCCCTAGTGTCTATAGTGTTACTCTAGTTCTTTTTAGATGCCCATTTTAAAACATTGATAAATCGGACGTCGGTTTATAGTCTCTTCCAAAAGGACATGGTCCGGTGGGGGGGGGGCGAACCCAGGACCCCTGGTATTGCAGTTGAGCGTGTTAACCACAGGACCACGTCCGTCGATCAAATGCAAAATACCACTTATACATACATGTATAGTTTTCAAAATGTTATTGCTGCTCATTAATGAATGACTTATCCGACGTCGAGCGTGCCATCGGACATGTTGATATCGGACGTCTGTTTGGAATAGCTGTATCGATTATGGGATCGGTTTCGAACAACTGGATTCGTTAGCGATATACCGAGATCGGTCGCCGATGAGTGACAGCTCTCCAAGATGATTGCTACGTGGAAGTATCCGCTTATAGAAACCAGTTTCCCTCTAGCCTAGTTTCGCCATTCACCGAACCCTGATGACTACGAAGGAGATTGTATTAGACACATGTCATTCCAGGCGACCATAAACAGCATAGACGGTTTCGGGTTGAAATAATTATTAAATTGTTCTGGCCAAGAAACTATGTCGCCTTCAGCGTCATCGCCAAGATAGTCTCATCATTTGCAATACATGTATACACTACGGTTGGAACAGACATCAGTGGTTGTCAGTTCTGTTCAGTGACGAGTCACGTTTTTACCTGCAAAATAAGTATGAACGTGTTGGCGCAGACGGAATTAGAACCTAATGTAGAATGCAGTGATTTGAGAAACTGTCGATAGGGATGGGTCAGTCATAGGTGGAAATATACATAAGTGCTTATGATTGATCCAGGTTAACTGAATGCGACATCCTCTCTTCTATATAATTTCGCAAGACCTTTTTTGCAGAGTATAGATAATGTATATCGACATGTTTCACATGAGATGATATGCATTGTTCAGATGGAACAATACGAAACTCCAAACTGGTGTACTCCATGATGATACTCTGATACCAGTACTATATATTCCCAATAACCCTGCTGTTCATATTAATACAATGTTATTTCATGGTAAATGTCTCAGATAAACAATAACGTGACACAAATCATAGCTCTTCACTGACAACAGCAATGCAACATGTTAATAGCTATATTGTAATACCTCTCTATAACGACCACTAATCTGTGTTAATTAGTTGGTATTTAGAGCAGGTGGCTGTTTAAAGCATGGTGAAAGTAAAGCAGAACGCTCTCATAGGAGCGTTCACCTTGCTTTAAGCAGCCACCTGCTTTTAACACAAAATAATTGATGTAATTTAGTGGTCGTTATAGAGAGGTTATAATGTATATTGTAACACAGAACGCTGTACAGAGTCCATGTCAATTCAATGTCAAGGTAGGACTATTGCTTGCGTCGGCAATCAATTGACGGTACTAAGAACAACAAAGCAAATGACGGTCAGGGAATAAACAGGAGAAAGTCAATAGAAACTGTGTCTGATAATGTACCTTAGTACCTTATTTCAAAATATTACTAACGGTACAGAGTGCGTGTGTTGCTTTGCATGTATGTATATATACATGCAATATATAACACAATCATGTTAATATAAGTTCGGCGATGCGACTATAACACAGTTAAATCAATTATATCTGCCATCCATTAACACCATTTTGTTAGTTACAGTTTGATATCCTGTCCAAAAGCTTTTAAGTGAGCGACTGCTAAATCAATCGTTGCTATTAATCTTCTGTCCTCTGAACAATTGTCGTCTGCACGCATTGATATTTTAGATTGCGTCTAAATGAAGTATTGGCAACTCAGTTAATAGTATTGCGAAACTGTCCCTTACTTCTCTTATCCACATTGCATGTTTTCATCTCATGTATTATTCTATATTAGGGGTACATGCACTTTCTATTAGACATGCACTTTCTATTAGACATTTTCTGATTATAAGGAAATAAATTTCAACTGTGCTGGGATATCGAACATGCGTTATAGAGGTAGAGCATAACATACGTATACTATGGTATTATTTCGCAACACTAAAACCATTTAATTCACTCTCTGTGTCGCATAAACATCTGCTTTAAATAAGCAGGGTGTTAATCAAGTCTAACATTTGAAACACTCACGGTCAACTTACTGCGTTAATATGCATGAAGCGTCTAACCCAAAACAAAAACCTATTCTGAATACGTATTAGGCTCATTTATAGTTTGGAATAAATTGCCATATTAGTAAATTGGTCGGTTTAAGCAATCGAGAAATATCTTGCAAAACGTAGTTGTTGCTAAATGTACGTGTACCTTCTAGAATGGTACCCTAAAACTCGCAAAAGTTCATATTAAAAGTACAAATATGAGTCATGCAGGAAACACCACATATTGAACAAACAGCAACCCGAACAGCAACACAAGAAATACAGCAATTGTACATAACTATCAAAAACATAAAGCTACGCACAAAGACAAAACAAACATACAATAGGGGAAGTAGGAAATACCGCCTTGTAACAGTCAGTGACAAAAATCACGAAGGGAGGGGGTTAAACCGGTTTAGGGGCGCCCAACCTCACACTTATTCCATCCTCGACCTTAAGGACAAACATATGTACATATGCATGAAATCTCGGCGATGGACGAAACATTCCATTATATTTTTACTCAGCATACCAGACTGAGTTTTCTGAAACTGTTTATAACTGGGTTGAAGTAGAGTCATGATATGAATACAATATACAATGACGGAATATATGGAATTCTCGATAACAGATACTGATTGAAGTATATATATATCGCCATATACGCAAAATAATGGTAACTGAGTATGCCTATACATAATTATAATCATAGCATATCATTGTGTTTTATAAACGCCGATGTTATCTCTTACGTTGGATCGCCATTGTCTATGAGGTGATTCTAATTTCATACCAGTGTCTGATATATGATATTGGTTTGTAACATATAACCTCTAAAATACACAGAGTGATAGGAAACGGTTCAACAGTCACCAATATAGGGTTGTCTATACTATATGAATATATATGTGTGTCTCGTGTAGTGACATTTGCAATTTGGTGTTTGGTGTGGTCCTTATTTATCAATCTATTTTATGTTGGAAATAGTAAATAGATATCAATATCTCTTTTTAGATGCACGTTTGTAAGGCATATGAAAAGAAGTGTTTGGCAACGTCCGATTTAACAATTACAATGAGCGAACGTAGCATACCCTGATCAGGAAGTTTACAGAGGAACTGGTCAGTATCTACCCTATTAGCGAAGTAAAGGATTAAGAGAGTTGCTTCCAAATTTCCGCTATGCACAGGCGTTTAATGTTGTTTGCAATATTTATAAACGTGTTTAAGCAAATGACAAGACAAAGCTCTTTCCATATTAGGAACTAATATATTCGCTGCATCTATCAAACAAGAGTGCCAGTGGGCACAATATATATACTCCCATCGAGGCCTTGTTCAGCATAAATTGAGGTTAAAACATTTGCTAAACGCAAATTCTAAGTCCAATTGTGCGGCATTGACCTTAGATATACGAACCGGGACACATGCATGCTACTGTAGCATATCAAGATAACGATACATATTATGGTCAACTTTCAGAAGGATCTACCAAGCCGAATGTGGGTAAGATACGTTACAGACACGCAGACAATTAGACACACAGTGCCATTCCATAATACGTCAAACATGATGGTGAACAAGTGCTCCAAGTTTCAAAGCATATTAACGCAAATGCTACACCCAAATTGTAGGTTCAATTGTGTGACATTGACCTTGGCTATACGTACCGGGAAACATCATGCTACTGTAGCATGACCAGATAAACATCGGGGTGAAATTTGAGGATACACCAAGCAGAACTTGAGTTAGAGATGTTACGGGCATACAGACATTTAACATATTTGCTAAACGTAAATGCTAAACGCAAATTCTAAGCTGAATTATGCGGCTTGACCTTCGATATACGTGCCGTGACACACACATGCTACTGTAGCACGACCAGATACATATTGTGGTGAAATTTGAGAAGAATCCACCAAGCAGAACTTGAGAAAGATATGTTATGGACATACAGACGGACAGAAAGACGACCAGACAGACGGACAGACAGTGCCATTACATAATAGGTCCTTTTTTCAAGCATGCGTATAAAATGACTGGTAATCGTTGTATCTATGTTGTAATGCAAACGTTTTCCGTTTATTTAAAAGCGTGTCCCCTCTCGATTTGTACATGGGCATTTAAAGGATCCTGGACGAATTGATAATGAAAGTCGAGACCGTAATTTACCTTTTTAAAACGCAACGCCATTCTACGTAATTATCATCCTAACGCATCTTATCTTGCATGTGGCTCTTATTGAGAGAACGAATGTGACAAATATGTTTAGCTAAGCAGATAACAGTATGACATTGTTTTGCATGCTAAAGAATATTACATTTCTTGGAAACAGCAAACAGCTGCAAAACGATATAAAACGCTATTACTTTTAACACTTCATCATAGTCTATGGTTTCACGTTAAGAATCGATGTCGACTTGTAAGCGAAAATGGACTGCAGCTGTGAATCCCTGACGTACAAACAATGCCGTAAAATATTAACTAGTGTATGAGGTAAACGTATCGGTTTACCTGAAGTAATACTTCATTCTCAGTGTTGTTATACCTTCTGATTCTTCGAGATCATGAATTTCAGTTCTTCTTGTTCTGAAAATTGAAGACCATTTAAGCCGGTGCTAGGGGGCGTGAGCAGTGTTGCACTTTCAATTACTGCTCATGAACAGACTCAATAAAACCGAGTCTGCAATTTTCTCTTTTTGTGTTGCAATATTTGCTTTCGAGGGATCACCATCCTTCAGAATTTATAATCTTCACAACAGCAGGTGTTAAGTGCCTGTGTGACGGCCTTAAAACGTCGCCTCGTACTTCATTCGCAGTGTTGTTATAAATATTAGATTATTTATTTGTGTTGACTATTCTTTAGAATACGCAGTAAAGTTTGTATTATCCTTCGAGATAATGAATTTCAGTACTTCTTGTTCTGAAAATTGAATACCGCTTAACCCGGTTCTAGGGGGCGTGAGCAGTGTTGCACTTTCAATTAATGCTCATGAACAGACTCAATAAAACCGAGTCTGCAATTTTCTCTTTTTGTGTTTCAATTTTTGATTGCGGGGGATCACCACCCTTCAGAAGTTATACTCCATTACACGCCTAGTCCAAAATGTATAATATATATATATATATAATAAATCCCGAGTATTCCAGATTGAAATGACTGTACATAGAGTTTGCGGTTTTTTCTTCGAGCGATCCACATTTGCATAGCTGCCGTTACATGAAAAAACAACTCAACTGCACAGAAACAACAAACCAACTAGTGATTTCTGGAGTTGACATAAATCATGTAGTAAACTGTCTGTATAGCTTGAATATTTGCACACTGTAAGGTGGGAGGATTCAGTCGCAATAAAATGCATGGGTGTTGTCTTCCACGCCACCTGCATTTGAATAAATTGATACCTATAATCAGATGAATGAATGTATACCACAAACTTTACTGCGTATTCTAAAGAATAGTCAACACAAATAAATAATCTAATAAATAATAGCTAACGACTTTATATCATGGTACGAACTAAACTCACTCTCTCCGCAAAACTCCGATTAATTTCGAATCGATATAGAAACAGGATACGGATATATATTAGGTATCCACAACAATTGCTGACAATGGGTAGTAACAAGTAACGAACACTGCCATTGAATGTCTACTGTGATCGAATAATCGCGACGAAACGAGACAATACAGATATAAGTAATATGGCAGGCGCATATTCCCTGTGTTCAATGAAATTGTCTGATAGTATTAACAACACAATTTTGTCTTACCATGCGTCACATCACAAGTTAAGTTTTAGATCTTATGATTGTGAAATCATTTCGGTTCGCACATATTACTAAATTGTTAACAGTATACATTTCTAACTACATGTACATTGACATACCCGTACAACATGAAACCTCACCTTTCAAAATAGTCTATGCCAATTTCATTCACAATGTCCTTATTATTATCTACGGGGCCATTGCTTTGTGCATGCCACGTATTATCAGTCACAACTGATGTCATCTGTACAGTGTATATTTATTTTATCAAAATATATTTAGTTTTACATTCCGACTGAAATAGTACTAATATCTTCGCATCTCATATAAATTAAATATAGTTTCTGTTTCTTAAGTCCGATCCGTACCTGTGCAAGATTCGCAATATAATCAAACAGACCATATTAACAGTACCAGGATAACTAATGCATCGCTGCTGAAGGGATAGTTTCTTCCATAACCGCGCGATTTCAACCCTTCTCTTGCTGAATTTTAAAATACATTTATCCTTCTTTACCCATGCCCTGTTGTATAATTACATATATCTTCACTGTGTACAAGTATTTCGCTGTGCGATCACTGCTGTTGAGTGCACTGGTTGTACAATCAACTTGTAACTAGTGCAGAACCTGCAGGAGCTGTCTCATCTGGGTCTTCACTATTTACAGGTTGGTATATTGACGTGAATAGCAAGCGAAGGGTTAATAATTGAAAATTAATACAGGCTGATTATGTTCAATTATTATATTGACGATATCAAATTTAATTTATATCGTAAACTTCCAATGTGATAGACAATAAACCGTTTTCCTCGATATTTATATTTTTATTCCACCACAGGTTACTATCGGCCTATTTCGAACAGTTACGAAACTAAAATGCAACCTGAATAAATACTAAAAGATCGGCCTATTACACTGGGACATCTATATCAAACACGTGTAAGTTGTGTCTTTATCAGCGTGTATTCAATCGGCTTTCTTGCAATATGCCTCTTTTCAGAATAATTTTATCATTTATTTCTATAATTTATTTCATATAATCCAATTGCATTAACTACCAAAGAGGATACGTCCAAACTTAGCATAATGTCAAATTATTGTTCCATTTGATATTAAATTCTGAAGGGAGGTGATCCCCTGAGAGCAAAAATTGCAACACAAAAAGAGAAAATTGCAGACTCGGTTTTATTGAGTCTGTTCATGAACAGTAATTGAAAGTGCAACACTGCTCACGCCCCCTAGCACCGGCTTAAGCGGTATTCAATTTTCAGAACAAGAAGTACTGAAATTCATGATCTCAAAGGATCAGAAGGTATAACAACACTGAGAATGAAGTACGGGGCGACGTTTTACGGCCGCCACACCTGCAGTTGTGAAGATTATAAATTCTGAAGGGAGGTGATCCCCTGAGAGCAAAAATTGCAACACAAAAAGAGAAAATTGCAGACTCGTAAGACTTCAAATAACTTATATTGGTACGTTTTGAGGCTTTTAACAGTAACGTTAATAATGTAAATTTCAAATAATAACCATTTATGTCATTTTAATCTTAGTGCCAAAGATAATATGACTGATACTGGTCAGAAATATAATCAGTCATCCATAGCATGAATTTAATTTTCAAATTTAAGAGAATAAATCACAGCTGTGGGAAAAATGCGACTGATAATTTCAAGACGTGTCGGCAATCATATGTGTTTCATTGTCTACCTATGTTTTTACGGATAGACCAAATATTAAGAAAACCCACAGTGCAATTGAGTTTAGTTCATACTCCGTACACGATCATGATTAACTGAAAATTATTTGATGGACCAAATATTGTTTTTTATTTCTGAATTTGTATCTGATTTCAAAACAAATCAAACGACTGTTACTCATGGACATGAAAAGCTAGAGAAAGAAATACTAATAAAGAGTACACTATCAAAGCATGTAATAAAACACGTAACTTGGGTTTATTGCGTTCTTGCCCTCGCATGCCTTTAGAACTTTGCTAAAATGACCCGTTTTATGCATACTTTCCCATCCGGATGTATTAGTGATACAGATGTTTACTAGCAGTTTTCAGGCATCGAGTTGTTGTTTAATGGTTTGTTAACTGTAATTATGATTGCACTAAATTAAGTCAGTGGCAAATGTTATGGATAATTTATATGGATAATTTCTGTGTTTTAAATTCGGCAATCTGAAATATCAACGCAGGTATTGGATTCATCCGTATTTCAGTTTTCATTCGCAAATATATTAGCATATTATAACTTTTGAACTTCCTTAGCCGTACATACATACTGGTTGTGTATTTGTTCTTAAGGTTACAATCCATGCAAATAAAACGTGTGTTATTTATACAATGCTAACTTGGTTATAGTCACATACCAATTCTTCAATAATATTTTGTACTAAATTTAAATACTAATATCCGGGCAACAGTACAATATGCTGGTTATTTCTAGAATTAAGGATTTGTCCGTGTCTGTACATAACTCTATCAAGCATAAGATGCGTTTCATGTATTGAATTGTATTATAATCTATTTTTACTGCCTAGTGTTGCATTTTAATTACGATATATTCAATACTTAGAGATTGCGCATATAATATCAAATGCGATCTTAATAAAAACTCATATCTACAAATGATTTTAATATAGTTCATATAATGCGGGCGTTGTTTTGTTGTAGTTATTTGTTTGTCACAAGTGGTTCATAATCACACCAGATATTCTGGAATTCTAAATCGCGCATGGTCTAAAAATAATTTCCAGAATACGATTAAAGTGTATTGGTTTGCTTATAATACCTTCAAATGGACTATTCTGAAATTCAAACATGTCAAGCTTATGGAGAATTTTTCGGACTTTTTCTAAAGCAAAGGTACAAATATGAGTCATGCAGGAAACACAACATACGGAACAAACAGCCGACCGAACAGCAACACTAGAAAACAGCAAATGTACATAACTATCAAAAACATAAAAGAGACGCACAAAGACAAAACAAACATACAATAGGGGAAGATGGAAGTACCGCCTTGGAACGGTCAGTGATAAAATTCACATGGGGGGATAACTGGTTTTGGGGCGTCAAACCTAATTTATTCCACCCCTATCTTTTTAAGATGTCTAAAAGAAATTCTAGGTTTAGGTGGAAGAAGGTGTTCGTTAGAGCTATAAAAGGAAATGCGTTTGTCAATTATATCAACAATAAGTTTGTTTTCAATTAGAAGGAACGTTAGACTCAACATGTTCTCTTCGACACAATTTAATACTAATTTGTTGTAAATATATTCTGAAAATGGGTGATCCTTCGAAAGCAAAAGTAGAAATGCAAAAAGAGAAAATTGAAGACCCGGTTTTATTGAGTATGTTCACGAGTAGTAATTAATAGTGCAACACTACTCACGCCCCCTTGCACCGGCTTAAGCAGTATTCAAATTTCAAAACTAATAACATCAAAACTAATTATCCCGAAGGACCAGCAAATATAACAACACTGAGAATGAAGTACGGAGTGTCTTTTTCGGCCACAACACAAACATTTAACACCTGCTGTTTTGAAGTAAATATATTCTGAAAATAGGTGATCCTTCGAAAGCAAAAGTAGAAATGCGAAACGAGAAAATTGCAGACTCGGTTTTATTGAGCCTGTTCATGAGTAGTAATTAATAGTGCAACACTACTTACGCCCCCTAGCACCGGCTTAAGCCGTATTCAATTTTTTCAAAACTAAAAACATCAAAACTAATGATCCCGAAGGACCAGAAACTATAACAACACTGAGAATGAAGTACGGGGTAAAGCCTCAGCAATCTGACCTCGACAAGAGTTCAAATCTATCGAGGACGGCATTCCATATTTGGGACCTTTATTCAAAAAAAAAATCGTAGACGTTTATCTTTAATCATCTCGAAATTACCAGTAATCACATGACCAGACGGAGAATAGCAAAATTTTGAGATGGTGCAATCTCAATTATCAAGAGTATTATCAGTATTATTAAGGTCGGCAACAAGTTGATAATTGTATTTCTGATGGGCTTGCTATATTTGTAGCAGGTAATAGGTTGCTCTGTATTTTAAGTATTTAGGAATGACGTCAATTACAATTTTGTCTCAAAATATACATTGGAGGGCACTAAAAACAATACCTGTATTTATAAAAGGTATTTCCAAAACGAATTCCAGGTGTTCAGATAATTTGTTAATGTGCGGTCGGAGAACATGTAGAGTATCAATCTTGCCGTTCCTATGGAAGGATCTGATCTAAAAATGATTTTATAGGCTTGCTCTTCAATTCCATTTAATGAAGATGAAGATGTTGATTAGGAGGAAAGTCTAGAAATTATGGCATGTTTACCAGAAGTTAGACGTAAAGTATGTAGAACAAGAATAGTCATCTTCATACGAGATTTTCGTTTAATATTACCATTTTACAAATGCCATGTGATCGAGATTTGCGTTTCATTATGGAAGTGTAAACTGACAAACAGGGCACTCTCCGAGGAGCCTTCTCATCTTGATCTGCACTGTTAGCAAACTGTAAGGGTTAATAATTGTACATTCCGTATTGTACATGGAATAGTGACCGAAGTATATTTCGATAAAAGACAATATTAGGTGCATGTAGATTAATTTCATATTCTCATTTTCAATCAATGTCTAATATCTCCGAGGTGAGTCCCATATGTCTCTTACACAGTAATTATTTGTGATCAATACTATTTAATTGCGTTTGTTGATGCAAAACTACACATACAACATTTGCTTGATCGTGACTTGAGGGGAGAGTGAGCAACATGGTTAATGGTTGGCGTTTCAATAGTTAGCGGATATCAATAGCGTGATCAATGTATCCCATATATGCGTCTTACGGCTGTCCTCTCTGTGATGAAGTTGATGTATGCATTGCTACATCGTCAAATTAATAGAGAGTGTGTGAAACTAAAGAAAACGACATTATCATTAAGCATCGTATAAAAAGGTATCGTTTGTTTACCTCTATTCAACAATGTTAAACGCACGAGTGTATTGCGACGAGATCTATTCAAAACAACAGTCACTGCAATCGAATCGTGTTTTACTATTTGCTCTGCTATTATCTCCTCCCTACGACAGAGGGATACTGCTTTGACTTTGTCCGTCCTTCATTTCGTCCTTCCTTCTGTCCTTCCGTGTTTCCGTCCTTCCGTATTTTCCTTCCGTCCGTCCTTCCGTTCGGGTTTCGTCCGATTTCTGTAACGGATTGACAGAATTCAATAAAAAGTGCGGCAGTTAGGAGCTATTGCCCTTTTATACGCAAACTTCACATATTTTTTTCCGTCTAATGCCATACCTCTGTAACAGATTGACGGAACTCAGTGAAACTCGACATGAATACTTGTTATCGCCGGAGCATATTCTCATAAATTTTTAATCGCTTGTCCTTTTATACGCAAAATTCACATATTTTCCCCGTGTGATGCCATACCTCTGTAACGGATTGGCAGAATTCAATGAAACTCGACATGAATATTTGTTATCACTGGGGCATATTTTCAGATCACTTGAGGCATTTAGTAGTTATTGCGGTTTTATACGCAAAAATACATTTTGTTCTATCCGATGCCATATCTCTGTAACGGATTAATAGAACTCGATGAAACTCAACATGAATAATTGTTATCACCAAAGCATTGTTATTATATATTACATTTTCAGATGGCGTGTGGCTTTTAGGGACAATTCCCCTTTGATACACAAACAAAATATGTACTGCATTTATCCCCTGTTGAAGACAGAATGATATTGTATTGAATTCAATACATTTCATTAAGTACTTGAATATGCTTTATACAACTTTCATATTCAAGCAGTGTCAGGGTAAACATTGGCCTTATCAAGATTCAAACAGATAAGAAACAGATCAGCAACCGCGTCACATATGCAACACTCAATCCGGATATGTAATGATTCACTGTATCTGAATAAAAGTACAAAAATGAGTCATTCAGGAAACGCCACATACAGAACAAACAGTCGCCCGAACAGCAACACAAGGAAACAGCAAATGTACATAACTATAAAAACAACAAGAGACACATAAAGACAAAACAAACATACAATAGGGGAAGAAGGAAGTACCGCCTTGGAACGGTCAGTGACAAAAGTCACTGGGGGTTAAACCGGTTTATGGGCGCCCAACCTCACACTTATTCCATCCCACCCTGTCTAAAACTATAACTAACGCAAAAAATATTAGACTGGATCAGAAGCCACAGCGGAGATGCGACATCCTGTCTGGGTATCTACTTTGTGTAATACAATCAAGCATAGTGTCGCTTGCTGTGGCTCATTCAGTAACAAAACATGTGCACTATTATTAAAGATTGCCGTAGAAAGTAGTAAAGATTGCCGTAGAAAGTAGTAAGTTGGTCAATATTCATAAAGTTGGTCAAAATATATGTTTTAAGGCTTTTGTTTGCATCAAATACAGTGACATTCGGTTGAGCGACCCAGGGCTTTTACCCCCCCCCCCCCCCCCACACACACACATACTTGTTTGCCGTTTTACTAGAACATATATGTGACTAAGATCGTTAGTTTCGGTTTGAACAAGCGATACATGGTTGTATAACTTCTCTGAGGCAGTTGGAATACTATCTGTCCAGGCCCAGGTCTGATGAACCTTCCAATGCCATTCGGTTACTAGCATTTGAGGAGCAAAATACCGACTGTAATAATTATAGTCTCGTTTCCGATGAGTGTTACCTTATCGGTATCTCATCTAGATAATGGATGTTTGCTAATACATGTATTACCGGTCAGGTCGTGCTTAAAATGGGAAGTGATATGTGATTGTTTTACGTTCAAAATACAGAACAGTTGCAGGGATTATTAAACACTACTTATTGTAACACATGGGTTTGCGTAGTCTCTGTCACTTTAACTAACCATTTATTTGCATTTTGAAGGTCATCAGTCAGATCATTCCGTTTGCTGTTGCTATTCGTATTGTACGTTTCGTTCATTTTGATTTAGATTTACTGTTTACTCTTGCCGGTTCGTCATGTGTGTTTCACGGATAAATACAATCAATGCAAAGCAAATATATGCATCTCTATTGTAAGTTTATCAACAGGCAAATAAATTTATGCGTGTCTATTGTTGATTTATCAAAAGGAAAACTATTCAATGCATATACAAATAGTGTTGCTATGCATATTGATTCTTACTTTACACTAAATATTCAGATACTCGAGCAGTGTAACTATGCATGGTTTGCTGCTATTTGTTAAGGACAATAAATCATAAAAGTCATACGGTGCATAAACTGTCGTGCTATTTAACATAATACATGTACAATTCACTGTAATAAGCCTGCGGTTATTGAACACAATTGTTAAAGTAAATCTCAACCCTTTATCCTATTCTGGTCAGAAATAAAGTCATTATTAGTATTTAATAGTTTAATTGTTACAATGGCAAAATCATACGTAACTGTTTGGTCTTGGCGGAAACTATAGAATCATACCTTTGCTATATCATAAACAGAGCAGACCATGATCAGGCGGCTCCTCTGATATGGGTCTACTCACTGTGTTTGTAAATGCCCTGCTGTATAAAATTACATATATCTTCACTGTGTACAAGTATTTTGCTGTGCAATCACTGCTGCGGTGTGCACTGGTTGCATAACCAACTTGTAAATAGTGCAGACTCTGATGAGACAGCTCCTGCAGGAGCTGTCTCATGTGGGTCTTCACTATTTACAGGTAGGCAAATTTACGTGAATAGCGAGCGAAGGGTTAAAGTGTTACAGTGATGTGTGAAGGTTTACTGTTTCAGCCGATTTATATTGTCAATCAGTGTAGTGCTCAGTAATACATGACTGAAACTCTTGCATAAAACTACATACAATTCACAAATATTACAATATGGAAAAATAGTCAAACAGGGAGAGCCATACACGAAATGACACCGCACCAAACACCATCAAACTAGAAACGGTAAAGCCACAAGACAAAACATAACAGGACGCATATCAAGACGAAAAACATTAAACATTAAGCATATTAAACAACATGGCACCATATTGACCGGAATATGAATGGACCTATATGACAGTACATTCTCTCCAAATCCTCATTAGCATTATACATATTACATTAAGCCATGTGTACCTGTGTGCCTTCAAAGGATAATGATAAACATATTTGACCCAGACCAGTTGGTTCCTAAAATACCTCTGATCAGGGTGTGCACTCTGTGATTAAACCACCAATGTCTATTCTAGCAAATGAAATCATGGATGGACCTCACAGTAAGATTGAATGCGTTCCGCTTAAATAATGTGGGGATTGATGGGTTAAGTTTCTGTTAGTTTCGTTTATATCAAGCCCATGCTATTGCCTTGTATAAACCTTTAGATGTGACATATCGGACTTCGCGTCTAACCAACTGCACGAGCTTCACGAGAAAGTCCTCGTCAATTTAAGCAAAACCCTCTTGAATAGAATTGAATAGTTCTATAAATCTATACATAAAAACGACAGGTCACTCCTACTTACTATTTTTTGACAGTACTTACAACAAGAACCAAATCCTTGAGATGACCGTTTATAAACCGAAGTATCAGTTTTTCAACATGGACATTTTAAATACCCAGAGTAAATATATTGATAATAAGAGTAGTGTATCGCGCCCAGCTTTCTCGTTATCCGATCTCCAAACTTCCCCATACATCCTCT
This sequence comes from Azorinus chamasolen, assembly GCA_963576725.1. Lineage (NCBI taxonomy): Eukaryota > Metazoa > Mollusca > Bivalvia > Cardiida > Solecurtidae > Azorinus > Azorinus chamasolen. The sequence goes on along the minus strand of OY755247.1, from coordinate 37,045,717 downwards.
TATAAAATTCCAAACCTTATACTTTCCTTATAATTGCCTCCTAATTTAAGTCACGTGATACTGATATGTCTGATGATACTACACTCTACTCGCATGTTTTATATTAGTGAATAGTAGATGTAATAATATGCAGGCTTATCTCGAAAGGAACGAAAGGACATCGAGAGGGTGTGAATATCGATTACAAACGTGACCAAAGCATTGTGCGCGGAACAAAAACACTCGATACAAGGAACAGATACAGGTGCATGTAATTTCGGATAAAGGCGTTTTTGGATCAACGCCGGTATCTTCAGTGACAATAACATTTGAGTCAAAATTCTGGGTATAGGCACGTGACTCTGCGACAAAAGACGACTGATTGTATTAAAATACAAAACATTTAGGGAACCGATATTGAAAATATATGTTTTCTAATAATTGCAGTAGTGTAATTACAAAGGCATTACGTCGTTTGTTTTGCTACACCTTTCCAGTTGATCGTGATATCCGAGACGGCTCGAATCCTACATTAGTGCACATATTGCTGACAAAAAAACAATGCCTGCCTCAAGAGAACCTCACAAATGCCTCATAAATGTGAACATTTATCGCTGTAGTATTTCCTACAGGGTATGTTATCATGTTAATATATACTGGGATATCTGATTCAGATATTCGCTTATCAGAATGATACTTTCCTTGTCGCTTTTGAATAATTGCTGAAACCAACCCTTGCTCTATGTTGGTATGGTCAACTTTGCAGTGGATAGTGCTTGATATTTTGACTGACGTACACTGTGTAAATCATATTCTTAAATCATTCCTTCAAAGGTTGTTTTTAGACTCAACCATTTTTACTACTGAAAAGGAGCATTTACTGGCAATCAGGTATATTTAAGTAGTGCGTAACTATGAGACATGCAGGAGCCTCTGAGCTTTTGTGTTTACTAGGACCTGAAGCAGCGTTTATATGGTGGAAAGTGTTTTTATATTGTTGTATCAATGGCCGTGAATTAGATATTGTTGTTTAAAAAAAAAGATTGCAGATATACATGTGTGTATGAAATAAAGTTCTCATATTTATCACATTCAAAATAATAGTGCACGCTATCAGATGAGTAAGTTTAATATGTTCTTTTCGCAGGTCTTTTTTCTGTATTACATATGGTGCATTTTTTGTCATGGCAATGTTGTTTGTTATTTTTGACATGACAGTGTTGGCAACTGTCATATATGCACGTCATTTAAAAAAGTTAATAGTATAAATTTCATATCCTACGGAAGTTCTAAGTTAAGTACATTTATCCTGTATATGGTATTCTAAACCCAGGCACGCACAATTGATCTATCCTTTAGGATGACAGTTTTATAGCATATGATTGGCCTTTATGGCAAATGCGTGGTGGGCAATATGTTAGCGGTGTGTTTTCTTGTAATTGAAAAAACTATTAGCGACTGTATTCTACAGAGGTTGTTTGAATGATTTATTACAGAGCATCAGCTGCCCAAGAGAGTCAAATTACTTTCCATGACTCTATTTGTCTCACGAATACAATCAATTGTCCTTGTTTACCGGTCACGTTTTACTCCAAAACATGTACAGTAAAACCCATCTAATGCAACCATCAAAAAGGGGCATAATTCATAGTGGCAATGGCAGGTGGTAGCTTAATGCAGGACGAAAGTTATGAAGAAAGCTCCTAGGAGCTTTCTGCATAACGTACGTCCTGCATTAAGCAACCACCTGCTTATGAAGACATCCATGTTTGTTAATTAAGTGATCGCATTAGAGGGGTTTTACTTTATATCGTAATTTGTCAGTTATAACACTATTGTTGCTTTTGAAGGTTTCTGATTAGAGAAACACTTTGTTATATACAGATTTGTTGGTATATTCTACAGTTGTGCTACATACGAGAGCCTACTGTGTTAAATATAATGCACTCGGTATACTAATTTCCGGAGTTTGTAATACGCAAAACAAGTATGAGGAAATATAAACTGACGTTCAATGTATAAGATTATTTATTGTACAAAAATAATAGAATGATGGGAAGTAAGCATATTAGCTGTACCATAAAATGTCAAAGAAAACGATTATCAATGTGTCATAAGCCATTAATTTAAAGCCTGCATTTAGAAGATTCAAGACACATTTTCAGGTACAATGAGATAAAATCACATAGCGGCGAGGACAATCAAATGTTTAGTGATACAATGGTACAGCAAATGACAGTTCAGTCGTGTGAACATTCAACCAATCAGTAGAAATGAATCCCTTCAGCCCGATTAACGCATGCATTGTAATTTGCAAACATGCTTTCATCAATAATCCCCCGGGCGGTTAAGTTCGAGTTTTTAATAATGAGTGGATACTATAATTAAACACAAAATGGGCTTTTCCATTCCGATAATGCAGGGTTGAAAGGACTACCCTTCGGTGAATTATTAATGTCTGCTAAAAATCCTTTCCATTGAAAACTTTACTGACATTACAGTCATAACATCGATAAGGTGATGGGAGTTTCGGATACTGCCAATCTACTATAGAACACGTGGCCTATCAATCAGCACCATTTAATTAGTTATAAATTAATGACGCTTGTATAGCCTTTTGATAAGCTGTGTATCAATCGTCACTATTTATCACTTCAGATTACTCGCAAAACTGCATAATCTGAAATTAGGAAGTCAGGGGTTGATGTGGTCACTGGCATTTTTTATAAAACATTTTTTATACAAATGTATCATTTATACACCAGTCTGGGGTATCAGATACAATCATGTTTCCTTCTCAAATCAAACATATATATTTATTTCAGGCCGGGAGTGTCGCAACACAAACTTCTTTCTGTAAAACATTTAATAATACAAGATTTACTAATAAATGGTTTTCCTTTTTAATGTAAATAGCATTAAGTACATGGTTTATAATCATATTGATTTAGCATTGTCACAACTTGTTCAGCCTGGAAAAATAAGAAAATGGTGATTCCAAATTCGTTTAAGTAGTACCTAACTAAATCATGAGACTGGTTGTACTGCAATATAATATTATCAAAATATGACCATATAATATATCTATAAGTACTGTTTATATGTATTGCTAACCTAAATCGTTCTTGCCAACTTTAGCTAAATAACGCCCCATCGCTTACCATAATAATGTTTTAGAACAATATACAATAAACTCCCACAGACAGCATGCCGGGTCAGTATCTCGGTCCAACTAACATACTTTGAACATGCCTTTACAGGGCAATAATTGGTAGCCACAATTGCCATAGAATGAATACGCCCCTATATCATAGCATACTTCCAACGTCCAACCGGTTGCACATCTTCACCTTGTAAAGGTTGGCTTCAGAATGACAAATCTACACAAGGCAGAGAACACACAATACAACTAGCCACAGGTCAAGATTGACTGATAAACACAACAGTCGCGACACATGTTTAAACCCACAGCCGCTTGATATCCTACAGGATTATATACATACACACTACTTGGCCAATAATTCTACATGTCAAACAGGCAAAATCACATACAAGACGCAACCACCACCAACACATCGATAGATAGAATGTCACACACACACAACTACACGCCTAAACGCATGCACATACACGAGATGAACACAACCAACGTTAACAAGCACACACGTACTACAGATAACCATACCAAACATGAACAAAAGCACAAGTACGAAGACACAAGACAAACAAAAGTCAGAGTGATAAAGAGAGTACTGCATTGGAGTGGTCAGTGACAAAACATATTCAAACCTGATACAAATACAATACAGAACACTATTTGCACTTAGAGATTGCACGTTACCTAACAAAACATGTTAAATACTCACTGGGTTAACACACACATAGCAAACCCTGTAAACGTACTGCTTGACCACACTAACCTCATAGGCAGTTGGTTCTCAAATAATATATACTTGTCAAGCAGAATGGTAATATAATACTAGTATGCAAAGCATGACATATGTGTTGGCGTGTCTAGTAATTACACAAACAAAAGTTGTATGTAAAAGTAGTAAAAGGAACACCAGAATCACACAAGAAGTACATAACAGGCATACGTTTCTAGACGGAGGTTCAAGTGTAATACGATAAAGTACTGAAGTAATCGAAATTGAAATTCATTGAATACGTCTTGTGGTTTTGTTTATTTGACTATCCGACCTCGAACAAATGTCGTTGACATAACATTTACATTGCAATAAATTAGAACATTGGACAGTTTAATTGCCGGTCTTGATATTTACAGCCCAGTGTCCATTAACGGTTGTCGATATCGGAAATTTACACATACACTCAAATCAGTTTTGCGTGTCTCGTTTTAGAATATCATGATATTTATATAACAGCCAGATATGTATCAGTGTATGTATAGTCACACAAATACTATATAGACATTGTTTGAAACACATATAAATGTATAAATGGCTAAAAGTTAACTCGACAAGAGAATTATTGCACAAAATGATTAACAATGACATTTGATTGCATCATAGTAAATACAGTAGAACACTTGGTAGTTGGACGATTTAGTATTGCAGAATTGAAAATGTGTTAGATGAGCTTTCTGCATGACATTTATCCTGCATTAAGCTGTCTTACAAACCGATCATGATATTTGTTTAAGTAATTTAACTATCGGGGTTTTACTGTAGATCTATTTGGACAGGTTCCCCAGGACACACGATTTAAACTGAATATATGATTGTTCATGTCAGGAATAAAGGACATCGTGAATATCAATTACAGTAAAATCTCTCTACGACGGCCACTGAATTACATTTATTATTTTGTGCTAAATGCAGGTGGCTGCTTAATGCAAGGTGAAAGTAAAACAGACTGTTCCTACAGGATCGTTCTGTTTGACGTCCACCTTGCTTTAAGCAGGCACATGCGCTAAATACCAACCAATTAACACAATTAAGTGGCCGTTATAGAGAGGTGTTACTGTACATATTTGTTATGGTCGCGCATGAACACATGTGATGTTCGTCATGTCAGAGACTGTAGAAACAATGCTATATTAGTTCATAAACAAAACGACATTATAGCAGCCGCATGATTGCATCATGACATAAACATTTACGTGTCCTCATTTGCTCAGTTTTTTTAATGTACATGTAGTTTGTCCTATGTATTGCTAAAATGCAATTCGAATGTCACATATTTTGCATCTTCACGAGATGCCCAGTGTTTGCTCTGATAACCGCGGATACCCTGTAGGGTGCTCAAGTTTAAGATGTTTACATCGACCTCACCATTACTAATTGTTAACCAAAATGTCGCGTTACATTTTCCAGATAGATACGCATTGCGATGTCATTGCAAACACTGTAGACTCGCCGATGATGCACTCCCAGAGGAGCCATCTGACTAGGGTCTATTTTCTTGGCTGAAATCAATTATAAAGGTCTGATTCTACAGTGTTTGCATCCGCCTATGAACTGTGTTTCCTTGTACATTATATATTATTATATTATCGTTTGATAACATTCAGTTATTGATAATTGAAATGTACCCCTGTAGCGATTCCCACAAATTTGCAGCTTAAAGTCACCAATGTGGGATTCTGCCTAATACTGTATAAATCCATGCGTAGTCACATGGTTTAAGATAAATCTATGAGTCTGAACCTTCTCGCGATGTTGATGCTTAATTGCCACAGGGGATGTTGTTACTTCGTTAAATGTGTTCCATTGGGCAAGAACTATATACAATCACGGCAAAGTGGCCTTAGCCCTTTCCCTGCTGGTTTACCCTTTCCTTCATATAAACTCCTTCTGGCGTATTGCAATCAGAGTAGAACAAGATCAGACAGTTCTAATAAGAGCCATCTGATCAGGGTATGCTCGTTTGCTATTGGTATTTGATATAATTGTGTTTCGTTACTTTCTTAAATAAATACACTGATTAACTTACAACCTGTCATTGTAAGTATTGTGCCCATGAATATGCAGTAGGTTTTTAAAGTTTGAATAAACATAGAACAATGAAAGGGTTAATGATATTGTATGTTTACAATTGGATATGTTGCAAATTTGTCTTCTTCCGATTCAATCCAGCTTTTCGGAACCTATTACACCGGGGGTCAACTAGCATGAATCCCGTTCAGATGCTTATTTTCTTGGCGTGTCATCTGGACTTATGTTTTGACAAACACGAGTCATGTCGCATTTAGTGAAATAAAGGTCCGTTCCCGACGCACTGGTTCGTGTCATCAAATTCCTCGTTAGTTACGGTATGGTCTCGCTAATACAACTACTTGCAAGAAGTCTAATTCAGATTTTTAAACAAGCATGGTAGTCTTCAGCAGTATTGATTTGTTTGCTAGCCAATTTGCTCCCGCGATCCCGTAGAATCAGATACGATGGGCTCAAATAGCTGAACAAATCCATATCACCATTTCATACCAGTAATCTGGTTACACTGCCCCTTCAATATGAAAAATTAATGCGTTTCAAAATTAAATTTAGACCGGTTTAAATGTGTTAATTTTGTGGGGTCGATATTGGTGTTTCATCATATGTCGACATTATACGGCAAAATTACAAGGACATGGCAGCGTTAATCACAATAATTTATGAATATTTTGGCAAAGTCGTCGAGGACTTTACATGAATTATCGTGCAGCACGTCGGATGAGACGTTTACTGATCCATCAAGATAATTTATGCTCCGCGAAACACATATTGCTGATTGGAGAGGCGATTCTATTGTAATAAATATCAACAATATAGGGTTTGGTGGATACATAGCTTAATTAGAATCCTATCTCTGGAAATTATAATGGCAATATAATTGTGTTAATCCAGAGTACATGATGCGTTAGTGTCCCTGTCTCACTGTATAAAAATACAATACTCTCGATTGTTCATATATACAGTTGAACTTCGCTATATTGGACTCGGACAACTCGATCGTCGTTATAATTGGAACAGAAAGTTCGATCCTTCCAAAACTAACAATGCAGAATTGCTATAGCATGTATTACAACGCACATCTGGAAACACATGTGACAGTTTAATGCAGGTCTAAATTAATGATGAAAGCTCCTTTTTTCAGGAGTTTTCTTCATTACTGTAGACATGCATTAAGCTGTGAATTCGATAAACTGTCCAAATTAGAAATCGGATAAGTCAAACTTCGTTATCTCGAACTAATTTGATTTGTTTAGTCTTTGAAATTAAATATATCGAAGTTTAACCGTATGAGGAAATACATTCATTTCTTTATACGATACAGTGATTATGAAAATGATGTCCCTGAATTGAATAATGTTCCCATTTACTACTTGTTATACTTGCTTGTTGGCAAGTGTCTATTATTTAAGACATAACGACTAAGCATAACAGCTTAGATCCAGGTGAGATGACAAATAACTAGATTTCTCATTTAGGAACCAAGCTATAAGTTACTCGGTTGGCACTTTCTAAAAAGCATGCTTGCATTTTATGTGAGCTCCAGATCCAGAATTTTGACTAAACTTATATTATACCTGATCGAACTTGAGCAGAGATTTTCTACAAAATAATGTTTAAAATGTAATGTATGTCCCCGATCGTATATCTGATTCACGACGTTCCGCTTCAAAAGCAAATGGGTGGTGCATAAAATCGGATTAAGGTTACACCATGCATTTTATTCAATCTAGATTCAAGACAGTTCCTTCCACGTGGCTCCAACCAGACAAAAATATAATCTGACTGTCTGTTTCAGTTCTATTATCTATTAACCCTTCTCTTGCTGAATGTTAAAATACATTCTCCTTCTTTACCCATGCCTTGTTGTATAATCACATATATCTTCACGGGGTACAAGTATTTCGCTTGGCAACCACTGTTGTGGATTGCACTGGTTGCACAATTAACTTGTAAATAGTGCAGACCCTGATGAGACAGCTCCTGCAGGAGCTGTCTCATCTGGGTCTTCACTATTTACAGGTAGGTATATTGATGTGAATAGCAAGCGAAGGGTTAACCCTTTCAACACTGAAATGCCAAGCGAGGAATAACCCATCAGCGTTTAACAATAGAGTCCACTAAGTACCTTAGTACGAAAGGCTTAAGCCTGCTACATGATTTCGAATGATAAACAGTGTAGACCCTGATCAGAGGGCTCCTCCAGGAGCCCTGTGATCTGGGTCTATACTGTTTGCCACCCCCAGTTCAATGTATGCCTTGGATTCAAAGGGTTTATACATATATTGTGCAAAGTATATGTACCAATAGTGTTATAGTACTTGTTAGAGCGAGAGAAATAATAGAGGTAATCATGACGCTGATACAGATTGACTCTAACAGTAGTAGATTATCTAAAACTGTATACAACATACTTAAGTGCCAATCGGGATACAAAGAAAAATAGCGGTCTAGTGATTTCTGCCTACATGTAATTATAGGTGGCAATTTTAATGAACGGTGCTTTAACTCGCTAGTGTTCGTTCTCATGATCATCATTGTTATTATTTTAGAGTCACTTCTGTTGTGTTGACATTGGGATAATGATATCCTGTGGTATATTATATGTCTTGTAACTACATTAAAACAGACACCGGAAATTATTTTTCAGATACTACTGTCAAAAGCAATATATGAGTAAACAGTAAAACCTCTCTATAACGGCCACTAAGTTACATCAAATTGTTTTGTGTTAAAGAGATGGTGGATGCTTAAAGCAATGTGAAATAAAACAGAACGCTCCTATAGGAGCGTTCAGTTTTACTCTCACCTTGCTTTAAGTAGCCACCTGTCCTAAATACCAAATATTTAACACACTTTAGTGGCCGTTATAGAGTGATTTTACTTTATAATATTTCCGGAATTCACTTTGTAAAAAATGTTTCTCCGTGTAATTGTCCAGGTATCCGCGATCTGGTTAGCAAACACATAAAGGACACGCTGAGCAAGTCGGGGTCCCATAAGGACCCAAACTGTTTGACACACATCCAGTCAATAGTTTCTCAAAAGCTGCATCGATGCTGTAAAACATGCACCAGATGGAAATTGACCAGATATTTGTTTTCACGACATGATATGGGCCCATGCAGCTTATGCAATTCTGAAAACAATACAAATGGCGTCAGAACCAAAACACTTCGATTATTCGAACACTAAAATACGTATTATTATCGACCTTTAAGACAGGTGGCAGCTTAATGCATGGTGAACGTCACGCAGAAAGCTCCTCTAGGAGCTTTCTGCATGACTTTCACCATGCATTAAGCAGCCACTTGTCTAAAAGGGTCTAAATTCTTCTATACCGAAAATTCGGATAATCGAGGTTTTACTGTACTGAGAAAACATATCATGCAAACGTCTTTCTCTCTCTTTCATAAAATCAGTGAACTAATATTGTTTTTCATTAAAACTCCTGATGGAGATATCCCCTACACATACAACAGCTGACTCGCATTTACAAACAGTTTCGCTCCAGATGAGACGCCGAGTGGCCTGGCTTCTCATCAGGGCCCAGGCTGTTTCATCTTCGATCAATATTTTCTGAAAAGCGGGACTAGATAACATCGAATCAGTTTCAAGTTGGAGTAGACATTATATGGAACATAATACAGTAGAACATAACATGGGTGTCTTTATAAGCAGGTGGTTGCTTAATGCAGGACAAACGTAATGCAGAAAGCTCCTCCAGGGTCTTTCTGCATTAGATGTGTCCTGCATTAAGCTACCACCTGCATCTAACACCCAGAATTATACATCTTTTAGGTGGTCGCATTAGCGGGGTTTACTGTATTTGTTATCAATCTTAGGGTCCAATTGGCGCACAATAAGCTTGAAAATAAATATTCACTAATTTAGACTAGTCAAAATTGAGATATGTTTCCGGCGATTAATATTACACCGGTGGCCACTTTTGACATTTATAGTAAAAGCAACTAGCGATAAATCTATATAAAAGTCAAGGTGAATGTAAAGTGTGTACTATGTATTTATATACAGTAAAACCCTCTAAAACGGAATTTAGGTAAGTATCAGTATTGGTATTTTGGTAGCTGCTTGCTTAATGCATGGTGAATGTCGTGCAGAAAGCTCCCAAAGGAGTTTTCTGTATAAATTGTATCCAGTATTAAGTCACCGCCTATATTTGAGACCAGTATCTACCCTTATTTGTTCGTTAGAGGGGTTTTACTATACGTGTTTTAAATTATTTTCTCCAAACTTCTACATTTTATCCCCTGATCAGCGGGTTATAAGGTGTCGGGTAACATACAGTACCCAAAGAATGCTATGCATTGTTTGCCTGTTAGAATTTGAACTGGGAAAAGTCGGAACCCATGTCCTGCGTCCTACCACTGGGTCATTACTACAGCAGTGGTCTAGGTCTACGCTAGTACATTTCTAATATTTTAGTGAGAACTGATATCATTAGTTGGTTATATCACCAGCATACTGCTTTTTTAAATTTATATAGGCATCCACTAAGTTTGTATAGTAATATATAATAGACTGATTAAGTATTGAGATAAGACAGTGGCTCATGTGTAGCCAAACTGTTTGACACTCGGCTAGTACGATGTAGTTTCTCAAATGTTTGCATGGAACTATACCGTAACGTAAACAAGGTAACAAACTCCAGATCGCAGTTCGGCCATGTACTAAAGGATTCACTGTAAAAACGGTACAGAAAGGTCATTGCTTTGCCCACACTATTTCACAAAATTGACGAGGCAGATTTCCCGTCGGTGTGCTTATGAAATTCCACATTGAATCGTAAACATGAATTTTCTGGTAGCGATTTTAATAACCGCCTTGGGTGAAATAACTATTATTCCCATATGATTTATATATCACATTGATGTTTGTCGTTGTATACAACCTAGTAGTGTCGTTGTATATAACAGAATCTCGCTAATGCGACCACATAATGTGTAACACAGTTTGCAGGTCAAACGTAATGCAGAAAGCTCCTGTGGATACCGTTTGTCCTGTATTAAACTACCAACTGTTTTAAAAACCTTGGATGGGCGTAATAGGGAGACTTCACTGTACAACGTTGGTGAAGGGGAGTGGTACAATGCTCATCGATCGATGAGTGTCATAATGATGCGGGAGTTTGTCTAAAGGAAATTAAAACCTTAAGAGGCGTGATGACCTTCTGGATGCCATATTATCGGATATTCCCTTAACCGAAGGGTATAGTTTTATGCCACACCCTTCTCTCCATGTGTGCGTTATGTAAATAACCATGCTATTGAATTATAACTTATTTACTTCAATGCTCGTTCCCAATGTATTCGTTTTTGTTTGCTTAATGCGTTCTAATTACGTTCTTTCTTTTCCTCTTTTCAGCTTATTGATCGGAATGTTAACCATTTCTTCGCTAACTGCTACCTAACTCGCATGTGCCAACAACTTGGCTCCAAATAAGATACATGTACCCCGGCGTCTCACCTGGGCATAGATTATCTAACAACGAATAGCTTGATCGAATGGAAAGTAGTTAAACTTTCACAATATTCAACTATGAGTACACATTGATGTGTACAGCAGGGTAAGGGTTAAGTTTCTCACAGAAAATATTCGCGTAGATCATGGTTAATTATGACAACAAATGCATTAGTTATATTCCTACAAGTAGGATGCATTGCACCGTTCACACCTAATAATTCTGAAACATAACCAGTGGTTTCAAATTGCAAATGGTTTAGATTCGTTTGATTTAAATACGCCTGACTAACATGACGAGCCTCACTGATAACCTAACTTAGTTAGAGTGTGACACTGTATTTTTAATTTTGTAGACTAGCATATAGCTCGTTGAAACAGTTTGATGGAAAACGGAATAACCGTTTGGTGATTGTATAGCACTCAAAAGGTTAAATACCACTAAATCTAAAGCGAACAGCTGCATTATCCAATAGAGGCGCTCAGCGAAATCTTCTACCGCAGGGCGCACATGTAGGCTCTGTTTGGTTCTCTGTATACTGTAACAGTTCGGATTTACCATTAGACTACGGATGTTCACTATACATAGATGTTTTAAAGGAGATGAACTGTGAAAGAAAATTATTGTGAAATACTAAACTGAAGTAGTTTTGGACAATGCGATAGTTGCACATTGCTACAGAACTGTTCAATATCAGCAACACAATATGTGTGAGACAATCCTTATAAGTTATTGTAAATTATCTTTATAAAATTCATATTCCGATGTGAAATGGACACATGCTGGTGGACTTATATATTGTAGGTATGATAATAGAATGTGTGCAAAGTTATTAACCGCTGACAGTCGTTGTCAATCTTCTGAATTTTTTTTCCAAAGCTGTGTACAATTCTTATCTGATCTAATGACTGTATTACATTTGTGCCAAATGAAATAAAAAATATACGTTGTTTCGCCTTATGTAAGGTTTGATAAGCGGTAGATGTGGCATACTTATTGTTAAAGGATTCAACTTTCCATCTTTGACGGATACTGCTTAATATGTATTCTCAAATATAAACACACCTATACATGGATGGATACTGACCCAAAAAGTTTTAAAATGCATTTGCTTAGAATAACTCAATTAAACGGCTTTTGTGTAATTGTGTCTATTTTACAGTTGCAAATATCAGCTGAAAACGTAAATGGTTTAACGATTGGTGAAATTGTCCCGCATAAGAAGGAAACTCAATTTACTTACAGCAGTGACTTACAACACAATAAAAATGGGAACACTGACAAATTAGGAATCTTAAAGACCGGTGATGTGACATCTAATCAAGTTTCTATGATTAACCGATACGGGGAAATGTCCCATAAACATAACAATGACAATTCACGGCAATCCATGCCCCAAACAGTTAATCACCAGCTTAATTCTAAATTCCGATTTAATAAACAACAATTTAGAACTTTTATCAACAACGCGACATTTTCTACGGTAATGGATTCGACAGGTATATCAAAGACAAGCCGTGCAAAACAATTGTCGCCTATGCTTAACACCATCCGGTCTAATATTGGTTCAAGACAGCAGGTGGTAAATCACACAGCAACGGCGACTAAGCGAAACATTCAATTTAGCGATATTAACAAACGGATATGTAAATTGCTCGGAACAGGACAAAATTGTGATGATTCAATTGGACGGTGGACAGAGGACATATCGGATGTGCCTCGTAGCCGGAGTAAAGAGAACGTTTCTGACGAACACTTTAGTTCAAAAGCATTAGATATACATAAACGAGACGTATACAATCAAACGGTACACAGCAGTGTAAACGCACCTTCACCGGCGGACGTTCACAAACATCTTCGACTGTTGTATAGAACCACACTTAACATTACAGTGGACATGAGTAATCCTAATGACACATATGAAGCCAGGTACCAGTGTCTTGGATTATTACAAGAATTGTTTGAAAACGTTACAGGTAAGGGATTACTTCTTATTTATAAAAGACAGCAAGTTATGAAAGCAGAAAATAGAGTACCAAGAATCAGTGTAGAATATATCACTATACAATGGCAAATTATGACGTTTGGAAATAGAGTAACAACAATCAGTCTAAAGTATATCACCATACAATGATACGTTAGGAAGTCTGGAAACAGCGTAGAAATAATGAGTCTAGTATACACCCATACAAGGCTAAAATACAGTAGCAAGAATAAGTCTACTAAAGTAGTATATATTAACAAACAATGGCAATGTGTGAAGGCTGAAAATAGAGTAGCAATAATTTTTCTAGAATATATCACAATACAATGGCAAAATATGATGACTGGAGATAGAGTAGCAGAAATCAGTATAGTATATATCATCATGCAATAGAATTTTGTGCATGGACATACCGTCATACATTTTGTGTTTACCATATGTTACCTTTCTGTAAAACCAATAAAGGTTATTATGGGTCTGCGTACCAAATCGACTCAATATGTACCTTTTGGAGGATTGATGATGAAAATATTTTATTAAAAGAGCAGCCTGACCAGTCTCTGCTCTATTTGCTTATAACATAATATAAATATGATTATCCTTTTCCTCCATAGGCTATTTTTAGATACAACCTCTTTGGATGTATCTACCGAAAAAGGAGTATTAACTAGAGAAAAAGATTTTGCTCAGAATTTTGTAATTTGAAATCATTGTGATAAATAGAGCAGTTGATCCTATAGGAGCAAATGCTCTTTTTTATTATAATGGTTTCAACAGGTGACTTATAGAGAGGCGTAGAAAGGCATATTTATAGAGGAAAGGGTTATACAGCTTCTACTATGGCATTTCCTTGTTTGTTAAGCCGTTATAAAATCCGCTGATTAATATTCTTACATTAATTACTGCTCATTTGAATATTCATGAGATAAAGGGCTAATTGTTTAGCCCCGCTTCATCTCATTTTCATTTACTCAGTACAGTGTTCGTTATGATGTTGCTGTAGTACGTATTGCCATAGTTTCAGTATGTTTGCAGTTAAAACTGATACCTGCTCAGATTTGTTTAATTAACCGCCGTTTCCCTCATACAGTGAATCCTCGTTATACCGGCATTCGTTACAATGGCACCCTCGGTATATCGACACTATGCATTGAAACAAAATTACCGTTAACTCTTTGAAACAGCCACTGAATAAATAGGTGCAATGCCAATAGCACAGATGATTGCTTAGGGAGCTGTTTGCACTTCTTGTGTTCTGCATTAAGCGATCACCTGTTGGTACTAGTTTACAACTGGCCAAATGGTTCCTTTCATATTTAAACGTCAACCTCGTTGTATCAGCACAATGTCTGGAAACGAACACTTCCGTTGTAACGAGGGTTCACTGTATAAATGCATTTTCATACATTTGCAAACAGAGTCTGCTCTGTTTGTTAATGTAGTTTGATACTTCTGTTTCTTTAGTTCCCTAAATGGCCACGAGGGTGCCGCCTTCCATATTTTATTATTCCTGTATTTGGCCATGCATATTCAGTAGTTATTGAAATGTGGAATAAACATAGAACAGGGAAAGGGTTAAGTTGTGTGATTATCAAACAGGCTGAATTCTGACGAGACGTTGGATGACTTGATATATCTGGATCCAGTATGTTTGAAAATGCGAGTCTGGTCGTAATGGGCGATATAATGTTATTATGTGAAGTAACTTAACATCCCAGAAAACAAATGCGCATGCTATTATTCTACAATCATAAACAAGTGTGATAAACCCTTTATTTCAGGAATATTCGTGCAAGAAATAATGATACCAATTACATTAATTCAGTGATTTTTTTGTAATGGGCCTATGGACAAAGTATGTTTTTATTGTGACAGAAACTGTAGAATCAGATCCATATTATATCCAAACAAACAGAGCAGACCCTGATCGGACGTCTCCTATAGCAACCGTCTGATCTGGGTCTACTCTGTTTGCAAAGGCGTAGAAAGGCGTATTTATGGAGTAAAGGTTTAATTGAATCAAAGGCTTACGGCGTATCATCGAAAACAACTATATATGTTGTAAGTTGTTCCTTGTCTTGCGTCATTTGATATTAAGGAAATTATCATGCCTAAGCTTGTAATCAACAATGTAGAACATATTTCATGACATGCATGTACTTTACAGTCTAAACTCTAAGGGTATCATTCATATTATGCATATTTCACATTTCTAATAAAATTTAAACTTTTTCAGTGCGGAAAACGAGTCACTAATATCCTCTGCAAATAGTGTAGGCCAGATAAGAAAACCATATGGTTTACACTGTTTGTCATGTTACACTTTTATGTAAGGACTTCTCTGAATATTCACGGTAAGATTGACCTGTTTACATTTTGGAAAAGTCCATCTGGAAATTCAGCGTTAATTTAAAACACTAAAAAGAATTATGAGCACGATCTGGTGCATAAAGCACATACTAAATCATATACAATTACAATTCTGGCTCGCCAAAATAGTTTCTATGTTTGTATTACTTTTAAATGTGTTTAATGTCTTCTGTTGTTAAATTTACATCGCTGGTGTGCATTATATGCATATTATTTTCTGAAAATAAAAACATAAAACCCCTACAAACCAAACAGGAATGTGCAATCCAGATACCCTCTGTTTATTTCAAGCAATCATGACGCGTGTGCATTGTGTTTCTTCTTATATGGGTGTTGTGTTTATATGCGTGCACGCATACGTGTGCTTATGTGTGCGTACATATGTGTGTGCGTGTGTGCGTATGTATTGTGGAAATCGCGACCAGACTGATATTTGCA
Organism: Azorinus chamasolen; assembly: GCA_963576725.1. Taxonomy (NCBI): domain Eukaryota; kingdom Metazoa; phylum Mollusca; class Bivalvia; order Cardiida; family Solecurtidae; genus Azorinus; species Azorinus chamasolen. Next base: position 37,029,510 of record OY755247.1, on the reverse strand, counting down.
AAGAGCTATGATCTAGAGACGTAGACATTGTTTGTATGCAAACGTGTAGCTTATATTTACACATCTTCATACAAGTCCATCCCTGACATGATTTCCCCTTTTTATACATTGAATTGTCTTCTCAGTTGGGCAAGGTGTCATAGTCATAGGCCCTAATTAAAGTATCGCTAATGCTCCTATGATTACTCTGCATAACCTGCCTTAAACAGCTACATGTTTGAACCCTTTCCTTGATGAATATTCATAATTATATGAAATAATGACGTCATGAATATTAATAAGATTATTTTTGTATAATGGCTTATGGACACATGACATTTTGGCCCAGGAAGAAGCTGTAAAATCATATCTATATTGCACCATAAGCAAACAGAGCAGACCCTGATCAGCCGTATGATCTGGGTCTACTCTGTTTGCAGATGCGTCAGAATGCGCTTACTTAAGGGAAAGGATTACAAATCCAGAATTATGCCTATTTTGAATGGTCGTTTTTTGATGCATTACTGTACTATAAGAATGTGTTTTGTCTGTATAGATTCAATTTAGTATTTGTTTCACGGTTATATTATACTATGCAAAGGGAAACGTCTTCTTACTGTACTGCTCATACTCTGAAAATGATCATATTGCATTACAGACAGTGTGTGTCCTGATCAAACAGTAGGTCTGTTATTAGGTACATGTGAATGATTTTAGTCTATCGAAGGACGGAGAAAACGTAATCACATCTTCGTGTGAGTGGCAATCAGTGAAGACCCTGACCGGCAGTCGCGTTTGGAAATCACTGGCTGATCTTGATCTACAATGTTTGCATGGTGATGATGCCCATTTTTCTCACAGTGCAACTCATTTAATTGAAACGGCTAGAGTTGTTCTGCTGATCAAAATATTAACAAAGTAACTGAACATTAATGTCGTTTGAAGTTTCTTCTACGAGAATGTGTTACGCTTATTCCACGTCTAATTGAATACTACATATCATCGTGGCATCTGTCGCTGCGTTGAGTTTTGATTTCATTCATAAGGCGTGAATAACTATTTCCGAGATGCCACAGCTATAGCAAGACAAACGGCATTGCTTAATGGTATTTTTAATTTCTTGCGCGGTCGATCCTTTCAACAGATTGGCCTTTTCGTGTCAAAAGTGATCTATTGATATTGGCAGCGAATAGCGAATACCTGACACAACGTTTTAATTGTGGAGAATTTCTTGTCTGCCATTCATTTATCACAGAACTCACAGAACACAGCATAATGTAAGAATTCTTTCATGGCTCGGTGTGAGTTTTGATTAGTTTGGCAAATACGTGATGAAATGTCTGAATGTTAAGCGCCTTCGTCATGAAAAAACAATGTTCATAAATAATGTTCGAATCAAGCATTGCTAACCACATAATCAATATACCTACCATACAGAAATACAAAACCTAGTAACAAGCTGTATATCTAGATCAATGCTGGACGAACGATGTGCCGAAATCTCCCATAGCTGCATTACGTTTGCCCTGCATTAAGCAACCACCTATATTTAAAGACACCGATATTTCCTCATTTAGTGGCAGTGTTATAGAATATATAGGTAGTCTGTAACAGTTGACAGTTACACAGACTAATGATCACCTTGATTGCAATCAGGGCTGTAGTTAAAAGGGTATATTTTTAAAACCTTTGAGTGAGTTCATTACTACGAATATTGTACGAGGTGGACGCTTGGAGATATCATATTGTTCCTAATAAACACCACTACACTAATAACCGTCCAACTAAAACCCAGTATACTAACCATTAAATTTATAAAGAACTGCATATTGTTTGTTTCAAAATGCATGTATTACCTTTCTGCATTGGTTTCAGTTTGTATTAAAAATGCAGACTGACAGCACTGTAGAATGTTCCACGTGATTATTCTGCACTGCCTTCATTCTGCATTAAGGAACCACCTGTGTAAAATGCAGGGACTTCCTTGTAACCCTTTCCTCTACCAATACGCCTTTCTACGCCTTGGCAAACAGAGTATATCCATATTAGACGCTTCTATAGGAGCCGCCTGATAAGGGTCTGCTCTGTTTGCTTATGGAATAATGCAGATCTGATTCTATAGTTTCTACTTTCACATGTGTTAATATTTTTAATAACCTAATTGATATTCATGATGTCATTATTTCCTACATGAATATTCATGGAGTAAAGGGTTAAAACGTGTATCATCCCGGAAGCGTTTGTTAGAGACAATGCGGTATGTAATTAAGATCCAGTAAAACCCCTCTAATGCGTCCACTAAAATGAGGTGTAATTCTGAGTCTTAGAGGCTGGTGGTAGCTTAATGCATAACGGAATCATGAAGAAAGCTCCTGCCTGTAGGAGCGTTTTGCATTACTTTCATCCTGCATTAAGCATCTACCGGCAACCATATGCTTTTATAGACAACAATGTTTTCTCATTAAGTGGTCGCTTTAGAGAGGTTTTACTGTACATTGGTTTCAGACTTACGTATAGCTCCGATTACACTTAACATTCACACTGTCATCACTGAATATTATAATGGAATAGCACATCAGTGTTGATCTGTAGAGTCCACTAAGTATGAAAGGTGTAACTACCTATAGGAGTGACAAACAGAGCAGATCATGATTGGATGGTTCCTCTAGGAGTAACCATTAACGAGTGAATGAGAAATAATGACATATACCTTCTGTATTGGTTCTGTATTAAAGGCATACGATTCATTACTTATTTCATTAGTTTCATAAGTCTACCAAAGCCTCTTTTATCTACTTATCAATTTTGTGTAAATAAGCTATAGTTAATAGGCAAATAAATTAATAATTCATATCCGTTATGTTTTCGATACGCTAGTTTCTCTATTTGCCTGTAACCCTTTCATCGATAAATACGCCTTTCCACGCCTCTGTAAAAGTCACTTTTTGAAATCATTAAGATAAATAGAGCATTTACTCCAATGGTTTCAGAACTCTAAAATACTAATATTTTCCATTTTCTCTAGTTAATGCTCCTCTGTGGTAGATTTATATAAATAGGCTGGATCTAAAAATAGCCTATGAAGGAAAGGGTCAATATGTCGATCACGCATGTCGGTGTACTCCGGTATGTTTTCGCATACTATGTTACCGTCTTTGTTTTCATTTATAGCAAACTGTCATTTATTTTGGAATAGGTTATTTTGTATATTTATCTTAATTAATGTAAGACATATAGACTACAATACGCTATCAATACTTTTGATCGGCATTTCAAATGCAGAAAAACAAATGATGCGAAAAAATAATTGATAAATTTTCCTTATAATTGTTCACCCGTAATTTGACCTAAAACTGTATAAAACACTAGCCGTTTTTATGAACATTGGCTATACTAGTGTAAAATTTGTCATTACAGTAAAAACCAGCTAAACCGGACGCTACGTTTAGTATAAGTATCGGTCTTGCAGACAGGTGTCAGCATAATGCTGGGCTAACGTCATGCAGAAAGCTCCTCTAAGAGCTTTCTGCTTAACTTTCACCCTGCATTAAACAGCTACCTGCCAAAAAGTATCTAAATTATTCTCTTTTAGAGAAGTTTAGAGGTTTGTTTTTCTGTATTCGTGTTCGGTAATTAACCCTTCGCTTGCTATTCACGTCAATATACCTACCTGTAAATAGTGAAGATTCAGATGAGACAGCTCCTGTAGGAGCTGTCTCATCAGGGTCTGCACTATTTACAAGTTGATTGTGCAACCGGTGCACTCCACAGCAGTGATTGCACGGCGAAATACTTGTACACACTGAAGATATATGTAATTATACAACAGGGCATGTGTAAAGAAGGAGAAATGTATTTTAAAATTCAGCAAGAGAAGGGTTAATACGTACCTCATGCCATGCGACATGGTGCATACCGATACAGTTAGTGGTGTCTATTATAAGTCTGATAATGAACACAAAACCGTTGTGTTTTGTACACGAATTCTACAGGGGTTTACGAGTAAATCTCAGGTGATCAGAACCCTTATGTATGTAGGACATAGCATGTCATCATGGAAATTAATTAGCATATAAACATAGAACGTTTTTCAATTGCTTAAATTGTTAAATAGGATCTATATTATTACATACATTATAAGCAACCAAAGGAGTGTCTGACAGACAGTTCCGATAGGAACTGTCTGCTATGGGTCCAACTGTTTGCTGATGTGCAAACATGCGTGTATGTGGAGTAAAGAGCTGAATTATTTGATTGCACTCAGGTTTGCATTCCAGCATTATTTTTTCAGTTCGAAAATCGGTAAATTAGATTTATTGACAGTACTCTTAACCTTTACCATGCTGAATAAATAATTAAAACCGATTGCACGTGTTCTAGTTAATGCATTTATTAAACAAGATATTGCATAATTTCTTATCATTGAACACAAATGAGTACATAAAAACAGTACCTAACCTGACCAAAGGACTCCTTTAGAAATCATTTAACCAGGATGTACACTGTGTGTAAATGTCTTACATTCTCGACTCCCGCATGTTAATGGTTAACAATTGCTTCTAAAATAGGACACGTTACCAATCCACAGAGACCGGGAACACTTTTCCTATTATGGAATAGACAGCATTTGGAACGGGTCGTTATGTTGGAAATGGTTGGCTTGTAGTGTGAATGGTTATATTGAATGTGCACAGTTTAGTTTACTCTTCTCTGATTTTCACCCTTACAATACTGCATTGGACTTTTCCAAAATTCAAACAGTTCATATTTATGGTGAATATGTACGAATGTGTGACATGACAAACAATAAATACCGTAATGAGAGGGATTACTGTGTGCAAAGGACATAAGTGACTCGTGTCCCGCACTACAAGGGTTAAGCACTTGTCTGCTAAGCGTGACCTGCCATTTACAAACAGTTAGGAACCAGATGAAACGCCGAGTAACTCGGTCTCTTATCAGGAACCAAGTTGTCTGACACTCGGTCAACACTATCGCAATGGTTTAAACGAATTGGACGTAAATTGTACGTTGTCTGGGTTTGAGCCAACATTATTGTTACAACAGGTTAAGGGTTAACCTCCATTAGATTGACGAAATCTTGTACGAAGTTGTGCTTAAAATGTATAATATCCAGAAGAATATCGGCTCAATCAAATTTAGATGGTAGTTGGTGTAAAGCTTATAAACACCTATACAGCAGTTTAAGACACACAAATATATCCTGGAGAAACTTGAGATAAGATGTATATATTAAAATGTTTATTTCTCCACCAAGCCTTATGATGCTGCCTATAATTGTAGGCGAATATCCAAGACTGTTTTATTGTTAGCAGCACGGTAGAGTGTGGCGGGGAACAAACGCCGTTAATCGACCACCTCAATGTACTGTTACCGCTTTCAAATGTATATAGGTCCCACTTCAGAAGAAATAATTATGGTAAACAAACTGCAGAAGGTACTTGTGATCAATGTTGAACTCGATTTCTTTTCAAATATTGTTGAGTCAAAGATTATGCTATATATAGGAATTGCACTGCTTTATGTGTTCTTATTGACATTGTGATTTATATCTTATTTGTAAAACAATCTTAAGATGTGAAAGTCTTTACATTAATGTATTATAGGGCAATTATCTCAGAAACTGTGACTATTAATGGTAGACAAAGCAGTCTGGATAGACAAATAAACGAAATTGCATTATTCATGAAACACTCAGTCTATGGAACCATCATTTAAATACCATGACTGAAGGACAAGCTGTTCATAGATATATATGAAACGTTGTCTCTGAGGAACTATTTTAAGAGTTTGTTTCTGTCTCTTGTGTCGCACATTGAAAAGATCTACAGTAAAACCTGTCTTAAACGACCTGAAAAAGGAAGGCTTATTGTAGCTTAATGCAGGTCAAAAGTAATGCAGAAAACTCCTTTAGACGGTTTCTGCATTACGTTTGCCCTGCATTCATCAATCATCTGATGTTTAGTATTCATATCTCCAATCAATAACATGTCGATTCTACTGTACACTGGTTTATTGTACTTCCAAAGATAGTGTGATAATAAAGACATTAATAATTCAGAGCTCCAGATGAGATGCGTACATCAAAAATGTTCAAGTATAACTTCTTTATTTCTCCACCAAACCCGATATTGTGATCACCCGAAGAGACGATTCTAAGGAGAGGTCACACCATAGAGTTTGTGGAGAAATGGCGATCTTAGTGCTAGAGTACGCACGTGCATCTGTTGCTCTTACTATATTGTAACTGTCCTCACCCTGACGGAGATTGCACTCAAGAAGCTTAGCAACTCGGTTTCTCATCACAATCCAAACTTGTTCACAGTCAGTCAGTATTTTCTCACAGGCCTGGCTGATTTTGAAGTTAAACGTTCAGCGTTGCTTGACAATGGGCAAAACATTTCCCGAAAACTGCAAATCGTTTGAGCATGATAAGAGTTAACCCTTTACAGCAAAGCCCCTATAAACCGGGTATGTAATTTAGTATACATATCATTATTGGAGACAGGTGGTAACTTAATGCAATATGGAAGCCATGCAGAAAGTTCCCCCAGGAGATTTCTGCATGACTTTCACACTACATTAAGCAGCCAACTGTCTTAATTTATATACATTTTGCTCTAATATAATTCCGATTTAGATGAGTTTTATTGTACTCTGTGTATATTCATGAAAGAAATATTTGCATTATGTATATTAAATCAATTGTTGTAATATCATGTTTACACATGAATAGTTGACCATGGTAGAAGCTGTAGAATCATATCTATATTATATCATAAGCAAAGAGAGCAGACCCCGACCAAACAGCTCCTACATACATGTAGCCATCTGACCTGGGTCTACTCTGTTTGCAAATACTTAGAAAGACGTATGCATGGAGTTAACGGTTAACCCGTCTCTTGCTGAATTTTAAAATACATTTCTGATTCGTTACCCATGCCCTGTTGTATAATTACATATATCCTCACTGTGTACAAGTAGTTCGCTGTGAAATCACTGCTGTGGAGTGCACCGGTTGCACAATCAACTTGTAAATAGTGCAGACCCTGATGAGACAGCTCCTGCAGGAGCTGTCTCATCTGGGTCTTCACTATTTACATGTAGGTATATTGACGTGAATAGCAAGCGAAGGGTTAAGTTAGTTGTATTTTATGTTATCGTTTATCTATTACAGACGATGAAAATACGTACTGCGACACCAGTTGGGATAGATATTCCTGTTGGCCTCGAACATTGGCTGGCACGAACGCAACAATCCCATGTCCCAGTTATCTGCGTGGAATCACTGATGCAAGTAATTACGTTTAGTTTATAGCAATATGTTTTATAACCAATATATATCTTTTATTTAACCCTTATGGTGCTAAACTCGGTTGATTAGCATTTTATCCAGAATGATGTCTTATGAGGAGCCAAACCGTTTTTGGGTGAAACTCTCTAAAGCTGCTGGCCAATTTACGAATCAGACGTAGGATACACATGTAAAATATCGTTGTTGTTCCATTTTCTTCAACATGATAAGGGCCGAACTGTATGTGTTTGGCTCATAGACTCATGTAAGTCTTGTTTGCTCAATGTAAGTGCATTCAGTTTGGCAAGACCATCGGCTAATAGAGCTAATTAACCCTTTCCTTCATACAAACGCAATTGCAAACATAGTAGATCCATATCAAACGGAATTTGATAGTTATGTTTCTTTACTCTCTAAAATGGCTACAATGTCCCACCTTGCATAATTATTTCTTTTATAACAATTTGGTCGATGAATATTCAGTATTTATTGAAATTTGGAATAAGCATAGGACATGGAAAGGGTTAAACCTTTCTTACGTTTATCTCCGTATACTATCCCGTTATATATAGACCGAACAGGTGATAAATTTAATGACCTCACTATCTGTCTCTTTGTTATGTTATACTACCATCACAATAGAATGTTGTCCGAATATCGACTGTATGAGACAGATATCGAGACGGTAATGAGTAGCAGATAGCCACGTTGTGTGGCACGTTTGTTTATATTAGCAACCGGACAAGTTTGCCGTCACCACTAATCTTAATTATAAAGAGCTTATCAAAATGACTACAATGTGTGGTATTATCCGTTACTCTGCAAAGTGTGACCTGACTTGCGTTTGTACACAGTTTCAATTCAGATGAGATAAACTTGGCATCCCATCAGAATCAAAGCTTACTGACACTTGGTCAGTAGTCTCTCAAAGACGTGAAGTAATCGGAAGCAAGTCATAATAGACACAGAATAAAGGTTCAGCAGGTGTAAACAGCAGAGAGTAAATGTTAATCCTTTAATCCATAAGTACGCATTTCTACTCAATTGAAAACAGAGTAGACACAGATCAGACGCTGATATGGGAGCTGTCTGATCAGGGTCTACCTGTTTGCTTATGATATAATATATATATATGACTGTACAATTTCTGTCATGGTCTACAATAACAATTAGTCTAATTGATATTTATCATGCCATTCTTTCTTACATGAATATTCATGGAGGAAAGGATTAAAAGTCCTGTTTACCAATGAGTATACACACTCATTTATTTTACAATCATATAGTGTTTGTTACGTTCATATAAGAACCATTGAACAGGACAATACATGATGCCGACCTCGTCGGAGGAGCGTTTACTCGGCCACTGTCATCCTAATGGACTACAATTCTTCTATGATACTGCAAAGTAAATATTGATAAAGATTTGATTTATAACAAGCAAATAAGTCGTTTGACTTATTACAACATTGTTCATTCATTGACAATAATCATCATAAATATTTTATAGCGAATGTACCAATGTTGTGTAGTCTCGTCTGGAATATGTCGCGCCACAGAACAGAATAAACAATCATTTGAATACGTGTTTGACGAGTCAAATCAATCAGGTGACAGTCATGGGATGAACTAGACGAGACCTGTTCGATACAGACGCTATTGACGTCACTATATTTGGCGAAATCTGGCGGCATTTTAAGAGAAATAATTTAATCTATCTTGCGTGACAGTCAAATAAAGTAGCTGGGGAGACAATAACATATGTTCCGTCGATTCTCCGTTTCCATATATGTCACTGAAAACAACGATACATAAATACTACACGCCGAGAGCCTAGCTGAATCAAAATGTAATATATGCACAGTGACTATAGTCGTTCGCAGACATGCTCCGCCGAAAAATTTAGAATTGTATAGTTTTGATCCATTGTGATAGAGAATTTTATCACAGTAGAGGCAAATTCTCTTTTCATCACAATAATGTCAAAAACTTACTTATACAGACGCGTCTTATGAGGGAATTGGTTAAAACTTACACGATAAAACAAACCGTTTATCAAACCTCACTTAGCTTTCTATTTTGTTCCATTTGGCCATTCTAATGTTTCATCTTTCTTTGATATTACGTATGTACGTAAGTGCGTATCGCTAGCTACGCCCCTGCATGCATTGCAATATGCTCTAATGAGATATTTCGCAAAGTATAATCAGTATATACCATCCTCCTAGTGGATTACGCCATATGTTACATTGGTGTCTAGATAATGGCTTCACAATAAATGTCTTTACTTACCGATACTTTAATTAATTCCATAGAAACTGTTCCGAATAAACATGTTTCCTCATTTGTACGTTGCAGTCCGTAATCACATGCCTTCGGATTATGTATTTAAGTATGTGTACAGAAAAAGTAATCAACAGTCGAAATTAGATTATGTTTCCAAAGTACGCATTCATTTGAGCCATAATACACTCCATTTGTACACATTGGACTATTTTGGTGGCATTATGGTAGTACAGCAATTTAATAAAATAGCTGCGGGTGGCATCTGTTTTACATAGTTTCCATTTTGCACAGTACTCTATAAAGACAAATATATAGTTAAGACCATTCTGCAGTTGTGATTTAGGCAGAGAAAACGTTTAATATCAATTTTTGTTGATGTAATGTTTTGTATCGCTGTGATGTGTTTTTCTGAATTCAGAGAATGCGACAAAATTCTGCCATGAGAACGGTACGTGGGCGGGGAAGGCAGTCTATAATGCGTGTATCGCGAGCGAAGAGGAACCGTTGCCAATAGATATGGAGGTAAGAGGACTTTCATATATGGTGTAACAGACAGTGGGATATGTTATCCGATAAATTCATCTGTGCTTCAATTGCACAATTCAACTGTGTGTTCACGATTTTTCTTCTAAAATGAATCTAAATGGTTGACAATTTGACACACCGTACTTAACCCATTTCTTCATCGGCTATTTTTTAACACAACCTTTTTGAACAAATCTACGAAAAAGTAACATTTACTAGCAAAGGACAAACCTTTAGAATTGTGCAGTACTGAAACCATTGTGGCAAATAGAGTATTTGCTCCAATAGTTTCCAAATGTGACTTTTACAGATGCGTAAAAAGGCGTCAATATGAAGGAATGTGTAAAGGTAATGTCAATGCATGTTTAGTGTAATTGCGATATGATGGGTGTAGAAATATATACCAAGGCGTTTCTCCCACAAAATCGATCAAAACAGAATATTTTAATTACATGTTTTATATCTGTTTTTGCATTTATAAATACAGTGAAACCTCTCTATAACGGACGCTAAATTACATCAAGTATTTTGTGTTAAAAGCAGGTGGCTGCTTAAAGCAAGGTGAAACAAACCACAACGCTCCTATAGGAGCATTCTGTTTTACGTTCACCTTGCTTTAAGCAGCCACCTGTCCTTAATATCAACTAAATAACACAATTTATTGGCCGTTAAAGAGAGGTTTTACTGTATAGAGATACGGATTACCGTGCGTACTGAAATTCTAAATCAAAATTTCTTCAACAAACCCTATGTTGTGGCCACTATTTAGAATCTTCTCCAAGAGACTACTATATGGGGTTTGGTGGAGAAAAAAGGAATGTGTTATTTAATGTAGGCATCTTATATGAACCTCTGTTAATACATTACGCCAAAATGCGGTGCTAATAATAGTATGACCAGCAATCATAGTACACTTACCATTAACCAACTTGTTCTCGCATTGTCTACAGAAATGTGTCCAGATTCTTCTTTTAACCCCAACTATTCTTTCATGTTTAAGGGGCACACCAAACAATATTTTACCTTCTTTAAGACATTGACATCGATGGGTTCTGCAAACAGTGCAGACTCTGACCAGAGGGATCCTGAAGGAATCCTCTAATCAGAGCCTGCAATTTGTTTAAAATATTTGCCTAGTTACTGTTTAAGGCACACTGACAATAAATGGGATAACACCGACACTATGACCTTCAATAAATGAACTATTTTAGGCAGCAACCTTTTCATTCAATCACCGTATCCGTCTCAAAGAAGTAAACTAGTAACATATAGCAGTGACACTTCCATACTGTGTTTGGCAGGCGGTATCGAAGAAGACAATGAATGAGAATATCGAACACTACAGCCACTTTTATTAACCACCCCGCTATGTGCTACCTGTCTTGCATTTGCAAGCAACTTGGCCACAGACGAGTCACCGGGTACATCGGCGTCTCACAGTATTTAACTCTTTCCTCCATAAATACACCTTTCTACGCCTCTGTAAAAATCACCAGTTGAAACCATTGTGATAAAAAGAGCATTTGCTCCTATAGGAGCAAATGCTCTATTTATCACAATGGTTTCAAACTACACAATTCTAACATTTTCCTTTTCTCTAGTTAATGCTCCTTTTCTGTATATTTATTCAAAGTGGTTGGATCTAAACATAGCCTATGAAGGAATGGGTTAAGCTGTTTGACGCCCGGTAAACAGTTTCTCAAGAGTGTGATCGAATGAGAACTGGTCGGAATTTAACCAGATCCAAACTTTAGCAGATATTATGTTTTTCACCACATTTTAAGAGTTAACCATAAATACGTCTTTCCACGTTTTTGCAAATATAGTAGACCCAGATCAGACGGTTCCTGTAGTTTGCTCATGATATACATTGTAATTCTACAATGTCTGTCATGTCTGAAAATGCCTGTTCAATTAATCTAATTAGTAATCATGTTATCTTTCATTTAAAGGGTTAACGACACGTTTGTCTGACACCTTTGACATGCATAATGCTTCCATCATTTATAAACAGACTCAGTTAAGTAGGCGTATAAGAGGGACGTTATTTTATTCAGTTTAAAGTGTGTTTTTAACTTTATTTTAACGATATCATAAAAACTATACTGACATAAAAAACTGCACAGTTTCTTAGGATATACATGTAGATGATTTGTGAAAGAAATGTAGACAAATGTGGTATCCAATTTTTTAAAATTATCCTAATCAAATTTGGGTAAGCACTAGTACTGTTTTATGCCTGAATATAAGCAGGAGTTACGCTTAAACAATAGAAATTTGTATGCTTTCTAAGTGTTAAACTGCCTTCAGGTTTTTGACACCAAAATCTGCACACTTGCTTAAGATGTACATTTCTAAATTATTTGTAGGCAAATGAGGTTTCAAATTGTTTGAAAATATTTTCTTTACACGATTCATTGTTCCCTAATCAAATTTGGATAAACATAAGTACATTGTTTATGCCTGAAAGAAGTAAGGGTTAATCTTAAAATATGAAAATATGTATTGTTTTCTAAGTGTTAACTTGCCATCAGGTTTTTGTTCAACAATATGAACATCAATCAGTATATAGTATGTAAATATTATGTATTCCTCTTCCGCGTACTAGATCAAGTATTCTCAAAAGCGTTGATCTAATGTAACGTCTTATCGCGTCGAGGGATGTGGCATTCAATTCAAGTATTAAGGCGGCAGTAAAATCGTTGATATTTTGACGCCTGGCTTTTGTCTGGCTCTCCACTTAAGCAAGTCACTTCTTTTCAGTGTGGTTCATTTTTAGAGAGCAAACCGGCCATGACTTGATCTTAACGTAATGTCTGTCGAGATGATTTCAGATAGATATGTATGGCAGTGTTTGGCCTTGCGTTGTCATGCATGAAAAAAAACAGGGTTTTGTTGTAGGTATGGAACATCTACTAGGCGTAAAACACATCTTTTAACATAACATTGGGCATTTAAATTCCCATAAATAACAATCTTTGTATTTCTACTGACCGCGATACATCCGCAGAGTATACTGATTACCCCTCCGAAACGATCTCGCTCGAACAATCAGTTATGGAAAACCCGTTCCCAATTTCGAATATATACACGAACGCTGACTTCAGCAGTACTAAGATTAAAATGCGATTCGCCACTACAGAGTACTCTTGACCTCATGGAACAATTTCAACGGATATAACGGCGGGCAACTACGATGTCGATTATTGAGGATCTGGCCAGCGCATAATCTCTCGTAGCCCTTAACGGATTGGTATTGGTCCGATTTCTGTTTAAAATCTTACCTGCCGACTTATTTCCTGTTCTATTCTAGATATTGTTGCATGTTAAACCTTTGACGCAAATGCGCGAACGCCATGTATCTATCCCGACATGCCAATATCACCTTCGGCCTGCCGGGTCTTGGAAGATCTCTTACGTTTTAATCTTTCGGTGGCAGTTAAACTGCATGGCGACATCGGCTACGCTGATAATTGTTGCAATTTGCAGATGTGCCTGGCGTCGATTTCCGGAAGCCGTGGCATCTTGATAACGATTGGAATTCAAATGTACTGGTATTCTGTTATTGTATATCCAGTAAAAATATCTCAATGCAATATGTACTTGTAATATGTTACACGGATATCACGTGCAAAAACGTTGCATAATATATTTAGGTCAGTTTGAAGGATATCCACGCGCTTAGATATCGCGTAAATTAGTGTAATGTAAGGAATAATATGTCGTTCACTCATTATTTATAATAATAGTAAAAGTTGTCATTTTACACTTAGTTGCAAAAAGGCTGCGTTCAATACAACAGTGCTGTTTAACTTTTGTGTTTGTATATGTGTTACGTACATCGGTTTACAACCCGTCTCCTCTATTTGTCTTCATTTCAGGAGGATCACCTGTTTGCAGTTCGAGTTATATATAATACGGGTTTTACAATATCGACGCTGGCCCTGGCCATAGCACTTTTTATTTTCCTTTATTTCAGGTAGGTTTAGGTACATATAAGTGTGTGTTGGTGTTGTTATTTAGCCATTAGCTTTGTTAACATGTTTTGAAATAATCGTTAATCGTTTTTACAAATGCACCATACTATTCCACCAAAAACGTACAGTTATTATTTGCATATCATGAACAAACACAAAGTATTTTAACTAGCGCCATGCCAGTTCACTAATGATGTGTACTTTTAACCGCAATGAACGATGCGTCGTTGTGAACAAAACCAGTCTATTTTTAAAATGAATTAGATTGAATTTATCTCTGTCTTGTTTAGCTACTTTGGAAAAATGAAATGTATTTTGTCGATGTCTATAGTTGCTAATGGTGTTTCTCCCGCAAACTATATTCGTAATATATATATTTTTGTTTTATTGCAATCGTGTTTAAAGGTAACGTCTTTCAACAAACATGATATAAGTACTCTCTGCAAATATCGTCCGCACGTAACAGACTGTGAAAATCAAACGCGTACATATATATTACAATGAATACTAATGAGGTGAATTTGGTTACATATCACGAGAATGCTTTACTTTTATTTCAGAAGTCTTCGTTGCCTTAGAAATGCCATTCATTGTCATCTAATCATGACGTTCATATTAAAGAACATAGTCTGGATAATTATGCGCCACTCCTTGTCAATTCTGCAGGATGATTTATATTCGGTAAGCCGACCATTATTCATGAAATATATAATAGATGGTTAACCATTCCAACATAACACTGTTTCGGCTTAAAATGTCTTCATTTGTTTCAAATTTCTAAAGACGGTGTTATATTACACATTACTATCAGCGTTGCATACAATAAATGCGAATATTTCGAACATTTACTGTTCTGTGTCGACTGTATACGAATTACACATTGATACAATGGTTAGTGTGTTGAGTGTTTGTACATAAAGCGGCGTGCTTGCGACACTCATTAGAAACTAACAACCATCCAACATTCTTATAAAAGGTTGCAAATATCTAAACCGATTGCAACTAATTTAACCCTTTACTCAATATATACCCATTTTTTCCTCTTGGGAAACGGAGACGTGCGATCAGGGTAATGCTCTGTTTGCTTATAAAAATGTAGGGATATGCTTCTAAAATGTCTGCTATCACCAACATACCTATGCTCATGTGGCAATGTATTAAGTAACTTATATTCATGATGCCATTAATTTGTTCATAAATAGCCATGGTATAAAGAGTTTAAACAGTCGGATATGTACTACCTGTACTAATTACTATAGATGTGATTGTGAGAACTACTCAGGGTTACAATACATTTATGACAATAAACATGATAGAATGCAGGTTGATAATTCGCCTCGTATTTCAGTAAAGTTCATATATTCCAGGGAGTATGCAAGATGTTGACTAGCATGTTCAACTTTACACACGCCACCAACTTCTTCTGGATGTTTGTCGAGGGTCTCTATTTACACATCATTATTGTATGGACATACTCTGCTGACAAAATCAAACTACGATACCTTATCGTTGTTGGTTGGGGTTCGTATCATCTGCTACGTTTTTGCCTGTTTCACCCATTTACCCGATATCATTTAAGGAAACCCCTTCCAGATCTTACTTTGGAACACATCCACTATTCATGTGATGTGGAGGGGCGCAGCTAACACAACTTTACCTGAAATAAGTCATTGAATGATTCAGCAAACAGTGCAGTCAGTGACCAGATGTGATCAGAGGACTCCTACGCTGTTTGCCTATAATATTTTCCTTTGGGTTAACCTACCCCACCACGTATCATGATGCACACATATGTCTCATAAACCTTTGATATGGGGCAATGTTTAGTAAACCCTTAGCCAGCTATGAAAATGAGGTCTCTTTAAGCTCCAATCTGTTGCCGTTGTCACATCTGATTCGTTCAAGCTTTTGATATATTATTAACAAAGTGTCACACAGCTTGGATCATGATACGTTATTAGGCGTCACCTCGAAATCGGATTTTAGGGAAACTAATGATGAAGTATTAAACAGTTTAGATCCTGATGATATTTCCACGTGACTTGGCTGGCATTTGCAAACGGACTGTCTCCGGATAAGAACAGAAGTAAGATCGCATGCCATCAGGGCCGAAAGTTTTTGACACTCTGAATGTTTGTTTGACGAAAGGGCAGTATAGATTTTTTTTTAAGAATGAATAAAAGTACAAAAATGAGTCATGCAGGAAACACCACATACAGAACAAACACTCGCCCGAACAGCAACACAAGGAAACAGCAAATGTAAATAGGTAGAAAAAACAACAAGAGACGCACAAAGACAAAACAAACATACAATAGGAGGAAGATGGAAGTACCGCCTTGGAACGGTCAGTGACAAAAGTCACCGGGGGTTTAAACCGGTTTATGGGCGCCCAACCTCACCCTTATTCCATCCCCATCCTAAAAGACAAACAGTGTAAATAAACGTATCCCCTCTCCGACTAATCTACAACAACCGCGACAGCAAATACAGTGGTAAAGTGCATGTATAACAAAAAACATTTTATTGAAAATACTGTATCCACCTATCGCTATTGTACTCAATGATTGAGCTGCAAACAGAGTAACTGTAGAAAAGTAATAAAGGGTACGACAAAAATGAAATAGTACAGATATCCGACGTTCTCCTTCCATTTCTGGATTTAAGAGGTCGCCTTCATAGAGTACTAAACCTTTCTTGTCGGCGTACATGCAAAGAGGCCAGCGTGATTGCCAACTGTAAAAGGGTTCACAACCAAACATGCAGTATGTTGTAGTAATACAGGATCATATCCCTTTTTAATGAATTGTTTTATATATTTGATGAACAAAGTGAGAAAATGGGTGTGTCCAATAATTTTACGAAGTTTGTAAATCACATCACCATAAAATTCCGGATGTGAAATACCGTGTCGCAAAAGTACCTTGAGATTACATTTGTACTTGCCAATAAGCGAGAGATTTCGATAGTAAAATTTAGAGAAAGTTTTTCTTAGTTTATGGTATCTATATCCTTGTTTAAGCAGTTTATCAGTTAAAATGAGATTTCGACTGTTAAAATCGTCAATAGATGAACAAGCTCTAGCAAAACGCATAAGTTGAGATATATAAACCCCGTAAGATGGAGCACGGGGAACATCCCCGTCAAGATGAGGAAAATTTACAATATTAAAATCAAAATCATCTCTTTTGTCATATATTTTAGAAGAAATCATTCCATTATTAATTTTAAGGTCTAGGTCAAGAAACGCTGCATAATTGTCGGACGGGTTAGCTTTATTCAATTTGAGTTCTTTAGGATAAATTGTAGGAATCAGAGCATCAAAGAAAGGGTTATCTAAGTTAAAAATATCATCCAAATATCGACAAGTTTCATTGAAGGCTTTTATAACATCTTCTTGTGATTGAGGATTCAAACTCAACATGAAATCTCTCTCATAGCAGTACAAAAACAAATCTGCGACAAGTGGTGCACAATTCGTACCCATGGGAATACCAATTACCTGACGGTATATAGCATTCCCATAACGTACAAATATGTTATCCAAAAGAAAGGTTAGTGCTTCGCAAACTTCTGAGCAAGTCCAATTGGTGTAATATTTCATTTGCTCGTCAGTAAAGAAAGCTTTTTCAGCATTACATGCCAAGAATGATGTTTTTTCTCGGGCAAATACTTTCTGGATCAAGTTAGTAAGCTTATCCTTAATTAAAATATGAGGAAGAGTTCTGTACAGAGTAGAAAAATCGTACGTGCTTACAGTGGATGCAAGATACCTTTTGTTCTTAAGTTTGTTTAAGACTTCTGAAGAGTTCTTAATAGACCAGAAGAGATTTATTCCAGAATTTTCATAAGTCTTATCACAGTAAAATTTTACATGTTCCTTTACCTTCGTTAAACAAGAAGTCAAAAGTATAGACAATTTAGTAGTTGTACATGAACTAGAATTTGCAATGAAACGCGCTTTATATGTTTTTTTATGTAGTTTTGGTAACCAATACATAGTAGGAAGTTTATGTTGTGTAATTTTAATATCGGTTCCAAATTGTTCACACTTTTTGACATGGTCTGAAATGATGGTCTTTTCGTCAGTGGTAACTGAAATGTATGACTTGGTATTAATAATTTCCTGCTTCAAGACATCGATATAATGTAATCGTCAAATAATAATCACATTATTTGATGCCTTATCAGCAGGAACAAAAACGTAGTTTGAATGGAAATCCTGTAAACCCTTTTTAAGATGTCTAAATGAAGTTCTAGGTTTAGGTGGAAGAAGGTGTTTATTAGAGCTGTAAAAGGAAATGCGTTTATCAATTATATCAAAAATTAGTTTTTTCCAACAAGAAAGGGCATTAGACTCAACATGTTCTCTTCGACACCATTTAATACTAAAATTTTGTAAAGCCTCCGCAATCTGAACTCGACAAGAGTTAAAATCTATCAAGGATGGTATTCTATATTTGGGACCTTTATTCAAAAGAGATCGTAGACGTTTATCTTTAATTATCTCAAAATTACCAGTAATCACATGACCAGCCGGAGAATAGCAAAATTTTGAGGTGGCGCAATCTCAATTATCAGGAATATTATAATTAATATTAAGGTCGGCCACAATTTTATTATAGTTGAAAATTGTATTTCTGATGGGTTTGTTATATTTGTAGCAAATGATAGGTGGTTCTGTATTTTTAAAGTATTTAGGAATAGTGTCAATTACATTTTTGTCTCTAAAAATACTTTGGAGGTCAATAAAATCAATACCTTTATTAATAAAAGGAATTTTCAAGAAGAATCTTTGGTGTTCAGATAATTTGTCGATGTGCGGTCTGAGAACATGTAGAGTAAAGCTTTGTATCAAACTAGCCGTTCCTATGAGAGGATCTGATCGAAAAATTATTTTATCGGCTTGCTCGTCAATTTCTTTTAATGAACATATAGATAAGGAGGAAAGTCTAGAAAGCATGGCATGTTTACCCGAAGTTAGGCGTAAAGTATGTAGATCAAGAAGAGTCAATTTCAAACGAGATTTTCGTTTAACATTACCATTCTTGCGAATGCCATGCGAACGAGATTTGCGTTTTCTAATAGAAAAAATTGAAAAAATATCTATATCTGGTTCTTTTGAAATATTTCCAGTCTGGTAAATATTATCATTCAGTCCTAAAGGAAAAGGTGTTTGCAATTTTTTTGATCCAATTTAATTCAGATATAAATCTAGCTTTCGATTTAAAGCTACTAGTCGCCTCCTTAACTCATCGACCTTAATTTATCCATGTTTGCCGTAGCACTTCGTCATATGTTACACTAAACCCATCTAAACCAATATTTACCTTCCCGTTAGGCCATTTGTGACGATTTGTCTTACAATTAACATAATTATGCTTGTCGTGTAAGACAGTTTGAGCACATCCTTTATGTATGTTTGTGGTGTTGCTGTGGATTTTAATGTGTTATTTCCTAATGTCCTGACGTCCGTTCTATTTTGGTCAATAATGAACGTATGTATTTATCTCTATGTAATGTGTCTGGAAATTAGCGATGTTTTACCAGGCGCGAACAAATAATTTCGTATTTCCTCTACTATATACATAGATAAGGTATGCTGAGTTCTGTAACAATTGATGGTGAATATATTCATTATGCGCTCATTAATTAACCCTTTACTCCATAATTACGCATTCATTCGCCTTTGTAACCAGAGTAGACCCAAATCAGACGGCTCATGTAGGAGCCTTCTGGCCAGGATCACATCTTTTTGCTTTCGATATATTATAGATCTGGTTCAACAGTTTATGTACCAGTAAAACAAAATTGTTCATATTTCCGCTATAGATATTCCGTGATCTAATACTCATGATGTCGTTATTTCGTATATCCATATTTATGTTGAAAAGGGTTAGATGAAATGTTGAATTGCTCTTTGGCTTATAAGAATGTATTTTCAGCAATAAATGCAAATTACAGGTATATTAGAACTGGTTTGAATTTATTAGGATTTGTAAACGCAACCATGTGATTTAAGGTTATCCACTGACTGTTTAGACTTTAGATGCAAGATGTCAAAACATGTAGTTTCCTTGAAGTCGCTTTCAAAACATCATGTATTTTGTTATCATGTACAGATGTCCAAATAAGGTGCGTAAATTTATATATGTTCAAAAATAGCCCCTTTAAATATCCACCACACCATATACTATGCCCACTCGAATACACGATTCTAAGGAATGGTCATAGTACAGGGTTTGGTGCAGAAATGACGAGTTTAGTGTTTGTGCACGCACCTTTATATGTAACTCTGTTATTTATGTTGCAGTTTTACCAGCACTGGACGTTGTTGTATGGATTATAATCAGATCTGAGCTCGACAACGACCAGTGAGTACATGAACAATGTCCATAGCATGATTGTCAAATACGATACAGAGGAACAGATCAGACAGGATCATTTAACTCTTTACCTCAGAGGCTATATTTAGATCCAACCTCTTTGAATAAATCTACCGATAAGGAGCATTAACTAGAGAAAAGGAATATTTTAGAATTTTGTAGTTTGAAACCATTGTGATAAAAATAGCATCTGCTCCTATAGGAGCAATTGCTCTATTTATCACAATGGTTTCAAGAAGTGACTATTAAAGAGGCGTAAAAATGCGTATTTATGGAGGAAAGGGTTAAACAAATGGTCCCGCTGTTTAGACTTGTCATTTTAATCTAATCTAAAGATTGAACACACAACAGGTTTGTTGGAGAAAAAAAGATTGTATTGTTTGAATACGCAATACACACCTTTGTATACAGCACTGTTTATGTGTATAAACTTGTGTTTAATAATGATCGTTAAATGTATATTGATATACAGTGGTCCCTCTCTACAACGTCACCCTTTGGGATACGAATATTGTATGTGTTGTTAGAGGGAGTTGTTATAGGGAGGGAAAATCAAACAAAATTAGCTTGTTTACAGATCCCTAGATAATGTGTATTTCGAGAACGAAAACCGTTATGCCTCTATCAAACCCTATGGTGTGACCACTCTTTAGAATCGTCACAACGTGACGATTCTAAAGAGTGGTCACAACATAGGGTTTTATGGAGGCATAAAGAAAATACGATGGAAAAAAGTTGTTTCTGGAGCATTGTTGTTTCGGAAACAGTGACATGCGTTGTTGTAAGGAGGGAATCGTTATTGAGAGGGCCGTTGTAGGGAGGGAGCATTGTATTATGAATATTTAATAGCGTGTAAGATGCAATATGGATTTGACGAAGATGTATCAAATATACGACTAATATACAGAATGCCAGATTAGATGCGTATATTAACACTTTCCTCCATAGGCTATTCTTATACCAAACCTCTTTGAATGAATCTACCCAAAATGAGCATTTATAAGAGAAAAGTAAAATTTTAGAATCTTGTAGTTTGAAACCATTGTGATAAATGGAGCATTTGCTCCGATATAGCATATGCTCTATTTATCACAGTGGTTTCATAAAGTGACTATTACAGAGGCATAGAAAGGCGTATTTATGGAAGATAGGGTTAAAACAATTCAGAATACCTCATTTATTTCTCTACCAAAGCATAGGTTGTGACGACTCTTTATAATTGACACAGGGTTACATGATGTTGGGTCAAGAAATATACACTAATGTTTGTTCACATTAGTTTCCTACCCCTCACTATATAAAGGACATAGCATTTTGCATAGCCTGACAGAATATACAATCGTTTTCTGTCACCAACATGTTCTTAGATCATGTCATGTTAGGAAATCAATTTACACTGGTTCGGAAATAAGTTTATACAATTACTCTTAATCAAATAAAATGGCTTGAAATAGTTTTGTATCATTATTTAGCCTTTCGGCAACTTTATATTAGATATCTTGACCATAGCGCTCAAAGTACAAATCTATTTGGAATCCTTAAAGTCAGTCAAAACAGAAAGTCGCTGCTCTACTACTAAAGTCAAACGTATGCATTAGCCTTCATTTCTCCCCGAAAATGGCGATTGATTTCATTGAAACTATACATGTTATGTATTCTTGGAGAACCTCGTCATGTAAGGCATAATCACAATGCTGAATAGTCAAAGTAGAATAGTCCATCACCGTGTTTAAAGTTATATTTCAGTATAGAAGGGTGTAATGTGTGAGAAGGTTTTGAATGACAATCAGTGCAGATCCTGATCAGAATGTTTCTTTAGGAACAATCTGCTATGGGTCTATACTGTTTGCAAATTTTAATCGACTCAGTTCTGCTACAATTAAAAGTAAAATGTAAAACAAACGAGAAGCTTCTATCTGTTTTATACACCGACACGAAATTCAATATGACATTAAAATGTTTTGTGCCATGAAACTTCAAGATATTAGGCAGACATTAATATGAACTCTTATTTAGATTTTCTTTTTGCTGAAAGCGTTGTTTTATACGTTCATTCCAGCTGCTGGTTGCCACATACGGATACGGAAGGACTTTCTATGTATGATTTCATATTCGTCGGCCCAATCCTATTTGTCCTGTTCGTAAGTATTACATAGAATACATCCCGTAACCATTTTCTTCATAGATACGCCGTTTACCACTGTTAAAGATAGAGGAAACCCTCACCAGATGCATCCTGTATGATATAAGCTGTCTGTAAAGTGTATATAATAATCAAATTTTACACACAAAGCTTATTATGTTTGGCGCATGGCCTCCACTGCCGAGTAGTTTTGGACGTTGGCTTACGGTCAAAGCCCTACGTCTACGCGGGCACTAATCCAGGTCCAACTCATCGGATTTTCGAAAGGAGAAATTGTTCCAGCTGGTCTGTGTGTTTACCCGGTGCTCGTTTGTGTCTTAAACATGGCTAACATGTTTTCGAATAGATTAGGCGTCTGTCGTTAATAGTCTTGGTATGCTGAAAATATTATACTGGTTCTCCTTAATAATATATGTAAGAGCATTTTTCGATCAAGAGGCAAAGTATCGAAACCGTTGTAAATAACATATTAAATGAAATATATATATATTGTATAGATTTTGGTAATTAGCATGTGTTTACCTTTTTTGCAGTTGAATATCATTTTTCTGTCAACAATCGTATGGGTGCTGATTACCAAGTTGCGGGCATCACACAACTTGGAAACGAGGCAGTACAGGTAGGTATCTAATAAGTAACATGCATTTATTATATATCTATGTGTGTTTAAACATACTGACCGTGCCTATCGGTAATAATTCAGATGTTCACAAACCGGTTAGAATGTATTTGAATCCTGTTTCCATGCATAGTGTAGTGTATTGCCCATTTGTACTGAACCCGTATCCAACATTCACTTGATGTGTATAATGACTAAAAAAGTTTTATATCTGTACTTTAAGTATCGCATATTTTATTTTACTATTATTAACAGAAGTAAGATAAGTTAGCATCCATTAATAACTAGTTTTAAACATATGTGATCCAAATGAGTTTCACTTCATAATACAATTACCTGACAGTCATGTTGGTTTTTTTGTGCCGAAGAGATAGTTATTAAGGCTCATTGACCAGTAAACCATAATACACCTGTGCGTAGGCATGAGTAAAGTCTTAAATGTACGCGTATATAACATTAACTGAATATTATAGTATACATTATGATTACAGAAAAGCAGTTAAGGCCACAGTGATACTGTTCCCACTTCTCGGCATTACCTACGTTCTGTTTATTGCACCTCCTAGTGACATTCCGAAGGTCAACCTCGCCTTCAAGTACATCAACGCAGTGTTACAATCGTTCCAGGTAAGCCTAATAGATCATCATCTAATGGGAATCACATTTATTTGTAAAGACAATGCTGGTTTTAGTCATAACATGCTAGAAGGTTAACCATATACTCCGTGGACCATCATGTAAGCAATAATGACGTCAATGGAAATTAATTGTATAATACCACACACACATGAATTATGGAGAATGGCAGAAAGTGTAGAATCATTACTATACTACATAATAAGAACACAAAGCATAGCAGTCTGATCTGGGTCTACTTTCTTTCCACAAAGGCGTAGAATGGCGTATTTATGGAGTATAGATTAGAAATGTCACACATAGCCGTAAGGTATCATATAGAATAGTTTAACATCCAATGTACACTGGCAGTCTTAATTGGAATTGATATAGGTACTGGAGTATACTGAATGGGGCCTTTAGGCCTAATTAAGGTTTTCGCGTGTCACAATTAGTATTAATTTTAGATGACATTCCGCGAGGGAAACAGATAAACAAAAGCATTTGCACATATTGGGAATGATGTGCGGGGCCATATAAAGCACATTCCATATGTATATTTGGAAACTGTTAAAGGTATAGGAAGATGTTTTGAAATAGGGATTGAAGTTTTTGGTTGAAGGGGAATACAGAAAAAAGCAAACGAATATACGTACGTGTAAATTAGTTCCTAAAAGTTTTATAAATCGTTTTAACCTAGTTTTTTAAGACACAGTGTATTTGATATTGTCGATTGTTTTATATCAATGGCAAAATAATCAAGCGAATATTAAGTTGTATGCCTATCCACACACGGACTATGAATTCACATTCAGTTTCTTTAATATACAATATTTCTAAAAGTTCACATACAATAGGTAGAAAACGACATTTCGTAAATACATTTTTGTATTTGTGCCATAGACTATAACCAGCCAAAATTAATTGGTTTAATGTATTTTGACGTATATCTACTATTACTATATACACGTTTAATTCAGATGCTGTATCTTACTTTAAATTTATGAATGTGTCATTGTAGCAGTGATGCATATTATGTCACGTTCTTTGTGAAAATAGGCGTATAGCTTTTCAAACAGTATATCCAGGCCAACCACCGCGTCCCAAATATGGCACCAGTGTTTGCACTGCTAGTTATCAATCAGAATATGTTCCCCATTGTTCCCCTCATCGTTTAACTTGACAAGAAATCCCATTGTAGACAGGAGGTGAGTATAGCCAGTGCACAATGCAGTAACACCGCTTTTCACGGAGAGCGTCTCATATACATAAGAAACAGTATTTTGACGATGATTAGTATGAAACAATAATCTAAACGCATTCATAATCTTGAATGAACCTATTCATACACAGGTATTCTGGATTAGTAAGTTCTGCCATTGGTATGATCCAGCCGGGAATTGAATTTGCAACTTTCTTTTTTGCATCTCTTTTCAACTCAATAATATGCTCTGTTTTAATAATTAATCTGCAACGTTTTTATTTGAATGCAAACCTTTTATCAAATCAATATATGTCCGTGGATCAAACCTGCAACCTTCCTATCTGAGGGCAACATTTTAGTCAATTCATTGAAACAGCAATATATTTCATTGCAGAAGTCTTGAAATGTCAAATAAGTTTGAAATACGATTATCTTTGTATACAACGTTTAACAATTTGTATTTTCAGGGACTCCTTGTAGCCATCTTCTACTGCTTCCTGAATGGAGAGGTCGGTATCATCGCTTTACGATTGTCGATACAGTATAACTGGAAATAAGTTACAAATTGATACATACATATGCATAATAAAACGTACATAAAAATTCGCTCCTATAATGTCTACTCAAACTCCCAACAGCTGTTTAAGTGTCGTTTGTGTTTGTTGGATTATCGAAGGTGTGGATCAATTTGAGTTCATCAGGATCTAAGCTTTTTGACACTATTTATCACTTTTAAAACAAAAACATTGGTAGGTTAACTTTTTCAACTTGCTGTATATATACATGTAATGGTCACTATTTGTCAGAGCAGACACATACCAGTTTACATCTACAAATAACTACAAACGTTCTGTATGTTTACAAAGATTTTCCCCTAACATAAGCCAGTGTAACTCCCTGTTACTTTCCCGTAACATTGTTTTATCGTTTGCTTGAGAACATATTTTCAACATACGACAAAAAGTATGGTTATCAGTTTGAATGTTTAACCATTTCCCTTACGTTAACGCATATTGATGCATCTGCAAACAGAGTATAGGCGCTGACTGATCAGGGTCTGCTCTGTTTGCTTATGTTGTAATAAAAATATGGTTTTACAGCTTCTGCCTGAGCGAAATTGCCCTGTGTGCATATGCCATTATAAAATGTAATATTTTTAACATTCATGACGTCATTATTTCCTACATGAATATTCATCAGGGAAACGGTTAAATGTATTCTTGATGACAGTCTGTATGGTATTCTTCTAAGTGGTACGGTTTGAGTATGCTATCCCGGCGTTTCAATAATGTCCTAATTCCTTGACGCTCCACTATAATTATCCCTCTTTTCACATTTATACTCGGCTTAGATCCTCACCAGATGCAAAGTAATTCGTTGTCTCAACGGGTACACAGTTTTTGTCACAGTGACAACAATTTCCCATACCCTGAGCCGGGTCGGAATTAGTAAAACATGTACCACAGCCTTGCCATTGTGTTCTAATCGGGATAAGTTAAATGTTATCTCTATAGGAAATGCAAGTGTCATTACCTACGCCAACGTTATGGCTCATGTCACTGTAAGTAATTTCCAAATGTAATATGCTTAGCAAAACTGCTAAATACCCCAACATAAATTGTTAAACATGTTATTTTGAATAAAATAATCATTAACAATTTATTTTGATTTGCACTATGCATTGTTCTTAGGTTTATTACAGAATTATTTTCTCACAAACATTGTTATTTTTTCCATGGAATAATTAAAACATGCCTATATTTTATACATCATAAAAACCCTTACCTTATCACCATCCGTGAAAAAGAAAATCAAAAATAGTCGCAGAGGTACTAAGCAGTATTGCTAAGAATATATTGATTTGTCACATTTGGCACGCATCATGTAAAATGTATTTGATTTTGACTTGTTCTATGGTTTTTTTGTAGGTTAAAAGCGTTTTAAAAAAGAAGATATCGAGATTTAATGAGGCAAGGACATTGAGTACAAGGTACACGAAAACGTCGGTTGGTTGGACAAGGGGTGGAAGTCGCGACTACGGTAACTCTGTTACTATTGGCAACGGAAATTTGATAGAAATGAGTAGAAAAGGCAACTCGCCTGTGGATCATAACCAGATGCCTGATACAAACGAGACAGATAAAATGTTGCATTAGAACAACCACCTTGTTACATTTCACCGTTCCAGGTCACAATGTTATAAATCTTATTGCTTAAGTCTGAGATTAGTCTAAAGCATCTGACAAATCAGACACTTCAGAATGATCTTATACTAGAAGTTTTATAACCTTGGACCTAGTTGTTGATATCTGTATGTCGGTAATAGAGTTTTCAGACATTGTCTATCATCTCATGTTAAGTTTGCGGCTTGACATTCGTTTTGCTTAACCCTTTATCTGGTTAATATTTATTTTTACCTGGTCATTGTTTGAGACAAGGTCGGACATAATATTTATTGGCGTTATATTGTATAACATATACTATAGTGATAGTATATCGCATGCTTTGTATTCTTAGCAGATACTCTAAAATCAAATATCTTATCCTTAGCAGATACTCTAAAATCAAATCTTAATAATTCCATAAGCAAACAGACCAAAGTGTGATCAGACGACACAATACAATAAAATACAATACAGCAAAACCTCTCTATAACGACCACTAAAATACATCAAGTATTTTGTGTTAAATGCAAGTGGCTGCTTAAAGTAAGGTGAAAGAAAAACGGAACGCTCCTATAGGAGCGTTCTGTTTAGCTTTCACCGTGCTTTACGCATCCACCTGCCCTAATACCTAAATACCAACTAATTAACACAATTTAGTGTCCGTTATAGAGAAGTTTAACGGCACCTTCTAATCTAGGTATATTTTATTTACTATATCGAGAGGCGCTTTACCAGGTAAAGGGTTGCGGTGTTAAGCGTGTTATGTTTTAACGTTGCTGTATTTGGTAAATGTACAGATGAACGGATGTAGGGTGTCCTAAACGTTATATCCATTAAAGTCCAATGTTGTTTACTTTGTTGTGCAAATAGTCAAACATTGCTATACTAATTTCTGGTGATTGCATGTATACAATCAAAAATAGAGTGCACATCCATTTTAAATGAAGTGATGTTGTTATGCAGATAGCGGTCAATCCGCAAACAAATGAACAAATCGAGTAATGTACATCAAGAGCATTTTCGGTTGAAACTAACGCAAAACAATACAAAGTTACATTACTGTAATCGTGGATAAACACACGTCGAAAGTGGTGCAGATTGTAACGAATACTAATTATAATATTTCTTTATTTGAAAGAGGTAAACGTTGTGTTTGTGAAGCTTGCATAATGCACGATGAACTACTACTTAGTGAACATATATTCATATACCCGTATATACGTTTACTTTGTCATTTTACCTTTAGGCAAACAATACGTATATAGAAAATGTATTAAAGAGACGTAAGCGGGGTCTAACACAGTTTGGATCCTAATGATACACCGATCTGAATCCAAGCTGTTTGCAAGAAAGATTACAGATCCGCTCGCAGCGTTCTAAAGTTTGAGTAAAAGAAATCGCATTTGAAGATCAGGAGTGCTTTATTTAATCACATTTTAATGAAGTTTTATCATAATTATAGCTTGAATTGTAGGGTCATTGGCATGCAAAGACATATGTTTCGGTTCATACAAAAGGACTTCTATTATAATATATATATATATTATAGTTGTGTCATTGTAAATGGAGATTGTTAGTCTTTTATTTTCAGATTATTCAAGGATATACTGTATTTGTTGTTTCCATTAAAATCCGCATAGGCCACTGATTTGCGGTATAATTGTTTATTTCATCGTTACACATTACTGTTTATTTTATCGTTACAACATTTCTCATATGTATATCGATATAATTATACAGGTTATTAGCTTTAATGTGGTAATATTAAAAATATTTGTTTTTTCCATGATGCTTTATTCAAATAAACAGGTGAAAAAACAGACAACAGAGTTCAATGTCGGTGTTGAAAAAGAAAAGCAATACCCCCTTTTAAACGAAGCGTAAATTCACAATGGATAAATACCACGTGTGTATTTTCCAATATTAAACTTTAGCCTGTTTTGGGCGGATAAGTGAATACCTACGCAGACAGGTTTGATCCAAATGAGACGCCGAGTAAAAATTGATTGACACCCTGATAGAATGTTGGTAGACTAAATATAGCTAGAATTTGAAAATGTAGTGAGTGAAAAGTTATGTAAAAATAATTTGCTCTGCAAGTTAAAGGTTAAAATAATGACAGATAAAGGTGCGTATTCTAATAAGGAAACCGCCATTTCTACACCGAATCCTAACGATTGTCGCAGTATATGTTTTGGTGGAGAAATAAAGGAGTTTTTGTTGCTAATGTTTAATTAACTCATGTTGTCTCTGATAACTACAAAAACATATTTTAGGTAAATATATCTTCATCAAAGCTATTACAACTTAGATATTGATATGTAAAATAAAGTTGAAATGTGATATCTCAAACTCGGATAACTGGTATTTCGAGATAACTTAAAGTAACGGTTCAGTCCTGCCAAAAGTTACATAATTGATATAACATGTATCACTACGCATGTCTAGAAACACATGTAACATATTACTTTAGACCAGATGCAATGTTGAAATCTCTTACAGTAGCTTTCAGCATTATATTAGACCTGCATTAAACTGTGCATGTAAGGATTTGTTCAGATAAGAAACCGGATGACGTTGACTTCTGTTATCTCGAAGTAATGTGTAAGGTCCCTTGAAGATGTGTTATTTCGAAGTAATTTGTATGGTCCCTTGAAGAACGCCATATCGAAGCTCAACTGTAACAAACGATACTTAAAAATTATGTATTACATTGTATTAATGTTAAATATTCTTAGCAAAATGTGTCTGTCAAATTGATTGCATTGCATGATCCTCAGAGGACGTCCATGATTATTGAATACCTGTGTTCTTAAGCATTTGTTGGAAACACAAAAAACGCATTTTCTACGACATGTTGGACAGAATAAACTTATATCAGAAGATTCCGGTAAAATAGTTCAGTTTATGTTTTCTTATGGTTTTAGAACAATACAAATTTGATTAAACAGGTTTGCTTTTGTTAGAAATCAGCCATTATAGAAAGCTAACTAATCAATATTCATAAATGCACTATTTCTTACAAGAATATTCATGAATTAAGGTTTAAACTAACCAATAAATGAAGTAGTACACTAACAATTTAATTTCAACATATATCTGTCTCAATAATTTTTATATAATGTAATTTGCTTCCATTGCATTCCATAGACTTAATCTCGTTTCTAACATACTTACATCCTGATATGACTCCACATTTGCATTTTTTAACCCTTTCCCTTATGTAAGCGCATTTCGATGCACCTGCAAACAGAGTAGATCCTATAGGAACAGTCTGATCAGGGTCTGCTCTGTTTGCTTATAGTGTAATATAGATCTGATTCTACAGCTTCTGTCTGAGCCAAAATGTCATGTATTCATATGCCATTTTAAAAATTAATCGTATTAATATTCATGACGGCATTATTTCCTACATTTATATTCATCAATGAAAGGGTTAACGAAAGTATTTATCAGATGCCATTGCAAACATATTCAGCCGTCCAATTAGGGTCTAATCATTTTGTGTATGAAATCATAAAGACTCTATTCCACACATTTACATGCGAATATTAAATCTCATCTAATTGTTGTTTAGGATGTCATTAGTTTAACATGAATATTCATAATGACGAAGGTTATTACTTACTTTTTTTTAATATCTACCATTCATTCAGACAGCGTAAGAAGAACGTTCATTTAGATGCCATCAACACAGTAAACATCCTTTAGCCGTTTCACTGTACTGCATTAACATAACCACTAACTAAGCCACTTCACATCGGAAGTAGTCAAACTTGCACCAAAATCAAAATCCAAATCTAAACAGACGTTAGTTTAATCCTTTCGGAGCTAAAATGTCCAATTGTCGTCTGCAATCCATGTTGGTTAAACAAATCAGTAAATTAAGGAAATGAGATTAATAAATGCACATTTCAAAGGAATAAAATATATATAAAGCCTTGAAAAGACGGCGTCTGATCTGGGACTTCACTGTTTGTCGTGGTGCATATATGCGACATTGGCGGCGAAATGGTTAACGTGTTAGTCGCCCAGTTGCACAAAGCATCATAACATGCAATTTGTCAACATCCGTGAGCATATCGGAGCAAATGAAGAAATAGTAGATAATATCTTTTCAACGTTGGAGCTTGTTAAAGTTTGACTGCAGTTGAAACATACGTTTGTAAAAGTACTTGCATAGTGTCAAACAGCTTGCAACCTGATACAGAGGTCCAGATAACTATTTTCAAGAACATACCTCTTTGTTTCTCTACCAAAACCTTTATTGTGTCAACTCTTTAGAACCGTCTCTTCGAGACGATTCAAAAGAGTGTTCACAACATAGAATTATAGTATATGAGTACGAACCTTCGTCTGTTTCTTTAACGATTTTAGTATTTGAATACTTAACTTTGCTGACGAGAAGTCAGGTAACATGACATCTTATCTTGGCGCAAGCATGTTAAGGATTATATCGTCATAGTTCGGTTGTAATACATGCTATAAATCTTTTAAAAAGGACATACTGGCATAAATAGAGTATTTCGTTTCTTTGATGTTTACAATTTGCCACGATGATAGCTTATTAACATGTAAACATGACTTGGGAGTTTCAACCGGATACAGCCAATTCGATTGACATAATTCTAATACCAAGCAAAAGTCGTGAAATGAGAAATACAGATAGACCAAAAATATAAAAATAGAAGTCGGTCAGAATATTTGACAATGATGCACGGCAGTGTACAACAACATGAGAAGCACAAGTGAAATGCACGCTCGCACACACCGATAGAAGAACACTCATACACACACCTATACCAATCGATGTCAAACGTGTTCACGGCATATATTTCGTTTGCAGAATAACACCTATATCCATATTTCGTTTGCAAAAACTCCCCGTATATCCTATTATGCGTAACTGCATTTTATTATAACAGTTAAAGGGATAACACATATCCTGCTATATATAACCTGTTTTGTATTAACAGACAGCTTGGATCAAGATGAGAAACCGAGTCGATAACTCAGCGTCTCATCGCGATCCAAAGTACTTGCGACTCGGCCAATATTTAAACAAAAAAAATCAAATCGGAGTCTGTTGAACTTGAACAAACCATATCTTTGTCACAGAAGGACAATGGTCTGGACAGTTGCCATTTTCGAACATGACGGATATTCCTTCACTACATTACTGTTCTGCTTTACTAAACAACTATCTTATTTCGAAAGTGTCATCGTGGTTATTCACTTAGATGTTGTATTGAACAGGAGTTCCTGTACGCTTTATCTTCAAATCTGTATGTTGACTTACAAATATCGTATATATATTCAGCACAATCTGTCTGATCAATTAATCACTGAATGTTCTTAGTCAGCTGTAAGACATATAACTACCCGTTGCGTTGGTATTTTTGCCGCAGAATGTGCTGGAAATAACCTCCTGACTCTGTCTGATTACCTAATGAACGGTTTATTTATTGATGGGGAATCCCTAAAGGCAAAGCCGAGTTTGTCTGTGAGCATTGCGCAATCGCAACACATGCACTGCAAATTTGTTGTGAATGTCTCAGAGTAGACTCGTTAAGACAATTAAAATACCCAAAACAAGACAAAACGGCAACTACATGGAACGCGTTGATTGCAGCGCACACATAGCTAAATGCACATCTGCTTTACTTTCTGGAAAGTGCAATATGTGTGTATGACATGTTTAATTGCGGGGGTTGTCTGGCGACACATGCTTAATTGCGATGGATATCTGGCGACACATCTGCATTTAGACGTCATCAGCTCGTTATAACATTATCCAACACGCAGCGCTAATTTCCATAAGAAAGTTCAAATAATGCCGTTAGCCGATAACAGTTGATTACTTATGAAGCTCCTCAGCCAACAAGATAAATCGTTGTGCGCTGCAAGGGACAAGTACATGTAACACATGCATGCGAATACGCGATTCTAATTTCATGAATTCACGATTTCTCGATTTTACAAAAACAGAACAGAAGACAGGCAGGAAATTAGAAAATGACACAAGAAAGTCCACAGCAAAACCAGAAGCACAAAGGAAGTGTGCACTCACAGATACAAACACGGCCTTCACAGAACCACTTCACGTCTGTCCCACACCAACAGCATATCAGGAGTGCCGTTAATCGAACACTCAACAAAACAAAACCCACAAAAAAAAAACAATATTACGCAACAGTAATACCATGATAAGACATAACAACATCGTAAAACGCCTTACGGACAAGTATTTATTGGTTAGTCTTGTCTAGGGCACTTCGGCACTGAATATGATAGTTTGGAGATTAGGGCTCTGCGAAACTGAACAGGTCACGTTTAGAAATTTTCTACAGTTCCTGAAATGGCAAACAAATCCCTTGTTCATTAGCCATAAAATCCAGTTAAAGGGTATTATTGATGGCAGTATTCCTTACAGGGGGGATATTCATGTGAGGATTAACAACCAAAATTAATGCCAATGAGTTAGCAATATCTTGTTCAGAGTATGTACATAGTCATTCTGTATGAAACATGTCACAAATCTGAACGACGGCAGCTACGCATTATAGCCAATTAACCAATTTGCTCCCATGATCCCATACATGGGATATAGGCAAACAGCGTAGACTCTGATCAGACGCCGCATAATGCGGCGTCTGATCAGAGTCTACGCTGTTTGCTGATAAGAATTCCAATATAAAACAAAACGAAATTGAAAAATTAGGCCAGGTACCCCTTAGATAAAAAATGGACTAATCCAATATATAAACACCGTAGAATCCACTGGGCGCAAATGGGTTAAAATCCCATACAAACGGATGATGAAAAGGCAGCAACCATACCTTTACAGTCCTCATTATGTTCAGCTACATATGCTTGGTTGTGAGTGTGTAAGTAATATACAGAGTCGGGTTTGAGTGAAAGAGTTCAGTTTGTCCGCGACATAATACAATGTATTTCATAACACAGATAAATGGTGATTTGATGATGATGATGATGATGATGATGATGATGATAATTATTATGATAACGGGGATTGTAAAAACAGAATGACATCTGATGTGATCGCATGCATTTATCGAAAAAAATAATTTCAAAACCAACTATATCGACAAATTTAGTCGCCCGGAACGATACACAGAACTACATAGAGCTCCCATCCTCATCTACAGAATGTAGCAAATCCAGAGGCAAGCATGCGCGAAATGTTTGTTGGGAATTGATTAACACAAATGTATGGGGTTGTTGGTTTTAAGAGTACAATAAATTTGATTTTGTTTATTTTACTACATGTATATCTGTATATGCAGCATTAGTACAATTTAAAATGACAACAACAATTTCAAATGATGAACCCAGTCTCACTAAACCGACCGCATAATTCATTAACTTAGAGGTCGTAAAAGGGGTCGGTATGGCATAGGCGATACAGAAAGCTCCTACAGACAGTTTCTATCTAGCCTGTGCCATACATTATGCTACCGTATGTTTTAAAACAGTGCCATAATCAGACATCTCTTGAGTGGTCGTATAAGATTGGTGTTTTATAGATAGTTACTGTTTTTGCCCTTACCCTTGAAAGCGAAACCAGCCGTGCGTTCAGTAGTGGCGACTGTGTGCAACCGGTTTTATGCTAGATACTATGCTTAGAAGGAATCGCATAATGATCTAACACTGTGGTACATACTCTGGATGTTTATAAAACAAAGCATACAGCCTAGTGGCAAGTCTCTGGTTGCAACCAATGCTAACGTGGACCAATACCATCCGCTGCACTGGGTTGAACCTATTACCTCATAGGCTATTTTAGATACAACCTCTTTGAATGAATCTACCCAAAAGGAGCATTAACTAGAGAAAAGTAAAAGCATTTTGTAGTTTGAAACCATTGTGATAAATAGAGCATTTGCTCTTAAAGGTGCAAATGCTCTATTTATCACAATGGTTTCACAAGGTGACTTTTACAGAGTCGTCCAATGTCGTCAATATGAGGGAATGGGTTAAGTGGCAAACAGCATGGATTTGAATAACACGTAAAGTGACTATACCTTATATCTGGACGCAATATGTTATACGCTAGGTCAACCGTTTGTAATTTAAGCATGAACATCTGTTAAGGATAAAAAAATGTAATACATCTGAGTGTAAGAAGACATTATTATACTTTCATTTTACGTTCACTAATATAATTTAGTTCAGATATATGATGGGCGTTTGAGGATTGCTTCCTAGACAACGCAGCCTCTGATAGACACTGTGTTATCAAAACAGACATACAATGCTCCCGGGATTGTAACCTGAAAACGTTTGAATGTAGGGCAGCCATGCACATGCTTTTGCCTTTAAGATACATATCATGCATGACGTAAAACATTAATAAGAACAAATTGCTTCATGGTGCAGTACATTGCATAGTGTTTGTCAATCACAGTGCCTCGTTCATCCGAAACATTTCTCAGGGAGGAATGGTCACTGTTTGTAGATGAAAGGTTAGTGCATGTTGGAAGTTATACAGGAAGCTCCCAAATGAGCTGCATACAGGACTAGTCCTGCAATAAGGTGCCATTTGCACGATTCTGATATGTATTTGTGTGTTTTTACAAGCGACGTGTTAGGGTATACAACTACATGTACGTTGTGGTCATTCAAGCTTTAAGAATTGATTTATCGAGTGCCAAACTGCTTGGATCCTGTGGACAGGTCATTGCATGCGGTATGTAACCCTTCGCTTGCTATTCACGTCAATATACCTACCTATAAATAGTGAAGACCCAGATGAGACAGTTCCTGCAGGAGCTGTCTCATCAGGGTCTGCACTATTTACAAGTTGATTGTGCAACCAGTGCACTCCACAACAGTAATTGCACGGCGAAATACGTGTACACAATGACGATATATGTAATTATACAACAGGGCATGGGTAAAGAAGGAGAAATGCATTTTAAAATTCAGCAAGCGAAGGGTTAATATGGACCTACGCTGGGTCCAAATATAAAATATGTCATACTTAGCAGGACAATCAATATCCAAAAGCGTTAAATGGAAATTACACATAACAATGTTATATGTCAACAGCTCCAATACAAACCTATGTTGGGAAGTTGGGAACTCCGGTGCAAATAGGTTTGTGCAAGTATATTATACATTTGCAAGTTGAACAATTCACGATTTGTTTCAATTTCAGTAAGAAAGAATATATTTCGGTAAATGTTTTGAATGAGGGATGTACCTCTTACAATCCTTCAATCAAGGGTTGACTGCAATAGGCAAATTCAAATTCAAAACCGGTGTCACTATCAGGAGCAGTACTTCCTGACACACTATTCATGTTTTTTTTAAAACAAAACAACAACCGTAAACCTATTAGTGCTCAGTGTCCCTTACAAAGGACATAGGCAAACAGTGTAGTCCCAGATCAGAGGTCTGAGCAGGGTCTTCACTGTTTGCTGAACACATCGTTGGCTTATATTCTGTTAGTGTTGTTATATTTCTGTTATTGTCAGTGTTGTTATATTTTCTGGTTCTATGGGAACATTAGTTTTGATGGTATAAGTTTTGAAAAAAATGAATACTGCTTAAGCCGGTGCTAAGGGGGATGGGGGGGCTTTCGAAGGATCACCCTCTTTCAGAATTTATAGCAACTTATATATTGTTTACTCTGTCCACTCAACAATAACATGAATAGATTTCAAATAAGATAAGTACGAGTTCTGATGGACTAATATAAGAATAATTGGGTTACATAAACACATTTGAAGTAGTCCTTACGATTTGAATCTGACACAAGAACAATCTCTTTATCTATTGGAGTCCCATTTGAATCACAGCTTCCTGGCAATTAGATACTATTTTAACCCATTTGTTCCCACGATCCCATATACTCGTATAAAGTGCGGCGTCTGATCAGAGTCCACACTGTTTGCTGAAAGGAATTTCAATATAAAACAAAACGAAATTAAAAATTTAGACCAGGCACCCCTTAGGTAAAAGATGGACTAATCCAATATATAAACAAGGAAGAATTCACTGGGTGCAAATGGGTTAAATGATGTTCATGTTTGTGCCACTGGCAACCTGATTTATATTTGCAAACATTTTCGATCCGGATGACGCATAGGTAAAATCCGACGTATGATCAGGATCTATTGTGTTTGATACTAAAAGTGGAATAACAGTCACATAGGGAAGGTCTCACACACCAAAGGGCATGGCACCAAACATCACCATTGTTTTGTACAAAATTCAGACAGACTTGATATTATTGGACGTATGTACAAGGGCTCAAAATCTGTGATAACATGGACATTATTTTCCAACTTGATAACAGTTGATATAGGAAACATTGAATTTATCCTTTATACATTGGCAGGTGTTTCGTCAGAAATATAAAGACATGTTTTGTCTGAATTACATTTTCAGAGTTTCAAACAATTAGAAATGGTGCGTAGTGACATGCACGCGGACAAGTGTGCTGCAATTCGTGTCATGATTTTTAATTTTTTGAAATAGCTACAACGTGTTTCTCTGGTTATTTCAACTTTATTATTTCCGCTGTAAAGACAGTGAATGTCAGACAAAAGCTAGCATGCAGCGTAATGCTAATTAAAACTTATGTGCAAGTGGTTTAACATGTCAATGGACAGGTTAGTAACATCTTAAAGAACTGAGTACTAACTTGCATCTTATAAATTGGGGATCGTACACACACGCCGACAGTATTAATGTCTAAACCAATAGTTGTGTAACCATGTCAAATAGACGTGTCGTA
The DNA here is from genome assembly GCA_963576725.1 of Azorinus chamasolen. Classification (NCBI taxonomy): domain Eukaryota; kingdom Metazoa; phylum Mollusca; class Bivalvia; order Cardiida; family Solecurtidae; genus Azorinus; species Azorinus chamasolen. The sequence goes on along the minus strand of OY755247.1, from coordinate 36,991,531 downwards.
TAAAACAACAGACAGAGAAATTGCTTTGCCATGTGTTGTAAAACGTATCTAGGCAGAAACTGAAGTTTCCTGTCTCAAATATCTAAGACATATTTTACATTATTGTTTAGGCTTTTGAAGATTTTATATAGCTAATTCAAATGATAATTTTACAAGTGATAACGTATGCACTTAAATAAATACAAGTAATTACTGCGAAGGCTGTCAAATACACGCCTATGATAATCATGAATTATTCAGAGCCCATGTAAATTGCACATCATCTCCGATTAAGACGTATGTCGGTCTTAAGTGAAACAATTTAACGAAAGTTAACCCTTTCGCTGCCTGCCAAACTCTGTCGTCTGCTAACTTTGTCGTCTGCTACAAAATTTCATTCTTTTGATTTTCTTAATTTTTGTTTCAAAAACATAGTAACGGTAACAAACAGTTTGGATCCTGATGAGACGCCGAGTCATCTGGATCCAAACTGTTTGCATAGGTAATCACAGATCCGGCATTGGCAGCGAAAGGGTTAAAAGTGAGCATTTCATGTAAATGTGTCGGAAACAGATAATACGTGTTTATATTTACATTTCTAATAAGCAATGGCACTCAAGCCTTTCATCGCCATATAAACTTCCTATCATATAAGAGTAGTGTCTGTTCATACTGCTTTAACCCTTTCCTCCCATAAATACGCCTTTCTACGCCTCTGTAAATATCGCCTATTGAAACCATTGTGATAATTAGAGCATTATTTTTTACCCCTATATGAGCAAATACTCTATTTATCACAATGGTTTCAAACTACAAAATTCTAAATGTTCCTTTTTTCTAGTTAATGCTCCTTTTCGGGAGATTTATTCAAAGAGGTTGGGTCTAAAAATAGCCTATGAGGTAAAGGGTTAAATAAGATAACCAGAGTGTCAAACAACTTGGATACTGATGAGACACCGAGGTATTCTGCGTCTCATCTGGATCAAAACTGTTAGCAAGTGTTATCAAGAATTCAACGCGAAATAGTCATAGCATACCAATGGTATGAACGAAACATAAACAGTCAGAGAAACAATGAATTTAATCAGATATGATCATGTTTGATTTCACTGATATCAATATAGACCTATTTATATTGAATGTATATTGGTTGATGGACATTTAAAGTTTTAGCAATGGCGTAAACTGTAGAATCAGATTTATGTTATTCTACAAACAAACTGAGTTAGGTCGGGCGACTCCTAAGAGTAAACATGGTAGATGCATTTCTACATCTGTGATTCTCTTGTCTCCTAACCCATGCAACGATGAATGTTCAAATGGACTATGCCACAGTTCAAACAGGTCAACCTTATGGTGAATATTTAGGGATATTTCTAAAATTAAAATGCAATGTGACAAACAATGCAGACCCTGATAAGTAGGCTCCTTTAGGAACCCTCTCATATAGGTATACACTGTTTGCAAAGGACATTAGTGGCTCGTGTCCTCCCGCACTGTAAGGGCTATGGTCATCATACTACAACCTCTACAACCTCGTTTGCTTGAATGTTACATACTAACTAGCTAGGATGTAAATTAAATTCATCATAGGACACTTGTGCTGCCAAACCCATTTATGTTGGCGTTGTGATGTTTTCTACACTAGATCAATACATCAATTCTCCAACTTAATTGGTTGCCGTTACAAGTAGAACGCTTGCCCCAAGAAAGGAAAGCTCGACAGGAGCTTTGCAGTAGATCTAACCCTTCACATAATTAATATCAATGTAAGGATTTTTAATTAATATCAACTAGCAGCATTTTATATGACTACATATACACACAGGAAGTCTTAATGACGGAACTGTACAATTAGGCATTTACTATTAACCCTTTCTGTTGTATGTTCGTGTAAGAAATAATGACGTCATGAATATTAATAAGAATATTTTCGTAATAGCATATGAACACAGGACATATTTTTGCTCAGGCAGAAGCTGTAGAATCAGATCTATATTACACCATAAGCAAACAGAGCGGACTCTGATCAGACGGCTCCTATATGAGCCGTCTGATCTGGGTTTACTCTGTTTGTAGATGCGTGAAAATGTGCTAACATAAGGGAACTGGTTTAAACGGCACTCACAGCGAGTACAGGCTGTGGTAACGTGACGACTAGACGTCTAGATATATGTCAGCAAATATGTTGTGTGTTGTTACTGCTAAAATAAAAAAAAACAATGGGTTTCAAATTAAGATCTGGTTTTTCGTTGGGTATAAATAACCATACATTGCTGACGCTGAACCGGAGACCTCACATATGAGGTTAAGTTCAAAAATGCATATATCCCTTCAGGTAGATTACCTCAGGAGTAGATTACCTCTATAGTGTTGCTATATTTTCACCCGACCATACCTGACAGGATTCATAGGTACATGTACATGGTTGTTTTAAAAGTACACACAAAATGACCAGTAGCATGTCAAAGGTTAAATAAATATTTGACGTGACTGCAAGCATCTATGATTAATTATTCAATTATTTTATCACAGGTTGTGGACAGAACATTTGTATTAAACACAGTGGCGTGTACCATCATGATTACTATCTCCTGTCTAAGGTTTTTAAAGGTGAGTTGCGTGCAAATAGTATAACCGAAGTTTTACTGCCGTTCTAGAGAATGTGTATTGCATCACTGGCCAATTAAAACCATCACCAATACCCCTAATCCGCAACCATGTTCGTTGTCACGTGATACAGTTGTTTTAGAGTTGTTAATTAAATTTGTATTTCAGATATATAACTACACTACCAAACAAGATTTACACTCATGAACCTTCGAGTGTTTCGGCGTCTTTTCTGAGTCGCTATTAGAACTACGTATGTATCACATATATTCTGCGAAAGGTATTTCGTTTGTTTCGTGCTAAGTCTATGGTTTTCTTCTTAAATCTTAATGTGAGGGATATATAAGACATTTGCGAACACCGTATATGTAGGTCCAAGATCAAGGAACTAATGATGGATCAGTTTATCAGCGTCTGCACTGTTTGCCATATAAACCATATTTGAATCAGTGATAAACTTGGATAATACCTTTTATTCGATTAATATTCTGAAAGGGAATGGCCAGTTTTATTTCAGCAGAATACGGGTTAAAACCACCAGTAACATACAAAAGACGCTAATATACTGCAAACATTTCGTACATGTACATTACATAAACGCTGCTGACCAAAAATATATAAAATGAAATAAGAAATACAGTAAAAACCCTCTTTACCGGACTTTAAATTTGGTATAAATATCGGCTTTTGAGACAGGTGACAGCTTACTGGAGGGTAAAAGTCATGTAGAAAGCTCCTATAGGAGCAACACATTTATCACAATGATTTCAAAACTACAAACTTCTAAAATTCTCACTTTCTATAGTTAATGCTCCTTTTCGGTAGATTAACTCAAAGAGGTTGGGTCTAACATAGTCTAGGAGAGAATGAGGTAATGAACACAGTACACCCCTTCTAAATCGGACGTTCGAATTAGTATTCGAATAACGGTCTTTAAGACATGTGACAGCTTAATGCAGGCAAAAGTCATGCAGAAAGCTCCTCTAGGAGTTGTCTGTATGCATCCGTCTCATCATGCATTAACCTTTAGTCTGCTGAGCAAATTATATTTACAGACATTTTCACCAACTACATTTTCAAAATTCAAGCTATAATCAATTCGTCTACCAAACTACAATCTTGGTGTCAAGCAGATTGGATCCTGATGCGACGCCGAGTTACTCGGCGTCTCATCTGGATCCAAACTGTTTGCGTAAGTATCCACTCATCCGCCCATAGTAGGCTAAAGGTTAAGCAACCACTGCCTAAGAGTTTCTAAATTCTTCTCTACTAGAATTCCGGTTTGGAGGAGTTTTACTGTAGATGAATTAGCGCGAAGAGAAAACACAGAGCAGCAAATAAATGTGCTTATCCCATTACCTCATAGGCTATTTTTAGATCCAACCACTTGGAATAAATCTACCGAAAAGGAACATTAAGTAGAGAAAAGGAAAATGTTAGAATTTTGTAGTTTGAAACCATTGTTATAAATAGAGCATTTGCTCCTATAGGAGCAAATGCTCTATTTGTCACAATGGTTTCACAAAGTGACTTTTACAGAGTCGTCAAAAGTCGTCAATATAAGGGAATGGGTTATACCTAATTCGCCATTTCTCCACTGAACCCTATGTTGTGACTACTCATTAAACACTACTGTGTGACCACTCTATAGATCTGTCACGAATCTAAAGTCGTCACACTATAAGGGTTTGGTGGAGAAATATGAGAGTTACAGTTGAAAATGGTTTAATTTACCCATTGTATCTCTGCACAAACATGAATGACGTTCGAAATCTGAAATGACGACGCATGTCTTCGATACAAGTCTCCATCCAATAATTTGATTTGAAGTTTTTTTGGCTAGTTTCTGAAAGGCATCCAAACCTAACAAAAACAAACAGTCACTGGTTTATGAGGAATCATGCAGGTGTTAGTTTGGAAAGTTTAAGATAATGTGTTTGTAGAATTTGCGATACGAGACGCTGTCGGAAAACAGGGGTCTAATTGCTTTGCTAAAAGTACGATGAGGCACTTACATGTAGTTACGGACTGTGCCGTAAGGAACGATTGTGAGCAAAATGTAGCAGATTTTATTGGACGCTCTGGCTCAAACTTGAAATAAAATACATCCTCTCAGAGAGCAAATCCTATAAATAAGTAAACCCCACTAATGCGACCACCTAAAAGAGGTATACTTATGGGTGGTAGAGGCAGGTGGTAGCTTAATGTATGACAAAAGTAATGCAGAAAGTTCCTAGAGGAGCTTTCTGCATTACTTTTGCCATGCATTAAGCAACCAACTGCTTATAAAGATATCCATGTTTATTCATTAAGTGGTCGCATTAGAGGGGTTCTACTGTAATGTACTTATAAAATAAATAATACGTATGCAATATGTAACACTTTGTCCGTTAAAAATGACATGTTGTGTTCGATAGTTAAAAATTCATTATGAAACTCAGTTTCCAATTTGAATGATATTTCTATTGTCTCTGGCGAAACAGAAGTTAAACAAGATATGACACACCAAAGCTCGCAGCAACTGAGTACAGTAGCACGTGCTATTATACATACGCATACAGACTCACATGCATTGTTCTTTGACTGCTGAACACCGACAACATATATGTAGCACGTGCACCTATACATACGCATACAGACTCGCACGCATTGTTTTTGGAATTGTTTTTGGACTGCTGAACACCGACAAAATAACTGTAGCACGTGCCCCTACACATACACATACAAACTCCCACGCATTGTTCCTTGACTACCGAACACAGCCAACATATCTGTAGTACGTGCACCTACACATACGCATACAAACTCACACCCATTGTTCTTTGACTGCTGAACACTGACAACACATCTGTAGCACGTGCACCTATACATACGCATACAATCACCCACGCATTGTTCCTTGACTGTTGAACACAGACAACATATCTGCGTTATAGTATAAATTTCATGAGATTTTAAGTCGGTGAATTATCTTGGATTGACGTGAGTATCGTGAACCAAATTACAGTAGAATGTGTCTTAAGCGACCATCAAAACAGTTTAATTCTATTTTTTATCCTAAAGTTTTACTCTAATTATGAGTCTGTAAGGCAGGTGGTAGCTTAATGCATGTCAAAAGTAATGCAGAAAGCTGCTGCATTACGTTTGCACTGCATTTAGCAACCACCTGATTTTTAAGATTTCTGCGTTCAATCCATTCAAAGTCGCTTCCGACAGGTTCTATTGTATATAATTTCTGTGAAAAAAATCACATCAGCTTGATACATAGCACCTTAACACGAGCATGTGAAATTAATAGCATATCTTTCCCGAACCTTAAATGAATTAAAATATTTGAAATCATACGGAGTCTCAGAATAAATTCAATTTTTGCTTAATCCTTCTAGATACACAGGGGGAATTGCCATTTCAAATTATGCAAATACTGCCTAGCAGAAGTCTTAAGAAAACAGAACGATTTATCTCTTTAATTCATAATTAGTCAGTAAATTTGTTTGCAGAATAGATGCTTGGCACCAACAGTTTAAATTCAATCCGTTTACAAAAACAAATTTACACATTCTGATTGAAACTTCAATCTGACTTGCGCCATTGTTCAAATAGATAGTCGAGACACAATCCAAACAAATAGATTTATGAATGTATGCAATAGCTGTTTAACCCTTCGCTTGCTATTCACGTCAATATACCTACCTGTAAATAGTGAAGACCCAAATGGGACAGCTCCTGCAGGAGCTGTCTCACCAGGGTCTGCACTATTTACAAATTGATTGTGCAACCAGTGCACTCCACAGCAGTGATTGCACAGCGAACTACTTGTACACAGTGAAGATATATGTAATTATACAACAGGACATGGGTGAAGAAGGAGAAATGTATTTTAAAATTTAGCAAGAGAAGGGTTAACCCTTTATTCCATGAATATTCAGGTAAACAATACCGACGTCATGAATATCAATTCATTTTTATTATATCATATGAACATAGGAAATGTTTGTAATGGCAGAAACAATACAGTCATATTTATATTGTGTCATATGCAAACAGAACAGACCCTGATCAGACGATTCCTATAAAACCGCGTGTCTTCTCTGTTTGCAAAGGCAAAGGGATGCGTAATTTTTAGAGTAAGCATGTCCTGGTTAGCGCGAATTGACAACTATTTTCAAATTACCTTGATTAAGATGAGTAGCGTAGATATTCTCCATCTCATTAAAGTCCTAGCTATTTGGTACTCGGGTGATAAAGTGTTAGAACACTTCGGAAAAGGAGTTTCCATTACTCCCAAATCAATATATGGGCAGCCATCACAATTCACAGCAGAATAATAGGGTACATACATGTATGAAATAGAAATAAACAACAGAGAAAACATTCACTTTAAAGGCTACAAGTCGCATTCACGTTTTAAACGTGTGCCTTGGATCAGTATTAGACTAGAAACTATATGTCAAATACCTATTTAGTAGTAATCAAGTGTACTTTCTTGATGCAACTCAAGGTAACATGTCTTTGAATTGTTCTAACTGTCGGAGGAATTAATTTTAATTCAACATTAAAGCAGGTTTATGAGACCATTCTAACCATTTATTTTCGCTTCCAAGTTCCAGTTCAAATTACAAGTTCACATTTCTGTCAGATACTGAACCACCTAGTGTGCTGGTTGATAATATAGAGTGGAACCTCGATATCGCGAACTCGGATAACTGGAATTTGGGATTTACTCCAGTAAAAGTTCGGTCTCTCACAAAGTAGTAATACATATTGTTTCTAAAGTTCACCACTGCACATATCGGTAAAACACATGTCATTTTGATGGAAGTCGCAAGCAATGTGGAACACTCAAACAGGAACCTTCAGCATTACTTTCGACCTACATTAAGCTGTCATCTCGAGAAAGTTTCAAGGTAAGGAAGCAGCCGACTCGAACCTCGTGTTATGTTGAAGTAATTTGTATGGTCCATTGAAATGTGAGATATCGAGGTATAAATGAGAAATGAAGCACATCTGGTAACATGTACAGTATAATCTGTCTTAAAAGATCAGGAAAAAGAGGTCTGATTGTGGGTTTGTAAGGCAGGTGGTAGCCTAATGCAGGTCAACATAATGCAGAAAGCGCATGTAGGATATTTGCGTTCAATAAATTCAAATTTCGCTTAAAACAGGTTCTGCTGCATTACCTTCGTTGGTACAACACGTTCGTGAATAGAATGATATTAAATAGGCAACCGTCACTTTATTGAATGGATTGCCATACTTGAGCATGGATATCTGATTTAGCAAGTTGAATATAATCAGATCAGACATCCCGTTTAAAAGCGGGTCTTATCACGTTCCGATGTATATATCATCTGTCAGAACACGTTACGGTTTACCGCATTTGTCTACTCTGACCAACAAACTTACAGAATCCAAACATGCTCTGGAAGAAAAGGGGTATTAATAAGATTGTTAACATCTGCAGAGCCCGCCACCAAAACAGTATCTTTCTGAGGTATCGTCTTACAACAGATCTTACATTGTACGACCAATATTTTAGCAATAGCGAAGGCAGTAGAACCTGTCTTAAGCAACCCAAAATAACGGGTATAAATATTGATATATATGGCAGATTAGAACTAGGAACTTGCTGCATTACTTGTAACTTACACTAAGCAATCATCTGTTTTTAAGACTCCTATATTCAATACATGGCCGCTTAAGACACAGTCTACTGTACATATGTTCTGTCGTACGCGACATGCCTAAAGTGTAGCAAGACAGAAAGTGCGTTGATTTGGGCTATTTAAGTAGTACCGATTGTCCTATATTAGAACTTTGGCTAATCTTGGTATACAATATTTCGTAAAACAGATTCCTGGATCTTGCAGAGGTTAATAGTATTAAGGACACGACCTTTGATAATCTATCGATTCAAAGAACTTGCATTTATCAAATATCAATTACATGGTTAGTTTAAGCTTAATTACATGTCACACATTATGCTGTCGAACATAATTGTAGAATATCAATTACATGGTAAGTTAAAGCTTGGTTGCATGTCACACATTATGTTGCCGACTAGCTGGAAGCATTACAACTCATAAATAGTGATGTAATTCAGTCCTCAGCAAGGAGCGATTTGATGGTTCTCTGATACCAACTGTCGCTTAATTTCGGCGGCCATGGAAGTTACTAGTGATACTCTAACGGTGAAAAGAAATACTGTTATTGAGGGTACGTTTGCATTATCGGTGTCTTTAAGCAGTTATTAGCGATTTATAATACTAGCCAATGGTTTAAACCATTCTTTTGCTGAATTTAAAAAAATATAACATACTATGTCTCTTTCTTCTCCCATGTCCTTTTGTATAATTACATGTATCGTCATTGGCTACAACTATTTATCTTTGCAATCACTGGTGTGGAGTGCACTTGTTGCACGCTCAACTTGTAATACTGCAGACCCTGACGAGTCTCATCAGGGTCTTCACTATTTAACAATTCTCTTGCTGAATTTTAAAATACATTTCTCCTTCTTTACCCATGCCCGGTTGTATAATTACATATATATTCACTGTGTAGAAGCATTTCGCTGTGAGATCACTGCTGTGGAGTGCATTGGTTGCACAATCAACTTGTAAATAGTGCAGACCCTGATGAGACAGCTCCTGCAGGACCTGAACAACAAGAGAAAGGATACGTAGTTAACGGCGGCGACGAAACGTGACCAACGTTAGTGAATACTAACCGGCAGCTATAAATAGATAATGTCGGCTTATAATACTTACCGGCTGCTATATCATTTGTGACAGCGTCTCGATTATTAGCCGACAACTCCAATTAGTAAGTGCCGTCTTAGAATGTATACCGACGACTACATAGTATGTATTCGTTTATATCGGGGCTTTACGGTGCTTTAAGCATTTTCGTCATACCGCGACGTCCAGTTAATTACATATAGTGGCCAACATCTTACTAACCGACAGCTACATAATTATAGTAACCGGTGTCATGTGACTTAGCGGTGGCTACAAATAATGACCGTCGTCTTATAATTCTTATCAACAGCTGCAACGGGTGACCCGCGCCTTAGAATATAAAGCAGATGGTACAAATAGATACGAGCTTGCAACCGTCTTCGACATCTTATCGACGGCTACAAACTAGGACAGCCATCTTAGAATACAGATGCATTAGAATACACACCTGATGCTACAGAAAATTACCGGTCTCCAAGAATACAGGTTCAACAGTTACCGGTGTCTTGTAACAATTTCTGGCGGGTACATAGTATTTCTGGCATATTAGAACATTAACCGATGGTTAAATTTTTTACCGGCGTCTTTCAGCACTTACCAGTAACTTACCAGAAAACTAATTGGCAGCTATAGAGGAGTTACCGGCATCTTCGAATATTTAGCGAAAACCACAAAAAGGGTCATTAGTAACCGTAGCCTTAGAATACATACTCGCGGGTAAAACTAATTACTCTCCTTTTATAATACATGACGGCGGCTACACGGCTACAACTTATCGATGACCTTTTAGAATTCAGGTCGAGTAGATAGTAAACGAGTAGATGATTATACATACTGTATACAAATAATTACCCGCACAGCAGGCAGAATATAAACCGGTGGTTACAACTAAGTACCGGTTTCAGAATGCTACGGTTGTTGTACAAATAGTTACCAGCGTCTTGAATACGTCTACAAATAGTTACCAGAGTCTTAGAGTGCAGCTACAAATAGGAACCGGTGTATTAGAAAGCAGGTGTCAATAGGTACAATCATCTTCGAATACGGCTAAAATAGTTACTGGCGTCTTAGAATACTGATGCAAAACATTACCGGTGAAAATCCTGGAATATCTAGTGGCAACAAGTATGAGGCATTTATAATATATTGTTCGACGGGAAAAGACTACTGTACTAAGTAGATCCAACAGAAATACGCGAATGTATCAGAAATAGTACGATCTAATATAAAAGTGTATGTGTTTAAGGGTTGACCACATTCGAGAAATTCTATAATGTTATAACTTGAACTAAAATCTGGTATATGATTTAATTCCAAGGATAGCGAATAGTTAATTCTACTTTATACGAATGGTTTAACATATTCGATTGCAAATACGATACAAGAAAGCGACTAGGCAACTTATCATAGCAGCATATGACGTCTCTCCCCAGAAATACACAATATAGTGACATGTAGCAATACACTGGAGTGTTTATAGGGATTTTCTTTAATAAACGCATAAAATCGAATAACTGACCTATTGTTAAATTGCTGGAGTCAGATCACACCGTTCTTAAAAGCTGCAGTAACAATTTCACTGCTAAAGTCAGTCATTGTGTGTTGGTAGTATTGATAAAGTCTATAGAGTACGAAAGGTCAATAGTTAAAAGAGGATTCTGAATAACAAATATTGCCGACCCTGATCAGAAGGCTACTTTGATCTGATCTACACTGTTTTCAAATGACAGTACATACTTTTTACGCGGTCAAAAGTACATTTATTAGTCATGCGGGAAGCACCAAACACAAAACATACAGCCGCCCGGACAGCACCATGCCAGAAAAAGTGCAACAAATGTATATGTCTATAAAACAAAAAGACAAAATAAACAAACAATAGGGGAGATGGAAATACCATGGAACGGTCAGTGGCAATTTTCACCGCTGTTTAAACCGGTTCAGGTGCACCCAACCTCGTATTTATTCTATCTTCACCCTAAAAGATAAACAGTGTAACAGTTTGGATCTGGTGCATTATTGACTACTTCTAATTAGTTAAAGAGGAAGTCCCTACAATGATCGCATATTTTCAATAATATCATAAAACTTGGGATTTGTTATGCTCTATCATTATTATGAAGGTTCCCAATTTGAACTTATATCGAAAAATGCCCCTGTGATACAAATAAACCGATTTCATCAATACTGGTAATTTTTGTTCTACAACACAATATTATCGGCCTTTTCCGTTAAATTCTTCCGCGTTTTGCCGATGATCACCGATCCCTCCATTGTTTACGTAATAGCTTTCTCGGAAGTGGTCGGAGAATCGCGAATAGGGCGAACAGTTACGAAACTAAAACCCAACCCGAATATCTGAAACATCGGGGAGTAAAACCGGGATCGGCGATATCAAACACATGGATGTTTTGTCATTATAAAAGGTAATTGGATGGGGCTTTTTGCGATATACTACTTTTCAGCATATAAACAATTGAGTTTTGTTCATTTTAAGTGTTTATGAAACGCGACAAATGTAGGGACATCCCCTTTAACTCTTGTCCGAAGACGAAATAGCGTGATTTCCGATGATTAGGCGTTCCATCAGGACCTAAGCTTTATACAAATGCTACACAAGCGATACGGCGGATAAAGTTAATTTACAGTATATAGTTGGCTTCAGAATTTAACTTACAGTAAAATAGTTGGCTTCAGCGTTTAACATTCACTATGAAACTGTTACGCCATCATTCTTGATAATCTAGACCAATAAACAGTGCAAATGAGTTATGAATTATGACTACAGTAACTTTCTCAATGGTCATGGTATATAGCATCAAAAGACAAATGCACATAGGCTATTGCATTCAGATGGTTACGGTGACTACGTAAAGCATCTCTGTGATTAATAAATCATCGAGAACCTACGTTAAAAAGATTGATTAAGACAATGATGCGGCGTTTGAAGATGATATCCATTAAATCATAGTAATTAAATTAGCGTATGCAATAACTGACTACACACTAAGTAACCTACCACATGTTCGATACATTTGTGTTACTTTATAATGCAATGTACATTCGAGTTCGTTACAAACTGATTATATTTCCTGCAAAACATTAACTCCAGTTCCACGCGCCCATTAGCTTACGCTCGTTTTGGAGGCACACTGTTTATAAGTGTCGATTTGCCCGTATCACTGAAATATAAACATCATTAGAACAGAACCTGTTATGAGGAAGAGTACCAAACTGAACTTAACTGCATTTTCGTTAGAACATTTGGAAACAGGAAGAACTATTTTCAATTAAATACTTTAACCAGGCTTTGGAAATCGTTGTCAGTTGCACGAGTGCATATGGAAATAATTTGAACCCAGATTAGCGACAGGATATTTTGGACTTTAAGCTTGGGTCCTAAACGAACACCACATTCTTTCAAGAGAGGCAACATAAATTGTTCCATACGAGATTAAGACATAACTAGGACTTTGCTAATTCGTAATACTACAAGCTATGGGATGAGACAAACTCATTTGATATATGTACCGACTTTGAAAATACATATCAAATATGTTGAAACCTATTTACACACCTATTGGACTTGCTTGAGCTACTCTTACTTTTATGTATGTCAGGTGTATTCGTGTCTCTGTAATTGTACGTGTGTTCATGTTTAAATTTTTCATCTCGTGTGTGTGTCGTTGTGTCAGCATCTGTATGTATGTGTGTGTATGTGTGTGTGTATATATGTGTGTGTATGTGTGTGCGCGTATGTGTGTGTGCTTGTATATTACCTGCTTTTTATCGATGCTTTTGTGTTGGTTGTATCTTGTGTGTGAATTTTCCTGCTTGACGTTATTACGTTTTCATTTATAAATACTCTAGCAACGGGTAAAAAGGTTAACATGCTAGTGAAAGAAACTGTTAATAAATATACAACGACAGTTAAGCAAATGGGTATAACTGAAATAAATAATGACCACATTAATCTAATAGTAATTAAACTAACAGGGGTCTATAAAATGTATAATATTAATCTAAGAATGCCCTTTGGTAACAGACGTTTATTGAACGAATTACTATTTCTTTTTAAATAATTTCTAAACTAGTTTACTTAAATCCGAAACACGAGTTTGTGGGTGCATGCTTTACCAAGGCACTATATACTATATTACTATATAAAACTCAGTTCAGTACAAACAATTCTCTACATTTAGTTTCCAGCTATATATTATACAGTCCAACTTTTCAACGGTCTGACGAACACTAATACGGTTTGCAGTTACTCTGTTTAAAGCTCATCATTTTGAGTTAGCAAATGTTGTCTACAACAATTAAATGCATTTTTAAATATATTGCATTACTTTGGGTTCTTCAAATAACATTGCAGTGGTCAAATGTTTAGTTCCTAATGATGCACATAATTTATTATAAAACGTGTGTGAAGTTATTTATTTCCATCGGGCAATGGCGTCTTTCACAGTCATCAACGTTCTTAACAGGGTATATTCATGAGAGAGATCTGCATCTTGTCATGGTGTATTCTTTTAAACAAACATCATTCGAATATTGTACCTTTGCGTATAGTGTTGTTATATTTTCTGGTCCTTCGGGATCAATAGTTTTGATGTTGTTATTTTCGAAAATTTAATACTGCTTAAGCCGATACTAGGGGCATGAGTAGTGTTGCACGTTTAATTACTACTCATGAACAGACTCAATAAAACCGAGTTTGGAAGTGTTTTTATGCATTGCTACTTTTGCTTTTGAAATATCTCCCACAGTCGTTTAATATGACCTCGGAAATATGTACGACGTTGATATAGATATGGAGCATGCATTGCCAAACAACATCCTATCATCTATATATCTGCTTAATAAATATATATCTGCAATATAAACTATTATAACAGTTTGACAGATAGTGGGTTATGCTATCATATCCGAGCGTCTGTAAAGTCTCAAACTACAAACAGTGCAGCAGTTACAATTAGAATATCTCTAAACAGTATAATTCAATGCTAAAAAACCTGTACCCAAGAGACATTGTCAAACAACAATATGTTTTGTTGCCAAACAATGGAAATGTAAGGATAATACAGCTGTCATTTCTTTTTCTGCCACGTGTATGATTATACATTATTTGGCAGTGAAATACATACATGGTTGAAAACGGCGTGTCGCTTAAATATATATTGAAGAATCTGTAGCGTTTATGTTGGTATTGTGTTGTGATAACATCTAATATTAGGATGTCTTTCTTTCACACAGTTGGACATACTACCACTATGCTACATGTTCCATGCCCATTAATAATAACCTCTAAACTATCACACTCAGTACTTATTCGATTGCTGCACTCCAGTACTCATCTGATATATGCCATGTTTGCGGACAAGTGTGTATATATTACTACATATAAAAACAGATCCTCTTAAAACCCACCCTGATGTGCTGCCTATACGACTTCGGCTTATGCTACAAAGCAGTTCAATCATGCCGTTAGAACATCAATCAGCTGATGATGTCAGAAGAACTTAATCGAATGTTCGCATGCCCTGGTCACATTTAATACGATAAAGAGTTGTCACATAAACTAATCCTGGATTTAAAAAAAAACAAAATTGTATGCGTCGTAGCTGTCAGTAAGTTTTCCAAGACACTGGTGGCCGCCGATAGAGTAATCTTCTATACCAGCACAGCAGACGTCAACTGATACAGTGTAGGTATAACAGAAAGAAAATTCGACACTGCCAGTAGACTATTCGTTGTCACCGCTAATCCTTACCACTTGGCAATATATCAGAGCCGTCGGTAATACACGACAATTAGTCCATGAGAAAATATAGAATGTGATATCACTGTCACATGTTTACAAATTGTGGTACTTCTATGTGCTATACAAGTAGGCTTGAATTATTATCAGATAAAGGTGCGTGCCAACTTACTAAAATCGTTATTTCTTCACAGAACCCTATAATGTGACCACTCTCTAAGACGTCTCGAAGAGACGATTTTAAAGAGTGATCTCAGTAGAGGGTTTGGTGGAGAAATAAAGGAGCTATTCTTGAAAATATTTGAATTCACGCATCTTATCTAGACCTCTGCATTTGTCAAAGCTGCTAAATCACGGTTCATTCGTGTGGCAACTCTTCATCGCAACATACATGGCATCGGCATGCAATCATTCATTTAAATGGAAAAGTAGTAAAGTCAAGCAGGCAAAGCCACATACAAGACGCAACCACCACCAAAACACCGATAGACAGCATGACACACACACAACCACACACTCAAACGCACACTCACACACGAGATGAACACAGAAAACACCAACAGACACACAAGAACCAGAGACAAACACTCCACACATGAACAAAATCACAAGCATAGAGACGCAAGGCAAACAAAAGGAAGGGTGACAAGGAGAGTACCGCCTTGGCACGGTCAGTAGCAAAAACACCACTGGGGGTTTAAACCGGTTTACGGACGTCCTAACCTCACACTTCTCTCAAAGTCACCCTAGCCTTACAAATAGTGTAAATAAAGGTATCCCCACCGGACTTACCCACAACATAGACGACCATGAACACAGGACAACATGTAAAACATAGCATAATAACTATGACAATCCGTCAAATATGTACTCAATGACTTTGCTGGAGTCAGAGCACCTGCAGGTAAGCCGTTAAGGGCTCGACAGGGAAAACGTAATACGTGAGTCTGGTAAGCTCTTCCCGTATCTGAGTTTAAGAGTATAATAAGAAGTATAATAAAATTTAGAAAACGTTTTCCAAAGTTTGTGATATCTGTAACCTTGCTTAAGAAGTTTATCAGTTATAATTAAATTACGACTGTTAAAATATTTAAGGAAAGAACAGGCTCGGGCAAACCCCATAAGATATGTAGAACGGGGCACATTTCCATCTAGAAAAGGATAATTAACAATTTTAAAATTAAAATCCTCTCTTTTATCGTATTTTTTGGACGAAACTTTATCATTTGTAATTGAAAGATTCAAATCTAAAAATGAAGCTATAATGTCAGATTGATTCACGTTGTTTAAAGACAGTTCTTTTGGGTAAAATGAAGAAATCATAGTTTCAAAATAACTATTATCTAAATTCAAAATATCGTCTAAATACCTTGAAGTTTTATTAAAAACATTAATAATATCGGTCTGTGTATCAGGTTTTAAGCTAAGCATAAAATCCCTCTCATAGCAATACAAAAACAAATTTGCAACAAGAGGGGCACAATTTGTACCCATGGGTATACCAACAACTTGACGATATATGATACCCCCATAACGCACTAATATAGTATCTAAAAGAAAGGTAAGACATCTACAGACATCAAGGGAAGTCTACATTGGGTAATGTTCAACTTCTGAATTCGAAAAGAATGAACGTTGAACATTACAAGCAATGAACATTTTGTTTTCTCTGGCAAAGGTTTTTTCTATTAATTTAATCAGTTTGTTTATCCTTTATAAGATGGTGAGGTAGAGTAGTATAGAGTGTAGAGAAATCATAAGAGATCAGTGAAGAAATGTTATACTGTTCATTTGCGTTAAAACATCATTTGAATTTGTTATGGACCAAAAAACATTAATACCAGAATTTTCATAAATTTTATCACAGTAACGTTTTACATGTTCTTTGATCGTAGTAACACAGGACGTCAAAAGGTTTTTATGTAGTTTCGGAATCCAGTACAAAGTAGAAAGTTTATGTTGATTTATGTTAGGATCATACTTAAAATTATTGCACATTTGTACATGTTCCGAGACTATATCTTTTTCAGGTGTTTGAACTGTAATATAAGTTTGTGAATCAGTTAGCTCCTTCTTTAAAACATCAACATCATACAATATTCAAAAAATGATTACATTATTTGCCTTGTCAGCAGGAACAAGAACATAATTTGAATGAAAATTAGAAATGTTTTTCTTCAAATAGCGAAATGTAACTCTAGGTCGAGGTGGTAAAAGCTGGTAATTTGATTTGTAACAAGTAATACGCGTATCAATAATATCAAAAATACATTTCTTCCAATCCGAAAGGGCATTAACATAAGCATGTTCTCGTCGACACAATTTGATGCAGAATTCTTGAATAGCTTCCGCAATATGAGTTCGACAAGCGTCAAAATCAATAAGGGAAGGTAATCTATATTTCGGTCCTTTAGTTAGGAGGGTCCTGAGACGTTTACCCTTAACGATATCAAAATTACCACTAATGACATGACCAACTGGTTTATAGCAAAAGCTAGAAGCCTCTTCGTCTATGGACTTCAGACAGGAAAAGGGTAAAGAAGATAAACAATATAAAATAGACTGTTTGCCAGGTTATTTTAGAATGGTATGTAAACCATGAATAGACATATTACGACGTAATCTACGCTTAATATTACCATTTCTACGTCTACCATGTGGTCTACTTTTACGTTTACGAATAAAACATAATTATAGAGAAAATATCGATGCTTGGATCTTTAGAAGTATTGCCGCTTTGAAACATGTTATCATTAAGGCCTAAAGGAAAAGGCGTTTGTAACTTCTTTATCCAGTCTAGCTCTGTGATAAAACGAGCTTTAGATTTTAAACTGCTAGTAGTTTTAGAATCCTAATAAATTTGTTCTACTGGCTGAACCGAAACATATTTGAAAGTATGTCCCGTATGACGAAAATGCTGGTAAAGAAAATTGCGTACGTTTCTGATCCGGCAATGGTAATTGTTTCAGATTTGGCGACATTATCTGGTGCATGTTATTCTGGTGACTATTACCTAGGAAATCGGTTGCCATTGTGAAAGGAACCGAAAAACACGCAATGCAATTGTTTTAGATATGTTTTCACAATGAGTGAAAGAAAAACATCCCACAAGTTAATATTGTTACAACACAAAAACATTGTCAATGTTCAGTAATTGTAATAGTACATGTATGCTACTTAAATGCATTATTTCTAAGAACAATCATGTTACATTAAATGGTTGATTAAACTACTTTATATAAAAAAAACCTTTGTCATCAGAGCGTGGGCTAATAGACATACCATACACATAGTCTTCTGTTTACTACAATAGCAAGATCGGAGGCATACAGAATAGAAGTACAAAAATGAGTCATGCAGGAAACACCACATACAGAACAAACAGTCGCCCGAACAGCAACACAAGGAAACAGCAAATGTACATAACTATAAAAACAACAAGAGACGCACAAAGACAAAACAAACACACAATAGGGGGAAGATGGAAGCACCGCCTTGGAACGGTCAGTGACAAAAGTCACTGGGGGGTTAAACCGGTTTATGGGCGCCCAACCTCACGCTTATTCCATCCCCACCCTAAAAGACAAACAGTGTAAATAAACCTATCCCCTCTCCGACTAAACTACAACAACCGCGACGGCAAATACAGTGGTAAAGTGCATGTGTAACGAAAACATTTAAGTGAACAAACTGTATCCACCTATCGCTAGTGTACTCAATGATTGAGCTGCAAACAGAGTAACTGTAGATAAGTAATAAAGGGTACGACAAAAACGAAATAGTACAGATATCTGACGTTCTCCTTCCATTTCTGGATTTAAGAGGTCGCCTTCATAGAGTACTAAACCTTTCTTGTCGGCGTACATGCAAAAAGGCCAGCGTGATTGCCAACTGTAAAAGGGTTGACAACCAAACATGCAGTATGTTGTAGTACTACAGGATCATATCCCTTTTTAATGAATTGTTTAACATATTTGATGAACAAAGTGAGAAAATGGGCATGTCCAATAATTTTACGAAGAATGTAAATCACATCACCATAAAATTCGGGATGTGAAACACCGTGTCGCAGAAGCTCCTTAAGATTAGATTGGTACTTGCCAATAAGTGAGAGATTTCGATATTAAAATTTAGAAAAAAGTTTTTATTAGTTTATGGTATCTATATCCTTGCTTAAGCAGTTTTTCAGTTAAAATGAGACTTCGAGAAGCCAGGTAGGAAAGTAAAAATCCCCGTATAAGTTAGACAAGGAAGAATTAATCTCGTAAAAAGTGTCGTATGGGAAAAGTCTTTGCGATATGTTTTAACACGTTATTCGCTGTAATAATTCTAATCATAAGTAAATCCAACATTCTAAAGTGACTGTGTTCCAAAACAGTTTCCTTTAGATAAATGTGTCTGCGTGTTTGACAATAATTAACCCTTAGTCTGCTGAATACCTTAACATGGCGCCTTGTTTTCTGAATATTAATTAAACAAACAATTGTATCAAAATATATCGTTGCTGAAATTTATTTGTATGACAAGTAGTGCAGACCCTGATCAGAGGGCATCGGGAGCCATTTTGACCTTTTTCTGCGCAGTTTTCAAATGTCGTATGTGCTCGATTCCCGCTGATATTTGTCTACACAGTTTGCAAATGTCGTGTGTACTCGATTCCCGTTGACCTTATCGTTTGTTTACACTGTTTTCAAATGTCGTATATGCTCGATTACATTTCATCCTTGTCTACAAAATTTGCAAATGTCGTATAAAATCGATTCCTTCAGACCAATGGTTATTGAGTATATCTGCCTACACCCTACCGATTTGGACCAAGACCTACGTTCTGTGACTGGATTTCCTGGTATAAATAGTTATTTCTGTTCTATGATGATGGTTTAATTATATGTTTTGGAACAAGACATTGGCACTTTCTAACATTATAAAATTGTCTCTATCAATACATTCACAAACCAGTGACATTTTAGAATACGCTTGAGTTCAATTGGTATGTTTGAGAACAAATAAACCTGACCCAGCAATGGACTTATTAAGAGCAGTTGGTACATTGTTTATGAAGAGTTCATATAATGCAGAATGTGTAACATTTATCAAAATAGCACTGAGTCTTTTGATAATGTATTTCGAGGACAAGTTGCATAAACGAAAGAGGCAATTTACCCCAGATATATATAATATTTCCTGCTGATTTAGATCAATGCATAGTGCAACATATCTATGAATCACAACCGTCTGGAATTCCGCTTGTCTGGGAAAATAACGTTTATCTCAATTGTTGCATTGAATTGGTTAAAAAATCAAACGTATTCTCTGATATAGAAATTATGGAGAACATACAGTAATACAGATTAATTGAGATAATTGAGCGGGATTTAAAGAAGTCGTCCATTAATTGGTAGTAAACGACACAAACTACATTCAGTAACCTTTTACACACTTAACAACCTCTCAGATGCTACACTTAGTGTGTAATACCTTTGTATGCATGGTAGGTAAGGTTTCTTAAAACGTTGTTTGTTTTGGTTCAAATATATTGCAGCAATTTCACGCGCCCAATTAGCCAGCGTTAGTTTTGGATTCAAACGGTTTACAGTGGTCGATTTGCCCGTATCATCGAAATATAAGCATCTTTAGGAACAAACCTCTGATTTGGAAAAACATTAAACTGAAATTGACTCTGTCTTGAATAGAACGTTTTGAAACAGTGGGAATCATTCAATATAATGTTGTAACAAACCTTTGGAGTGCGAAGTCAATTCGGCAATTGCTTTTCCAAATTAACTATGTGCATGTGAGGAACAGCACAATTGAGAATTGCAGCAAGATTCCAAAGCATATACCACATATTGTACTTTCTCTGATCATAATATTATCTTAGAAAGTAAAGAGAAAGAGATAACAACTTACATTAGACTTAGGTTTGTAAGGCTAATAGTCATACTATGTGGAAACCTGTGGTAATCTACGAACTTCTGTTTAGGGAATTCACGCCTCACATTTGTTTTATTTAGCCTTCAGCACACTGGGCGTAAATGTTGATTGCTGGAAATACGAAATCCAGATACAGTCAGCTAATGTGATGAAAATCCTGGGGTCATTCTTGCGACCTATTATTACCTTTTTTTCATCCAATACTGAAAAGGACAAATAACATTCAAGCTTGCTACAAATATACAATGTGACAATTAGGAATACATATATACACGCACAACAATAATTATAAAGTATTGTACACAATGGTATCCCAAACTAATAATTTGCCAATGCAATGCATGTATGTGTGTTGAGCAAATTATGCATTACATGTATCAGCACTATTGATATTTATATACGGTGCATTAATTACAAAAATACCAACAGAGTAAGCTTTAGTTAAAACATTTAGATTGGAAGTTCGACAGTCAAACACGGAAACTACATTATATTGACAATTCCACAATAATTTCTTATTCTCCTTTTATTTGTTTGGGCTGGATGTCGGACTTATTTCCTACATCTTGATCGATGCACTTCCGTAGATTTTAACTAGACCACAATTTACTAATATGTATTCTTCCTGCTTTAAGGAATTTATAACTGTTATCACCGGGTAAAGTGGCTATAGCATCGTCTGTATACCTAAGATTAACCCAATTTAGCATGTTTGTCTGCAAGTCTGACCGTGTTTAAAAGTTTCAATACACCTTTTTGGAGATAAATATACCTTTTTGTGGGGCCGTTTCATGAAATGTGACCGGTTTGACCAGCCAAAATAGATCTGGGTATACATAGCATAGGACCAGTGTACGCAATAGTGTACTCTATATAGGTATACTGATTTTAAAAGTACAAACATGAGTCATGCATATAAACCTTACTAGAGTTTAAAGGGTTAAATAGTTATTCCAACAGCTCAGGTTTTAGGCATCATTATCATCATCGTTTCAAATAACAACAAAAATAATAATATCTTCATCATTTTCATCCAAATACCTATAACATGTCAGCATGGATCTTTGCTTCATCATTTAAGATTTGAATGAAAACGGTATAAATAAATTTCTTTAACAATAGTATCAAAAACCATTAAATGTATGTATGATACATTCTAACAAATGAATAATGTTATAATTATTATTAATAAATAAAAAATAATTATTAAAATACCAACAAACTGGGGCCACACTTTTTGCAAGTTCAAAACCAACTATCGTTCTTATCACCCCATGGTTATAACTGATGAGCATTATTACCAGTTTGACGAAACTACTACCACACTTTAGCACTTTTATTATCAATTTGCTATCAATTTTAATACCACATTTGATCATAAAATCCAGTTTGACAAACCGGTAGTTTGACTAAAACACCATTATCCACTGCCAAAAATCATAGGAAATAAAGAAGAAAGGTTGCTTAATATATTAACGTAGTAGCATTAATAGTATTACTTACTATCCCCGGGCACAGCACCGATGTTCGGGGTTGTTGGCTATCTGTGATATAAATCTACTTACTGAATGTTATTGCTACGGCTCTATCACCTGGGACTTCGGATCGTGGAAGAAGGTCGAGGTTGCTAACTTTGTGTTGTTTTAGAAATAGATTCGGTTATGATGTCACTAATGATGATGCACACAAGTCGATTAATGCGTTGATCTAGGCTCTGCACAAACAAAAACTACATTCTATATGCTTTAAAGTGTATTCAGTTTGTTATCTTCATATCAATATAAATATACGCGCTTCAAAATATGAATTAATTCTTACACGCAAAAAATTTATTCATAGTACTCCGAACGGGCTTCAGACATTTTCTGGCGGTCATCCAAAGACATCTTTGCAGCGCTGTTGTGGTTGTTTTGCATTTCATGTACATTTCACTAGTGATTTCCTATAAAAGTTACTTGAAATTTGCCAATAACTGTTTCTTCTACTAAAAAAAAGTAAAGTAAAGTACATAGTTATAGTCTACTTTCAGTCCGAATGACCGCTCAGCCGACTGTACATTTACTCCCCTGGTCATTGAGTCATTGGCCTACAATATTGAGCACTGCTAACATATAGCGCAATCATGCAGCCGCAGTACCGGCGAGTGACCATCACAGGTACCCATTTTAACCCCTGGGTGGAGAGGATGTGCGGGTGGGAGACACGAAAAAGCGTCTCTGAAATTTCCGGGTGGGACCGGGATTTGAACCCCGGACCTCCGGACTGATAGTCAAGCGCGTTACCACTAGACCACCGCCACCTTCTACACGTTCACTTATTCTTTTCAAACATTATATTCGCCTAAAAAACAAAATATTCACACATACCAAGGCTTCAACTCATATCATTATTTTTAACTAGCATCTCCTTCGAATTCACTAACAAACAGACACAACCATAAAGTATATTGAATTAAATGGTAGATCTGCCTTTTGTTTAAGTCATTTCCGTTGCACGCCTGTCTGCTAGTATAATAACAAACAACCCTTCATAGATCTAGTTCCCTGTACTATAAAATCTCCAAACATTGAATTTGATATTGCTGAAATTTAAACCCATAAGTATTCTGTACATTATATTAATATTTGAATGCCGCTGAATAACCTTTTTAAAGATATTTCTTGTTTGTTTTGTGTACTGGCAAAAAAGTAAATATCAATGTATTGATCAAAACTTCAAATTGCAGAAAAGAATAGATACCAGTTCACAGATTATCACATTCACTGAAATTTAACATATGCAAATAATAACTATTGATTGTTAATACCCATCATGCAATGACGTTGAAAATGCTAATTCCGATCATAGCAATTAGAAAAGAGGATGGAAATGGAATATGCATTTATAGAGCTGTTGTTTTCTTCATAACAAATGCCAATAATGTATCATAATTTCAATATCTGTATTTTTGATAGACTTACGTCTGTATATTCACAAAATGGATGTACATGTACTCTATATCTACCATGTAACAGCGTACGAAATTAGAATCACAGACAAAGGTACACTCAAAATTTCATTTTGAGATTTGCATTTCGACATAAATACCTCTACTCTATGTTAAGTGTATACATGTATTGTATCGTATATGTGCACACTTTATACATGTAGTTTGAAATAAACTTTTATTACCATCCTTATTTACCAATTTAATCATTAGTGTCATTTAGTCACTTTTACTGAACCACAAACATGGGACTGCTTTCTCTAGCAGATAGTATGTGCACATGTCTTCATAACACAACAATCCCGATCAGAAAGATACTGTTTGATACCTATATTAGTACGTTTTGACATATGCAATCAATCCCCGAACGTCAGACATTAACCCTTCGCTTGCTATTCACGTCAATATACCTACCTGTAAATGGTGAAGACCAAGATGAGATATCTCCTGCAGGAGCTGTCTCATCAGGGTCTGCACTATTTACAAGTTGATTGTGCAACCAATGCACTCCACAGCAGTGATTGCACAACGAAATACTCTACAGAGTGACGATGTATGTAATTATACAACAGGGCATGGGTATTGTATTGTATAAGGAGAATTGTATTTTAAAATTCAGCAAGAGAAGGGTTAAGCTGTTTTGATCTGGTATAATCCCAAGGGGGCCATTTCGTGGGTCTACATGGTCTAAAAAGTCAAAAAAATTGATTGGGTCGATTTAGTGTTATATTATATACAAGGGGTCTAACTTCCCATTCGCAAATTTCACGATCGATTCGAAATAACCGGTTTTTGGACAGCCAAGATAGAATAACCACTTATATTTGGTACGAACGTGAAGCTGGGGCATTGTACTTTTCAAATAATATAACTTTTGATACATTCCGACTAAGCCGTAGCCAGTGCCGACGTGGAATTCCTACAAAATACGCTGATTTAGCTTACTCGAACGAGATCGCGCAACAACGATTTGCCGCTAGACCCCCCCAACCCCGTAAAACGGCCATAATCGCGATGCCTCGGGACAAAACTATTGTGCAATCAATATATATGACAAAAAATTATCGTTTACCTCTCAAACTATCTGCAGACACTGATGCAGATCCGAAATGCAGGCGAATGTTCGTGCAATTAGCAGATTTAAATCTCTGTCAGGCTACTATGAGTCACGTGACCCGCTTCCTTTACAATAACAACATCCGCGTGTCTGTTACCTTGCGTACCCAATAAGCAGGGCACCATCCCTAGGTCAAACAAGTGCCTTGTTACTGGCTAAGTAGAAACTAGGTGAAGTTGTTGCGAGTTCTCGTTCGAGTAAGAACAATCAGCGTATTTTGTTGGAATTTCACGTCGGCACTGGCTACGGCTTAATCGGAATGTATCAAACGTTATATTATTTGAAAAGTACAAGGTCCCAGCTTCACGTTCGTACCAAACATTAGTGGGTATTTTATCTTGATAGCCCAAAACCGGACGTTATTTCAAATCGGTCGTGAAATTATCGAATGGGAAGTTAGACCCCTTGTATATAATATAACACTAAATCGACCCAATCAATTTGTTTTTACTTGTTTGACCATGTAGACCTACGAAATGCCCCCCCCCCCCCCCCTGTGGGTATAATGTTCACTACTTCCGTTTCGCCCTGAGAAACTGCTGACCGAGAGTCAAGCAGATCGGATCCTGATAAGACTTGGATTTACTCGGCATTTCATCTGGATCCAAAATGTTTGCAAATTCGAACCATATTGCGGATAACGGGACAAGGACTAAAATGATAGTTTTATACAAAAGGTTTCTTCCGATGTTAAACTTGTATCAGTACGAATACAAGCACACCTTCAATCATACCCAATCATCCAAATATTTACACAAGGACTAAGACAATGATGAATGTCTTCAACTAGATTAGAAATCGAATCTGACAAATGGTATAAGCCGCATAAACGTTCAGGACATTCACGTAAATTGCATTCCACTGTTCGTAAGAATTCATTATTTGCCTGATACTAGAGTAAAACTCGCTACATCACATCAGAATAATATATTTTTAAAGAGAGGAAAACTAGATCAAACTGCCTGTTCAGTTCTACTTTGTTTGCTTATGGAAATTTATAAACATGATTCTGCAGTTTCTGCAACGGCCAAACAACACATGTGTTCATATTTCATTATTATATTCAGCTAAAAATATTGTGTCATTTTATCTTACACTAAACGTCATGGCGTAAATAGTTAATATTAAGCCTTCTATGGGCGGATGAGTGAATATCTTTACAAACATATTAGATCGAGATGAGACGCCGTGTTACGCCGTGATCCAAACTGTTTGACACCCTGAATACATTTCGGTAGACAAAATGCTTATAGGTTGAATTTTGAAAATGTATTATGTGAGATATTCTGTTAAAATAATTTGCTCAGCAGGTTAAGGGTTAAACGATATTGCTGGACATATTTATCTATTGCAGGTACAAATATGAGTGATGCAACACAATATATAAAACAAACAGCCGCCCGAACAGCACCACAACAAGAAACAGTAAATGTATATAACTACCAAAACACAACGAGACGCACACAGACAAAACAAACACAAATAGGGGGAAGATGGAAGTACTGCCTTGGAACGGTCAGTGACAGTAGTCACTGGGGATTTAAACCGGTTTAGGGGCGCCCAACCTCACTTATTCCATCCCCACCTTAAAAGACAAAAATGTTAATACACGTATCCCCTCTCAGACTAATATACAACAGCCACGATTTACAGTGGTAAATTGCATGTAGAACGGAAACATATTTAGTGAAACAAACTGTATCCACCTATCGCTAGTGTACTCAATGATTGAGCTGCAAACAGAGTAACTGTAGAAAAGCAATAAAGGGTACGACAAAAACGAGTTCCGACGTCCTCATTCCGTTTTCGGATTGAAGAGGTCGTCTTCATAAAGTACTAACTTTTCATAGTCTTGTTTCTACAACAATTTTCATTCACGACATGCCTGAATGTATCAAACGGAACACATCCGGGTTTTCTAGGTAAATCACCTCGTCAACCGAACGAATGTCACCATATGGACGGTCTACTTACGGAATGAGCATGCCGCGCTGAGGAGTTTTAATCAAAATGCAAGTTTGAGATGCAGTCTGAAACATAAAATAATGAAACGTTAATACATGTACTTGCTCTAACTCTATTCCGTTTGTCTGGGAAGATGATCATTAATGTGATTCTTTAAGGCCTTACAATTGCGCAACATAATTATGTAGTCTCATATAACGCAAACATATGAGGTACTTATCAGTGAGTAGTTTTGAAAGAGCGAAGTAGTATTTGCTTCCGGCCTTAAACGATATGCTCAATTATCTGTCTTCTACAGTCAAATCTAACCCGGATGTTCAATTTAATATAGATACCTGTCCTGTAGAAAGCTGGCAGCTTAATTCAGGGTGAGTTTCCTTCAGAAACTCCTCTAGTAGTTTTCTGTATGACTTTCACAATGCTTTAAACAAATACCTGTTTCAAATTATCTATAATTCCGGTTTAGAGAGTCTTTACTGTAGACACTTGTAAAATGCCTATATCAAATCTGACATTAACGGTAAAGGTTGCTATGCAGACACTTGAGGTGTATTAATAACAAAATAACAAATGACCTTCATGAACTGATTTTAAGGAGACAAAAATACATTTTGTAAATTTCAAATTATTCTACTACCACAGCAATTAGATATATTATGTAATATCTGTATTTTTCTGTAATAGTTTTAAATCTTTGGACAATACATTTATACGTTTGCATTGACCTGATGCCTTGTCCAGTCTGAAATGTATACGGTTTACTTTCTGACAGATATTCTTTGACTGCCGCAGTCTCCTTTATTGGAAATATATGTAAACAAACGTAGTTAAGGTAATTGACGATGATTATTCCCTCCTATATACACACTTATGACACACGCACGCAAGTACGCACGCACTCATGCATACACGCACGTACGCACGTACGCATGCACGAACGCTTGTACGTACACACCCTACACCCACCACCTTCAACATCATCACAACCACCGCGCAAAACATCCCAGCACAGCACACCACATAACATAAACAACAATACGAACGCAACATAACACACCACAACACAACGCATCATATCACGTCACATCTCAATACAGCACAACGCAACATAAAACAACGCAACACATGCGTGAAACCAGTAGTATGAAACATAATCAAGGAAGTTGTATTCAAAAGACAACTGAACGTACATGTTTCAATTCAAATACACAAGCATGTATACGATGATTTGCTCTGGCTCCACAGGAAATATGTAACAACTTTATTATCTCATATCTTACATTACAGATTAAATGTTAGTTTCGACATCTAACTTGGATACGTTTATACCAACTCACCACGTACTGATGCAAAAATATTAGATCCAGATAAGACGCCAAGTAACTGCAGGATCTACGCCATTTCGCATTTGGCCAGTAATGTCTCACAAGTTTGTATCATGGCATTTGATCAATACTTCCGTAACTATTTCCTTTATATAAAAGCCTTGTCACGCATTTGTAGACAGAGTAGAACCATATCAGACGGATCCAATAGGATCCCTCTGACCAGGATCTGTTCTGGTTATCATGATATCGATATGTGTTTACAACTTGTGTCAGAGTAAGAGAGTAAGAAAAACCTTGAAAAGTGCACATTATGAAACCTAAGCTAATATTATCATTTGGCATTATGTCTAGCATGGATACTAAATAGGGAAACGAAGGACTTGGTCGGGCGGGGGGGGGGGGGGAGTCATATGATAATGAATAAATACTGTCCATTTGGTATAACTAATGCACAGACCACATTCCTCCAAGACAAACTTGTTAAAAATGTACTAACTGATGTCGGTAATACCAAAGTCGGATTTCTAGAAATTGTGAAAAAATGAAAGAGAAGTAGGCATTTCGTGTTAAAAGTTGACCAACAGTTTAGATGTGCTAAATCTAATTATAACATTTGTCAAGCTGTTATCTTCCGTATTCACGGTACAAAATTGCAGAAAACAAAATGGCCGCCAATGAGCACTCTTACCACCAAACAAGGATACACTTCAACGAATATATTTTAAAAGGTGAACTTCATTTTACTGCATTCCAAATTATACCCCAAGGGTAAAACAAAATGGACGCCACTAACACTGCTTGCAGCCAAACAAATATAAATGTTCTATATAGCAGTAAAAGAGTTGAAAGACTGATTCGAAGTACAGAAAATAATTTAGGAGTTATAGGTGTTGGTTGCCTTCCAAGATGTATCGTAATTATATAATTGGAAGATGGTGGAAAACAAACTGGCCGCCTCTGAACAATTATTAACTAAAACGTAGGAAAACTTTGCTGATACCTTTGAAAACAACGGAAAATACATCTGATTGAAATATATATAATGCAAGGAAGTTGTGGTCTTCCAGGCGCAATCACCATTTCCTCGCAATCACCATTTCCTCAGTGTGCCTAGTCATCAATGTCACTTTGTTCAAGAGCAGATCATGACACATATCGAGGGTTCAACGCAATAAGGGCGTAACTACATTTTTGAAAATTTTACAGGAGAGCCAAAAAACCAAACTGTTTTATTCTGTTTTGAAAACCATACAAATGTTCCTCTGTGAAAGCTTTAAAATTAGACACGTTACAGGAAATATGCAACACTGTAAATAAAATCTAAGAAAGAAACAGTATATATTAAAATATTGGACTTACGCCTTTATTGCACTCTTTTGCAAGTGATTCTGGAGAAATATTATATGCAAGATGGGCGTAAGTGCACTTACGCCTCTATTGCAGGAAGATTTCTATTGAATTTGGTGGAGTTTTGCAATGCAACATGGTAGTAAGTACATTAAAGTTAAATGTTTTTGGACTTTAATATGTAACCTTCAATAAAACTTTTAAGATCAGGACTGATAAACCAAAATATTGCAACATTATATAAAAACATCTGACCTGCGCCCTTATTGCAAGATTTGTTTCATGTTATTCTGGATTTTTTTTACATGATGGGCATAAATATTCCAAAAGCTCTTCTAAAGTAAGATATCTGATAAGAAGTTTGGGGATTGTGCCATTTGTTATTCAAAATAGTATTATGTACATGTATAACAAAGCACTAGATTTTTTTTTTATTTTGTCCGCATAATTTATTTAGATAATAAAATGCAGCACTCAATATTCCATCATTGCTTTAACAACAATTTGTTCAATCTCATTACAAATTATCTGTTAAATTTTCATAATTATACTTAATCTATACATTAAATTACTGGTCACTGTAACACAATATAAGTTACATCTCTATATTGGAACGGTGTAATCTGAAACAATTTCACAATAAATGCTGTCACCTAAAGCCTCTTTTGCTTCATTTATTTCATAAGGCACATAATAATTATTATTTTTGACAAAATCAGAAAGTACAGCTATAACTGCTGAATTCAAACAGATATAAAAACTACAACTATCACTAAAGGTGATGGAATACTGCCTTGATCTCAAATCAAAAGATTGTGCCACGGACATACAGACCAACCATAGGCCACATATGTATGGAAATTTGATTCACCTGGAAGTTTTAGGCTTCCAACTTCAAACTGAACATCAGAAGATAATTTCAAAGATACAGCTAATTATAAGAATCTAATGACAAATAATACACAAACAAAGGTCACCAATATTCATATAGCAGGTTATTATGAGTATCAAAGCCATTACAAACTACCATTCCACATTCATTATGGCTATACGGGTCAAAGAAGTAAAGTTTGGTGGAATTCTCCAGAATTGCACAAGAGTAACCTGCATTTGAGCTCAGCCAGCATATTCTTGCACTTGATTTTCTCCAACTGAGCATCCTCCATCATAAACACATGACCAGTTTTGCAAGTAGGTGACAATGTGCCATGTAAATAAGTTCTGAAACTAGGAGATCCTTCTAAAGCAAAATGAGAAAATTTCTGACTCAGTCTTATTGGGTCTGTTCATGAGCAGTTATGAAAAGTGCAACACTATTTACGCCCCTTAAGCACTTACTTAAGCGGTATTCATTTTTCAAAACTAACATCAAAACTAATGATCCTGAAGGAACAGTAAATATAACAACACTGAGAATGAAGTACAGGATGACTTTTTTACAGCCGCCACACAAGCACTTACCACCTGCTGTTGTGAAGAACATAATATTATGTTCTGAAAGTAGGAGATCATTCGAAAGCAAAATCAGCAATGCAAAAAGAGAAAATTGCAGACTCTGTTTTATTGAGTCTGTTCAATATGAGCAGTTATGAAAATTACAACAATACTCACGCCCCCTGGCCCCAGTTTAAGCGATATTCAATTTTTGAAACTAATATCATCAAAACTGATGATCCCAAAGGACCAGAAAATATAACAACACTGAGGATGAAGTATGAGGCGACTTTTTAATGGCCGCCACACAAGCACTTAACACCTGCTGTTGTGAAGTACATAAGTTCTAAAAGTAAGAGATCCTTCAAAAGCAAAATCAGCAATGTGAAAAGTGAAAATTGCAGACTCGGTTTTATTGAGTCTGTTCATGAGCAGTTATGAAAAGTGCAACACT
Source organism: Azorinus chamasolen (assembly GCA_963576725.1). NCBI lineage: Eukaryota > Metazoa > Mollusca > Bivalvia > Cardiida > Solecurtidae > Azorinus > Azorinus chamasolen. The sequence goes on along the minus strand of OY755247.1, from coordinate 36,959,876 downwards.
ACTCAAGCCCCCTTAAGCACTGGCTTAAGTGGTATTCAATATTTAAAACTAATCACAGAAACTAATGATCCCGAAAGACTTGAAGAAATACCAACACTGAGAATGAAGTATGGGTGACTTTTTACAGTCGTCACACAAGCACTTAACTTAACACCTGCTGTGGTGAAGTACATAAGGTCTGGATTCAGACGTTTTTCTAAAACCCCGTTCCCACTGTCACAGTGTTGGTCCTGGTACCCCACGGTACTTCCCAGCGAAGAAATAGCCGGCGTTCGGGATGATACGGGACCTTATTTCTTAACAAATTAATGTACATTCCCATATTCCTGACGTTGCCTCGGTGGACCCCCGATTTAGAAGCAGGATCTTCCAGTTTGACCCCAGACTATCCCGGTTAGTTTCCGGTTTGGCACGGTCTATTTACGGTGTAGGGCCAGCGTTTTCCCGGTTGAACACGATACAATTCGGTGTGACCCCGGTCGTCGCCGGTAGTGCCGCGATGGCCGCCAGTATCACCCCGTCATATCCTGGGTGTGCGCCGTGACAAGTGGGCGTTACCCGGGTATAAACGTTGGTTGACCAGCAGACAAACCGGCTCATACCTTGCCAGTCCCTAACTCCACCGGTACGAAACGAGACTATACCGTCGTACACAGGAGCTATACCGGCCCAATGCCGGGGGTTCACCAAAAGTCTGTCGTGGATGAGGTGCTCGCCTACATCCCGGATTACTAGGGACTATCACGGTAAAGCCAGAGACCCGGACCTGCACCGGAATATACGGGGATTGTCCCGGAATTGCCAGGATTAAGCCGGTTTTGGATGTCTTTCCTGGCGACTCTTGGCGACTCCCGGTTGTTTTAAACATTTTAAAACATCCGGTGCTGTCTGCCGGATTAAACCGGATCAATAGGGTTCATCAGGGATCTTCCCGGATGTTAACAGTGCCGCCAGGACTGTACTCCCGGTTTGACACGGTTTCCTCCGGACCACACATCCGGGACGTACTGGGGGGGGGGGGGGGGGCAATCCGGGACAGTGGGAACGGGGCTTAACATGGCAGGGTATATCCTCTATTGTCAGGTGAATATTGTCTAAGATTTGTTCCATGTTGTTGGTGCTGATATAACTTTCATGTACAGCACATGCAGAACCGGCTAAGCACTGCTTCTGTCTTTCTTTCAAGGAAGAGTGTTCTTGATGTAAAACTGATTTGAAGCTACATCTTGATGGCACCTTTCACAAAAAAACTTACAATGAAATTTCTAAAGACATTAAGATTTTTTTTCAAACTAATATTGTTCACATTATTTTTGGTGAACCTTTTCACTTCAACACCAGAATGGAAACCACAATTAAACATGATGAAATTAGTTAAGATTAATGATTTTATAAAATAACTTTCAGTCAAAATAAGAAAATAGACATCCATTATATTTATTATCTTATTATTGGATCAAGCTAGGTTTCTGTTTTGTTTATTTTTGGTTTGCAGCCACCTAAGTCATGAAATTTCTGGTAAAAACTAGTCATTCAGTATGTATTTGTATAAAATTATATATATATTATAATTTTTTACTGTATTAAAAGTTTGAATAAGCTTCTTTAATAAGGTACTAAAAAAATCAAAAAGAAAAAAACCAACATACCGGTACCTTTGAGTCTTCTTCAAATCTTCTTTGAAAGTTTGAAGGACTTAAAATGTGACAGTGTTATGCTGTCTTAAGTTCATAAATTGTGTCAATATTATACATATTATAAATTATAATAATGTCATCAGGATGACCTAACAGAACATTTATTTGTTTACTTACGCCTGTATTGCATGAAAAATAATAAGGCTACCAGACACTGTTTAGCCTGCAATATGGTAGTAAGTGGACTTACTACCATATTGCATGTAAAATTTTTAGCTATCTGAGTTAAGCCCTTATTGCAATATCACAAAAATGATGTAAATGTCGAAAACATTTTGTTCCCATTTTCACAGGTTATGCCTAACAGAAAAAGAAAGTGAAAAATAAAACAAAAACATTTTTGACAAAATATGTAGTTACGCCCCTATTGCGTTGAACCCTCGATATGCAGTCAGTACATGTGACAAAATTTCCTTTGATCCTGAAAGAAGAGTTTCATTTATTTCTGTTAATGCTAGGTGTCGAATATACTATCACGACTGACACCTCTGACAGCTTCATAAAATATGGTTATTTGCTGCAGTATCGTCATGTGATACTTAAAATGGGTAATATCGGTTCCATTATTTCGGTTACCTATAATGTAGTTCTTGTCGATGGGTGTAGGTGTCCAAAATCAATATCTGATTCTGGAACCATCTGCTACAAGTCTCTGTATCGAGCGTTGCCAAGTTGTTTAGCAAGAACAGTGTCAACCTGCTGGACATTAACATAACTGATAATGCGACATGCATTGTGGAATGTTGAGAATCTTGTTTTGAAGTTTAGATACATCTGTTGCATGTCAGTTTGGTTGTCGTCTTCTAAGTCAACACGTTCTGCCCTCCAAATATTAAGCCCAAAATCATATAGTGACTTTCAAGCACACGAGATAATATCTTATACTCATTTATGTCAAATCCATAAAACAATATACAGGGTCCATGCTTATAAAACTTTTAGTTGAGTCTGAGTTCGTTCTCAAGTTTTTGATTGGTCAGATTTGAGCCTCTGGCTCAAATCTGACCAATCAAAAGCTTGAGAACTCAAATCTGACCAATCAAAAGCTTGAGAACGAAACTCAGACTCAACTAAAAGCTTTATAAGCATGGACCCTGATGAACTTCGATATCTAGAACTCGGATAACTCGAGCGGTATATTCGGTATAACTTACAATACATAATTGTTCTAAAATGTAACACTACGCAAATCTTGAACCACACGTGACAGCTTAATGCAGATCAAAAGTAATGCATATAGCTCCTACAGGGGTTTTCACCATTACCTTAGTCCTGAATTAAGTTGTGAACTTGATATATTGAGATATTTGTTAGATTATAAATCGGATGACCCGAACATCTGTTGTCTCGAACTAATTTCAATGGTCCCTAGAAGTTTGAGATATCGAAGTCCTTGTCCAGGAATGCATCACTGCAGTGGTCGTAAAAATGCATTCCGGGATGGTTCTTCTATGTCATCTGTGACTAAATCATAAATAAAACGCTCAAACTCCAGGGCTACAAGCAAGGCCTACTTGCTGGGAATTGCGATGAAGACATAATATGTTTGACTTCTATTATTAGCTTCTCCTTGAAAGAGGTTCTACTTTTGAAAGAAGCAGGGATTTCCAGAACCACATTCTCAGTTAATGCACAGTGTCTCTTCCATATTTCAGAAAACTCAAGTACACATGCATGTTGGGGCGCTTCTTTCAACTCAAAAACAAGCCGCTGCTAGCTATGTTGTCATCGTCCGATTTTCCATAAGTGTATGATCTGTGTATTTTGAATTTCATGAAGCATCCAACATGGTATATCCCTTAAGGTGCAATGATATCATTAACACCAGCAAGACGGCCCATTGGAGTTTGGTTGTTTGAAGTTCCGATGATCTGGTCACTCATTTTGAATGTTGTTACAAATGAAAGCTTGCTTTTTGCAGTTTTATTCTTGCAAACATGCATGCCTGACGAACTCAACATGAACTAGATGTTCTATAGATGGAAGCATTGTTGAGCGTCAAATGTTTCACGAACGCAGGAAGACGCGCAGGCACTATTCTCACAAACGTAAGGAGATTGCGTTTGAACAATACAGCCCCAGGCGAACACACTAACGCATTTTCCAAGAAGAAAAATAAGAAAAATTGCGCGCGCGTTTTTATCTTAATGATAATATTGCGCGCGTTTTTCGCACTGTAAAACGAATGCGTAGTAAGAAATTTGCGGCTCAACACAACTACTAACAATAAAATGATTGTAGATACTTAGCTAAATGCTTAAGATTACACAATATCATTTAATTCTGGTGCTTCTGATGAGGATAACGACTACAATGACGACAATGACAGTTATGGGCAACGATGATGCCGATGATGATGTCCAAGGCATATTGTCTGTTTCTCGCCGTGTCTTTGGGGTACACGGAAAATGTTGTCATTGACATATTAGATGACGTAATGGAAGAGAATATTCGCCAGTTTCGGTCAAATTACACCGGCTCGGACTAGATAATATAAACCATATACTTTAAATATATCACTGGAAATATAAGATTTTCTTATGAAAAGGATTACTTATGTCTATTTGTATGATACAGATCGATACTTCCAAAAAGCATGTGGAAAACAATAGCCTCTTAACCTACACAGGATTCCCATACAGAAACGTCCATTAGATTCAACAACCGTTCACAAATATCATCAATTTGAAAAAAAATAAACGGAAAATATACCCTGCAGAATGCAAATCAAAATTGATGCAATTCTATAATATACTGATATGATCGAAGTTGCTGTTAAATTCAATTGCCTGCCTGCGCTGATTTACTCCAATACACCAATGTTCTCATATCAATATTTCAACAAAGGCCATTTCAGACAGTTTGATAATGTGTTGATAAGCCATTTCGACTTAAAAGCAATCGCATTTGGTGCTAGATCATCTTTACAATTGTTCACAGCATTAACCCGTTAAAAGAAATTAGCAATCAAACAAATTATCTTACCCGCATATTCACATGAGAAACGTGCGTTCGTACCTACAGACCCAGCCGAACACATGAACGCATTTGTCCAAGCAGCGAAATGAGACAAATACGCCCGCGTTTTCTTTTCGGCGAGAATATTGCGCGCGCATTTTTCGCACGGTGAGAAGAATGCGTTTGTGAGGAGTTTGAGTCTCAACATAGCATATCATGTTTTGTGCCAAACCAAAATAGGATTAGCACTGTACTTTTATAAATGTCTCCAATTGCAGGTCGGTTGATTGGATCTATTATCCGATCCCTTTTGATATTACACGCTGTTTCAATTGTGGTGTTTTAGAAGGAAAATGTGATTCACAAATTGAAATTGACAATTCTTTTATTTGCTTATACTTTGAAATCTACATATCCAATACATGGAGGTGGGAAATACTTTTTCAAACTGCAACTCGTGAGTTTTATGCTCTACACAGACATTACAACACTAGATATGCTACATTTGCGGTTTCCAAGAATTACGTGGTTGATAGTAGAATAATAGCAATAATATAATAATAAAGTATCGTTACTAATCTGATACAAACTAAATGTTAGACATGTTACAAGGCAGTGACAGGTACTCGTATAATGGGGAATAAAGTCGTATTAGCCTACATAGGCAAGTGAAGGCATCAACGGATACCTAGACATCTATACACTTTTGACATTCTCCCTTTAACAATGTTTGTTTGTTTGTATTGATAAACGTCCGTTTCTGCTCACTATGGGCTAATTGGACGCCACAGAGTGAGAGGAGAGAGGATACAGAGAAACCCGGGCGCGATGCCTTACTCTTATTATCGACTGAGTTTCTCTGGTTCTTTTGGTTGCCCAGTGTAAAGCACTGATACATCGGACCTCGGTTTATAGTCTCGTCTTTAACAATGTAATAACATCATCATGCAGGTATGATGTTAAATTTCAGATGAGGATAACAATATATTAAACTTGTGACCATACATGTATGTTTGTATTATTTTACTGCTTGATATAGCGTTATTTCTCTCCATCGTATAACTCAAATATTTTAGATGAAGTGTAATAGACAACAATATTGGTCAAAGGTGGAAAAACAGGGTGAGCCACTCACAAACGGACACGGCACCAAACAGCATCAAACAAGAGACGGCAAATTTACAGTATAAAACTTAATTTACAAACTTCGTAAAATTATTGGACATACTCAATTTCTCACTTTGTTCATCAAGTTTGTTAAAAATCATTAAAAAGGGTATGATCCTGTAGTACTACAACATACTGCGTGTTTGGTTGTGAACCCTTTTACAGTTGGCAATCACGCTGGCCTCTTTGCATGTACGCCGACAAGAAAGGTTTAGTACTCTATGAAGGCGACCTCTTAAATCCAGAAATGGAAGGAGAACGTCGGATACCTGTACTATGTCGTTTTTGTCGTACCTTTATTACTTTTCAACAGTTACTCTGTTTGCAGCTCAATCACTGAGTACACTAGCGATAGGTGGATACAGTTTGTTCACTTAAATGTTTTCGTTATACATGCACTTTACCACTGTATTTGCCGTCGCGGTTGTTGTAGATTTGTCGGAGAGGGGATACGTTTATTTACACTGTTTGTCTTTTAGGGATTTGGATGGAATAAGTGTGAGGTTGGGCGCCCATAAACCGGTTTAACCCCCAGTGACTTTTGTCACTGACCGTTCCAAGGCGGTACTTCCATCTTCCCCCTATTGTATGTTTGTTTTGTCCTTGTGCGTCTCTTGATGTTTTTATAGTTATGTACATTTGCTCTTTCCTTCTGTTGCTGTTCGGGCGACTGTTTGTTCTGTATGTGGTGTTTCCTGCATGACTCATGTTTGTACTTTTAAGGGGTACTAATAGCATTAGTGGCTAGCTAGTTTGATTAAACAGCTTCTACAGTGCGGCTTTAACTGAACTGATTTAGTGACTATTAAACATTTTAGTGTGACATATTTGCACTTTTTATTGTTTTTACAGTATGTGAATATTTTAGTGATGTAATATTTTAATGAGCTAATTTTTTACTGGTCTTCTTGGATTCGTAAAAATAAAAATCGTATAAAATCAAAACATGTGTTTTTACCCTAAATCCGTAAACTTTTACAGCAGTAAAAAATACCCAGTGTACGGTATATCAAGACATGACGCATTAAACATTAACCATATAAAATAACAAAGCAGACCATAGGGTGAAAGTAGCTGTGCCGTCTAGGAACGATCAGTAGCCAAAAATGCCGAAATCATATTACAATATTTGTTTATTCTGTATTAAATCTCTATTACAAGTCACTATTTTTATTTTGACTTGTGCTTGTATGCCGGGCGTAAAACGTCGCACCGTACTTCATTCTCAGTTATAACTTCTGATCATTCGAGATTATGAATTTCAGTACTTCTTGTTCTGAAAATTGAAAACCGCTTAAGCCGGTGCTAGGGGCCGTGGGCTGTGTTGCACTTTCAATTACTGTTCATGAATAGACTCAACAAAACCGAATCAGCATTTTTTTCTCTTTGTGTTGAGGTTTTTTGCTCTCGGGGGATCACCATCCTTCAGAATTTATAGTATGATTAAGCACATTAATTTACGTAAAAACAACTGTCTGCCCTATTTGAACATGAAATGCCTACTGGTGTCAGAATTCTCAAAATTCCGCCTGGGGTATAAAGTGATCATGACCAAAATCACAGGTGCATAATGCAATATGATGACAAAGAAGTATACAAAGCTTGAGATAGATTCATGGAAAGATGACCGGGTAATGCTCCGTACAAAACCGGGCAGACAGATGAACGGATAGATAGACTGTTCGACAGACAGAATGATTGCAACATATCGCCCTCAACTAATTAAAATCAAGGGAACAAACATCAGTAGTTTGCTCATACATGTAATTTAAAAATGAATTGCAGATAAATCGTTGTTAGTGAATAATATTTTAATGAAGTTCAGACCCTTTTTTGCTGAAGGGATCGATGACTGAATACCAACATACTTCATTGCGGCTTTCAAGTACATAGTACAATATATACGCACATGCATTCCGTACATTAGATTTTAACTGATGCAAACTATTTTTTGTCAAACAATAGATCTATATCGTGCTATATTTTGCTATACATGTATTTATATGGGTACATATGCATTGTAACACCTTGGCAAATAGAACAGACCCAGGTTCGTCGCTCCTGATTGATCACTAATGAAATAAAAAATATCAGATATATATTTTCAGGTCGCTAAATATTTCAATCGTTGTTATTTGTTCCTTATCTATTCGCTCTGTTTGTTCTTGCTTGCTCATTCATATTTGTTCGGTCCATGTATTGTTTGACAAACTTGTGTTTTCTTATTTGTTTCTTATCACAATAAAATTCCAATTTCAAAATGAACCATTTTCTTTTAAATAAATTCCATGCATTGACTTTACACTTTACACAACTTGGTAATTCAAATTAGACATGATACTTACTGAGATCATTCCCCATACTTGACTATCGTAATACGGCATACTCTGGTACTGATAGCTTATTTATTATCCAGTAAAAACATATATTCATTGGATTTAATTCTGTGTATATTGGTACTTTCCGTTCAACCATATTACAACTGCAACTCGGTTGGACTAAATTCGGCGTAAAAATGGTTATATTTAATAATGGGGCCGAAACGACCAAGCCCGATACGAATTGGGACCTAACAAAAATAAGATCTTCCAGGCTGAAGGTAAAAATGTTACTCTATTGCCAAAAAAGGTAGGTCATTCGAAACCATTATCTACTCTGTGCTGCTGGATACTCGCATCAGCTGTATGTATCGACCAGCACATTCTAATACACTTATGCTTTATATGCTCTGTAAACGCTTCCTAAAGTGACTACATAAAATGCACAATTATGGGCCCTAGAGTCAGGTAGTAGCTTAAAGCATGGCGAAAGTTATGCAGAAGGCCCCTACAGTTGCTTTCTGCAGTACTGATATCATACATAAAGCAATCATCTGCCTTTAAAGACGCCAATGTATATTAATTAAATTGCCGTTTAGCTGGACTCTGCTGTGTGTTATATTAAATTAATGAAGCGAACAGTAACAATAAAACCAATATTACAGAGGTTCAGTCTCTCAGAATGTTTAGTTCTTTTACGCTTAAAGCGTTTGGGAGAAACACGAAGGAGAGGATATCAATACAGCATTTAGAAAAAACATATTTCATACGTCTGGCAAAGTTGTCTTAATAGTTGCAGCACTACAGTTTCCATCAATCAAATTGCATAATAGCATGACAAGGGAACAACATCAATTATGCATCGGCTTCCTACAACAATCTGGCGTCGAGCTTGCTGTACGTTTTAACTATTTCACTGTCACAGACGTGATTCGTGATTACCTTTGCAATCGGTTGGATAAGATAAAAGACTGGCTACCTCGTCCTATAATTATTGTTTGACCACCTTATCTTCTCTCTTAAATGATACCAAGAACACATGCAACATAGGATGCTATCAGCAGTCGTACTTTGCTTGGCAGTACAAGCAATGAACATTACATGCTGGGCAGTTGTCCGAAAGTAGGCTTCTAGAGAAGCGATTTTTGGTGTTTGAAAAGGACCAAAACATGTAAGAGAAACGAGAAACCTCCAAAATATCATCTATTGCAGCTTTGGGAGATTTATATTATTTCAAGAGCGCACAGCTAGTAAATAGATATATTTAGCAGCTAGTAAATTAATATTATATTTCACCATCTTGTATAACTTGATTTATATTCAACGAAGCTAAACGAAATATCCAGAACTATTCAGACATCAGTCTCTTTTATGTCCTCAATGCGTTTAACAAATTCCTTTATAGAGACGCATTTCCATGTTTTTGAGTAGATACGGACCAGACTTCTCCTATAGCAAGTTTACATCTAAACATGGTCCAAGCTATTGCACACACGATTATTACTGAACGAATAGAAATAATAACATTTACAACAGACTGGATTTTGAACAGAATTTATACTTGCAGCAGGATGTAACGATTAGTTTTAACCCATTTGCTTCCAGTGGATTCTTCCATGTTCATATATCGGAATAGTCCATGTTTTAATCTAAGGGGTGCCTTGGCTAAATTTCAATTTCGTTTTGTTTTATATCAAAATTCCTATCAGCAAACAGTGTAGACTCTGATCAGACGCCGCATTATTACTGTTTATCTACGTCCCATATATGGGATCGTGGGAGCAAATAGGTTAAGAAGCGTGTAATTATAAAGAACATTCTGGACGGCCAATAGTCTCAATATTTGATATTCTGTGTATTGCATATTCTCATGAGATAATGTGCAGGTGCTGTGTAATTTTTAAGACGGTCTATGCACCACAAATATGATGCCATCAATCTGTAAACGTTCCATGACAAGGGGCTAATGTCTTTGAAAATACAGCAGCCGTTGGTCACTCAGTAAAACGTAGTTTGTTAGCTACAATACATTTGTTCGTTATTTAATAAATATTAGCTACACATTTTTAACCTTTCAGAAACATATAAAATCATAGTATGGGTGAATAGAAACGTGTTAAATATTTCGTTAAGATTATTTCCTGAGTTTGGGTAACTGACAATGCTGTTGCGGGACTTTTGTATGAGCATAGTTGGATTGCACAGATTAACGTAATTCAACATCAACTGTGCCCAATTAACTATTATATCAAACAGTGATCTCTTGGGTCTTTAACTGTTATTAACAGCAACGTTTAATATTATAGAGTAAACTCAACTAATTTGCAAATAACTGATTTATTAAATTAAAACAATGAAAATAAGAACTGCAACGTATATGTATGGAGTTATACAACGGATGGTAGCTTAATGCTGCAGTAATGCCCGACAGAAACTGCTCGCAAAACACAATCAAGAACAGCTTCAACGCGTTAGAAAGGTACGTAATGCATTACCCGCATCCACCCTAGCCTGTTGCGCCAAATAGTTTTTCATACATATTCATCCATACCACTTTCAAGATAAACGGTCTTAGAGTGTCCATCATTTAGATACTGTCTGGATACAGGGTAAACCGGCCTTTCATTCGGATCCGAATTATGTGCAAATATAACCAGACGACAAACAGCAACGTTTAATGATAAAAGAGTTAATGTCTGTCTTTGATTCCGATGTTTGCTTTTACAAATATGTTGTCAGATTGTTCGGCATACGAGTTACATTTTCCTAGTTTCTGTTTAACAGTACAGTAATAGTCTTCTAGTAATGCCCCGAACATCTGTCTCTGGCTTGCAATGTTAATGTTTTATGAAATCAAGAAATGCCATTGTCATCTTTTACGATTTAATATTGCACTGTCACATAATTTAACAATAACCAATTCATTCTCTCAGAACCATTTCCGTCTGAAAGCAATGGGAAATCATAGACGACATAATTCTAACATGCAGTGTGCCGCTAAGGGAATATAATCATTGTTGATCATACCAAAGCAATGATCATATCAACACTTAACATATAATTATTGACAGTTGGTCTAAGGTATGAAAGAGATCAACGATAAATGTCATACCTCAGCTTTCTAAGTATCTTAACTACTTTGCTGCTAATGCCACATCCAAGCAGTTTGAATATAGAAGAGACGCCGAGCAATCCGGCGTCTCCTCAGGATCAAATTGGTTGTTACTGCCACAGGGGTAATATTATTGTTAACCCTTCGCTTGCTGTTCACGTCAATATACGTAGCTGTAAATAGTGAAGACCCAGATGAGACAGCTCCTGCAGGAGCTGTCTCATCAGGGTCTGCACTATTTACAAGTTGATTGTGCAACCAGTGCACTCCACAGCAGTGATTGCACAGCGATATACTTGTACACAGTGACGATATGTGTAATTATACAACAGAGCATGGGTAAAGAAGGAGAAATGTGTTTTAAAATTCAGCAAGTGAAGGGTTAGGAAAACGGGAGAACATTTAACAAACAATCAATTTAGCAGACGACATTTTCAAATGACAAATTTCGGCAGTGAAAGAGTTAAACCATAATGCTTTCCAATATTTGTATTTTATTACCCAAATGTCTCGTGGTAGTCGACATGTGTCAACTTCTTCCCAGCAATAACTGCCTGTAAAACTCCAATTTCGCTGTTTCTGCACAAATTTGCTTCTGGTGTGATCTTGTCTAATTCCGACTTGATCATGCATTCGAAAAGCTATCGACCGAGTATCAAACAGCTTGTATGCTGATAAGACGCCATATCTAAGCTCTTTTTAACCCTTCGCTTGCTATTCACGTCAATATACCCACCTGTAAATAGTGAAGACCCAGATGAGACAGCTCCTGCTGGAGCTGTCTCATCTGGGTCTGCACTATTTACAAGTTGATTGTGCAACCAGTGCACTCCATAGCAGTGAGTGCATAGCGAAATACTTGTACACAGTGAATATATATGTAATTATACAACAGGACATGGGTAAAGAAGGAGAAATGTATTTTAAGATTCAGCAAGAGAAGGGTTAAGGGTTAATATTAGTTTTTAAAATGACGGTCCATCAATATAGAAAGACATTTAGTGATAGCATGCATCTGCACGATACACAGTGTTAGATGGATGGATGTATTGATTAAACGATGAGTTGAGTTATACGGCGCTGAGATGCTGACAACGTCATATTACGACCATGACTGATGATATAATGATGTTGCTGTTGGACGTGGGAGCAGTTCCACCCTCCTGTATGTCCACCGGGTTCTTGTCATTCCGTTAATTGTTCTTTTAAGAAATAATTATATTATTAATAAGTGTTAGCTGAATCTTTATACAACGTCGTACGTATCATAAACACGCAGATGATCAGATGACTCAAATAGGAACTGTCTGATCTGGCTATACTCTGATTGCAAGGGTGTGAAACGGCATTTATATGGGGGGAATACTTAAATATCAATTCCCAACAAAAACACAAAATTCACGTGCGCGACAAGACAGTAATGAGAAATATTTAGAAAATATATATTATTTTGGATTGATCAAAGTTGGAACGTATTATTATTAAGTGATCATTCTGCATTGGATGGCCTTCGATGGGAATGCTTTCAAGTGGTTTCATCTACAAGTAATGACTTTAATAATGATCTTTATCATGAAATATGACGTTTGCGTCGCGTGAAACAGAATACTTATTTCAGTATTGCATATATTAGCAGATTAGCGTAATTGTTTGAAAGAACGAATATCACAAGACACGAGACTACAGCATTTCTGATAGTAGGAATTATTCGAAAGCAAAAGAAGCAAAAAGAGAAAACTGCTGACTCAGTTTCATTGAATATGTTAGCAATTATTAAAAGTACAACACAACGTACGTCTCATTGCACCAACTTAAGCGTTATTCAGTGTCCATACCAGAAAGTATAACAACACTGGTAATGATGTCGATTTTACGGCCGCCATACAAACTCTTAACCATTCGCTTGCTGAATTTTAAAATACATTTCTCCTTCTTTACCCATGCTCTGTTCTATAATTACATATATCCTCACTGTGTACAAGTATTTCGCTGTGAAATCACTGCTGTGGAGTGCACTGGTTGCACAATCAACTTGTAAATAGTGCAGACCCTGATGAGACAGCTCCTGCAGGAGCTGTCTCATATGGGTCTTCACTATTTACAGGTAGGTATATTGACGAGATTAGCAAGCGAAGGGTTAAACACATGCTGTTGTGAGTACATACATTCTGATAGTAGGATATCCTTCGAAAGCGAAAACAGCAATGCAAAAAGAAACAAATGCAGTCTCGGTTTTATTGAGTCTGTTAATGAGCAGTTATTAAAAGTGTAACACTACTCATGCCCACTGGTGCTAGCAGCGGCTTAAAACGTAGTCCACTTTTAACTAATAACGATCCCGAAATACCAGAAGTTTTAAACTGCAACGAGAAACCACAAATTAATGTCTAAAGCTAGTAAATATGTGTCCAGAAATGTTGTTTTAATTAAAACATGGTCACGGTGTGTGTATAGTGTGCTGAAATGTTATATGTTGATAAACACAATAAAAACAGTTTTGGATATTATTTGCCGTGTCATTGTATTGTATATTTTGATGTAGAAAGCAGTTTATTACTCAAAGTGCTTCATTACTCATTTTCATATATCGCTGAATTATTCCTTTTCTGAAAGCATGTTATTACTCATTCTAACCAATCGCTATATTACTTTATTTTCAGAACATACATTATTAGACACTTGTCAAAGAGCTACACGCGTCAAAACAATATGAGTGCTGTGTAGAGGTGTACCGTTACATGAAATAAGACATAGCCCATTTACAATGGTATACTGTTTATTAACAACAACAAATGCGCAAACAAGCTAATTTTTTTACATGTTGCAATTTGTTACCTTCTTGAAGTAACTCAATAAAAAGGTACCGTAGTGTTATGAAATTTTCCAGAAGGCTTTAGCATTGTGAAACACTTATGCCCAATTCCAATGTCAAATTTACTATACGAGTAGTTGCAAATCGTAAAACATCTCGAAATGTGAAACAATATGTAAACAATTACAATATCTGTGCCTTTTGACAAAGTCTAAAATTAATTAAAGCAATTATTTAATCATTACAATCGCAGTTATGTGAGTCTGATCGCATAAACAAACAATTATTTTATTTCTTGTTTTAAGATTAGACATGTTGCCTTTTTATTGGGCATTGTCTCCATTATTTTAACCATATATATTGTACAGAAACAGGACCATATATATCCACTCGCATTAGGAAGATTATATATTTCCAGTTTCGAAAGATGTAATCTTTTCTACCATTGTGACGTGCAATACCGTGTAATAAACGCCTTATCACTGTAGTGTTGTATAGTGAATCAACTTTAATGCGACCACCAAATATATGTCTAATTATGTGTCCTTGAAGGAGGCTGTAGCCTAATGTAAGATGAACGATATGAACCCTACAATTGTCTGCATTATGTTTGTAATGCATTAAGCAGCAACCTTCAAAAGACACAAGTGACCATATAATATGTGGTCGCTTTAGATGGGTTCTACTGTAATTGGATTTAGAAGGAATCGGTTTTTACGTCCTTGTAGTAACATTCTATCATTTTGTGGGTGAATATTGATTATATCACTTACCTAATGGTTAATAGTTTGCATTGTTAGTATGGGTACGGGTAAATAAACCCAGAACCAACAGTAATCATCTACAAATGTATCTATCATTTGAATCGCATTGTTTGCGTTCCGATGTCAAACACATTACATTGTAAGCCGAATGCTTCGGACCCATCCATCACTATTGAATTAAGATAACAGTGCATCTTGCAGCGCCTTGGCGTATGTTCTATGAATCGATAGCAATCAAACCATCTACAGAAAGCTGAGATCATGTGCGATCAAACCTCACGGAGACGCTATCGTAGACATCAAAATTGATGGTATAAACAAAAAGTGAAGTTCCCGGCTAGGCTGTTTGCCAACGTCCCATTTATGTTACAGTGAAAGTAAATGGGCATTGGTCTACGAGATACAGTGATATTTTGCAAATATAACTTCTCGAAATAATTCTAATTTTGGATTTCTTAAAACGTGTGGTAGCTTAATAAGGGACATATATGATACGTAAAGCTCCTATATGAGGTTCCTGTATCAATTATACACTGATTTAGGCTTTCATCTGCCTTTTTCAATCAAATATCATGTGGACATTTCAGCGAGACCCTGTTGTACATGGTCTTATTTCTATAAGCAAAATTATTTACAGTTAAATCTCCCCATCACGACCACACAACACAGGTAATGTGTTATTAGAATATATTGCATGTTAATGCAGGCCAGGGATATCGCTTCTACTGTAGTTGTTCTGCATTACCTTTATCTTGAATTAAGCAACCGTCTGGTTTTACAGTTACCGTATTATAAAGATGATCAAGTGTATTATACAAATGACGCGGTTAGATACGATTGATGTTATTGGTGGTTTAAATTTTAAAACCCAACCTCTTACCAAAGTTAATTAAACTTTAATGGAACTGATAGGCTACGCGTTAAGTTGAATTAAATTTCTGACGTGCGTTTCTATTGCCTTATTATTTATGTCATATGTTAACAATTATACAATTACAGTTAAACCCCTCTAAACTTGAATTCTAATAGATACTAATTTAGATACTTTTACATCATTGTGTCTTAATGCAGGGTGACACGCATGCCGAAAGTTCATAGGGGAGCTTTCTCCTATAAATCTAATTATTTGCTTAATAAGTATTAAATGATATTTTGACTGAAGTGTAAAGTGTTTTATTATTTGAGCATTGGAAGCAAACTAGTTTTAATAGTAATGACACTGGTAAAATACCATTTTTATTTCGAGTATACTAGTATACGAAAGGCTAGTCTTCTGATACTGATACTGATATGAATTATTTATGCTAGGAAGTAGTAAGAAGATCAAAAGTCGGGTATAGAAAAGGAACAACAAAGTCAAAGATTAGATATCTTTATTTTTTTAAAGAAAAAAGCTTCTAAATAATATACAAAAGAAAAGGAACACTTTTGGTATTGATAGCATAATTGAAACTACTAAGTAAATTGGAATGAGGGACATTAGTTGTTTGCCCTTGATAAAAGTAGAAGCTTGCTAAAAAAGATCATGGCTCCTTTTATTTGAAAACTTTGGTTTTATCCTTGATGCACATGTCGACCAAGTAAAACTTTACATTTGGTTAATGTATAAATTATATGGATGCACTTTTGTGAAAAGAAATAAGGACCAATCCTTCTCTAGTAGCAAAGGGAAATGAACAACTAATGTTCCTCATTACAGCATGCGCAAAATCAAGATTTATCAACCTTTCCCCCGTTTGTCTATACGGAAAGTTTATGTTTGGTGAATAATTTGTTGATTAAATCATTAGGTAAAATACAAACTATTTTTCAATGACATTAGGAGTTTTAACTACAATTATCTTTAAATGTAGCAGAAACAGCTTCTTTAGGATCTTTCAGATCTGAGTTTTGTCTGCAAAGATGTTTAAATGTATATGTGTGAGAAAATGTTAACATAGACATTTAAAACAATATAATCTACACAAAGAAAGTAGGAAACATGTTTTATAACGGACCGATATCCAAAGAACAGTGTAATATACAAGTAAACAAATAAAAAAAATGAGACTATAGAAACAAGTTAATAATTTAATCCTCTCAAAACTAAGTAACTTTTATTTCCAATGTAAATATATTTGACACCGAAATATGATGTATTTACTAAGAACTACGGATATTTTACAGATATTGTTCTGGATTCGCTAACAGTGCAGATTCTGATATGGGATTCAGCTTTTATGACATATTTATAGGTTCATATGATATTGAATAAGTATTTCCATTTGTATTAC
Organism: Azorinus chamasolen; assembly: GCA_963576725.1. Lineage (NCBI taxonomy): Eukaryota > Metazoa > Mollusca > Bivalvia > Cardiida > Solecurtidae > Azorinus > Azorinus chamasolen. Next base: position 36,942,775 of record OY755247.1, on the reverse strand, counting down.
TAACGCTCAGATCACATTCCCCAGAACAAATGTATCAAAAAATGCTGTAAATGATATATCGGTCAAGTGATCATGACCAAACTCAAATTTGCACAATGCCATATAATGACAAAGAAGTATACGAATCTTGAGAAAGATTTATTGAAAGATCGGGTAATGCTCCGGACAAAACCGGACAAATCGATGAACGGACAGACAGACTAATTTAACAGGCAGGTTAAGTGTAGTATACCCCCCTCAGTAAAACCGTGGGGACAAACCTCAGTATTTTTCCCATAATTTATAAATGAATTGCCCATACATCATTGTGGCTGAATGGTTTCTGGGCCGTTGTGCTGGCGCCTTATTCCGAATAGTAATGTACAGTTCATAAAAACAAAACTGGAATTACTATTAATTACTGTGTCAATGAATTTTATTTTAATGAAGTTCATATCGTCTTTGCTGAAGGAATTGGTGACTGAATACCCAAATACTCCATTGCGATAGTACAATATACACGCAAACACAGTTAGCTCCGTGCATCAGATTTTATTGAAGATAGATCTATATCGTGCTATATGTTGCTATAAATGTACGTATATCTGTACATGTGCATTTTAACACCTTTGCAAATAGAACAGACCCAGATTTGACACTCCTGCATGATCAGTCTGATAAGGGTCTACTCTGTTTGCTTATGAGATAAAAAATATCAGAGATATTGTTTATCATGTCGCTATATAGCTCGATCATTGCTATATGTTCCTTCTCTATTTGCTCTGTATATTTCTTGTTGATAGATCTGGTTGATCATTCATATTTGTTTGTTATCCTTATGGTTTGATAAACTTGTGTTTTCTTATTAGTTTTTTATCATAATAATAATCCAATTTCAAAGTTTTGTTTTACTTTCATGCATTGACTTTACAATTTGACTTTGTAATTCAAATTAAACAGGATACTTACTGGCATTATTCCCCATACTTGACTATCATAATATTAGTGCTTTGTGCCCCTAATAAGGAATATACACTGCCTGCAAATATTCATATGGGAGGAGGCGTAACCGAGTGTATATTCCATAGTAGGGACACTAAGCACTGCATAACGAATTTATCTTACCGATTACCTTTAATTACAAGCATTTACGCGCATGATTGCATCATAGGCCTATATGTATGGCTTTGATCAGACGTAATTTCTTCTTAGAAACAACCACAAAATGCTATAGAATAATGGCTGTCTCACACCATATCTAAACAGTACATCAAATCTATAATCTTATACACGTATCATTTCGTAAAATTTTCTGCCATGGATATCTTGCGACCTTGGTATGACAGACTTGTTTTTGTATATTACCTCTCTTTAATAGAACAAAAGAAAATAATTGTAGTGTTACTCATATGTCGTTTATGTATTTTGTTTGTTGTTTTTACCCTTATAACTGATATTTATATTTCAGTGCCAATAAAGTACATATTATATGTATGCACCTTTAAAAACTATGTTAGAAAAAATATAAATGATTAGTATTAGTTGGAGAAAAGCATTAGGCTACAAAGCAAGGGAATTAACTCTTGTAAAGACGTGATAAGGATTTTAGTAACCCCAGGTGGGATTTATGGGGTTTTCACGGGACCTCAGTTGACCCATGGAATGACTAGAACTTAGTAGGAGGTAAGATAATACGGCATATATTGGTGTTGAAAGCACATTTATCATCTAAAAAAAAATATATATGTCGACTGGATTTATTCTGCGTATATTGGTACTTTCCGTTCAATCATATCACAGTTGCCATTTATATACATTTGAATGCAAATCGATTGGACCTATGTTGCGTAAAATTGCTATATTTTATAATGGGGTCGAAACGACAAGCCTGAAACTGATTGGCACCGAATAGTTCTTAACAAATAGGGTTAAGCTGTTATATTTAGTGTGCGAACTATCGGGATATTACTGTATACAACAGCCTCAGTGGAGCTATAAATACATGTAATCATTAAAATGTTAATTTGCGTGGGAGGTACTTTTTGTTGTCAGCGTCTAATAATCCTTTCGTACCAGATGAGGAATTCAAAATGAAACCTTTATCATGCACTGGTTTACTAGACATATTTTTGGAATGAGGTTACATATTGCCAATGTCACATCTGTGATTATATATGCAAACGGTTTAGATCTAAGCAGGACATCGTGTAACTGGGCTTTTCATCAGAATCCCCACTTTTAGTTATTGTGACTATGCTTTTAAACCAAAACGAACAAACACAAATGAAACTTATAGCATACATCAAAATTTGCAGACGAAAAAATTGCTAGCCAAGAGTTAGTAACCGGAAAGACTCGCCCGATCTCATTTTCAAGCAGGTATTCATTAATGTGATGTATTTAATATCATACTGTATTACCCGGTGTCTTGAGGAGTTATTGGCATTTTGCATTGATTCAAATTCTTTACAAGTACAAACATGAGTCATGCAGGAAACACCATATACAGATCAAACAGCCGCCCGAATAGCAACACAAGGAAACAGCAATTATACACAACTATAAAAACATCAAGAGACTCACAAAGACAAAGCAAACATACAATAGGGGGAAGATGGAAGTACCGCCTTGGATCGGTCAGTGACAAAAGTCACTGGGGGTTAAACCGGTTTATGGGCACTCATACCCTTTAACTCATACTTTCAGACCCAACCTCTTTGAATAAATTTACCGAAAAGGAAAAGCAACTATAGATAAGGAGAATTTTATAATTGTGTAGTGTGAACCCATTGTGGTAAATAGAGCATTTGCTCCATAGTAAATAGAGCATTTGCTCCTATGGAGCAAATGCTCTATTCATCACAAAGGTTTCAAAAATAACATTTATAGAGGCTCAATAAGGCTTCAGTAGCAGAGAATGGGTTAAGGTATATGTATGAAATATTCTGCACAACATGGTTATTGTTAATTCTCGCCTTCTATCAGGCAGATATCTCTCAAAGATACCACTGCTATGTACACTACATGCGACCTAAAATATGACAGTTTCCCATGTTTGTTTGAAAGCTATATGTCATTATTTCCCCCAAATAGTATCACAGTAGACAGTGTTGCCCACAACCACATAAATAATGGTTCCTATGATATATAGACGTGGTTCAGTTTAATTATTCATGAGTCTATGTTAGGCCGCAAGGTTTTTTTAACGCGTTTGCCCCTAACCACCGATTTCAGCAAGAGAATTATGTGTAAAACGTATTGTTGCGATCCTTGAATATTAGAAAATAACGATAATTGCTGATTTAAGAAGTGCATTAGATTACAAAATACAGTTGAACTTCGATATTTCGAAATCTGATAACTCGACCGTCGGGAAACTCGAAGAAAAAACTCGGTCCTTGTAATATTTACAATAATTTACAATAGTATGTTGTTCTAAAAAGTATTACTATTTAGAAACACATGTAATAGCTGAATGCAGGTCAATCGTAATGCTGAAATTTCCTACTGGAACTTTCGGTATTATTTAGACATGCAGTAAGTGAACTTGAGAGGTAGTCGAGATTAGACATTGAATGACTCGAACGTCTGTTTTCTCGAAATAATTTGTATGGTCCCTTAAAGTACGAGGTATCGAAGTTCAGTGGGTTGTCCGAGTAGTGGTGCCTGCTGTAAGGTGGGAGACACGATAATTTGGTCCAACTATTCGTTATATTTATAGTCTGTGTGGTTTTTTAGGATACGAATGTTTCATTCTACAAAGGCCTTAACATATTTGACAACCATTAGTGTTCATCTGCACACGTACAATGTATCATCTACGTACAATGTAAGAATGGACTTTACCTCAATTAACAGTGGACCCTGTCTTAAGCGACCATCAAAATGGGTATAATTATTGGTGTGTAAAGAATGCGGTAGCTTAATGCAGGTCAAATGTAATACAGAAAGCTCCTATATTAGCTTTCGGCATTTCCTTTGCCCTGCATTAAGCAACCATCTTTTTAAGATGCATGTGTTCGATAAATGGATGATTGCTTAAGGCAGGTTCTACTGTATTCTCAAAATTTAGATCTGGATCCTGGTGAGAAACTGAGTGCATCAGCGTGTCATCTCGATCCAATTTTTTTAGAATCTAAGTACCCACTAGTGAAATAAGAGGTGACCTCGAGTCATTCGCCGAGTTATGTTGGGTTTTTTTGGACTCAAACTGGAGATTGCTGATCATGTCGCTCTTAGCAAGCCAAGGGTTCAAGAAATTAACATATATATATTACCATACCGATCAAAATAAAAATAACCAGGCATTCGATGAATTCATACAAGTGTGTCTCTCTATTAACATTTAGTCTGCTATGGACGGTTGAGTTAACACCTATGCAAACAGTTTGAATCCAGATGAGACGCCGAGTCTCATCAGGATCCAAATTGTTTAACACCTTGATGGCATTTTGATAGACATATTCGTAATAGCCTGAGTTTTGAACATGTACTAGGTGCAAAGTTCTGTAAAAAATTAATTTGCACAGCAAGACGAATGTTAATAAATAGGTCAATTCTATTCAGTGTTATTATTAGAAATTAAAACCCGTCTAATCCGAAAACCAAATATAATCACGAACGAAAGTTCTGCCGAAAGTTCCTACAGGTGCTCACTGCATTAATTGGACCCTGTATTAAAAATCCACCTGCTTTTAAAGACAATCATGTTCTTTCATTTAGTGGTACATGTAGCTTCAGTTTATTTATACTGTATAAGTGGTTTCTGGCTCTTCCAATAACTATTACGACGTCTGTGGACCATGTGGATAATAGTCTACGTGATCGGTGACAGTACCCCTGCGTTGTTAAGGGCAATGATCTATTGATGAATTAACCACTATAAGATAGTAAAACAAGTTTTAACCATACAATGTATATACAGTAGATCCTGTATTAAGCGGCCATTCATTTATTCAACATAGGAGTCTTAAAAGCAGGTGGTTGTTTAATGCAGGGCAAAAGTAATACAGAATGTTCGTTTCTTTAAAAGCGTTATGCATTACTGTTGTCCTGCATTAAGCAGACTCATAGTTATACCTCTTTGTTATGACCGCTTAAGACAAGTTTTAATGTTTCCTTCCTATCGCGATTTAACACATTACCCCCTAGTGACGCACTTTTGCGCCTCTATAAAATTCAGATTTTGAAACCATTGTGATAAATAGAGCATTCGCTCCATAGGAGTCAATGCTCTATTTATCACAATGATTTCAAGACTACACAATTCTAAAACTCTCCTTTCCTATAGTTAATGTTCCTTTTCGATAGATTTATTCAAAGAGGTTTCGTCTAAAATAGCCTAGGAGAGAATGAGTTAACTGTTATTGTGCAAACATCTTGCATCAAGATGAGACGCCGAGTAAATCTGAGTTTCATCAAGATCCGAGCTCTTTGACAAACAAACAGTCAGTAGATTCTGAAAAGCTGGAACGAATCGAGAGTGAGTAAAATTTCCTCATATCAGGGTTTGAGCACGCGCTATTTTGTCTGCCAGGATGATGCTTAGGTTACAAATACTATCGAAAGAAAAGTGATTAATATCATAAACACATTGCATGCTACATGAACAATCGTTTTGTATTATTGCGTTGCCACAAGCTGTGTCACGCAATATCAAAATGAGAAATCAATTTTAATTGAGAAATAAGACGACAAGTAATATGTTTGTGCTTTTATTGTCCTGCTACAATGGGAATGAAACAATGATACCAGCATGGAAAGTCACATGGAATACCTTTGAAGCATGGGCAGGGCATTTGCTGCATAGGCAGATAAATTGCTTGTTAGTACCAGTGTCTATGTTGATCAAAATCAAATATATAAAGTGAAGAAAAATGTAGTAGCGAAAATGCATTGCATGCAATTATACGCGCAGTATATTTTCTCAGATTGATATTCAATTACAGTTGCTGATCAGACAATTCAAACAAATATTATCATTATCGGTCTATAAGACAGATGAAAGCATAAATCAGGATAAAAGTGTTGCAATGACATTGATGTTGAGCTTTCCGAATGCCTCTCAGTCTGCATTAAACAGTCACTTACCTAAAATGTTGTCCATTATCATTTACTAACAACAACAGCGGGTGAAAACACTTAATATTGAGTCTTAGTGTATGTAACATATATTATTGAAATATTGATATAAGCAAACTTAATCATCAGCTTTTAATTTAATGCCACATCATAAAAAATGTTATATTGTTGTCGCCAACTGTAATACAGTAGAGCATGCCTTAGGTGACCATAACAAGAGATGTATAATTATGGATTTGTAGGGCAGATGGTATCTTAATACGGATCAAAAGTAATGTAGAAAGCTCATCTAGGTGACTGTTTAATGCATGGTGAAAACATACAGAAACTTCATTTTGCTGCCATCTGTCTTAAAGACTGATAATGGTACGTGTATTTATGCTTGACGTTCGGGGATTGATTGCATATGTCAAAACCTACTAACATAGGTATCAAGCAGTATCCTTCTGATCGGGATTGTTGTGTTATGAAGGCATGTGCACACACGTTTTGCTAGAGAAAGTAGTTCCATGTATGTGGTTCAGTAAAAGTGGTGCGTCAATTCGCTGGCCTGTCGATTCTGATTTAGACTCGGTGCGTTAATTATTGCTTGGGGTTGTTAAATTACTAGCTGAGTCATTCAAGGTGTTGAAAGCATGCACTCGACTTAATCAACATCCGCACGAACCACTACTATTTGCAATCACTCGCAAGTACCACACTTTCCATAGCAAGGACTTCTTCATGTATAGAAGTACAGTAAGAATCCTCTAAACCGACCACTTCATGAATATGCATTTGCGTCTTTGAAACCAGTGGTTGCTTAATGCAGGACGAAAATAATGTAAAAGGCTCCTGCAGAAACTGTCTGCATAACATTCACCTTCATTGATCTGCCACCTTTATTTTTAATTCATAACTATACGAGTACCAATATGTGTAGGTCGCTTTAGAATGGTTTTAATGAACAATGAGTGTGTGTCGTTATGTTTCAATAAGTTTCTAAGCTCAGTCACAATACACCTTTAGGCACATGTGTTTCGATTGTTAAAAACGATACCATTTTTAGGATGTCATTTAAATATTTTAAACCACGTTGAACATGTAGCATGAGTTCAAAACCGTTTGAATGTTTTATGCCGATGGCGCATGTGAATATTTACTTCTGACGTACAAACAAAATACAGGTAGTATTCCTTGAATGAATGAATGAAGGAATGAAATACTTTATTTAACGAGGGTAGCTCAATTAGTCATAATGACTAATCTACCTTGAGGCCCTCAAAACAAGCATTTCATACAAAATACAAAACAGTAAAACACAGATCTATAAACACAAGAGATCAATGTTCAGAAATACAGTAATGTTGCGTCTGGATAATTAATAAATGTTGTCTGCTTCAATTTGTAGATTTATTCTTTATGGACACGCATTTGGATTCTGATAAAACTCCGAGTAACATGGCGTCTAATCTGGATCAAATCTGTTATCATAGATTTGATTTGCCACTAGCATCCAAATAGTTAATATAAAGCTATAATATATAAAGTGTTGCACATAAAAAATGAAATGCATGTATGACATCTGACCCCGATTCAGGTGGATGAATGCACGCGCTATTAAATTAAATCACATATTTGTGACGTCATTTACCCCCGCTGTCATTATAAATACGAGAAAATAGTTTTGCTCAGTACCAGTTAAACTAAAATGACCTCTGCTTCAAATTTTGAAAAATTCAGTTATGTGTAAACTAATTGAACCTGACGAGACTTTGGGTTATTCAACGTCTCGTCTGGATCGAAACTGTTTGCATATTTGTGTAAGAAACAGTGACATGAATATTAATTAGAAATCTTGATAAGGACATATGAACATAGGACATTTTGGTTCAGGCAGAAAATGCAGAATCAGATCTATATTATACCATAATTATGATAAGCAAACAGAACATACCTTGAACAGATGGCTCCTGTAGGAGCTTTCTGATCTGGGTATGCTCTGTTTGCAAGCATGAATGAATGAATGGGATCGAAACTGTTTGCAGAAGGTTTATGACGGATTGAATGAATGAATGAAGGGCTTTCAGAGTAACTCAATTAATCTAAATGAATGAATGAATAAAATACCTTAATCAATAAGGGTAGCTCGGTTAGCCAAATGGCTAATCTACCCCGAGGCCCTCTGAATCGGTACATTTCATACATTTATGAGCAAAAATATCAATCACGGAACATATTATTAAACAATGTGTCAAGTACAGTGGTTACGCTATTAAACCATTTCAATAATGCAAAATGAAATCAGCATAATTATACAAGCCACAGCAACAAATAGAACTGAACCAAGTCAGAAAGTTTCCTAATTGGATCCGTTCCATTTACGCCATGTGCCTATATACATGTACATTTATACTTTTGTTTTGATGATGTAATTATCATTAATAATAATCAAAGGTTGTGCTATTAACATGTTAACTTTGAAAAAAAAGTAAGTTTCATTGATGCAAAAGATTAAAAATATCAAACCATGTACCCTATGTAACCTTTACAAAGAAATTGTATATTTATGCAGGCATAGAATTAGGCAGAGAAATAAATTTAGTAAATAATCTAATGTGTGGCATTGAACTGGTTTAAAACAATAACAACAGTATCTAACATATGCAAATAAAAATGCATTATGCTTAAAACAAATGCATAGTCGTACACAGGAACGCAAAAATATGCTGCTTGTGCATGACTAAATTTGGCTCACACACTATAACCACCAGTGTCACAAGAACACAATGAAACGTTATTAACCGAATTCCAGGAATAAGTTTCAATATCAAAATATCTGGGATATGCTTTATTGCAATTTCCGCCATTTTCAGGTTTCCGGTATGCTTGTTTCTTTCCTTGTCTCTGTAACCTATTTAGCGTTTCAAAAATACATACGATCATTTCACTGTCACTAGAGCGAAAAGGACTATATAGTTTATCTATAACACCTATACTTTAATACACCATGGCAAACATTGCTGAACGCACACAACGTTTCGATGTTTCTTTATTTAACATTAAGGCACATACTAATATGAAAAAATCTCAATACTCGCACGAATATCAACGAAATTGGTCTTTTTACGAACTTTAGTTTATCGTTTCTTCTATCCCGTGCCAGTTTCTGGTTTAGGCGACCTTTACCAGTGTCCGTTTTCATTGGACAAATAAGACATGTGTGTCAAGCTACTTTTTCTCTCGAAATGTTGTATGCTAAACAAACAAGCGTTCGCAAACAAAACAACCTTATACAGCGCATGGCAAAAGTGTCGAAGCAAACGTCCGGTTTCTGTGTAATGTTTGCCTCTGGACAAAATGTCACTTTTACAACCGAATTAGATGTTTCTATTGAATAACACTGTATTACTGTTATATCTTTTTTTGTTTAAACTATGACCGTCCAGATTGAAAAAGCATTGGCGGTCTTGTAAACCATGGTATATTAATGTATATGTGTTATAAATAAACTATACTAGTGGTCGATCTGGTGCCAGTGGATCATTTCAGTTTCGAAAAACACTATTTGTAGCATTACCTTTTCAAAAGTTGAAACCTATTGCATCAAATAATCAGTTACTACATTGTGTCTGCTGAACCTGGATTCTCTGATCAGACTCCGGCAGTTGGTATTGGTCGACACTCTTTGTGAACTTTCTGCCCCTGGTTTCGAACACTTTTCATTTAGGGTTGTCTCTTATTCATCAGATTAACTCAACTGTCGGGGATGTTGATCAGGGATGAACTAAAACCAACCATTCTGATAATATCCTTACCCCATGAATATTCATGTCAGGAATAACGGCTGCTGCTTTTTTTTTTTTAAGACATGTGGAATCAGTGTGTATAAGGCAATAGCAGAAACTGTACTGTCTGACCTGTAACATCCCATAGTTTTACAGAGCAAACCCTGATCAGATGGCTTTTCCGTCTGATCTGGGTCTAATATCTGTATTACCCCATTCCCTCCTAGACTATGTTTAGACTAGACTCTGAATAAATCTTCCGTAACGGATCATTTATTAGATAAATGGAAACATGTATAATTATGTAGTTTTGAATTCTTTGTCATAGATAGAGCATTATTAATATTTTGCTCCCATGGAGAAAATGCTTTATTTATCACAATGTTTTCAAGACTTTTACAGAGGCGTCAAAAGGCGACAGCAGGAGGAAATGGGTTGAAACGTGAAAATATATCAGGTTAAGTGTTAAATTAAGTTCTCTGTTAAGAGTACAATAGAACCCCTCTAATGAGACGTCTTCTTCAATAATCATTCCTTTCTTTATAAGCAGGTGGTTGCTTAATGCAGGACGAAAGTTATGCACAAAGCTTTCGTCCTGCATTAAGCTACCACCTGCCCATGCCACCCATAATTATATCCGGTTTTGTGGTCGCAGTAGAGGGGTTTTACTGTATTTATAAAAGTTGCAAGCAGATATGATCAGCCAATTAAAGCGCTATGTGATGGGACATGCTTTCAGGATACAAACTATTTAACACTCAATCTGAATTTGATATTGTTTAAAATGTCGTAGAAGACAAATTCAAACAAGCTAATTTCCTCTGCTAGTAAACGATAACGCCATATTTAATCTATGAAATGAATCAATCTGACAGGGCGTAACAAGTTAACGTCTGCTTCGTTTAAAGCCAAGAGATCCCAGTAGTAAACAGAACTGCAGGGCGCACAGTTCTTCACCATTCCGCTGTCAATGACGCATCTGTTTTACCCATGGTAACCCTTCTCTTGCTGAATTTTAAAATACATTTCTCCTTCTTTACCCGTGCCCTGTTGTATAATTACACATATCTTCACTGTGTACAAGTATTTCGCCGTGCAAACACTAATGTAGAGTGCACTGGTTGCACAATCAGGTTGTAAATAGTGCAGACCCAGATGAGACAGCTCCTGCAGGAGCTGTCTCATCTGGGTCTTCACTATTTACAGATAGGTATATTGATGTGAATAGAAAGCGAAGGGTTAACAGTTTGAATTCAGATGATACGCCCGGTGAAGTATGTGTTACAGTGTAATGGTTTTTTGGGGGTTTTTTTGGGTTTTTTTTTTAAAGGTGAGGAAATTAGGGATAAAAATGGTAGCAGTCGACATAAGTTAGCAGCGTACCATGCATTAAAGTAAATCGTAATTGTTTCCGTTTTCTGAATTTCCCAATAATTGGATGCTTTGAGAGCGTCCTTTCAAATAGGGATTGCCTATGATTTACATTCAGATGGAATAATGAAACCAAAATTAAGAGTAGCAGTAGTAGTACGTAGTACATGGTGTATTAGTCTTAGTCTTAGTCTTAGTAGTAGTAGTAGTAGTAGTAGTAGTAGTAGTAGTAGTAGTAGCATAAGTAATAGTATTAAATGTATTAGTAGTGGTGGTGGTGGTGGTGCTGACGGCGGCGGTGGTGGTAGTAGTGGTAGTAGTAGTATTTGTAGTAGAAGTAGTAGTAGGTGTAGTAGTAGGAGTAGTAGATGTAGTAGTAGTGTAGTAGTAGTTGTAGTAGTAGTAGTAGTAGTAGTAGTAGTAGTAGTAGTAGTAGTAGTAGTAGTAGTAGTTGTAGTAGTAGTAGTAGTAGTAGTAGTTGTAGTAGTAGTAGTAGTAGTAGTAGTAGTAGTAGTAGTAGTATGTTGTGGTAATAGTAGTAGTAGTAGTATTTGTTTTATTTAGTGTGAGCTATTCAGTAAATGCTAGCCATATAGCCATACACATTCGGGTATAACTGGTTACCATAATTATCCGAAGTATTAGGGCATCTAGTCTTCCTGATCCAGAGGTTTGTTATCCCTTTCCTCCATGAATATCTATGTAAGAAATAATAAAATCGTGAATATTATTAAGATTAAATTATTATTATAATAGCACATGGACACATGCATTTTGGCCTAGGTATGAAATGTAGAATAGTATCTCTGTCATATCATCTATAATATCATAAGTAAACAGAGACGACACTGATCAGACAACACCTACAGTAGTCATCTGATCTGGGCCTACTCTGTTTGCAAAGTCATAGAAAGATGTATTAATGGAGGAAAGGGTTAAGCTAACACAAAGTGACTTTGAATTAGACTGGCATAATGGCAATTAGTGTAGACCCTGCATTTTTCGAAGTTCTTCTGTAGTAACAGTTTGGTCTGGGTCTGCGCTGTATGATATGCTAGTCTGTCCGAAGTATCAGGGAAGGTCAAGTAGTTAGACACTAGTTTACACTAAAATCAAATCACAACAGAATCATAAAATCAAATGTAAAATGTTCTAAAACCCTTTGATCCACCATCCATATAGTTATCTCTCGCTGATCCCGAAAGCGATTCTGACAATTCAATCTATTTACTGTAAATATTTACTCTAGAAGTGTATTGAGGGACACATGTGAACTTGTATAATGTTATTCGGGAAATCCCATGACGATTAAGTATAAGACATGAAAGGATGCAAACACGCGGAATGGTGTGATGCTTACCGTGCTATGATCATGGCGTTTGCATAGGCAAACATCTTGTATAACAGGTGAATTGCTGAATAAGTTGTTGTACCGTAATGAGCCATGATGTTTGATACTCGGTCAATAGTTTCTCATATGTATTAACAAATTGCAAGTCTACAAAAGGTTAACCAATTCCCCACAGGCTATTTTTTTTTTATATCCAACCTCTTTGAATAAATCTACCCAAAAGGAGCATTTACTTGCAAAAGGTGGGAATTTAGAATTGTGAAGTTTTGAAAGCTTTTTGATAAATAGAACATTTACTCCTATAGGAAAATATACTCTATCACGATGGTTTCGAAAAGTGACTTTTACAAAGGCGTCAAAATTCGTCAATAGGAGGGAATGGGTTAAGAAATTCAAAACTTAAACAGACAGCAAAGATTCAGCATGAAAAGGGTTTAATGATAAAGACCAGAATGCTACAACATGGAATTGGTAGGTGATGAAACTTATATTGGCTTTGAGAAACAAATGTTACGACCCAGATGTCAGTCATTTTCCAACGGAATGTAAATTTGCCAGACAAACAACATGCGTTAGCACGCGTGTAGACATGTATACCCATACAATTAGGTCGATAAACAGCCGTAACTCTACTTTGTTGATCTATTACTTAGTATAGTGTAAACCCTTTCCTTTTTATAATCGCCTATTCAGGATTTGCAAACTGATTAGACTCAGATCCTGTAGTTGTATAACCTTGGACCAAGATGACTACAAAATTTCAGTGGTGATTGTTCAAATGGTCTGTTCGAAAATTCTAAAATATCACAATTCACATAAATAAATAGAGATATTTATAACAAGCATGTAACAGACTGTGTAGACAGAAGCTCTCTCAACTGGGTCTACACTGTTTACAAACGACATTCGTGACTCATTCCATGCATTGAAATGGTTAAAATATGTATGAATGTTCAATACATGCTCGTAGGCTTCAACGTGAATTCCATCATGGATTTATAGATTATACTCTTTTATTTTTTAACCCTTTCCCTGCTCTATATTTAGTCCATTTTTCTATACTTACTGATTATTCATGGACAAAATAGTTATAATGCAGTATCGAAGGTGTGACATTGTAGCCATTTTAGAAAGTAAATAAACATGCCCATCAATTTCTATTAGTAAACACAGCAACCACCTGATCTGGGTCTACTATGTTTGCAAGTGCGTGAAAAAACATTTATATGAGGGACTGGGTTAAATCCAACCCGCTAATGCGGTTCAATTGTATCAAATGCGGTAAAACCTCTATATAACGGCCACCAAATGACATCAAGTATTTTGTGTTAAGGACAGGTGGCTGCTTAAAGCAAATTGAAAATAAAACAGAATGCTCCTATAACAGTGTTCAGTTTTACTTTCACCTTGCTTTAAGCTGCCACCTGCCCTAAATACCAACTAATTAACCGTTATAGAGAGGGTTTACTGTACGCACTTGTATGATCAATGTAACACCCCGAGTGATTCTCGTCAGAGTCCAAACTGTTGTACAGTTTCGTTTAGAATTTGAATGACAGTGAAATCAACCTAACAAAGCATCACTAGATACTTTGTTTTGGAAGCAAATTTAAACGCCAATTTTACGTTGCGGGGTGATAGAAACTGGCAGCGCGTCAATTCCATTAAACCTGTAGTCGTAAATATAATGCCTATTCGTTTTCAATCAAGAAAAGCCAATTGAATATAGAACACTACGGCAGGAAATAGTGTATTCAATCAGCAATTTGTTTTATATATTCTAACAAAAGTATAAATGCGTATTTACGCTATAAATACGACCGTAAGTCAAATAATAGGTATTGCAAACTTGCGAATGGCAGTTTTGTACGTATCTAAGTCAGTTCAAAATATGTTAACCGTTTCCCTGCTGAATAATATCGTAAGAAAAATGGATTCATAAGTATGTATTAACATTAGTGTTTATGACATATGTACACATGGTGGTTTGGTATTGATACAAACTGTAATTATGATATATAACGGAGCAGATCCGAGTCTACTCTGTTTGAAAAGGCGTGAATAGCATTTATATAAAGGCAAGGGTTGGTGAATAATTTCAGAAGAATAAAATTCAGGGTTAACACACAGCGGTAATAAATTTACCAATTTTGTAGTAATCCGGTAAATATTAACCTTGATTAAATCCAAACACGTAGGGATGATAAATAATTTGTTTAAGTTATAGGGTTTACCTGAATATCCTTGATTCATAATTATACACACTATAAAACGTGTTCTGTTATTAACCATTTCGCTGCCAATGCCGGATCTGTGATTACCTATGCAAACAGTTTGGATCCAGATGAGTAACTCGGCGTCTCATCAGGATCCAAACTATTTGTTAATGTTACTATGTTTTTGAAACAAAAATGTAGAAAATCAAAATAATGAAAATTTGTAGCAGACGACAAAGTTAGCAGACGACAGAGTTTGGCAGGGAAAGGGTTAATCGATACAGATATCGAATGACGATTACTGCAGTAAAGGTTTAACGTTAATGTTGTATAAACTCCAAAAACGACAAACATGATGTTGGCATGAATATGATAAGAAAGTTGCGAGAGGAACCCGATATTTGTGTCGATTCTTTTTAGAATATATCAATTTATGTAACAATGTATGAGGTCAGATAGACATCGTAAGTGTAAAGTGAACAGCTGCAGTACCCAGCCAAGTCACTAAGATAAATCTCGTTATGTATCTGTATGAGGTCTATTTGTCTTACAGTTTACATTTACCGTAATATGCCGACTAATCACCATTTGTCTGCTCTCTGTTCAGAAAAGGTGGCATTATGACGATTAATTGTTTTAACTTTATGATGTCTTATGAACACATGGAATAATAGCTCCTACAGGAGTCGTCTGATCACGGTCTACTCTGTTTGCAAAAGCATCGAAAGGCATACGCATGGAGTGAGGATTTATCTGTAAGTTCATATATATATTGTTTCATTAGCATACATAGCAGACCATGATCAAACGGCTTCTATAAGAGCCTGCTGACCAGGGTCTACTATGCTTACAAAGGCGTACGTATTGAGTAAGGGGTTAATCTGTAAGTTCATGTCTATAACATTTCAGTAGCAAGCAGGTCCTTATCAGACTTCTCCTAGTCCCATCCTTTCTCGGTGCACTGTGAGGGTTGACTAATCGTGAAATCGTGATGACCTTTACAACCCAGTTAGATCCAGATGAGATGCACGATCCAAACATTTGACACTATGTCAGTATGCTGTCAATAGAGAGGAGAAACAAGAAATATCTTTTAAAAAAGATATTCAACCATTCAAATATTGACACAATGTACAAAACAATCTCTGCAATATTTATTTCAATGTTTGGAGATTCTACTAGTACAGAGAACTAGATCTATGAAGGGTTGCTTGTTATTATAGTAGCAGAGAAGAATGCAATTGAAATGACGTTGAGTAGAAGAAGCAGTTATTGAAAAAATTCAAGTTGCTTTTATAGGAAATCACTTTTAAAATGTACGATGCCAAAGTAAAGTTTTAAAACTATCTCAAGTAGTTCTTTAGTTTACCTATTATAAAATGTACATGAAAGCGTTTATATTTGTATTGATATGAAGATAAGAAATTGAATACACTTTAAAGCATAAAGTTTTTGTTTGTGCAGAGTCTGTAATTCCTTAAAGAACAGTATTCATTTAGCCTAGATCAACGCTTTAACCGACTTGTGTGCATCATCATTAATGACATCATTAACTGAATCTACATGTATTTTTAAAACAATATAAAGTTAGCAACTTCAACCTACGTCTATGAGCCCAAGCCCCATGTGATAGAGCCGTAGCAATAGACTTCAGTAAGTAGCTTTATATCAAAGAGAGCCAACAACCAGAGCATCGGTGCTGTGGTCGGGGATAGTAATTAATACTATTAATACCACTACTCTAATATACTAAACAACCATTCTTCCTTATTTCCTATAGCACTGCCTGTGAATTATGGTGGTTTCGGCAAACTACCTGTTCGTCAAAATGGACTTTATTATCAAATGTTGTATTAATTGATAGCAAAATGATAGTAAAAGTTTGAAAGTTTAATAGTGGTTTCGACAAACTGGTAATATTGCTCAGCAACCATTACCATGAGGTGATAAATATCAGTACATCAGTACTTTGATTTTATGGGAATTTCCAGGTCTTAAAATCTATTTTAAGAACAGAACTTTCGACAGTCGACAGTCTTCAGTCCCATGCTAAATATCTGCGTAAATAAGGATTTTCTGTACTATATGGCGTTTTGACTGAACTCTAATAAGTTTATAGAACATGTTTGTGTAACATGATGCCTTACATGTGTTGTGATTATGTTAATTATTGCATTGAATTCAATTTGCGAGGCCGTTAGCAGACTGTATATCAGAATTTTACATAGTTTGGCAATGTGTAGAGGCATATAAAAAGGTTGTATGCCAGTCAAGGTATTCACTAATGAAAATACAGTTTACTACTAAATACTCGTAGGTCATATGCAAATTACAATGTAACATAGTTTCTCATTGGTGGAAAACTAGAACAAAAGTGAAAATAGACAGCTAGCCGCTGAAAAATAACTGTTGATAAGATTAGGAATTGAGTTATGTTGGATGATAACTATTGTAGCTACTATACTTAACCCTCGATTTGGTATCGTAGGGTCGTAAAACAACTTCTTGATGGATAATATATTAATCATACATTAGTTACGTTCTATCAATACCGTTCTTCCCACTTCGTCAATCTTTTGATTTAACAAATCTGATCTGCAAATTAAGCATTATCTCCCAATTTTCTTGCCCACACGCTCGAATTACCTGTATTTTCTATACTGTTGGGATAAAAGAAGTAAACGATGCGAACAGTAATTAAATAATTCTGCAAATGCAACGCAGAACTTTATTTGACAAAAGAATGTCCACATTGATAATTTGATATCACTCGTCAAGATTAACAACTTGTCCACTACTGCTGCACATAGTGCAAATAGTGAAAAACCCTATCAACAATTGTTTTCTCAAGATACGGCTCATAGAATAGTTTATCAATGCCTATACAACGTCTCCATTATTATAATAAATGAACCTGACATGACACCCATCTCGTATTATATACATTGCAAGGGATTAGAGTGATCGCATCGTTTATGAGGAGATTGCGAGTGTGAGTCTGTTCTAGTTCAACTTGTCAGTCAGTGCTACAAACAATAAAATCATGATCAGTAACCACATCTGATCGGGATCGTCGCTATTGGCAGCGTTATACATGTAACAGGTATACCAATAAATGATATAAATTAGAAATAACTTATAGTCAAGCATGCAACAGGTATCTCAATAAATAATGCAAACCACAAATAAATTACAGTCAGTGCTGCAAACAGCACATATCCTGATTTAGTAACCACATCAGGTATACAGGTATATTACTAAATAATAAATAATAAAAATAAGGTATAGTCATACATGTAACAGGTATATCAATACATGATATAAATTTGAAATAAGTTACAGTAAGTGCTGAAAACAGTACAGAACCTGGTCGCTGTTTAATTTGTTTGACTTTCGCCTTTTTCCTTTTAGTAATAATTATTGCTAATAATATAAAGGTGAAACTGAACCTTTCTTTTTGGCATAAGTATAGTCAAACAGAGCAATTAACAAATCTGACGCCATCTATTGTTATAGCTGAACAATACACTTCTACCACCCAACTAGTTAAACAATAAATGTTGACAAAGTGGGACCACCCAATACAGTAAACGCTGTCAGACTCCTTTACTCGTATGTACGGAAGACTCCACCAATACTAACTTATTTTATTTTATTGAACTGTAACGCGGTTTACATGGGCGTGGTAATTACTCTCGAAGTCTAGGCGTATGACTTCCAGACAGGCGGTTTCTTTATACAGGACGGGAAGGTTTGCTTTTGTCCGTGTTAAGTAATCGTCTATGTTTATGCAGCAGATTGTCAATAAACACTGCGTATCAAAATACATATTCTGATATACAAAGTGGACTATTAATGTTACACCTTCTGTTACCAAAACTCTATGCATTCTGAAGAACATCTGGAATGCTAACATGGAAACTGCAAGAGAATTCCCTAAATGTATTTGTTATTTGAAATAGATGGAGCACGGCGGATTAATGTTTGGTGCATTTGCTACCGGTATCTACATTAGTGATTAAATAACATCTTATAACATGAATCTTAATAAAACAGTAGAATGGTTGCACTTTGATAATGATAAAATGTTTTTAAATTGACAATTGGAAATGTTAGTGACACATATGTAAATCGAATTGTACTTCTATTCCGTATTACTGAACGTTTTCCGGGCGTCTTATCGACAAAATGATCAATTCAAATGTCAATGTTTTGGTGGATTCAGACAAAACTTTATTTCAAGTAGGTAATGAATGTTGTTCTGTTCTATTTCAGAGTTAAACACATAATTCAAACTAGAATGTAATGAAACTGACAACAGACGCTGTTAAAATACAGCCGTCAATGTTGACTCAGTTGAATGGAAGTTGGAAATAATGATGCATAAGTACAGTAAAACCTCTCTATAACGGCCGCTAAATTGTGTTAATTAGTTGATATTTAGGGCAGGTGGCTGCTTAAAGCAAGGTGAAAGTAAAACAGAACACTCCTATAGGAGCGTTCTGTTATACTTCCACTATACTTTAAACAGTCTTCTGTATTCAACACTCAATACTTGATGTAATTTAGTGGCCGTTAACGAGAGGTTTTACTGTAGATGCAGCTATCAGCTTAACACTTAACTCAGTGTAACAACATACTGTCTGTGCATATGAGAGTACTGTTCAAATATAATTCAGCTTCCATCAAGCATCTGAGAGAGTATTGAATTAGTTCCAAACAACTTCGATCTTGATTCTCGTCGTCTCACCGTTATCCATTATCCACGTTCTTTGAAAATACAAGTAAAGTCGGGCACTGCAGGCGAATGATTTTAAGTAGAACGTGTAGAGAATAATACACCTGACGAATGTAATCAGTTACAACTTAACCTATAAGTGTATACAAAAGAATTACAGTAAAAACTCTCTATAACGGCCAATATATTATCTCAAGTAGTTTGTGTTAAAGGCAGGTGGCTGCTTAAAGCAAGGTGAAAGTAAAACAGAACTCTCCTATAGGAGCGTTCTGTTTTACTTTTACCTTGCTTTAAGCAACCACCTGCCATAAATACCAACTAATTAACACAATTTAGTGGTCGTTATAGAGAGGATTTACTGTATATCAAAGAAGACACGAATAATGTTTAAGTCGTATCCCGCTATTCGAAACGTGACTCACATTTGTAAATAGCTTGGATCCAGATGAGAAGACGAGTAAATTTGCGTCTCATCAGAATCTAAACTGTATAACACTAAGTAGATAGTATTGCAAAATTATATCGAATCTGAAGTAGTAACAAGCACCAGATCCAAATTAAGATCTGTGTGTTTTACGGCAGCAGGGTGAGAGTTATTCCGGAAATGATCTAGCTGGTAAACCCCTTCTAATGCGACCACCAAAAAGGTGCATTATTCTTGTCGGCAGAGGCAGGTGGTAGGGCGAAAGTTATGCATAAAACTCCTATAGGAGCTTTCTGAATTACTGTCGTCCTGCATTAAGCGACCACCTGTTTATAAAGACAGCTATGGTTATTCTTTAAGTGATCGCATTATACGGGATTCTACTGTATACATGTAGGCAAGGCAGTGTTCCTTCTATCTAGTATTGATTGGGTTAGCGAGAAAGGTATCATTTGAATGTAAAACTGAACTGTTACCTGGTGAATATTCTTGTAAATAATAACGGCAGTATGGACAATAACTGAATAATATCTATTTTTATTACATTGGCGGTATACAAAGGGAATATTTTACCACGCATAAATGGGTTCCAGTAGAATCAGATCTACGAGCGTATATTATGCCATAAACAACGAAACACAGATCATACGGCTCCTACAAGAACTGGTTGATCTGGATTTACTGTATTAGCGAGGAAGTAAACTGGCATATCTATCCGACAAAGTTTTAGATACAGCACATACTTGGAAACTTGGCGCTGGAGAGTACTGTGCAAGAGGCATGAGCATACAGTATTTCGATAACGTATAGCGTGTGTGTATGGTGGTAAATACAATATCATATAAGCTAACAAACTGTAAGCTATCTATAACTATAAGAGTGTCATATTCAATTTAATTATGGACTATGATATAAAACATTCTCCTTTCATCAAGTCGTTCAGCATGATATTATGTTGGCTGTTTTGTCAAATAGTAAATTACACCCTATCCTGCCGGAAATATTTTCCTTTATAATAACGCTCATGTACTTTGAAAGTACACTGTTTCAGGCTGGCATGTATTGTACACATGGACCAACTTAAACCTGAACTTGACTGAGTGCATCTGAAAGGCATTTGCCAATAGCTAAGATCAAAGCGAGACCGAGTCACTCTTTGTCTCAGAAGCTCAGACTTGTTGTTGTTCAAATGGGCCAGGAAAATACACAGAAGGCAAGTGCATGACACAAAAGCATAGTATCAAGTCAGACACCAGATACCCATTCTATGCATTGTTCGGAATTGAATTAAGGGTCTCTATTCCTGATTTTTTTGGAATGATTATTCCCAATATTTTTGTGTGTGTCCTGATAGAATATATTTCTGTCGACTTTCACTTGACATGAGTACGTGGGTGTGAGAGAATGTCAGTGATTCAGTGGGTTGGGTGCGTCTCCAAACCATGTATATGTTCAAGAAATGTAAAATCTTGATAGGCAATACAACTTACGACAATTGCTATAATGTTTCGATTATGTCTAAAAGGTACATTTTAGTGACATAGATTTAAGCGCATTTAGATAACGAAAATACCCAAAGATTGCCCGTTGCTTTCAGGTCAGTTAATGACAACGCGTTTGTGTAACCATTTTGTGCCAAGTGATCCATAAAATTATATAAACAAACAATGTAGATAACGGGGGGGGGGGGGTTCTGGAGGAATCCTCCGATCAGGGTATGTACTGTTTGCTGAAGTCCAGTTATGCCAATGGCCTATAAAAGCAAATAATTATGTTGATTGTTGTTTCCTCTCAACATTAATACATAAGGGTTCCAAAATAAGGTCTTGGCGTGTTTTCTCTAAATATCAAGGGGAAATAGTTTAAAGAACGCTCAACTATGTCTATAAATAATTATATAACGGCATAGTAGATTAAAGGAGGGAAGTCCGATCGCAATAATGTTTTCAAGCAGTGCTATAGTAAAACCTCTCTACACTGGAATTTCATATTAGTATCATAGACGGTATTTAAGTCGAATGGCAGCTTAATACCGGGTACAAGTCATGCAATGGCGCCCAAGCTCACCCTTCATTATGCAAACATTTGTCAAAAACGATCTCTTAATGTGTCTATAATACTCATCTAGCTTAGGTGGGATTTACTGTATTACAATTTACCAAACTGTTTACAGAATACTGGTACAACACATTCCCTAATACCTTCTTGTCTATAAGATGACTACATGTAGTTTATTTTAAATTCACAAATGTAATCGTAAACAAGCCTGCCAAATGCAATTCATCACATGGCACATAAATCCACGCAATGTCTTGCCTGTTCAAAATTCCTTTGATCTCTATATCCTGGTACTTTAACCCAGTTGAATGTATATGGGATGGATGATATCATATGTCAGATCCAATAACAACGTTTTGTACATCAAAATCCCTCTAAACCGACCGTTTAAATTAGTACTTATGCCGGGACTTAAAATTTAGAATTGTGGCCGACTAGCTTTCTGTATGACTTTCATCCTGCATTAAGTAGTCATCTGGCTTAAATATGTAAATCCTTCTTTATTGAAATTCTGATTTAAAATGGTTTCACTTCCTTTGACCTCCGTATACTCGGACTTCAACTCAAGTTGAATGCATACTGGATGGTTTATGTCAAGGGTCAGTTCCAATAATCAAGTATTGTATCAGTAAAGTATCGTTATCAGAAAAAGCGTACAAAAGCCTGGTAATAAATGTCAACGAGAAAACAATATCCCCTACTCATTCTGTCGCTTTCTAATGTCTTTAACGATAAGATGATACAGTCTGATTGAATGGACGCAATGTTTGTTCTACATATCGACTAATAACATAGATTGCATTCTTCCTTTATGACGATGTGAATCGTTTTATCGTCCGGATATCAAGTCAATAATTCATTTCCGTGCGGTATATGTGACACAGGGTATTCTAAACTATACTGAATGTAAATGTTTTAACATATTTGAATGTTTTAAAAACCTTTTAAAACCTTCAGTAGGCCAGTAAGTATTCCCCCGGTAAATCCATTATCAGATTATACTACAGGCAAACATCAATGATTTATCCTTTTAAATGTTTTTTTTTTCAAAATGGAAATTGTGCATCATTAGTTAAGAGTAGAGTCAGTACAGTATGAACGAGTGTAATGGACAATGGGGTGACTCCTCTAAGAATCCTTTGTTCTGTATCCACATTGTTTGCAAAGGAAAGTACAATCATGTCCCGCAAGCAAAAGGGTATACAAATATTGATATATGTCGGCCGACCGTTTACAACTCGATTACTGTGCCGACCAATAGTTACGTAGATATAGACAATATATAGACTAAATTGAATAGGCAGCTCAAATTGAATGGTTCATAATGTTTGACCTACATCATATCGACTGATTTCTCCCATTTATCAAACATGAAATAGAGCACATTAGGTCAAGGGTGCTACTGCGTTTTTGAGTAGCTGGCGGTTTATTTGGTTGGTACGTAACGTAATATTTTGTCTGGGGGTTGTCAAACTCGCTAGAAACAGGAATAGGTATCACGTGATCATGTAACCATTACCGCGCTGAAAACTGGTGTCAGCTTAAACTATGATCTGCTAGAAGTTTTACCTAATTTAGATTCGATAAAACATTTTTGAAACTATTGACCGAGTGTCCAAAAGCTTTTATCCTGATGAGACGCCTCATCTGAATCAAACTGTTTGCAGTTTCAAGTGAGGTCGCGCTTTGCGGGCTAACAGTTAAAGTACTAAACTATTTAGGAAAATGCATGTGATATTTTGAGCATGTTTAAACAAACCCCGAAACTGTTCGTGTATATCTCTTTCGCCGCCAAAAAAAAATCCTTTGGACAAGATTATCATTTGTACCAGGTTTCAGTATTTAAGTATAATATATGCACCAAACAGTCTGTGTATTGATTAAACGTGGAGTTATTTAGCGCCAGGTCTGTATCCAAACTGAAACAAAGAGACGGAAGTATGTCAGTAACCAAAAAAAGGTATATCATTTTGAATTGAAAAGAATCGAATCATATCTCAACAACTAAAATGCTGTTAACATAACATGTATATCCTTTCATAAGTTACCTAAATACTATATAATCCTTTTAATATATAATCCTATTCTTTTTTCCAGAATACAGGAACGTCTAAATGTACAGCAGATCATATATATTTGAGCTCATTTACGCTCGCCGATAGCACAAACCAGTTAGAACTCATTGAATGTAATACCATGCCTTTTTAGTATATGATGTACCTGTTTGGCTACCAATTATGCCGACAGTTTTGCAATTATTTTACTTTTCCCTGTATGTTTATGTTCTCAACCTATAGCTTGCCGGGAAATTTCCGTGAGCCGAAAATGTCTATGAGTTCAGATTTCCGTGTAGATTTATTTCAGTGTCAAATAATGGGATGCCGATACGAGCGTCACGTGACTAAGCTAATTCATCTGGATACAAACTGTTTGCAATGGTGAACACACACTCGCCGGTAGTGTTCTAAACATCAATTACCACTTTACACTTTTAACTGATGCGAACGCAAACACTTCACGCTTAAAAGTTAGCACACATGTGTACACTTCACAGCTCAGACTAATAGCTAATAGTTCACACTGTATAATTCACAGTACAAACTTCGTAGTTAACATTTCGCAACGCACTGTTGATAAATAACGACACATAATTCATAGTTCACACACCATGGTATATAGTACGTTATCATAATGCATAGTTCACACACCATGGTATATAGTACGTTATCATAGTTCACACACCATGGTATATAGTACCTTATTCATAGTTCACACACCATGGTATATAGTACGTTATTCATAGTTCACACACCATGGTATATAGTACGTTATTCATAGTTCACACACCATGGTATATAGTACGTTATTCATAGTTCACACACCATGGTATATAGTACGTTATTCATAGTTCACACACCATGGTATATAGTACGTTATTCATAGTTCACACACCATGGTATATAGTACATTATTCATAGTTCACACACCATGGTATATAGTACGTTATTCATAGTTCACACACCATGGTATATAGTACGTTATCAGAATTCATAGTTCACACACCATGGTATATAGTACGTTATCATAATTCATAGTTCACACACCATGGTATATAGTACGTTATCATAATTCATAGTTCACACACCATGGTATATAGTACGTTATCATAATTCATAGTTCACACACCATGGTATATAGTACGTTATCATAATTCATAGTTCACACACCATGATATATAGTACGTTATCATAATTCATAGTTCACACACCATGGTATATAGTACGTTATCATAATTCATAGTTCACACACCATGGTATATAGTTCACACACCATGGTATATAGTTCACACACCATGGTATATAGTTCACACACCATGGTATATAGTTCACACACCAAGGTATATAGTTCACACACCATGGTATATAGTTCACACACCAAGGTATATAGTTCACACACCATGGTATATAGTTCACACACCATGGTATATAGTTCACACACCATGGTATATAGTTCACACACCAAGGTATATAGTTCACACACCATGGTATATAGTTCACACACCAAGGTATATAGTTCACACACCATGGTATATAGTTCACACACCATGGTATATAGTTCACACACCATGGTATATAGTTCACACACCAAGGTATATAGTTCACACACCAAGGTATATAGTTCACACACCATGGTATATAGTTCACACACCATGGTATATAGTTCACACACCATGGTATATAGTCCGTTATCATAATTAACCTTCGCCTGCTGAGCAAATTATTTTTGCAGAACTTTTCACCTACTACATTTTCAAAATTCAAGCTATGATCATTTGTTCTACCAAAGTGCAATCAGGATGTCAAACAGTTACTCAGCGTCTCATCTGGATCCAAACTGTTTGCAAATGTATTTACTCATCCACCCAAAACAGGCTAAAGGTTAAACTATAGTTGACAATGAACAGTGACTTATGCAACACAGAGTTATTAACAGTGAAAAGCATACGTCATCACTAGGCTTTGCTATACACTAGCTCATATAGAAGAGCTGCAAAACATACAGGGTATTAACAAAGTAGGTACAAAAATAAATACACCGTACACAAAATACTGTCTCCTTTTTACATGTAGAGGTTTTACACTTTACTCAATGAATGTTCAAAGGCATAGAGACGTGTTTATGTAGTAATGAGATAATTGCCCCAAGCCTGTTCAGGTAGCTGGCCATGGAGTTACCAACGTTTTGCCATTGGTTTCAGATTTAAACTGGTGTTCCCCATGATATCATCATTACAATATGCGAAATTATATAGTTGATCCTAACACAAGTTCGGTTTGTTGTGTTGTATTAAGCGCTCTATTGATATTGATTGAATGCTATCGTTCTATTAAATAAAAATGGACTGCGATTCGATTGTATTATCGGCGAACATGCTGAATCCTACTCGCAACTTATTGCCTGATCAGGATATTACATACTAAATGCTTGTGATGAAATAGCTCTAGTTAAGATGACAGAAAATAGGTCAGAAGTTAGACAGGAGATGTCACAAGGAAACCCACAGCATCATATTGACAGAAACGAACAAGGTATAAAGAGGAACCGACGGAGGGCTTGCTAAAATTTTAAATTCTTAACAAGAAACGTCTGTCTAGGGTTATAAGGCTCAAATCCTAAGTCGTGTTTCAGTCTTCATATTAATAAATAACTGGTACCTATTATAACTAGCAGACATGTATCTATAGTGTTATATTTCGCTCTACAATCTATAATTAAAAGCATGACTACCATATGACTGTCATACACATTAATATTAATGATGTAATAATATGTGAAAGTTTCTTATATCGATATCAACGCCAGTTCACATATTTCCTAAGAGAAACCTGCCATTTATTATTCATTTAAAACATTATCATATACCGGGACAATGCCATAAAATGGAAGATGCATCGTGTTCCTATAGGAACTCTCTACCCGACTCTCACCTTGTAATAAGCTGCTACCTGTCTTCAACACCCAATTTTATACCAAATTTAACGTCCGTTTTAGAGAGGTTATATTGTACTTAAATGCATCACTTACGTGTATACACAATTCATTTAGGAGATCCTTGTGATACGATATCGACAATGGACTTATTACACGACATTATAAACAAAGCTATGTTCTCTCTAATGTTCTCTGCTTAAACAATTGTCAAACCTAATTTAAAACAGTTCCTTTATTATTAGACAATGATACAAAGTATACGTTTCACTAAAACCTTTCATTTGCATAACCAACATAAGTGTTTTGGGCATATGCAAACATTATTAACCCAGACCAAAGTCAGTAGCACTTGCACAACCAGGATTGTTGTTCAAGCTCACATACCCCACGCGGGTACAGTGTCAGAGAACGAAAATGGTTCCCCATGACGGATTCTTCTCAAAATCGAACTCACCCAAGCTTTCAAGCATAACAATTCTTCTAGAATATTCGGGATAAAATTTTCAAGAAATCAAAGTGCTAGATGGGCAAAAATGTATTATGATACCCGGACGGGCTGACGGACGGATGGACGGACATGACAAAAACTATATACCCCGTGTAACTTCGTTGCGTGGGATGCACTGACAATGAACTCGTTTCCTGCAAACACAGGGTTAAATAATAAAGACATATAATTTCGAATTCTAAATGTAACTGTATTGTGCATTGAATAAGCTGAAGTATATCAATGTCTAGACAAAATAGTCGACAGTAAATAATATTGCATGTAATATTGTAAATCCTCGTCAAACAGTTGTACATGTACGTGTACAGACAAAACCAAATCAAATGATGAATAGTGTACGTCCAAGTCGCTTTACAAATAAACGCTTAGGTTGTTTATCACCCGTAGTGCTGTTTGTTGTTGTTTGTTGTTTGGCAACAAAAAGATAACAAAAAGACAAAACACACAACAATGGAAAATAGGAACACAATTGGCATAAACATACTATGTATGTTCGTCGAATACTGTCTACATAATATAGACGGTGTTAAGAAACCACCATGAGCTCTGACTGGGCCAACTCCCGGAGTTCGCTTAAACAACATATCACAAAAAGAGAATTCATCACCCAGTGGCAGACCAATATAATCATCACCTGTATATACGCTAATCAACACTTAAAAGCACGCTGTTGCTGTAGCGGTTGTATTATGTATGTTTGGTTTAAAATATTTAACACTTTACCTGTTCTATATCCAGTCCAAATCTAAATACGTACTGAATATTCACGAACAAAATAGTTATAATGAACTATGGAAGAAGGAACATTGCAACCGCTTAAGAAACATATTTGTCTCTAGGAGCCGTCTGATGTTGTCTTCACTGTTTGCAAATGCGTGAAAAGCCGTGTATATGAAGGGACTTGTAAATTTAATAGTTGCATAATGTGGGCTGAAGGGCGATTACCTATGTAAACAGTTTGGTTCCAGATAAAAAAAACCTGGTAACTCAGCATCTCGATAGGATTCGAAATATTTAATACGGCTGGCCGTGTTGTTGAAAATAAATGTAACATCAATCTGAAATATAAATCAACTTTGACAACTGAAGTCGACACTTTCTACCAACACAACGCGCCCAGCAGACTAAAGGTTATGAAAGAGGTTGCCGCATTTCAATTTGTTTATCTCCGTATTTACTATACAATAGAACCCCTCTAATGTGACCACTTAAATAATCAAAGCTGTCTTTATAAGCAGGTGGTTGCTTAATGTAGGACGAAAGTTATGCAGAAATCTCCTATAGGATCTTTCTGATTAACTTTCGTCCTGCATTAAGCTACCATCTGCATTAAGCTACCACATACCTCTGTTGTCCAGAATTATGCCCCGTTTTGTTGGTCGCATTAGAGGAGTTTTGCTGTACTGCATTTCCCTGCCGACCTCGGTTGCCGAATCGTTATTTTTGCTACCTAAACAATGGTCACAACATACGGTTTAGTTGGGAAGTATCGGTGTTGATATTTGAATAAGCATCGTGGTCTACTGATTTGATATGTTATGGGACGGCTTTTGCTACCCTCGTATGCTGCCAGTTATGCAATTATATCTCTGGTACGTTTCTAATGTAATAAGACGATGTAATAAATGAAGATAGTGGCTACCATGATACTTTAATTGCAATATGTTTGCAGCTCAATCATTGAGTACACTAGGTGGATACAGTTTGTTTCACTTAAATGTTTTCGTTTTACATGCACTTTACCACTGTATCTGTCATTGCGGTTGCTGTAGATTAGTCAGAGAGGGGATACGTTTATTTACACTGTTTGTCTTTTAGGGTGGGGATGTAATACGTGCGAGATTGGGCGCCCCAAAGCGGTTTAACCCCCAGTGACTATCGTGTTTGTTTTGCATTTGTGCGTCTCTTTATGGTTGTGATAGTTATTAGCAAGTAGGGGTGACCTGTCGTTTTTATTAATGGATTTGTTTTTTCCAAACTATTCCATTCTATACAAAATGTAACAGGCTTAGCACCAGTAATAGGTGTGGAAAATGTAACCTTCTTGGACCCTTCCATGGGAACATCCCAAGCTATAGACTGGGTGGATTTAGCCATTTTATTTGAGAGGTAAATTAAAGGTAACTAATATCAGATATAAAGTCAAGGTCTACATGGTTGTCATTAACCTTTAGTTTTAATCAGGATAACAAAATAACCCCAAGTCTACATGGTTGTTATTAACTTTTAGTTTAACCAGGGTAACAATATAACCCCAAGTCTACATGGTTTGTTACTAACTTACGTTTATGCGGAAAATAGAAACAGATACTACTAAGAACGGACGAGCCCCCAAAATGTAACAGGCTAGCTGTTACCCAGGTTTGCTCAAATTGACGAGCGAATTTATCCTGAAGCTCGTGAATCTCGTGCAGCTGGTTAGACTCGAAGTCCGATTGCATATTATTGTATTGATTAAATTAAATATAGTACAAGTTGAAATCGTCGGTGCAATGCTGAGTTCACCTAATATGATAGTGGTATTATACCAATCTACGGGTCATCTATAAATAAAAACGACATGTCAAATCTAACGGCTTATATTTGCTGTGTTTTCTTGTGTTGCTGTTAGGGTGGCTGTTTGTTCTGTATGTGGTGTTTCCTGCACGACTCATACTTGTACCTTTATCCATGTGCAAGTAGAACAGATAATTGTTCATGCGTTCGATCAACTTTTTGAGCAACGTGTCGTTTAGTTTCAAAACAACGTTTTATTTAGCAGTCTGTTCCTATTATGAACCTGAAGGTTTATGTTTAAAGGGATAGCATGGCGCCTACTCGTTGGCCGAATTCCGGTTCAGATATACAAGGCTTTGTAGCGGTCTGTTCGCATCATCTTTTAGTACTGTTATTGCTATTAGTGTACGAATTTATACCGATTATGTGTTTTGTTCCTGTTCGATTGTGTAGGAGATTACCATATTCAAATTGCCATTGAATACGCAAGCATTAGTCAGAATATCTGTACTTTTTTCTCACTTAGGTATAGTATCATTATATAATTATACACACGATTTAGAAAAATCAAACAGTCGAAATCAACATTATCTGCCCGACAATTGTCCCGCACTGCAATTATGACATATATTATGATATATATATTTCAAGGGATGTATGGAAATTACTCACATATTGATTAAAAGTTCCTTGGTCTTTAAAGGTCAAGTAAACAGGCAGGACACTTTTTCGTAAATAATTGACAAATGGGTACCTTGTATGACGTAGTTTCGAAAACACAAAAAATTACAGTCATATCGCACATAGCAGCTGTCATATATCACCGATAAGTACGTACTGGCTGATTTTGGTCGCTCGCTTATCTCCCTTGTGATGACGTCACTTGTGAACATTCGCTATAAATGTCGAACTAGATATCGTATAGGAAAGAATCGCATGTAATGTACTTCTGCTTCGTTTTGAGTGCTAAAATGGTAATTTGTGCTGCATATGTATGTATCCATGCCTATGGGTGTAGCTCCTAATCCGACGGATACTAAATAGGATTATTTAAATTACCAAAAGACGAGAAGAAAACGTGATGTGATTTATATTGGGTCAGCTTACATTTTGTCTCGATGGCTGTTTTCAGTGAAATTTATACTAGAGAAAATAGTGCAGTCGATGACTTGGGTCTACAATTATAAAAAAGGATATGCTACATTCTGTTATAAATCTGACTTAGGTCTAGCACTGTAGGTTAATGGGCTTTTTCTTCGTGGAAAATTATTCTATACAAACGTTTTGTTAACAGCGTTAACCCAAATCACGCAGGAACTGTCTGATCAGGATCTGCTCTAATTGCTTAATCCGTAGACTTATTTCTTTAGATTCGATCAGGGTTGTCTAGCGTCTCTGTAATGAATATTCATGAGGTAATGAAATCTTTAATAAATATTCTTAAGAGAAAAAATGATTAATAAACACGATTTAGCACTGTTGGCAGGAGACACCTAATTTGCTTTTAATCAATTTCCCAATCATTCTCTTCTTATATAAACGGCTTCACGCGCGTTGGCAAATAGAGTAGATCCAGATCGGATCAGGTTCTGCTCTGTTTGCTTATGAAATTTTGTTGATCTAATCCTAATTGATCTGTCAGAGCCAATGATCCATTTGAAAAGTTAACATTGTGAAGAAAAAGCCTTTAGATCTTCTTTATGAATATTTGTGTAAGAAATAATTATTTCATGGAGAGTTAATGGTATATGAGCACAGGCTATGGCAGTAATTGTACAACCAGACCTACCGGTATATTATTTCATAAGCAAATCGACAAGAACCTGATCAGGAAGCTACAACAGAAACTCTCTGATCTGGATCTACTATGTTTGTAAATCTGTTTCAATACGTTTGATCTGGGTCTACTATGTTTGCATTTGCATAAACAGGCACGTGGAATGAAGGGTTTATATTCGTTAAGTAATTTACTCACACATAATTTTTCATCAGGGAAATAGTTTATCATAAATATGATCCTTTTGCAAGTTTGGAACCTGGACAATTTTGACCATAAATCCATAGGAAAAAAGTAATTCTGGATTACTGTAATTACGGAGTTGTTTATTGGATGAGTTTTATAGTGTTACTGATTATTACCTACATAATGCCCAACTAACTGTGAGGCACCATGAACGCAATGATTGATTCTTTTGATACGTTACCACAGCTACATAAAGGAATGCAACAATACGTAATATACAGGATGCGGGTTTTATGGCCATGTACTAATCATTGTCCCCTGGCGGGTTTTTAATAAAGGGTCACTATGATAACTGACATCTGGAGACAATTGACCCTGCATGGGGCATTCGTGTGTAATATGGCTTAGTACAATATACTACAATATGGCCTAAGGCCATTTAACACATTCATTCATAGAGAAATTCTAATGGCTATGTTTACTGTTGTTTCCCTACAAAACATAATTAAATTGCACATACGAGTATACTGTAACATTATGATAAAATAAAAATGTAGTAACAGTTTTAATGTGTTGGCCATATTTGTTTATAGACATTTTTATTTGTAGTGGGTCCAGTCATTTAAACATAATTCACAAGCTTTAGAAACATGAACATATTAATAAAAAAATTAGTCATTCTTCAAGACTGACAACCATTTGTTATCAAGATCCACCTTTTTCCCAACAAAATACATATTTTGGTATTTCAACCTTTACTCGATTTTCTGAAAGTAATGCATCATTTTGGTATTGCAAATATTAAAGTAAAATAAATAAATAAATTGTTTCCTATTTTTCTGTATTTTGGTGGAATTTCTTGTTTTTTTCTAAAGTACGTACATTTATACATAGTAGTGAGAACGTCCCATTTCATCTGAACCCACTTTGCCTAAATACGAAATTCATCTAAAGTTGTCCGGTTCTGTCTAAAAATTGTTTGGACCCAACTCATGGGCGGGACCCAAATGGTCCCTCTGATCTGAATCTACACTATTTGCTAATGGTCTTGGTCCTAACCTCATCCTATTTTAGAATTATAGTTTATGAATAGTGTAAATTCACTGACAGGTAAAGTAAGTTTTAACTCTTCGCTTGCTATTCACGTCAATATACCTACCTGTAAATAGTGAAAACCCAGATGAGACAGCTCCTGCAGGAGCTGTCTCATCAGGGTCTGCACTTTTTACAAGTTGATTGTGCAACAAGTGCATTCCATAGCAGTGATTGCACAGCGAAATACGTATACACCGTGAAGATATATGTAATTTTACAACAGGGCATGGGTAAAGAAGGATAAATGTACTTTAAAATTCAGCAAGAGAAGGGTTAAAATTAACAAAATTAAAAAACACGTGTTTAATATTAAGTATCATTGTATTTCACACCTAAAATAAACATCCCAACCCATAAATAGTTTCCCCTACTCGATAAAGTGTCACTTTCTATGGTTAATCCATGGACGTAATATCTGGAAAAGTGTGAAAATAATTTGGGTATCTATAGAAACTGTGGAGTTGGATTTATCTAATTTTGTAAGCAAACAGAACAAACCCTAATAAGACGGTTCCTGTAGGCTCTGATCTGGATCTACTTTGTTTGCAGAGGCGTTAATTTAAAGGAAAATGTTAAGTTTCTGTGTACATTCCTCCCTGTCAATGGGATCCCTGACTGGCATGTTCACAAGTGACGTCACGCAAGGGAGATAATCATGTATCGATTTTCAAAATGCACGGTTCGCGGTACAATAACAACTCGATTTAAATCAAAACAAGATAAAAACGGTAAGAATTTTCTACAGCTTGGTGTTTAACTAACTGTATACTATCAGAATTTGACGAAAACCCAATCTGTTTACTTGACCTTTAACATTCTTTCCTTACTCACAATAATGCATATTATTATGACGCTAACTACAGCCGCACGGTACGCCTCGCAGGCGCACGACAACGAACATGGTGTGATTTAAGGCACACGTATTGATATACGAAAGCAGATACTAAATTAATTATTTTGGTATTAAATTAAACTGCTGGCATCAATTTAAAAAGATATACATTACAATATACTGATATTGGGCTATATCAATAGTTCGTTTTCAATTGATTAACAAGAAATTAACTGTCGATGATTGGTAGTAATTTTAAATCAAGAGAACACGGTTATGTTCGTGGTATATATAATTAGGACGCTAATACTACTTTACTGCTTGCATTTATGCTGTACCCAGTGCACTATTGTTCGTCACGATTATAATGTTAGAATAGAAAGTGAGATCGGATTATATTGCAGTAACAGCAATTACCAGGTATATATCAGTCACTGCCGATTCTAAAACGACAATATACACCTAACAGACTATATTTTGGACACAAACACTTAAAGGGAAACACATTCTTACAGAAAGCGCCACACAAAACTGGCACGGCACCCACGCACCATAAACAAAACATGACGAAACGCACAAAAAAGACATAATACATTTACCATATAAACATCAAAGTTACCCATAGTGTGAAACAGGGTGATCGCATTGGAACGGTCAGTGGACAAACCATGGTTTTAGGCGTTAAACTAATATTCAGGGAACTCCAGCCCACACTTATTTCACCTTCACCCAAGCCAAAATGTAAAGTAACCCCCCTTCCAGACAAATCCACAACAGGAGAAACGATAGCAAGACCCAATTATGTTCCAATGAACTGTACAACTGTGGATATACACAACAAATACGTCATAACATTACGTTACACAGTATGAACCAACCATTTCTATTCCGTCATTTTAGAAAAAAATGGAAATAAATACAAGCGGTTACTAAAATTCCAACTGTTTCATTGAAAAGAAAACAAATAGGACATCGATGACATGTACTTGAGGAGCAGTCGGAGGCCAGAACATGTGTGCAGGAGTAATTTGCGGTATGACAGAAATAGCAAATTACAAATATCCAGGGGACGCCATTAAAGAGTTTTATGTTGTTCCTGTCGTCGCTCGAGCAAAGAGGGAAACATAATGCCAATCTGCAAAAGGGTCGAGCACACTGCATGCAGTGCACTGCAGTACAGATTGGTTATATCCATTTTTCATAAGTCTGACAAAAATATCAACCTATGTGTGTCCAACACTTTTGTAAACGAAAGCACCTCTTTACAATGTCAGATACCTAACAATACAACCATACATACATTTAAATTACAATTGTAATTGCCTTTGAACAGAACATTACGGTGATAAAACTTAAACGTCCTTTCGAATGTTGTCATATCTGTAGTACTGCTTAGTTCCAGTAATAATAATGTTGCGTTTGTAACAATCATCAGCAGAAGAAAAAGCCCTAGCAAAACGAATAAGTTGAGAAATGTAAACCCCACAAGCTGCACCAAACTGAACATCACCATCCAAATGAGGAGAGTTAACTATGTTAAATCAAATCATCCTTTTTGTATCATCAGCCGTTTGCATTAGGCTTTCCAATTGTTTTGTTTGAATGCATCTTAAGGAGGCGGGTGTCTCCTACTACGTTGGTGTCTTTGCGATATTTGCCGTAAACTTGATGTCAAATTAATTAAGCAAAAAAAGGGGTAGTACATTCTCAACCAATTGGGTTATGGTTTCCAAATGTCTTGTTTAAAGGAATCTTAGGAAGGCAGGTTGTAACGTACTACCGCGGTGTCTCCTTGACCTGGATTCACCCACCAAACATGAACAAAATTAACACTACTTCAATGTGTAGTAAAAGAACATTGCTATGTAAACCTGTCTGTAATTACATGTACTATAAACTCGAATAGTTTTGTAAAACGTGACTGATTATTGTGTTTACAACATTGGGGTCATAGCCAGATTCCTGCAATACAAGTAAGTATTAATAACAAGGCGTCTCTAACATTTATCTGAATTTAATTATAAACAAAGATTAGAACCTTTTCACTCAGACCATCAGCCTTGTACAAATGAAAAAGTAGTAAAGTCAAGCAGGAAAAGCCACACACAAAACGCCATCATCACCAAAACACCGACAGAAAGCAATTTACATAGCAACTTATACACATACACACACATACAGTAGAAAGTCACATACAAGACGCAATCACCACCAATACATCGATTGAAGTCACATACAAGACGCTATCATCACCAACACAGCGATAGACAGCATGGCACACATACACAACCAAACACATGCAAACACACGAGAACACATAACACACCAACAAATACACAATCATCAGAAGTTAACTAAATCAGATGTGACTTTATCGTGCGAGAGTATATATACAAATGATAAAGCTTTACACAGCATATGTGACATCAATAAGTATTATCTATTTGTTCAAATCCAACTCATTGTGATGACTGTAGAAATGTTAAATTCAGTCTCTGGTAGGAGACAATGGATTACTAGATAATACTGGCTTGTATTTATTTCATCCTAGATAACTATACACGGACATAATGTAAATAGAAGAGCAAATAATGTATTGTCGATGTCCTGTTTACTTTTTATCTTGTATTATACGTCACCGGATATATATCCAGCAATCTTTGCATATCACGTTTAATACACAATCTGATGCCGATGCATCGATTAGTATTCTTTTAAATTATTTGATTCCCAAACGGCTCCTATTTTGATGTATGGGCCTGACATATGGGACCTGGGCTATATGCAAGAAAATGAAGGGGTTCATTTGTATGCGTGTAAACGGTTTATGTCTGCCCCTTTACGGGCATGCAGTAGTTATCTATGGGGACTCTCTATGGTCGTACCAGCTATCAAAATTGGGTCATAAAACTGAGGTTACATTTATATGGAAATAGTGTTGGAGTTGTGTAGCTACATCAACATGTTGATAATATACCTGTCTTTTTAAATGCGTATTCACAACGATTGCAAGATATATATCTTCAAAACTGGTCTGAAAGTTGTAATACAAGTCCAAATTTGGAGCCATATGGACTTACTAAAACTGTGTGCTTAATTATGAAACGTATCTTAAAGTGTTATTTGTTAGAAGGTTTATATACCACATGGTGGCGTTTCGTTATTCATCCCAGCCATTAATGACAGAGAAAGGTAGACACCTTGGAATTACAAGGCAATGAAAATATATTCATTTTCGAGGTTCTATTAAAACATTAGGTAATGTTTCATGTAAGTCATGCTCTTTTGCGTGTTATGTAGGCATGGCTATGTAGTTATATGTGTTGTTAGCTTGTGTATTTGCTGGTGGCCTAAATCGCAATAAAGATTTGAGCTTGAGTTTTAGTCTGAATATGCCTAGAAAAAGCATTCACAGTCTTTCAGTTTAGGCAGCTAATGCAAATAAATGGCTGTTGCATATTTGCAAATTCAGTTACCTAGCATTTTGGACTGGCAAAGACTGTCTACGAATACCTCTTCTTAATGATTCAACCTCATTTAGTTGATTAATACTGAATGTCGTCCAATTTAGATTTTGTTATTGTTTTTGGGATGGTTTTCATATATCTTTAATATTATTGTGTAGATGAAATATCATTGTGCATATGAAACGTGCATGGACGACTTTCTCTAAATGTTATTATCCAAATCTCTCACTTATTGTGGCAAGTACAAAGGTAAACCCAAGGCGCTCCTGCGACATGGTATTTCACATCCGGAATTGTATGGTGATGTGATTTAAGATTATTGGACATACCCATTTTCTCATTTTGTTCACCAAATATGTTAACAAGAGGGCCAGAATGGCCCTGATATTGCTCACAAGACAATCAGAGGAGAAGATTTTCAAAGTTTTCACTGTGTTTCTATTGAAAATTGGCAACCCCTGGGGCGGGGCCAATTTTGACCCAAGAGGCATAATTTATATAATTGTTGTAGAGGACCTAGACATGATGCTATGTGTCAAATATGAAATCTGAGAACCTTTCAGTTTCAGAGGAGAATATTTTCAAAGTTTTCACTATATGTTTCTACTAAAAACTGGTTACCCCTTGGACGGGGCCAATTTTGACCCCAGGGGCATGATTTATATAAATTTTGTAGAGGACCTGAACATGATACTATGCGCCAAATATGAAACGTGAGAACGTTCCAGTTTTCATCATATGTCTGACCTACCCTAGGGCGGGTCCAATTTTGACCCCAGAGGCAAAATTTATAGAACTTTTCTGGAGGACATGAACATGATGTTATGTGCCAAATATGAAAGCTGAGAACGTTCCAGTTTCAGAGGAGAAGGTTTTCAAAGTTTTCACTATATGTCTCTTTTGAAATCTGGCCACCCCTGTGGCGGGGCCAATTTCGACCCAAGGGGCATAATTTATATAACGTTTGTAGAGGACCTAAACATAATGTTATGTGCCAAATATGAAAGCTAAGAACCTTCCAGTTTCAGAGGATAATATTTTCAAAGTTTTACTATATGTTTCTATTGAAAACAAGGCACCCCTTGGGCGGGGCCAATTTTGACCACAGGGGCATACTTTTTGTAGAGGACCTGAACATTATGCTATATGCCAAAGATGGAAGCTGAGAACGCTGTAGATTCAGAGGAGAAATTTTTTAAAGGTTCAAATTGTTGACGACGAATGACGCAGACGAACGCCGACGGACATAAGGCGAACACAAAAGCTCACCCGGAGCACTTTGTGCTCTGGTGAGCTAAATAATCGATAAAAAGGGATATGATCCAATAGTACTACAACATACTGCATGTCTGGTTGTCAACCCTTTTTTCAGTTTGCAATCACGCTGGCCTCCTTGCATGTACGCCGACAACAGAGGTTTAGTACTCTATGGAAGCGACCTCTTAAATCCGGAAAATGCAGGAGGACGTCGGATATCTGTACTGTTTCGTTTTTGTCGTACCCTTTATTACTTTTCTACAGTTACTCTGTTTGCAGCTCAATCATTGAGTACACTAGCGATAGGTGGATACAGTTTGTTTCACTTAAATGTTTTCGTTTTACATGCACTTTACCACTATATTTGCCATCGCGTTTGTTGTAGATTAGTCGGAGAGGAGATACCGTTATTTACACTGCTTGTCTTTTAGGGTGGGAATGGACTAAGTGTGAGGTTGGGCGCCCCTAAACCGGTTTAAACCCCAATGACCTTTGTCACTGACCGTTCCGAGGCAGTACTTCCTCCTATTGTTTGTTTGTTGTGTCTCTTTATGTTTGTGGTAGTTTTGTACATTAACTGTGTTTTCTTGGGCGGCTGATTGTTCTGTATGTGGTGTATCCTGCATGACTCATATGTGTACGTTTTGTGTCATGTTTAAATAGAGTCATCGATAGAAAGTTTTATAAACATTTGCTGTGTAAAACAATAGCATTGCTCATCTTAATATCTGTCACAATTCACTGTGTTCAGTCGTTTTAAAATCAATCGATCTGATAGTTCGCGAAATCAGATATCTAAAGGTTCGGTTTGTTTGTCCCGTAACCAAAACATAGTATTTACCCTAATAGATGTTGATAATCCCTTCTCAGTTGAACATTCGTGTAGGAAATAACGGCATGATAGATACATCTGTTCATGAATAGTGTCAATGAATCCGAGTCCGCCATTTTATCTTTTTCCATTGCTGCTTTTGCTTTCGAAGGATCTCCTAATGTCAGACATTATGTACTTCACAAAAGTAGCTTTTATGTGCTTGCGTGGCGGCCGAAATATTATCAGTATTGTTATATATGCTGATCCTTCGGGTCATACCATACCACGTAGGCTGGGGCTAGGGAGTGAGCAGTGTTGCACTTTAAATAACTGCTCACCAACAGACTAAATATACTGGGGTCTGCAATTGTCTCTTTTTGCATTGATACTTTTGTATTCGAAGGATCTCATACATTCGGAACTTATGAATATTTATAATAGCATATGTACGCATTGAGGGATTTAGTTTTACTAGAAACTGAAGTGTCAGATGTATTATAAGTTCGTAGGTAAACGGATACGCCCTGATCAGACGGCCCTTATATGAGCCGTCAATATGGGTCTACACTATTTGTGAAGCCGTGAACAAACATGTGTACGGGGGAAATGATTTAAAATATCATTATCGATGTGCTTATGCAGATACAAAATATGTGTATGAGTAGACTTTTTGCTACTAATTTAATATGTTCGATCAATTCGATTAATGTCAAATGTCTGACCCATGTCGCATGTAAAACACAATAGGTGCAGAAATGCAGGGAGGGAGAATAACGCCGTTCCATTCATTCATGTTTTAACCTTCCAAACGAATTTCTAATTTCTCATATTGAAATTGACTACCCGGGTGATTTCTGTTCACGCCGGACAAATCCCCGGGGTCTTCATCCACTTGTAATTAGCCGGACGTCGCGATGTGACTGTAATACTGATGAAGCGGCATAAAGCCCAATACAAACAAACAAAAGTCATTAATACACTCACTTTATATGAGGATCAGGTCTACTGCTCAACACGGCTAAGGAATGTGTGATGAGTACATTTTATACTGGATAAAGTATCATCTGTGGTCGTCTTGTTGATGCAATCATATGTATGTCATGGAAATACTAACACATGTGTATATGTACATTTTCAACAACTGCTGTCACCTTCACATTTAGTAGTAAGAGTAATATCGTCGTTGCGCAGTCCATATTTTGGTGTAAATGACCTTTTGATACCAACATAATGATGAACGAAGGACACACCCTATCTCAAAAGGTCGTACCTCTGCGCCAATTATATCAGTACAAACTCCTCATCACGTGTCAATATGATGTAACTCTTATTGGTCAATAAACGAGCAGTCAAAATATCGTAACTTAAATTTCGCGACATACGCAAAAGTAATGCTTCTTATTGGTCAATTAACGGTTACCACAAAAAGTCGTATCCCATTAACACGCCGCGGATGGAATGCCGTTGTTAAAAAGAAGACATTTTGCAAATAGTCGCCTTATAAGTAACAATTTATTCTACTATTTCTGTAGCTATTAAAGGTGTCGAATGACTGTAATTTAAAACAAATACTACAAAAAACGTAGTTTGATTCTACCAAGTGTTGAGCTGGAAATGCCTTGTTACATGTTTCCATTTTTTTCATTCAGACCTTACCTTGTAAACAAGTAATCACTCAAACCAATGTTTACACTTGGAAATGTAATCATTTTATTAATTTTATGAGCATAAAAAGATAATATAATTATGTTTTAGAGTTCCAGCATGTTAGACTTTATCATCCAAAGTTAGTCAAAGGAACATCAAATGTACCATATTTTCAATAATATTGAAAATGCTTGAATAGTGTATGTCTATTCATCGTGCAGTAAGTCGGAATTGTATGCCTGCTATCGATGTGTATGTAGGTATACAATATCAATGTTAGAACAACACTTATTGGGTAATAGTAATATTTATGCATGTTTGGCTGTGTTGGTATTTTAAACAACTTTATAGTTTTGTATGTTCATACCAAATATCTGTTTATATCTGTTATGTGTATAACAACTAGAGACATACACCCGAAATCAATACCACGGTCCCTCACGTCAATGAGATAAAAACAAAAGTACTATCCCTCTTTTATCACTTGAAACAACTATCTTCAGAACCATCAATCAGTATCAATCAAACATGATTACGGTCTGGCTGCACATCGGATTAATAGGAATCAGTCATTAGACAATTTATATAGATCAATAAAACAACCAGTTATGGTCTATGACAATTTACAATTATAAAAATGTAACACACATACCCGCAGGCAATTAAAGGTGTTTGTCTATGCTATATAAAATAAAAATATTCTGAAGTGGGAGATCCTTCGAAGGCAAAAGTAGCAATGAGAAATGCGAAAACTGCAGACTTGGTTTTATTCAGTCTGTTCATGAGTAGTAATTCAAAGTGCAAAACTACTCTCAACCCCTAATACCGGTTTAAGCAGTATTCAATTTTCTAAACAAATAACATCAACACTAATGATCCCAGAGGACCAGAAATATAACAACACTGAAACTGAAGTACGGGGCGACGTTTTACGGCTGCCACACACGCACTTAACATATTCTGTTGTGAATAGCATACATTCTAAAAGTGGGAGATCATTCGAAAGCAAATGTAGCAATGCGAAAACAGAAACTTGCATTCTGTTCATGAGTAGTAATTATAGGTGCAACACTACTCACGCCCCTGACATCGGCTTAAGCAGTACTCATTTTTCAAAACTCATAACATCAAAACGGCTATTATATTAGTTATTGCTGTTTTGGAGTGAACTCAACTTAACCTAGATACGTGATAGATCTGACAGCTCAACTAAAATGAAAGTAACCTGACATAATTGTATTAACTCTTTCCCTCATATAAACGTTTTTTTCACGCAATTCCAAACTGAGTAGACCCAGATCAGACGGCTCCTCTAGGAGCCGTCTGATCAGGGTCTGCTCTGTTTGCTAATAAAATTTGATACATCTGGTTCTTTGCCTTCTAAAATATCTATAATATCCCACCTTCCATATTTATTTGTAACTGTTTTATTAGTAAATATTCAATAGATATTGAAATTTGGAATAAACATAGAACAGGGAAAGGGTTAAATGCGAACGCTGACTTGTTTTGTAACACAAAAAAGTGTGACAGCATTTACACATTAGATATAAAATAAAATGCAACAGAATCATATCCACTGAACGACAGGAAATGTAAAATCATGACATAGATTTTTGGCGATATTGGCGTCACTAAATCCTGATTGCATGCTATAACGGTGTTAACCCTTCGCTTGCTATTCACGTCAATATACCTACCTGTAAATAGTGAAGACCCAGATGAGACAACTCCTGCAGGAGTTGTCTCATCAGGGTCTGCACTATTTACAAGTTGATTGTGCAACCAATTCACTCCACAGTGGTGATTGTACAACGATATACTTGTACACAGTGAAGATATATGTAATTATACAACTTGGCATGGGTAAAGAAGGAGACATGTGTTTTAAAATTCAGCAAGAGAAGGATTAATTATTAACGACAAAACGATAGCCAGTATTTATTGTATATCGTGCCCGGTAGTTAGTATGCTCAGACAACACATTCTGATTGAAAGAAAGCATTTCACATATCGATTGATAAGGCATGTCAGGGAAGCAGCAATATATTGCTGTTTAATCGCTGGAACCAATCACCATTAAGTCAGGATTTCGGACAATACTTGACCCGTCTGCACACATTATTACCATCTATATTTGCATACGTATTAGAAATAGTGAACATGTTTGTCTATGTTAGAAATCAGTTTTAGTTTTTATATAAGCACCATTAGTGTTTTACCATCACCTCTGGTAATTTCCACTGGCTATTTTGCCTTACCGGCTAATACGTATATTTTACGATCACTAGACTCTTCTCCCC
Source organism: Azorinus chamasolen (assembly GCA_963576725.1). Taxonomy (NCBI): domain Eukaryota; kingdom Metazoa; phylum Mollusca; class Bivalvia; order Cardiida; family Solecurtidae; genus Azorinus; species Azorinus chamasolen. The sequence goes on along the minus strand of OY755247.1, from coordinate 36,899,416 downwards.
AATCTCTTCGTCACTTCGGGATTACTTGTTAAGCATGATGCATAGATGCTGGCAGCACATACCAAACATTGACAATGGTTTTGATCTTACACATCTTGGCAATCCATTCATTTGTAGAGTAGTATATAAATCAATGCGCGAGTCAAAAGACCATTCTGTGTTTCAGTGGGTCTAGTAATTATGTGAGAAAGTGTTTCGTCTAGAGATAGATTATTTTTACCACAACAAAAGCAACACTTGCTAGATGACACCGTAGCCAAACATACACCTAACTTGTCTTTGCAAATGTAGTAAAGTTACAGGAATAACCGTTATCACTGTCACTACGTCGTGCGTTACAACGGAAATGTTATTTATGTAGTTTTGTATTGACGATGTATATCAACACTTGAAGTATGTCTGCAAGATTTTATTAAATACTATAGGTGTTTTTCAATAAATGTAGATTAATGCGTTCTTTATCAATGTTGTTCTCAAAGTATGGATATCAATATGTTTCTGAATTTTGCATTTAGCACTAATATAACGCCACAACAATGCGTAAAACATTTCGTTTACATTGTTCCACTCGCTTCTAAAGCAACGGAACATTCTTGAGATGTTCAGTGTCTTTCACTAGCATGCTAACATTTGCTCTCATGGCCAACAAGTATACATGTAACAATTTGGAATTTGTTTGGTTATGTATGGGAATATTCGTCGCCGTGATCCTGTATGCACGTTTGAATCATTTTAGTACACTTCCAGTTGATTGCTTTAATATTCGGATAATTTGTTAATTATCCCCGTGAGAATGTTGGTTTTATTACATGGTCAGCACATAACACATTTACTTGCTTATTTAATTCCCTCGTGACAATAATTGTAGTGGCTACCGTGAAGAGTTTGATTATGTGTGGTAGTTTGAAGCTCGAACTGAAAATTTATTTATTACACAAATACTAATTGTAATATTCATAGCATGGACAAGTAACGAAGTCAAAAAGATAAAGTTGTGTTTGAATGTTTTTAACCCTTTTCCTCATATAAAAGCCTTTTCACGAATTTGCAAGCAGAGTAGACCCATATCAGATGTCTCCTACAGGAGTCTTCTGATCAGGGTCTGCTCTGTTTGCTTTAGACATGCTATATATCTGATTCTATTAGTTTTTGTCAAAGCAAAATATTCTCCTAAAAAGTTTATATAATAAGTATTCAGCTAATACATATGCACAATGTCATTATTTCTTACACGAATACTGAACAGGGAAATGGTTAACAAGCAATATAATAGCAATACACATCTTCTCAATATATGAACACATTGTTTATCTTTCCAATATTATACCAATGGCAGGGGATGTTTGAGGCCTCTAAACATCTGCTAATAGACTCAATTTATCGTGCTGCTATACCTCAGCTTACGATTCAGTCACTCTGTAAGATTAATTGGTTGTTCTATTAGAGACCAATTCTAAAACATGAGCGTGCTCAATTTATCTTCCCACTGGGATATTTTGCCCGTAGTTTCTGTATGTCTTTTAAACAATGAAGAGGGTATTTACACAATGGATTTGCAATGAATTGTCTAAAAGGTCAATTGTTTAGTACTGTCAATATTTAAGATTGCTGATACAATCTAATCCTTTAGGTCAATTGGATTAATGGACAATACTTTCATTAATATTTTGTTGTATACACTCTGCTAAAAGGTATTGCTTTACAAATGAGAAAGAAACAACATTTTTTTTTGTCTCAAATAGTAGATCGTATTATGCTCACATAACAAGTGATATAAACGCTATTTTACCATTGATTATAGATATCAATGTACATGTTCTGATTCACACAGATATTTCGTACGGCAAACTATATGCAATGTTATACTTACCATTACACATATTGTACGGTAAATGTTGATCACACAGTATGCATACGCATATAAACGAGCAGTATGTATTATAAGGTGCGGCTGGATGATCAGTCGTTAAATAGATCAGAATAAATGTTCTTGCAAGCAATCCCTTTGATATGTTTATCAATTCACATTGTTTAAAAAAAGGTATAATTTATGCAGAATTTACTCAACGGTACCCATTATTTAAGACCAGTCATTTAGTTACAAAATCATAGTTTGCTGGTATGTGTTCCGTTTCCTACATTTGCAATGTACACCGTGTTACAGCTTGAACACAATGCGATTTCGAAATGACCTCACAAGATTTAAAGTCATTCCTTCTTGCATAGCAGTACCAACTGCCACGCAGTAGTTCCAATGTTATCTAAGGCGTGCGTAATATAAAACTGTTCATTTGTTTTCACTTTGAAAGTGTAAGTTTCCATTTTTTATTTAGATACTTAAATATACCCCTAACATTTACAATTGGAGTGTCTGGTGAGTATTATGTTGTTTCTATCACAGTAAAACGTCGATAGCTCGAAATATTAGTATAGAAGAATTTAGACTGATTTAGGCAGTTTAATGCAGGGAGGAAGCCATACATAAAACTCTTAGAGGAGCTGTTTTGCCTGATTTTCACTCTGTATTAAGCCGACACCTAATGCTCAATAATGTGTATTCGAATAATCGAGATGTAACTAGTTTCGAAAGAAAACAAAAGTAATTTAGGTATGTTTAGTTAACGTTGTTTCTACATTTGATGAACAATCTGACATAGCTGTAGAATAATGCAATATTTCGATCGCCATTGCGAATTATAAAAAAAATATAGGAACAATTTCTTTCTGATTGTTCCAAGCAAGTAGGCAAATAAATTATGTTTCATTGCATTAAACATCTATAAGATACATATGAAAAGCGAATGGCGGCACAATTATATAAGTAGCAAATACGTGATATAAATGTCCAGATTAAAACTCATATGAACATTTACGCAACATGATATATTTATATATTGTTTAAGTATTTGAGTATTTGTTCTGACAATGTAGTAAACGTACATTTAGACTGATTCCAAGATAGTTGTGTAGACATTCCCATGTTGTTTGCTTTATCAGCTTCTAAATGGTGTAAACAATTGCACACAAAGAAGCAGAATAATGTACATACATCTTTAAATAAACGACGAAAAGTCTGTGTTATCCATTACTAATGTTCAATGAGTTTACAATCATGTTACTGTATCCCCTTTATATAGGATACTCTAAACTTGTTTTAGAATATAATACATAAGCCGTTTATTTGTCGTATTCTTACTCCGAAAGGACGATTGCACAGAGTCATTCTAAATATTTTCATAAATGTATACAGGCACAATATTACAATATTCTTGATTCAAAAGGATGTTGTTGTTTTTCTGTAAACACGCATAATCGATAATTGCTCGTTGGCTAAAACTGTGTTATTAAGCTAGTGGGTCATTGTTGGCATTGCTTTCTCGTGGTGTTAATTAACTTACACACGTTCCACAAGGCATACTATTGTTTTTAATGAATATTAATGAGGATATTTGTCATTTCTGTTAAATGTCACGTGAAGCGTATTGCATTATTTTAGAAGTTGTCATTGCCCTAAGAGCCTCAACCGAAAATTGCCTCCTCATAATATAGAAACTGTTTTTGGTAATATTGACCCCGAACTTGTCTTCCACCAGAGTTTGAATTTAACGCATCATAGTATAAACCATACATGATTCAGTATGCAAATATCAGATATAATTTGCTATAATTATAACTGTGACATGTTTCCATTAAAACACAGGACCAGAGTGTAAACCAACTTGGTTCCTGGTGAAGATTTGATAGATACACAGGAAGGTGACGGTTATCTGAATTCCTCACAACAAAAACAATACCAATGTTTAACCCAAACTTATTCAGGACATTAGTATTTGTCAATCCAATAATCACACGGTTCTGACAGGATGGACATTTTAAAAAGTAGTAATAAGCTATAATGCCTACATATGAAAAGTCAAGCAAGAAAAGCCACACACAAAACGCCACCATCACCAGAATACCGACAGAAAGCAATTTATACAGCAATTTATACACATTCACAAACACACACATACAGGAGAAAGCCACATACAAGACGCAACCACCACCAACACATCGACAGACAGTCATCTGCCAATATTGACGTGGTGCGACTACTTGATATGTCCAGTGTCGCAATGCATGCCTTCAAAATACAAACTATTTTATTAACCCTTTCGGCGCCAAATTTCTAATTGTCGTCTGCAATCGAAGTTTGTAAACTCATATGGTAAAATAAAGAAATGAGATAAATAAATGCAAATTTAAAAAAGAATAAAGCAAAGATACGGAAATAGAGAAACAGACAAAACGTGAAGTCCCTGATCAGACACCGCCTTGAAAAGGCGGCGTCTGATCTTGGACTGCAATATTTGACGTGGTGCATTTTTGCGACGTCGGCGGTAAAAGGGTTAAGTGTCGCAGTGCCCTATACCCAGCCGATATATGATAAAAGTACAAAAATGAGTCATGCAGGAAACACCACATACAGAACAAACAGTCGCCCGAACAGCAACACAAGGAAACAGCAAATGTACATAAATATAAAAACAACAAGAGACGCACAAAGACAAAACAAACATACAATAGGAGGAAGATGGAAGTACCGCCTTGGAACGGTCAGTGACAAATGTCACTGGGGTTTAAACCGGTTTAGGGGCGCCCAACCACACACTTATTCCATCCCCACCCTAAAAGACAAACAGTGTAAATAAACGTATCCCCTCTCCGACTAATCTACAACAACCGCGACGGCAAATACAGTGGTAAAGTGCATGTATAACGAAAACATTTAAGTGAACATACTGTATCCACCTATCGCTAGTGTACTCAATGATTGAGCTGCAAACAGAGTAACTGTAGACAAGTAATAAAGGGTACGACAAAAATGAAATAGTACAGATATCCGACGTTCTCCTTCCATTTCTGGATTTAAGAGGTCGCCTTCATAGAGTACTAAACCTTTCTTGTCGGCGTACATGCAAAGAGGCCAGCGTGATTGCCAACTGTAAAAGGGTTCACAACCAAACATGCAGTATGTTGTAGTACTACAGGATCATATCCTTTTTTAATGAATTGTTTAACATATTTGATGAACAAAGTGAGAAAATGGGTATGTCCATTAATTTTACGAAGTTTGTAAATCACATCACCATAAAATTCAGGATGTGAAATACCGTGTCGCAGAAGCACCTTGAGATTACCTTGGTACTTGCCAATAAGCGAGAGATTTCGATAGTAAAATTTAGAGAAAGTTTTTCTTAGTTTATGGTATCTATATCCTTGCTTAAGCAGTTTTTCTGTTAAAATGAGATTAGAAAGTATCCATGCTTATAAAACGTTTTAGTTGAGTCTGAGTTCGTTCTCAAGTTTATGATTGGTCACATTTGAGCCTTTGGCTCAAATCCGTCCAATCAAAAGCTTGAAAACAAACTCAGACTCATCTAAAAAGCATGGACCAAGGTCTCTTGTGATGTTATATCTTCTTATACTATTGCTGCGTATGTTATGGAGTTTTGGTTTAACTCTGTAGCTAATATGCTGTCGGTGTTACGTATGCGATGAACATTTCTGTGTGTATGTGTATGGTATAGGTGTATGGTGTACGAGAGCTGATCGTGTGCCGCCTTTATTTTACTGTCAAAAGTAGGTGTGAAATAGACAAGGAACAATTCTATGAAAGTCGTGTGCGAAGACGCATTTCATTTGTGCTTTTGTTGTTGCTATGCACTGCCGCGTGTCATTGCCCTTCATTTCTCAACCAAAACTCATACTTTGACCACTCTTTAGAATCGTCTCGAAGAGACGATTCTAAAGAGTGGTCACAGTACAGGGTTGGGTGGAGAAATAAATGAGTTATTTTTGAAAATATTTGAATTAACGCATCTTATCCGGAGCTCTGTGTAATGTTCCAAGATAAGTACTCATGTTATATGGAGTGACAATCAACATATTCAGTACAACTTTGTTCGATATTTAGACAAATGGCAGCTTAATGCAGGGTTAACATTTAAGCAGAAGTTTCTCTAGGAGCTTCCTCTGTGATTTACACCCAGAATCAAGCCGTCACCTGCTTAAAAAGGTATATCTTTTCTATAGTACAATATCGAATTATGGAGATATTACTATCATAATGTCTTATTCACATTATTTTAACAGAACGAAAGCAAACTGGGAAACAATAATAATATGCACATGATTACATATCGGTATTTGTCAGACAATTGTGTTCAAATTAATTAGCGATTTAGGCAGCAATATACACTTGTGAGAATAATACCGTTTCTTATATCAATGTCTGACACCATGCTACACTATAGGTGTATAATAATCTAAAATATGTTTGAATGACTTGACAATGCTATGTTGTACTGTAATACAACAGATACTCCATTAAGGGCAATGCCAATAATATATCACTCTATCAATGCGTCGGTTGTGAAGCCACTTTTGCGCACATAAGTGGGTTGTAACATTTTTCATTCACCATTTAGAGCGTGTTTAATTCCGGTTAATGTGTAATTTTGTCGCGTCTGCTACCGACGTTTTATAAACCCATAGCATCCACACTCCATTGAAATAGTAACGGGGGACTCCCTTATCCACTCTTCGGGTGAGAAAAGCATTTCTGTATCTCCTCGATATACTCAGTGATATAAATAGCCGTGTTGACAGAACCAGATACAAACAATATATTCAACATAGAGTATAGGCATTACAATCCATGTTTTGCCGGTGGCATATATGACTAATAGTCGCCACGGAAAGAAAATGTCCAAGGTCACCATTTTCTAAATATTGCTGATGGATTTTGGAAATACAACAGCGAGTGAGTACATATGGCGATTAAATGTGCTGTACGACTTTAAATGTGTATACTACTAGCCATATGACTGAAAACCGACGGTATATCAGTTTTAAAAAGCTAGTATGAAACAACTATGTGTTTTAAACCGATTTATTGTAATGAGTGTGGTGATGTTTGCATAACCATGACTGTTGTTATGATTACATGATCCTTGTTGTGGTGATGGTTGCATGGTCATGACTGTGGTGATTATTACATGGTCATCACCGTTGTTATAGTTACATGACCACAATTGGTGTGATGATATATGTCCATGATTGTTCCGATTTAGCAAGAAATACGAGTGGTGTTCTGGTAATGTCGGTGATAATTGTTTATATAAATAATTATAAAAACTGACAGCATACATAATATAGAACAATGTGAATAATTAGAATAATTGCGAGTTATAGCATGCAGGTAATAAAAAATAAAATATCGTATAGACGCATGCTATCAACACATACGTCATTTACGGATGTTTGCTTTATTTTAAGTAAAGGTGAACATGTGTTATGCTTAAGTCGCTAATATAACCACTCAAAAGAAGTATAAACACACTGCAACGTAATACAGGGCAAGGGGTATCCAGAAATCCCTTACACGGGTTTTGTGTTAACGGTGTCTCCATATGGATACTTGTACGCAATGTGTACGAACGTTCCGATAATCAATCGGTTTATTTGTTTCATTTTTATAATTAGGTAAATGCACTTCGTACGATATATATATATATATATATATATATATATATACTAAGAGACATGGTCACTTAAGAGGTTTGTGTCTAAATTTCGCCTTGTTGAGAGGTTGTATATACGTAGGGGGTATATATAGAACCCCCCAAAAATGAGTGCTATATCTATGCATAAAAATGACTTTTAAAGAAAAATAACCTCATTCTCATAACAAGGTTTCATATCGAAATTCTATTTGGATTGTCTCCCTTTGATAGGTATCCGCCATTTTAGACTGTGTTTAAAATGTGTCAATTATATACCCCATATCTGTGGTAAAAATTGAGAACCAGTCTAGAAATGTATATTACACCCCGTAACATATTATAGCCTGAGCTGTATATTACACCCCATAGCATGTATATGGGGTGTAATATATAGTTTAAGTATTTTTTAATATTATTTCTTTATCTTTTAAACTGACTCGTTCTGTTTCACGGAAATTGCCAGGTTTTTAAGAGCAGCTCTTTATCGACCGACAGTGTACCCCCACTCCTGGGTACTGGAGCCCTTACCTATTTGCTCGTATATTCAGTTTAGTCCAGTGGAGAAATGCGTGCCTATCAAAGATTTTACAATGTTAGGTCAAGAGAGCCCATCTAAAGGGGTGAAAACTTCGCGGGAGAGGTGGGGTAATTACCCTGGTCTCCAATAGTAGAGCGCATGGACCCCGGCGTTACATCACTCTTATCACAATCAAGCCATTGACAACTATGGGAAATGCGAATTTAATCAATGATTATATCAGTTATTATGATTTCGCTCATCGAAAAAGGCAGAATAATTTGACAAATTTTCAAAGCGGATGGTAAGTTTTTACGGTTATTGGGAGTTTGTAAAGATTATGCAGTATGTAGTGACGTATTGTTCTTATTAGAATTAAACCCCTTCCTTTACAACGCACCCACATACTCAACCTGGAAACGGTTGTTAGGTTGCCACCACAACTATTTAAACGATCACTTACCTATGATTTATCCATGAAATTTATAATATTAGATTAACATAAGAGAGTGGAGGAAGTAGATCTAGATCTACAACCAAGAGAATAGTGTGAACCGCCAAAATCCATAAGCAGTGAATCTAGTGATCTTAGGAAACGAACATCATGTGAGGTTCTGCAGATCTTGATCTAGCTACATATACATGTATACAGATTAAGAACACAAAATTGTATTTGGCAACCTCAAGTTTAGTTTGTATTTAAGGGATTATAGGTAAACTTTTCAATAGAAGGATATAGGTCTACACAGGTCAATTCGAATATCATGAATTTATGTACAGTAAATGCACTTGTTTTGCTGAATATATATATTATTGCCTTTACAATGTGCATTCATGGCGTAACCGTGGATTATGCAATGACTCCAAATAAATCAAAATTTGAAATCTGAAGCAACGTAATTGCAATTTTAGAATTTGAAAAAGTTACATTCACATTTCTTTATTCTATAACAGGGGCCGCTTATATAACTAGTGCAGTTTTCCCCTAAAATTTACAATATATTTGACATTTTGTTTCCCTTTACTTAAATGCCGATGTAATTGTTCCCGAGAATGATAGACCCGGCCCAGAGTACAAGCGTAAATATATAATTGCAGTATGTCAAATCACTTAGCAATACAAAGGCATATGATCTTTGAGCTCAGCTATCAAAAACCTTGACTGGGATATGGCGCCTATGATATCTTACTTAAGGACACCAGATTTGGTGCTATGCTCATCTTAACATTGCGGAGTGTGAATCCTATACATATGTCTATCACCTTGTCCTTCCCATGAGAGCTTGGAATCGCCATGGAAATTGTTTCACGATACTATCGTGACAAGTGTTAAAAATCGGTTTCGATTTTACTATTGATAATTGGTTCCGCCCAAGTTACTAAATACAGATCTAGTACAATCGATTTGGTCAGCATGCAAGCGTATTAAATTTATTGTTACATTGAATAACATACGAATTTGTCGAACGTCTCAGTGGCACAATTGTTTCGATAGTGTTTCAGTGGTGCTTTTAGGTCAGTTTTGGGTCAACGTTCGGTCCAAGTCCCTTTCTGAAACATATTTACTTATATTTCCCCTTATTATCTCCAAATTTCCCCTCCCAGATTTGTCAAACAATTAAAAATGTTTAATCGAAGAAATAAAATGATAATGCAAACCTGCATGAGAAGATCTGGAATATGAAAGTCAATTCCGATTACATCTATTGTGAAGTATTATATAATATTTTACACAATATAAACTTTTTAACACTTAAACCTATCAGGCCATTTTGTGCAATATTTTTCTACTTCATGTATCCTTCCAAGCAGTCTGACCTTGGCCTATGCTCATTCAAGTACGCTGCCATACATCGATGAACGTTCTCATACGCAGAGGTCGGAAATAATGTTTGATCATGTTAAAAAAAATTCAGCGTATATGAGCGTATGAGTTATATATTACGCACACGCTCACCATGCGCTAGGCACACGTTGAATACGCTAGAGTGTCGTAAAAGGCATGCCACTTATAAGTCAAATACGCTTTACATATGGTGGCATGAAGGTGGCTAGTAGAGTTATCATATGGATATATCAGTAACTTATTTGTAACGTTATTCTGACGAACGACTAACGTATCTAACGTATTCCTGGCGATTCATACGCTACTCAAACGCTCGCATGCGCCAAGCATGTGTTACTCGTATGCCCGCATGCGCTACGTTTACGCTGCTATACAATGGCGGTGACATGTTGACATACGCTCGTATACGTTCCCATGTGCTGCCTATACGCCAGATATACGGTTCACATATGCTATTCATACACTGCTAATACGTTCATCGAATATATAGTGGTTGTAATTTCGGGTTCATACGCTCAAAATGCGTGCGTATGGCCAGTTCTTTCGAAACCTTTCGTACGTAGCTTATACGTTCAACTTATACACTAGTGTGATAGGGCAATTACGAACATCAAATTTGATGTGTAAGAACATCTTTCTATTGCAGACCTTCATATATCCCACTCTTACGTATGTGACACTGCCTAGGTATACTTTCGTCTTGTAGGCGGCACATATTTTTAGACAAAAAACTAATTCCAACGCTAAACAGGTAATGGGGGGGATAAAAAAACAACTTGTTTTATTTTGGATAGAGAGTATTAAAATGTACAATTATATCATATACTTTCTGATTCCGCCAATGGGACGTATATGTTTGCGAGGTCTATAAATCGTTGCTTTGAGTCATTTTGCGGATTTCATATAAAGACCGTTCATTAGTTACTGTATATAATATCTAATCTGCATGCGGGATGTATATGTTTGTGAGGTCTATAAATAATTGCTTTGATTGCAGAACTTCATGTATTCCACTCTTACGTATGTGACGTTGTCTAATTATACTTTCATCTTGTAGGCGGCACATATATTTAGACAAAAAACTAATCACAACGCAAGCAGGTAACTGCTCTTTTTCTGCATCACTCAGTGTGAAACACTGTTTAATGGTTTCTCAAACAGAATGGATGTTATTGGAAGTTATGAGAAAGCAACTTACATATTGGAAACTAACTAATTAAGTTAAAGTCATTCCTCCAAGCTTTTATTTAAAACAGAAACTTGTTTTATTTTGGATAGAGAATAGTAACATGCAAGAGTATATATACTTTCTGATTCCGCCAATGGGGCGTATATGTTTGCGAGGTCTATAAATCATTGCCTTTAGTCATTTTGTCGATTTTAGATAGAGACGGTTCAGCAGTTACTGTATATAATATTTTAGAATGCATGTGAGGTGTATACGTTTTGAGGTTTATAAATAATTATTTTGAATGTAAATAGAGAACATCTATAGCCGTGTGCATGGTGTATGATTATATTGGCGAAGTCTACAAGTAATAGCTTTGATTTAACCCTATCCCCCATATAACGTGTTTCCGGCATTGAAAAAGAGAGTAGACCCAGACCAGCGAGCTCCTGTTGGAGCTGTCTTATCAGGGTGTGCTCTGTTTGTCACCACATACGCCTAGGTATACGTTCATCTTATAGGCGGCACATTTTTTAGACAAAAACTAAATAACAACGCAAACAGGTAACTGGCTTTTTTCTTCATCGCTCAGTGTGAAGCGGTATTTCATGCTTTCTCAAACAGAATCGATGTTATGGAAGTTATGAGCAAACAACTTACAAATTGGAAACCAACTAATTAAGTTAAAGTCATTCCTCTGAGCTTCTATTTCAAAACGAAACTCCTTTTATTTTGGATAGAGAATATTAACATGTACACGTATATTATGTACATACTGATTTGGCCAATGGGGCGTATATGTTTGCGAGGTCTATAAATCGTTGTGTTGAGTCGTTTTGCCGATTTCAGATAGGGAACGTTCGTCAGTTACTGTATATAATATTTAATCTGCATGCGGGGTTTATATGTTTGTGAGGTATAAAAATAATTGCTTTGATTGCAAAACTTCATAAAACCCACTTTTACGTAGGTGACATTGTCTAGTTATATACTGAACAAAAAAAAAGCTAAGGAAATTTCAGAAAGCAATGGAACAAAAGAACCCCAAAACAAACAACCATTCGATTTGTATTTATTTTTTTAGAGTGTTTGGGGTGAAACTATACAGTGACACTCTTTACGCAATCAAACCAATATTTTAATTTTGCGAAAAATGACGGAAAAGACCAGTTAACTTTGACATTGATTTTTTAAGACGCTATAGGTGTTGAAAGTTCAAATAAAGCATCCTTCTGAGGAAAAATGGACACTTTATGATACCGCGAAATTCAAAATGTTTCAAATATTTTAGATCTTGTGTCATAGCCCCTCAAACACAAATTCCTTAACGTTTTTGTTGAGTACTTTCATATTGTAGGCGGCACATATTTTCAGGCAAAAAACTAATCACAACGCAAAAAGGTAACTGTTTTTTTTATCTGCATTACTCAGTGTGAAACAATATTTAATGGTTTCTCAAACAGAGTCGATGTTATGGAAGACAACTTACATATTGGAAAGTAACAAAATAGTTTAAAGTCATTCCTCCGAGCTTTTATTAAAAAAAGAATCTTGTTTTATTTTGGATACAGAATATTAACATGTAAGAGTATATTAACTTACTGATTCCGCCAATGGGGCGTATATGTTTACGAGGTCTATAAATCGTAGCCTTGAGTCATTTTGTCGGGTTTAGATAGAGCCGGTTCAGCAGTTACTGTATATAATATCTAAGTCTACATGCGAGGTGTATATGTGTTTGAGGTCTACACATAATTGTTTTGAGTGTAAATAGAGAACGTCTATAGCCATATGTAGGGTGTATGATTATATTTGCGAGGTCTACAAATAACTGCTTTGATTTAACCCTTTCCCTCATATAGCGTGTTTCCGGCATTGAAAAAGAGAGTAGACCCATATCAGAGAGCTCCTGTTGGAGCTGTCTTATCAGGGTAAGCTCTGGTTGTCACCACACAATCCTAATGTATTCTAACTGTTTCCCAGTCCGTTAAATGCCTTCATTTTTTTTCTTATATGGAAAATTAAACATGGGTTTTTAATTTACATTTATAATGTACATCGTAAAGAAAGGCTAAAGTATAATTTTAAATATATGTAGACTATATGTATTGAGAGGTATATAAAATGCTTGTAAATTAATAATGTATATCATTATATGAATTAGCCGCAATGTATAGTATGTTTGCTTAATAAACTGTGTCCTTCCGCAATCCGTCTTTGGTTCTTCTGAGCACAGAATAATGCAATTCAATCTAAAGCCGGGGCTTTTCTCTACCTATATTTAGCTATGTATTTGACTATAACGTAAAACCCGATACAAACAAAACAGAAATAAAAATGTGTACTTGACTGTTACAATGTGTAAGGCATCACTATCTATTGAACAGAGTCGGTCTGTCTGTGTCTGGTCTAATCATTACTATATAACCCTAAATGAAATTAATATAGCTCTGCTTATATTTCTGGGGTCTATAAGTAGGGTTAGGGTTAGGGTTATGTTAGGTTAGGGTTAGGGTTAGCCGTGAGTTTGGCCGTTTCTTAAGCTGTACGGACGAACGAATGCCCCAAATTCTATGTAATCTGTGTCATTTTGTTTATATCTTTGTTACCTACATACATATGTAAAGAAAAATACTAGATACAAATAATTGATGTAGAAATAACCATCAAAATAGACCAAAATGGCCCGATTTTCACAAAAATTAGCACTGTGGGCCTAGAGAACGGCGCGTACGGACGGACGAACATCCGTATGCATTATATTAGAATACTAGCTTGTAAAGAATAACATGTTAAATACATAGAAGTAGGTTTAAAATAAAAGATAAAGTATATAGAGCCCAGGGCTCCATTAAATAGGGCACAGAAGGTGCATTTTGGACTCTTTAGCGGGCCTCCAGAATCGAGCCTAGAATCAACTATATCGAGGGTTCTCGGTAATGTACTTATAACCAGTTGACTGCGCATAATTAAGTCTTCATATGCATGATAAATTAATTGCGTAGACATTGCGAGATCGATTCGGAAATGCCCGTCAAATTTCGTAAATTTCGAAAAAAGAAAAGGTAATTTTCGCGATTCTTAGCTAATTCAAGACCTCGTACAGACATACACAAAAGCGGATAGACCAATATATGTATGCCTAAGTTCTGTCCAATATTAGTTCTTTATATTGGTATATAGATATAAAGAATATATGCAGAGATTATGTAATAATGGGACCCAAAAAAAACGGCGGTAATCGCTATAGAACAAGGAACTGTTTTGGCGCCAAAAGGGTTTTCGCGCTCTGACGGACGAACGCCTACACTGAGGAATGTGAATTTAGTGCGTTTGTACAACCTAGTAAACAGCTACAAGTTGGCGCAAAAATATTGAAAAAATATTGAAAAATGGCTGAGATATCAGGTTCCAAACATTTAAAATGAGCAAATCCGGAGCGGTTTGGTTGTACATGTATCTGTGTCATAACTGGCAACCTTATTAAAACTCTGTGTTGACACATGATATGACCTTACTTTTTACATCTTGAATAGTTCTACACGTACATGAAAAGATACAGAAATATTAAGTTCTTAGCGCGTTATGAACGTTTAATATAACTCGTCCATTTAAGGAAGTGTCTATATTTAACTTGTTTGTTTTTTACTAAAAGTAAACTAAAGGAGAACGCATAGGGTTAGACTATCAAACGATATGTCATTTTGTAGATCTTAACATGCCCAACACGTCGATACCTTTTTTAATTGAAATCGGTCAAACGATAAGTTTTTTATTGCCCAAATACGGACAGGGACACTTCCACCACCAAACCCTATCAAAATTCAACCCACGGAAATTGAAATAAGTTCCTTATATGGAAGTTTTCGGAAATGATACTTACAGGCTCTAAAGACCTTTTGATGCTGCATCTTTTGACACCAACATCGCCATATTCGGAAGATAAATAAAAGTGTCATAAACGGATCACGAAAGTTGCTGACTTTTGTTAGGTTAAATTGTATACCTGACACAGCATCATAATCTCAACGCCTGGAGATAGATATTTTGTGCTGGGTATGTGGTTGGGTCAAGGTCATCGACACCCGACATTGAAAGGTCACGATTGGTGTTGCGTAATCGCTGGGGGTTAAAAATCAAGGGTTGGAGTGTCCCTCAAAGTTGACCAGAAATGCGCCAAAAGTAATTTACCCTACCCCGAATTCGTAGGGGACATTAGTAGATATACTCGAAATGTACTTATATACCAAGTTTCAGTACTAACCCAAGATTAATAAGGTGGACCCTGATCATTTTGTGTACTCAGGGACACTCGGCACAACACAGTATAATTAGGGTTAGGTTAGGGTTAGCCCTGACTACGCTGTGTAAGGTGTCTCGCTGTAACCTCGTAACCGGCCATATTTTGAACTGGTATAACTTAGTTCGGATTTTCGATCTAGTGCACGATTGTGAGGTCCCAGGTTTACTGGCTAAAACTGAACAACTTTTGTTCTTACATATATATTCGAAATCTCCCCGGTAGCTTGTTATAAGAGAACATTTAATTTATTAGGCTGAGACACAAACAAGGGCAGACAACCCGCTTGTATTCAGCCGAGTTGTCCATTTAACCATAGTCTCATACTCACTGCATTGAAACCTTTCCAACGACATGTTACAAGCCTGTGTTTCATTGCATTTGGATAAGGACAACACGACCGACAACCACCGGCCTCTCGGCACGAATGTGGATGGGGTAACAAAATTGAAATATTAACACCGTCATAACTTTTGAACAGAGAAAGATAGAAAACCAAAGTAAATTGCAAAGTTGCTTGTCCTGTCGAGATCTATCGATCGATGCCATGCTAACTGGGTTCTCTATGCGACTGGCCGAGAACGGGACCGAAAACCATTTCAGTCCAAAGTTCGATCCGGCATAACTCAGGATCCATAGGAGATAGAAAGACAGTGTAAACAGTAATTTTGCTTCATTGGACAAGCTCTGTCGATTGCTGTTGAGTTTTTTCACCTAGCACTTTTGGTTCAGATTTTCGCTCTAGTGCACGATTGTGAGGTCCCAGGTTCGAAACCTTGATATCAATCGATTTACTGGATAAAACTGAACAACCTTTGTTCTTACATATATGTTCGAAATCTCACCGGTAGCTTGTTATAAGAGAAAATTTAATTCATTAGGCTGAGACACAAACAAGGGCAGACAACCCGCTTGTATTCAGCCGAATTGTCCATTTAACCATAGTGACATACTCACTGCATTGAAACCTTTCCAACGATATGTTACAAGCCTGGGTTTGATTGCATTTGGATCAGGACAACACGACCGACAACCACCGGCCTCTCGGCACGAATGTGGGTGGGGTAACAAAATTGAAATATTAACACCGTCATAACTTTTGAACAGAGAAAGATAGAAAACCAAAGTAAATTGCAAAGTTGCTTGTCCTGTCGAGATCTATCGATTGATGCCATGTTGACTGGGTTCTCTATGCGACTGGCCGAGAACGGGACCGAAAACCATTTCCGTCCAAAGTTCGATCCGGAATAACTCAGGATCCATAGGAGATAGAAAGATAGTGTAAACAGTAATTTTGCTTCATTGGACAAACTCTGTCGATTGCTGTTGAGTTTTTGCACCTAGCACTTTTGGTTCAGATATTCGCTCTAGTGCACGATTGTGAGGTCCCAGGTTCGAAACCTTGATATCAATCGATTTACTGGATAAAACTGAACAACTTTTGTTCTTACATATATATTCGAAATCTCCCCGGTAGCTTGTTATAAGAGACAATTTATTTTTTTAGGCTGAGGCACAAACAAGGGCAGACAACCCGCTTGTATTCAGCCGAGTTGTCCATTTAACCATAGTCTCATACTCACTGCATTGAAACCTTTCCAACGATATGTTACAAGCCTGGGTTTGATGGCATTTGGATAAGGACAACACGACCGACAACCACCGGCCTCTCGGCACGAATGTGGGTGGGGTAACAAAATTGAAATATTAACACCGTCATAACTTTTGAACAGAGAAAGATAGAAAACCAAAGTAAATTGCAAAGTTGCTTGTCCTGTCGAGATCTATCGATTGATGCCATGTTGACTGGGTTCTCTATGCGACTGGCCGAGAACGGGACCGAAAACCATTTCCGTCCAAAGTTCGATCCGGCATAACTCAGGATCCATAGGAGATAGAAAGATAGTGTAAACAGTAATTTTGCTTCATTGGACAAACTCTGTCGATTGCTGTTGAGTTTTTGCACCTAGCACTTTTGGTTCAGATATTCGCTCTAGTGCACGATTGTGAGGTCCCAGGTTCGAAACCTTGATATCAATCGATTTACTGGATAAAACTGAACAACTTTTGTTCTTACATATATATTCGAAATCACCCCGGTAGCTTGTTATAAGAGACAATTTATTTTTTTAGGCTGAGGCACAAACAAGGGCAGACAACCCGCTTGTATTCAGCCGAGTTGTCCATTTAACCATAGTCTCATACTCACTGCATTGAAACCTTTCCAACGATATGTTACAGGCCTGGGTTTGATGGCATTTGGATAGGGACAACACGACCGACAACCACCGGCCTCTCGGCACGAATGTGGGTGGGCTAACAAAATTGAAATTTTAGAACCGTCATAACCTTTGAACAGAGAAAGATAGAAAACCAAAGTAAATTGCAAAGTTGCTTGTCCTGTCGAGATCTATCGATTGATGCTATGTTAACTGGGTTCTCTATGCGACTGGCCGAGAACGGGACCGAAAACCATTTCCGTCCAAAGTTCGATCCGGCATAACTCAGGATCCATAGGAGATAGAAAGATAGTGTAAACAGTAATTTTGCTTCATTGGACAAGCTCTGTCGATTGCTGTTGAGTTTTTGCACCAAGTACTTTTGGTTCAGATTTTCGCTATAGTGCACGATTGTGAGGTCCCAGGTTCGAAATCTTGGTATCAATCGATTTACTGGTTAGAACTGAACAACTTTTGTTCGTACATATATATTCGAAATCTCCCCGGTAGCTTGTTATAAGAGAAAATTTAAAGGCTGAGACAAAAACAAGGGCAGACAACCCGCTTGTATTCAGCCGAGTTTTCCTTTGACCATAGTGTCATACTCGTTGCATTGAAACCTTTCCAACGATATGTTACAAGCCTGGGTTTGATTGCTTTTGGATCAGGACAACACGACCGACAACCACCGGTCTCTCGGCACGAATGTGGGTGGGGTAGCAAAATTGAAATATTAAAACCGTCATAATTTAAGATCGGAGAAAGATAGAAAACCAAAGTAAATTGCAAAGTTGCTTGTCCTGGTGAGATCTATCGATTTATGCCCTTTTGTTTCGGATTTTCGCTTTATTGCACTATTTTGAGGTCCCAGATTCGAAACCTTGATATCAATCGATTTACTGGCTAGAACTGAACATCTTTTGTTCTTATATGTATATTCCAAATCTCCCCGGTAGCTTATTATATAAGAAAAATAATTCATTGGGCTGAGACACAAACAAGGGCAGGCAACCCGCTTGTATTCAGCCGATTTGTCCATTTGACCAAAGTGTCATATTCACTGCAGTGAAACCTTTCCAACGATATGCTACAAACCTGGGTTTGGTCGCATTTGGCTCAGGAAAACACGACCGACAACCACCGGTCTCTCGGCACGAATATGGGTAGGGTAACAACATTGAAAAATTAAAACCGTCATAATTTTTTAACGGAGAAAGAACGAAAACCAAAAGTAAATTGCAAAGTTGCTTGTTGTGATGAGATCTACCGATTGGTATTTCGTTTTCTGGGACAGGCACAACATGATCGAGAAGGTGGTCGAAAATGATTTCTGGTCAAAGTTTGATCCGTTATAAATCAGGAACTATAGGAGATATCTAAAATAATTTCAACAGCAAATGTGCTTCATTTGACAAGCTCTATCAATTCTCGTCAAATTTTCTCATCCAGTCCTTCTGGTTCTGGTTTTTCACTTTTGTGCATTATTTTGAGGTATCAGGTTTGAAACCTTTATATCAATCGATTTAACAGTCAGAAATGGACAACTTTTATTCTTACATATATATTCTATGTCTCTCCGGTAATATGTTTTGTTTAACCGTTTCCTTCATATAAACGTGTTTTCACGCATCTGCTTACAGAGTAGACCCAGATAAGACGGATCCTTTATAGCCGTCTGATCAGGGTCTGCTATGTTTGCTAATGGAATTTGATACTTCGTTCTTTGCTTTCTAAAATGGCTACAATGTTCCACCGTTCATATGTTATTATAGCTGTTTTGTCCATGAATATGCAAAGGTATTGAAAGATAGAATACAAATAGAACGGGGAAAGTGCTAAACATAGTTTATATCCTTTAGACCAATCGATTTATGGGCTAGAAATTAACAACTTTTGTTCTTACATACATTCGCTATATTTCCAGCAGTTTGTTTTAAGAGAAATGTAATTCATTAGGCTCTGACAAAATCAAGGACAGACAACATGCTTGTATTCAGCCGAGTTGTCAATTTTACCATAGTATCAAACTCTTTGCAATTGAATCATTTCCTGCGATATGCTACCAGCCTGAGGTTGGTCGCATTCAGGACAATACGATCGGCAACCACCGGTCTCTCGACAAGAATTTGGGTGAGGTAACAAAAGCGAACATTTAAAACCGTAATAACTTTTAAACTGAGCCAGATGGAAAAAAAGAAATTAAATTATGTAGTGGCTCACAATGAGATCTGAACAGTTTAATATTTGTCCAAACTGTTTGCCTGAATATTTCTTTTGATGGTAGAAACAAATTCATATGTCTGTTTCTTCAATGTAGATACATGCTGCATGTTGCAAGAGCTCACTGATCCATTCTTCTTTGCTACCGAATTTATTATAAATACACCAAATACACCCACTGGTTGTAACGCTGAATAAGTGAATTTGGCAGATTTTTATAACTATGAATTAGACTGACATATTAGCATGTAGTATGGACCCTGAATAAACAGGTCATCCGGGAGTAGTTTGATTTTGACCTACATTTGTTTGCCTAAGTTTGTGTGTCTGAACAATTATGGTATGTGCCATGTGTTCATTGTACGTGTCTTACCCCTTTTCATATCTTAAGATCGATTGACCCTCCCCCATGTCAAGTTCATACACTGAGGTCAAACTTCAGATTTGTATAATGAATGGCATTTGAACAAGGACAGACAAGCACTTCATATTGCCATACATGTGCATTTAATAAAACTGTATTTTTGGAGTGGTTGCATTTGAGGTAAAACGTAACAGAAAAACGTAAAGGCCAAATTGGCACCCTTGGAAATCATAATAAGAATTCATATACATGTGATTCAAGGATATGCTGGACGAATTTTTTTTAAATAATTTAACAAATAGCAACCACAGTGATAAATATTGTTTTAACACTTTCCCTAATGAATATTCACGTAGGAAATAATGACATCATGAATATTAATAAGAATATTTTTTTTTATAATGGCATTAATGAACACAGTATATTTTGGCTCAGGCAGAAGCTGTAGAATCAGATCCATATTACACCATAAGCAAACAGAGCAGACCCTATAGGAGCCGCCTGATCTGGATCTACTCTGTTTGCAGATGCGTCGAAATGCGCTTACATAAGGGAAAGGGTTCAAGCTAATCGCAAACATGGTGTGATCGTTTAGATGATGAAAATGATATCTGGATATTTGAATGCCTGAGGTCAATTTTCCAACCCAGGTTGACAGTATTGTGTACAGTATATAATTTTGATATGTTGTGGGCTATATTAAAGCTTTGTTATAACATTATGTGGTATATATCTTTGTATATATATATGTTGTATAAAAAACGTTATGTGATATATATATAAATACTTTTTGTATTGACTATGTGGTATATATATAAATATATATATACTTTTTATAATCTAAGTGGTATATATATATATGATTTTTGTATAAATATTACGGGTTGGAACTGAAGCCCCACAGTAAGGTTTGACACAGAGACCCCGTAACTGACCATATTTCTTTATATATATATATATATATATATATATATATATATATATATAATTCTGATACCTACTTTCAGTATACCAATTATGATTTATTATATGGCTTATGCGGACCGCTGGATTATGTAGACATTTTTTGGTCGCCTTAATATTTTATGGCATCTGTATGGGTAGTAAACCTAAGTGAAAATTTAATTCCTTATCAAAGTACCTACAGTTAAAACCATTATTTATATTTATCAATTTAATTTTGAAGTTCATCTATCCTTTCATGACAAAAAAACAGATTATTTCTCCACGGACCTATATTTTAAAGTCTCTTAATACCTACTTTATGTGGACTGCAGAAAATATGGAATAACAACATAAATCGGCTATATATAGATAATCTAAAACTGGTTTCGTAATATTCATCTGATGCTTCAAATATTTATCAATGTTTATTTTAGATTTTTTCAACGGGGGAAAAAATCATTTTTTAGGCTTTAATTTTGAGCAAAATTCATATATATGAAACACCGGGTACCCGGATCTGTACAGACGACTTCCGCTTCGGGAACAATCATGGCGGACAAGTAAAGTGTGGTAAGTTTGTCAAAGAAATAAACTCATTTTGAGCGCCTGCTCAGAATATATCAGATCAGATATTAAATAAATTCCATACATGTTATAGGCTTATAGTTAGGTCCTACAGACCTGTTTACTGCTACGTTTTGGCCGTAGTTTCTACGTTTTGGTATGGAAAACTCGACTGTACTACGATTTAAGAACGAAATTGCTACGGATCTGTTCAATTTGGGAATTTTACTCCCTTTTTGCAATTTCCGGTATTAAAGTACCTTTCCGCTCAATACAAACATGTATATGTTATTTGAACACTCTATCATTAATCAATTTATTGTGAAAATGACGCAAAATCATCTTTTTCGGCATTAAAAGCGTCATTGGTTACCTGTGACGTAAATATAGGATGTGGTTAATATTATCCATTCAGCGAGCAGCTTTCCCGTTCCTCCTTATGAGATGCTGCAAAGCACATGGCGACGGAAAAAACTGACCATCAATATTTCAATAAAATAATGATATTATAGGATGCACTTGATGAACATAATCATGCCAGAAAGTGTAATCAAGATTGGATTTAGCAGTATTCATGGATCAAAAAGTGTTAGGATAGTAAGTACAAAGCACTCTGCTCGCTATTGTAAGAAAGCCATTGAACGTGAAAGTTGTGTAAAATGGGCGAACTTGGTCCCAGTAAAAAGTCACAGATAATGTCAATAACTGGTATGGCAAACTGTTTTTCAAGTTACCCCAATTCCCAAATAGATCTCTTCTTCGCCGACTGCTGAAATAACTATACCCCACCCACCTCCAGCCCGATGTTGAATTCTGCATCATGCATGCGAGCCATGTCGCTAAATGTCAAGTCTTGCCCTAACGAACGATCTACTGATAGGCTTGATAGCAGAACTATTATGGACAATTCAAACCATAGTTTCTCTTTATTTCTATAAATCAAATGAAAATCTATTTCAAAACTTTTCCAAGATGTTTTCTGACTGTCAGATTGCTAAGATTTTTTCTTGTTGAGAGAGAAAGACCTGCATATGTTGCTTTGGTCAAATACCTATGATAACAGTGTTATAGCAGAACATAATACTATTAAAACTATGTTGTTAGATCTACAAGAAATTATAAGCTACTTTGTTCCAGTTTGTTGTACTTTTTAATGAGAGTCTGATAATGAGAGTCTAAGACTGTAAAACCATTCACTGATCTTGTTGGACCTTACATTTGGGGGTAGTCTCATTAATGACCCGTAAGACAGCATGCTAATTTTGTGGCAGGTGCCGTCTTACACTCTGCTGTGATATCGTTAAAACCGAAAGTAGCTCGATATCACCATTTAGAGTATACAAATGTGAACTAATTTGGGGGATATGGCCTTAAAACCCATTAAGTATTGGCTTAAGATTTCTGCATGAACCATGTATTTGTTTGATAAGTATATAATGCATAAACATTTGCTTGATAAATACACCATTTTACACTTCTTGAAAAAAGAGTTGATACAGATCAGACAACTACTGTTTGCTAGATGCCTGATGTATGATAATAAATGCAACATATGATATTGATTCAGCACAGACCATTGTGGCAAAACAATTCCCTGTTTCTTAGGTCATTATATAGAATTCAGTTAATATTAAAAAAAAATAATATTCATGAAGCAAAGGATTCAATTTTCAAGTTATATCACTTGAGAATTTGTTTGTCACATAATGATTACATGTTGACGTAGCAGTGTATTTCCACGGGACCCATATCAGATAGGTTCCTCAGGAACTGAACTGATCAGGATCAGCACTATTTGCTATATGGATAATTTATTTTTCTGCAGTGTCTTAACTCTTTGTATTCTTTTTTTGAATATATATATATATATATATACTTATGCAGGAGGATAAGTATAAACAAATTAGCAGAACAAGAGATAAGTAAAAGGTCTACATGTGTTTTAATGAGGCAAACTATATAAAACGTTAAAACTTCTGATGGACATCCAAAAACTACTGAAAGTCCCTTTGAAAACTACTGATACAGCATACAAGGGGTCTATAAACAGGTCTGCTAGGACATACATTAATTTTTAAAAGTTACATTGCCGTTACAGGCGGGAGAGAATTGCAGTATTGAGAATCGAATGTCCGATTATTCAACCACCATCATACAAGTTCGCTGTGATCGTGCTACTTCATAACTGCAGAATTTAAGATTCGAAAGATTATCTAGTAATTTTATGTAGCTTTGTCTTATTTACTGGTATTTTGTATGTCAGGTCTATCGTCCTAGCTGGGAAGTTTCGCCCTACATAATTTCCAGCTGGATCGTTAGACGTTACTTATGACTATCACATATGTTTTGTAAATCTAAAGTTATATATATGAAATTGGTCTGTTATAGAAAAGCTTGACTAGAAAAATCTTTACATCAACAGATAAATTACAAAATTTAATGTGATAAAATCAAACTTCAAATGGAATTCATTGACCCATTCCGGTGACCTTAACCCTTCTCTTGCTGAATTTTAAAAATCATCCCATGCCCTGTTGTATAATAACATATATCTTCACTGTGTACAAGTATTTCACTGTGCAATCACTGCTGTGGAGTGCACTGGTTGCACAATCAACTTATAAAAAGTGCAGACCCTGATGAAACGGCTCCTGCAGGAGCTGTCTCATCTGGGTCTTCACTCTTTACAGGTAGGTATATTGCCACGAATAGCAAGCGAAGGGTTAAAACCTTTTCCCCCACTCTAGTCTCTACAAATAAATACAATCTAAATAAGATTTCTTAACCTTAGTGGTTACTGTTTACACATTCTCTTTAAAATATTGCAGCATTCTTGTCATATAATCCAAAATAAAAACTACAGGCTGTCGTCTTCCTGACATATCCCTGAGACTGGCTGAGTTATGTGTTTTCCTGATCGCATTCGAATATCTATTTCGTCTTTATTTTCCACTGGCGTTATCTTAAGCTGTTTATGTTTATATGAATTCACGTAGTGGCCAGAAATCCTGCAAGGTTATTATAAAGAATGTGCATGAACAAGATCGTCGAAAATACATGACCTTCGAAAACACATAACGGGAGGAAACAGTGATTTTTTTCCTGGGATTGTGAATGAGTCCGGTACCCCTTGAATTGTGAAAAATTAGCGTCGTTTTTCGTTTCATCAATAGCTGTTTCTAGTTTCATTACTGTTGAATAGATATTCATTTTCTTTCAAATAAAGGTATTTCTTGATATTTTCCTTCATTTTGATTATTTAATCTATTTTTTTTTTCTATATACTTTATTTCTAAGCATGGAAATTTGCCAATCTTGTAACTATAGTGTTTCAGTAAACAGTTAAACATGAAATGATGTCAAAGTAAGAACCTTCAAAGTTGACCCAAAATGTTACAAAAAATTGCATCTGATCTTGACGAATCCGTAGATCTATAGATCTATCTAGATATTCTTATATTCTATAGTATTTTATTGGAAATATTTCAGCTAAAGGCAGGACTGTAAAAGGCATGCAGGCTCATTGAAGGTAATATTTTAAGCTAGAGGTTTTGATTCCTTACTTCAATGTGTGTGTATACATGTAAGACTTATTGCATCACAATTTTTGAGTATGACGTCACCAATATTATGGAGCGGTATTTGGGTCAAAATTACAGTTCTCAGAAGCTACACGCCTTATTCTACATGCTTCATTCTTTATTCTTCATTCTATATTCTTAATTCTTATCGCTTTACGCTAAATGTTTCAACTCAAATTATTTCGAAACTAACTCACCAAATACTAGCTCTACTTGATTTGTCTCATTCTATATTCTTCATTCTATATTCTTAATTCTTATCGCTAAATGTTTCAACTCAAATTATTACGCAACTAACTCACCAAATACTAGCTCTACTATATCTCAACCCACCAAATACATTTGTACTAGCTCTACTTGATCTCAGAAGCTAACCGCCTTATTCTACATGCCTCATTCTAAGTTCTTAATTCTTATCGCTAAATGTTTCAACTCAAATTATTACGAAACTTACTTACAAAATACTATATTTTCACGAGTGGCGAGGGTTATGTTGTATGACGTCATTTTGAAACTAAAAGGAAACTGTGTTGGCATTACTGTGCGTCATCTTTACGTCATAAGTCATATAAGCGCGTCATAATGATAAGTCTCCCTGTCCAAATAAAAAACCCCAAAGCAGATCAAGTTAGTAACGTATTGCACTGCAAACCCATGTACTACATACACGTTCAGCAGTGTTCCCGTTTACGGCGTAATCATATCTAAATACGCACCGAAAATCGTTGGAACGCAAAATAGTCAAGTACGTTGCGTCCATGGGACGCAAGATCAATGATCGAAATTTTACCGATTTAAATCAATCCAGGTAAAATAACAACTGAAACTCGGTCTTACATCAATCCGGATCAATAAACAAAGTGATTCTCACTCCGTTTTCTTGACATTTTTTCCGAAATTGCAACGCATCTATTAATATCGAGTCCTGGCTTATTCCAGGTACGTAGGAGGGCACCTGCATTGACTGGTTACGATTTCCACCCTAATGTCAACATCTAAAATTATGTAATTCTACGAGAACCGTTCTGTCGCTTAGTAAATGACATTTGGGTGCTGAAAAAAGATGGCGTCTACTAGTAAAAAGTTGAATACTCCAGGAACTTTAAAGCGTTATGGGTGCAAGATCGAGAGTTTAAAGACTTGTAAGTAAATGATTTTAGCCCTGAAAACAATAGAATTACCATGTGATGCTTTGTATGCACTGAAAATGAAGTGAAAACTGCTTTTACGTACCAGCGGATACAGTGATTCTCAGCTCAGTTCACTATGCTCGTCGTCGTGCACTTCAAATCAAAGCATCAAGAAATACCTTATTATACAGTGCGTGTATCACTTATCTTTTTGATGTTAAATGATACATCAGTGTAAGTCTTAAATAATTTTACCCCTTTACATTTAATGGGGCAAAAAATCACCATTACAGAAACAGGAGTGAAATTATCTGGGACTCAGTTGTATTTGCCTGGGACGCAACTTTTGCTGATGCCCTGGGTCCCAGGGACTCGGTAAAATTCAATCCTAATGAGAACACTGCGTTCATAAGCAATAGTAATTCAAAAACGGTGGTAAATGCACGTCTTTCTTTGTTATCATGTCGAATTACAACACACTCTTATCCTTACGACGAATATGTGTCTTAAGGTGTCAAAATAAGGGATTTTACTCTACATATAAACAGAGGTGTCAAATCCAGTATTTTAGCAAATAACATTTGGGCGTTTCGAGAAAGAAAACACGCTAACATTTGGTTTGTTTATATAGAATCTATGCTTTTTGTATGAATGAATTGGTAATAACGAATGGTATCTGTAACCCTTTCCCTCATATGACCGACTTTTGACTCCTGCAAACAGAGCAGACCCATATCAGACGGCTCCTATAGGAGCCGTTTGACCTGGGTCTACTCTGTTTGATTATGAAACAATGTAGATCTGATTCTAATGTTTCTACCACTTGTTCGTGGTGCCATGATAAAATACATCTAGGATCTAGATCTACATGTAATTCATATTCTAAAATTCATGATTTTTTACATGAATAGATGGGGGGAAAGTGTCAACCTTTACCATACTAGATCTATGAGTGAATCCAAGAATGATTTTGCATGCAGTTTGGATCTAGATCAGACACCGGGTGGTTCAGTGCGGCATCAGTATTCAAGCTGATTGACACTCGAGTGCATATAGTGAAGAAAGAATATAAAATGTCTGATCGAGGTCTGCTCTGTTTGCTTATGAAATGGTTAGATCTGATTCTACAGTTTCTGCCATGGCTAAAAGTCCATGTGTTCGCATCAGTCATTTTAAACACTATTCTAATTGATTTTCATGATGTCATAATTTCCTATATGAATATTCAATAGGTACAGGGTTAATCGGAGAGCTATCACCGGTGCTTGATTGCCTGTATACAGTTTGTGCACAGCTAGCAGTTCTGTACAAATAATTATAATTCTTAGTTAAAATTAATGCAGGATGAAAGTTATAAACAGCAGCCTTCTAATCAGGATCTACCCGTCTACGCCAGACGTTAAATTCAGTATAAATATCATTCTTGGAGACAGGTATCAGTTTAAGGTTGGGTGAAATTCATGCAGACAGCTCCTCTAGGAGCTGTCTGCATGAGAGGGTTTACTGCACTATCAGGTAAAGGGTTAACATCCATCTTTCAAGTCTGAATTTCCACAGTGGAACATCAGTTTTTAACTATAGAGTTCACTCAGTGTGAGAGGCTTACACCTGCTAGAACTTTTTGAATGACAGACTGCATATCCTGATCAGAATGCTCCTTTTGGTGTCCTCTGATCTGGGTCTACACTGCGTGTATATGTCCAATGTAATAAGCTCGCGTGGATGTATGTATTACCCCTTCCCCTCAAATAACCGCCTTTTAGGCCCGTGCAAACATAGTAGAACCATATCAGACGGCTCCTAAGGAAGCCGTCTGAACAGGGTCCAATTTGTTTGCTTATGGAAATATAACTGCTTATTCTGCAGTTTCTATCCATTACCAATCAAGAGTGTGTTTGTGAAACACTTATACCCCCGACCTTTGACCCTGAATGGTGACATTGACCTTTTACCCATGGACCAGGAAGTTGAACGCGACATATCGTCTTTTTGTGGTGAACATTTGTGCCAGGTTATTTTGAAATCAATTCACAGAAAAAAAATACAGAAGGGACACGAAATTTGGGATGGACGGATGGAGGGACAGACAGACAGGCGGATGGAAAGACAGACGGAAGGATGGACAATGCGATTACTATATGCCCGCCGTTGGGGGACATAAAAAAATCATGTGTCTATATATCATTGTTAAAATCAGCTAATACATATTCATGGTAGCATTATTTTTACATGAATATTCTACAGGGAAGGATTAAACTTCAATATTAATAATTAGAGTCGGTACCGTTTACCGATTTGCAATTCAGACTTTGGAAATATAGTCATGAAGCATTAAGCATTCACAACTAACATTCCACAAGAAAAAATATGTGTCGCTGCCGTGATTTGAACCACCAACCATCAATACCAAAACTGTTACCGGCAACTGCCAGCCGTTTAACGTTGTCATCGCGTAGTGTAGCTAGAGCTAGTATTTGGTGAGTTAGTTGCGTAATAATTTGAGTTGAAACATTTACCGTTTAGCGATTGGAATTAAGAATATAGAATGAAGAATATAGAATGAAGAATATAGAATGAAGAATAAAGAATGAGGCATTTAGAATAAGGCGGCTAGCTTCTGAGATTGCGAATGAAATATAAGATTTTTTAAAAAAGACAATTAAAATAGAAGTTTAAATAGATAAATTGTATTTAACAACATCGAAATGAGTATCTAAATTAACAAATAGCACGTAGATAACAGTATTCGCTTAGTAAAATCATAACTATAATTTTGACCCAAATACCGCTCCATACAATATATGTGTAAATATCATTCTCAATGTGTAGGATTGCTTCTAGAACTTCAGAATTGTGTAGATTTGAAACCATTGTGATAAATAGAGCATTTACTCCTATGGAGCAAATGCTCTATTTATCACAATGGTTTCATAAAGTGACTATTATACCTCTTTGAATAAATCTACTGATAAGGAGCATTAATTAGAGAAAAGGAAAATTTCAGAATTGTGTAGATTTGAAACCATGGTGATGAAAAGAGCATTTACGCCTATGGAGCAAATGCTCTATTTATCACAAAGGCTTTTTTCAGATCCTACCTCTTTGAATAAATCTACTGATAAGGAGCATTAATTATAGAAAAGGAAAATTTCAGAATTGTGTAGATTTGAAACCATTGTGACAAATAGAACATTTACTCCTATGGAGCTTGTGCTCTATTTATCACAATGGTTAGCAAATGCTCTATTTATCACAAAGGCTTTTTTCAGATCCTACAGCTTTGAACAAATCTACTGATAAAGAGCATTAATTAGAGAAAAGGAAAATTTCAGAATTGTATAGATTTCAAACCATTGTGATAAATAGAGCATTTGCTCCATAGGAGTAAATTAACTCATATACAAACGACATATAAAGTTACATACTGGTATGTGTCAGATCAGAATCCAAACTGTGTGCTTATTTTGGTCAAGTCATTCTAAGCAGTGATAGGGTTGTCATCTGTTAGAAATGTTGTCTGCTTATTCAAAGAGGTAAATCTGGGTCTACTCTGTTTGCAAATGCGTGAAAACATGTTTATATGAGGAAAAGGGTTAGAGAAAAGAAAAATTTCAGAATTGTTTAGATTTGAAACCATTGTGATAAATAGTGCATTTACTCCTATGGAGCAAATGCTCTATTTATCACAAAGGCAAATGCTCTATTTATCACAATGGTTTCATAAAGTGACTATTATACCTCTTTGAATAAATCTACTGATAAGGAGCATTAATTAGAGAAAAGGAAAATTTCAGAATTGTGTAAATTTGAAACCATTGTGATAGATTAGAGCATTTACTCCTATGGAGCAAATGCTCTATTTATCACAGACTTTTTTCAGATCCTACCTTTTTGAATAAATCTACTGATAAGGAGCATTAATTATAGAAAAGGAACATTTACACCTATGGAGCAAATGCTCTATTTATCACAAAGGCTTTTTTCAGATCCTACCGCTTTGAATAAATCTACTGATAAGGAGCATTAATTATAGAAAAGGAAAATTTCAGAATTGTGTAGATTTGAAACCTTTGTGATAAATAGAACATTTACTCCTATGGAGCAAATGCTCTATTTATCACAATGGTTAGCAAATGCTCTATTTATCACAAAGGCTTTTTTCAGATCCTACCTCTTTGAATAAATCTACTGATAAGGAGCATTAATTAGAGAAGATGAAAATTTCAGAATTGTGTAGATTTCAAACCATTGTGATAAATAGAGCATTTGCTCCATAGGAGTAAATTAACTCATATACAAACCACATATAAAGTTACATACCGGTATGTGTCAGATCTGAGTTTAAACTGTGTGCTAATTTCGGTCAAGTCATGCTAAGCAGTGATAGGGTTGTCATCTGTTAGAAATGTAATCTGCTTATTCAAAGAGGTAAATCTGGGTCTACTCTGCAAATGCGTGAAAACATGTTTATATGAGGAAAAGGGTTAAATAGAGAAAAGGAAAATTTCAGAATTTTGTAGATTTGAAACTATTGTAACTGGTTAAATGGTTTCCGATCAATAACTGCCCAAGGGTTTAGCATAGAATCTTTAAACTTGCTGTGGTGGTTGGTCATGACCACTGGATGACCCCTATTGTCTTTGAGGTCACTAGGTCAAAGGTCAAGGTCACAATGGTTTCTGATCAATAACTGCTCGAGGGTTTGGCTTAGAATCTTCAGATTTCCTTAGGTGGTTGGTCATGACAACTAGATGAGCCCTGTTGTTTTGTAGCTCACTAGGTCAAAGGTCAAGGTCACCATGACCTTAACTTGTGAAATGTTTTCAGATCAATAAATGATCAGTGGTTTGGCTTAGGATCTTCAAACATGCTGCGGTAGTTTGTCATGACCACTAGATGACCCCTATTGTATTTTAAGGTCACTAGGTCAAAGGTCAAGGTCACTTTGACTTTAACTGGTAAAATGGTTTCTGATCCATAACTGCTCAAGGGTTTGACTTAAGATCTTCAAATTTGCTTAGGTCATGTGAACTAGATGAGCCTGTTGTTTTTTAGGTCACTAGGTCAAAGGTCAAAATGACTACAAAAGTTATGTAAATTATGGCCCCTGGGTCAAAATTGGTCCAGCCCCAGGGGTGGGCAGTTTTCGATAGAAACAAATAGTGAAATCTTTTAAAATCTCCTTCTCTGAAACTAGAAGGCTAGCAGCTTTCATATTTGGCACATAGCATCATGTTCAGGTCGTCTACAAAAGTTATATAAATTATGACCCTTGGGTCAAAATTGGCCCTGCCACAGGGGTGGGCAGTTTTCAATAGAAACATATCGAGAAAACTTTGAAAATCTTCTTCTCTGAAACTGGAAGATTAATCTCAGCTTTCATATTTGGCTTATAGCATCATGTTCAGGTCCCCTACAAGTTTTGACTTAATTATTCCTCTGGGGTCAAAATTGGCCCGTCCCAGGGCCGGCTAGTTTTCTATAGAAACATATAGCGAAAACTTTGAAAATCTTCTCTGATTGTCTGGTGAGCGCTTCAGGGCCATTCTGGCCCTCTTGTTTTCTGTTAAAAGGATATCAATAAAACTT
Organism: Azorinus chamasolen; assembly: GCA_963576725.1. Classification (NCBI taxonomy): domain Eukaryota; kingdom Metazoa; phylum Mollusca; class Bivalvia; order Cardiida; family Solecurtidae; genus Azorinus; species Azorinus chamasolen. Next base: position 36,867,426 of record OY755247.1, on the reverse strand, counting down.
CCCACACATATTTTATTGAACAAAATCAGAAGCTGAGTTGATTTTGCACTTCACCTAAATCTGCAAAAATGAGGATGGCGATAACATTTTATTGAATAAGATATTCACTTCATTTTTTAGCTTATCTGTTTCAAAGAAACCAGGAGCTATTATCGTAACTCTAAATGATAACAGACGAGCATTCGCACCCGCTTGCGGTGCTCTTGTTATACCACCCTTTTGAAAAAATGGAGGTATATTGCTTTGCACATATCGGTTGGTCGGTAGATCGATGGTTTCCGAACAATAACTAATAAACGACTTGGCATAGAATCTTCAAACTTGCTGTGGTGGTTGGTCATGACCACTAGATGACCCCTATTGTTTTTGAGGTCATAGGTCAAGGTCACCATGACTTCAACTGGTTAAATGGTTTCCGATCAATAACTGCTCAAGGGTTTAGCTTAGGATCTTCAAACTTGCTGTGGTGGTTGGTCATGACCACTGGATGACCCCTTTTGTTATTTAAGGTCACTAGGTCAAAGGTCAAGGTCACTATGACTTTAACTGGTTAAATGGTTTCCGATCAATAACTGCTCAAGGGTTTAGCATAGAATCTTCAAACTTGCTTTGGTCATTGGTCATGACCACTGGATGACCCCTATTGTTTTTGAGGTCACTAGGTCAAGGTCACCATGACCTTAACTGGTAAAATGGTTTCTGATCAATAACTGCTCAAGGGTTTGGCTTAGAATCTTCAGATTTCTTTAGGTGATTGGTCATGACAACCAGATGAGCCCTGTTGTTTTTTAGCTCACTAGGTCAAAGGTCAAGGTCACCATGACCTTAACTTGTGAAATGTTTTCAGATCAATAAATGATCAGTGGTTTGGCTTAGGATCTTCAAACTTGCTGCAGTAGTTGGTCATGACCACTAGATGACCCCTTTTGTTGTTTAAGGTCACTAGGTCAAAGGTCAAGGTCACTTTGACTTTAACTGGTAAAATGGTTTCTGATCCATAACTGCTCAAGGGTTTGACTTAAGATCTTCAAATTTGCTTAGGTGGTTGGTCATGACAACTAGATGAGCACTGTTTTTGAGGTCACTAGGTCAAAGGTCAATGTCACCATGACCTTTACTGGTGAAATGGTTTGCGATCAATAACTGCTCAAGGGCTTGGCTTAGGATCTTCTAACTTGCTGTGGTGGTTGGTAAAGACAACTAGATGAGCCCTGTTGTTTTTGAGATCAATAGGTCAAAGGTCAAGGTCACCATGACCTTAAATGGTGAAATGGTCTGTGATCAATAACTGCTCAAAGGTTTGGCTTAGGATCTTCAAACTTGCTGTGGTGGTTGGTCATGACCACTAGATGACCCCTTTTGTTTTTTAGGTCCCTAGGTCAAAGGTCAAGGTCACCATGACCTTAACTGGTAAAATAGTTTCCAATCAATAACTACTCAAGGGTTTGGCTTAGGATCTTCAAACCTGCTGTGGTAGTTGGTCATGACAACTAGATGACCCCGATTGATTTTGACGTCACTAGGTCAAAGGTCAAGGTCATCATGACCTTAATTTATGAAATGGTTTTCAATTAATAACTGCTCAATGGTTTGGTTTGGGATCTTCAAACTTGCTGTGGTAGTTGGTTGTGACCACTAGATGACACCTATAGTTGTTGAGGTCACTAGGTCAAAGGTCAAGGTTTCCATGACCTTAACTTGTGAAATATTTTCAGATCAATAAATGATCAGTGGTTTGGCTTAGGATCTTCAAAGTTGCTAAGGTGATTAGTCATGACCACTAGATGACCTCTATAGTTGAGGTCACTAGATCAAAGGTCAGGGGATCTGGGGATATACATGTTTTACAAACATGTCTTGTTTTATATAATATCACTTTCAGATCTGAAGTACAATTTAGAAAATGTCAACACTTATAAGGCATAGAAAGTTTGAAAATAGGCGTATCATGTACCATACGTGGTACTTGTTTTTGCTTTGACAAATCTATATCATGTCAAAAGCAAAGAGAACAGACGATGATCAGTCAACTCAAAGATTGGAGCCTTCTGATCTGAGTCTACTGTATTTGTAAATGTGTGAAAAAATGTTGCTATGGAACAAATGCTCAATTTATCGCAATTGTTCAAAGAATTGACCTTTACAGAGGCGTAGAAAGGCATATTTATGGATGAAAGGGTTAATAAATGTTCATAAACTAAATAGTCAGAAGTGATTATAGAATTTCATATACATGGGCTAGGCTAGTATATGCTTGAATTATAAATATTTTTCAGTATGGATACTGATGATTGGTTTGGGGATGTATGCCAAATGATAGATGATGCATAACCATCTGACAGCAATGCAGTTATATACATTTTAAGGTGTTTGACAGCACAACTAATTTACAGCAAGGGGATGAAATTGTTTACGCTTATGATGATGCAAGCCACATGGTGGAGAAGAAAGGTAAATAATTATACAATTTTACCATAGCATTTCTCTCATTTGCATTTCTTAAAGAATCTGGATCTGTGTAGAACTGGTTGTGATGGCACCCGAAGGAAAATTCTTTAAACATCTCCAAAACAGTGGCCAGAACTGAAAGATATTTGACAGAAAAACTCTTCCTGTGACGCTTTCCAAAACAGTTTGTCCAATTGGAATGGTATTTTGAAGGAGTAGTTGCCTCATGACCCTTTATCAAAATTTGCTTTAGTTATGCTGATACATACCAGGGACCGGGCTAAACTTAGAAAACTAAAATTCTTCTCAAAAACTGGTGGTTCAGTTTGAATGGTATTTCGTAGGAATAGCGTTTTATAATCTCTCTACCAAAATTACTAAAATCAAGTACCACAAAAGGTAAGATTTGTCCTTCAAATCTATACATCGGTCTACCTAAGCCTTATGTCGCATTTTGAGTATATACATTGGTATGTGCATTTGGATTTTTCATGTAAGGAAGCATTTAAGCTGGCTCGAGATAGGTCGGTGGTTCTACCCGGATGTTCTGTGCTCGAAACAATGCAATCTGTTCTGTGCGCAGAGAACCTCTGGGGTCTTCCTCCACCTGTTATTAGCTGAACATCATGATATGACTGAAATACTGTTAAAGCGGTGTAAAACCTGATAAAACCAAACCAAACTTATACGTCGCCCCGTACTTCATTCTCAGTGTTGTTATACCTTCTGATCCTTCGAGATCACGAATTTCAGTACATCTTGTTCTGAAAATTGAATACCGCTTAAGCCGGTGCTAGGGGGCGTGAGCAGTGTTGCACTTTCAATTACTGCTCATGAACAGACTCAATAAAACCGAGTCTGCGATTTTCTCTTTTTGTGTTGCAATTTTTGCTTTCGGGGGATCACCACCCTTCAGAATTTATGTTGCACATTCAATATATACATTGGTCTACCTAATCCTTACGTCATACTTTGAATATATACGTCGGTCCACCTAATCCATACGTTGTCCTTAAAATATATACATCTGGCATAAACGAATGTTTTGGATATGGCACAAACTGTAGAATCTATATTTAGTCTATAAACAAACAAAGCGGACTCTTTCAGATTTGTCCTACTGAAGCTGTCTGATATTTGTCTACTCTGTACTATGCAAAGGCGTTTAACCCTTTACACCATAAACATGCCTTTCTTCGACTTTGCAAACCGGGGAGACCCAGATCAGATGGCTCGTATAGGAGCTGGTTGATCAACATCTGTTCTGTTTGCTAGATGATATAATTTAGATATGATTCTACATTTTCAACCATATCAAAAACTTCATGTGTCTTTGTGCTATTATAACAAATTGATCTAATTAATATTCATGATGTCATTATTTCTTATATGAATATTCATGGAGGAAAGGGTAAAAGGCTTATCTAAGAGGTAAATGATTAAGGACAGAACACTAAAATATAATGTTTTGGTGACCCTAACAAACAGTTTGGATCTGGATAGGTTTTATCCTTCAAATCTATACACCGGTCACGTGACTCGGTGGTAGAGCGTCCGCCTGCCGTACGGAAGGTCGTGGGTTCAATCCCTGGCCGCGACAGACCTAAAGTAATTTAAAGTTTGAACTAGTAGCTCCCCTGTCTACAATTGACATTAAAGGGGTAGTTCTAGGACTGGTCAGCCCGGTGTCAGGATGTGACTGGGTGGGTGCCTTGCCATGTGCCCGTGGCAGGGGCATTCCAGTGATGCAGCATTATAACTTGTCTCAAGCGAGTACAGTCTGCAAATAACTGAAATACTGTTGGTCGGATGTAAAACCCAACTCACTCACTCAAATCTATACATCGGTCTACCTCAGCCTTATTTCACACTTTCAGTATATACATGAGTCTACCTAATCCTTACGTCGTACTATGTATATATACATCAGTCCACCTAATCCATATGTGGTCCTTAAAATATATACATCTGGCATATAAACACAGAATGTTTTTGCCGTAGCAGGAACTGCAGAATCAAGTTTAGTCTATAAGCAAAGCAGACCCTATCAGATTGATTCTACAGAAGCTGTCTGATCTTTGTCTGCCCTGTATATAAATGCGCTTAAAGACGTTAAACAGTTTAGATCTGGGTAAGATGCTGAGTAACTTGACTGCCCTAATCCGAAGGTTTTTGGAAAGAAGCGCAAAATTGATGCAGAGGATAATTGTGCATTGTCTTAGAAGGGTTAACGCATAACTCAATGAATATTCATGTAAGAAATAGTGACATCATGAATATTAAATGAATTACTTTTTTAATGACACAAGTCATGGACAAGGGAATGTTTGGCCATAGGATCATATCTATATCATTTTAAAAGCAAATAGAGCAGACCCTGATCAAGCAGCTCTTACAGGAATCATCTGATCTGTGTCTACTCTGTTTGCAAGGTGTAGATTAAAGGGATAATACAATAAAATTTGGTCATGGCAGAAACTATAGAATCAGATATATATTACTCTACAAGCAAACTGATCGGATCCAGATCAGACTGCTCCTTCTGACATTAAAAGGGCTATTTACCAGCTGATTTTCTATGATGGCTTAGGTACACAGGATTATTTGGTATTGGTAGAAACTGCGGAATCAGATCTATTGTATGACCGTAAGCAAGATGTCTCATATGGGTCTACTGTGTTTGCAAAGGTGTGAAAAACATGTTTATATGAGGGAAAGGTTTATAGATTGAATTAGAACACAGATTGGTACCAGTTGTTTATATGAGGGAAATGGTTAAAGAATGAATACATTACTGTTGTGTCACAGATTAATACCAGTCTTAAATAAGACATGAACAGAAGCCCAGACGCGATATAAGTGAATTAAAGTAGTTTCAATAATATCTACTTTATTTCTCCACCAAAACCTATGTTGGGATCACCATTTAAGTGTCAGCCCTTACAGACAGTTCTAAACATAGAGTTTGGTGTAGAAATATATATATCAGTACTTTAACCCTTATCCAATAGTTATGCCTTTCTACACATTTGCAAACAGAGTAGATCCAGACCTTCAGGAACAATCTGATCAGGGTCTGCTCCGTTTGCTTGTGACATAATATTGGTATGATTATACAGATTATGCCTTGGTGAAAAATTCCGGTCTCCTTGTGCTATTATAACAACTCGATCAAATTAACCCATTCGCTGATAGGCTACTTTTAGACCCAACCTCTTTGAATAGATCTACTAGAAAAATTATTTTTTAGAATTCATACGGAACAAATGCTCTATTTATCACAATTGTTTCAATAAGTGGCTTTTGCAGAGGCATCAACAGGTGTCAACATAAGAAATGGGTTAATATTCATGACATCATTATTTCTTACGTGAATATTCATGGAGTAAAGGGTTAAATATACAAATCTATCTAAAACTGTGCATTTAAAGATGCAGTCTATTAAAATATGCTAGGTTAAACATGTTTTAGCTAGACAGATTAACTCTTTGCATTCGAAGTTATTGCACTCTGCTTCAATTTTAAAGTTAAATTTTCTTCCAATTTTTTTGAAAAATAAATTTACAGTCCTTACAAGTTGCCATGTTACAGGTTGTCTCATTTAGAGTCAAACTGTTAGCCTTTATAATAACATTTTTGCAGTTGTTTGTTGGAACAAAATGTTCTATTGCTTTAAAATGTGGTGTTTGCTTTTACTCATGTAAGAAATAATGATATCATCCATATTAATTTTTAGCTCACCTGAGCAAAGCTCAAGGTGAGCTTTTGGGAGACTTGAATGTCCTTCGTCCGTCGTGTGTCGTCAACAATTTGCTTGTGAACACTCTAGTGGGCACAATTGTAGTCTAATCTTCATGAAACATGGTCAGAATGAATGTCTTGATAAAATCTCGGACAAGATCGAAAGTGGGTCAAGTGGAGTTAAAAACTAGGTCACTAGGTCAAATAGTAGGAAAACCTTGTGAACCTTCTACAGGTCACATTTTTTGCCATATTTTCATAAAACTTGGTCAGAATGATTGTCTTGATAAAATCTCGGAGGAGTTTGAAAAATAGGTTATGTGGGGTAAAAAATTAGGTCACTAGGTCAAGCAGTAGAAAAACCTTGTGAATACTCTAGTGGTCACAATTTTAGTCCAATCTTCATGAAACTTGGTCAGAATGAATGTCTTGACAAAATATCGGCCAAGTTTAAAAGTGGGTCAAGTGGAGTTAAACACTAGGTCACTAGGTCAAACAGTAGAAAAACCTTGTGAACACTCTAGTAGTCACAATTTTTGTCCAATCTTCATGAAACTTAGTCATAATGATTGTCTTGATAAAATCTCAAACGAGTGTGAAAGTGGGTCATGTGGGGTTAAAAACTAGGTCACTAGGTCAAATAGTACGAAAACCTTGTAAACACTCTAGAGGTCACATTTATAGCCAAATCTTCATGAAAATTGGTCAGAATGATTGTCCTAATAAAATCTTTGACAAGTTTGAAAGTGGGTTATGTGAGGTCAAAAAGTAGGTCACTGGGTCATATCTTAGAGAAATCTAGTTTACACTCCAGTGGCCACATTTTTAACCCAGTCTTCCTCAAACTTGCTCAGAGTGTTTGTCTTGGTGATATCAAGGTTGAGTGTGATCATGGGTTGGGTGGGAATAAAAAGTAGGTCACTAGGTCAAATCTTAGAAAAATTACTTTAGAGAACACATTTTTAGCCCAATCTTCATTGGTCAGAATCATTGTCTTGATAAAATCAATATACTAAATCTTTGAAAATCTTGTTCTGCAGAACCACTGCTCATGATCCACTGCTCATGATCCAATATCAACATTGTTCATATATTGTCCCTTAGGTCAATATTGACCCTACCCATGGGCTACCTTGCAAAAATCTTAAATCTATGTTTCAATAACACATAGACTGAGGAAATTGTGGTCTTGGCAGAAACTGTAGAATCATATCTGTTTTGTGAATAACCAAACAGAGCAGACCCTGATCAGACTGCACCTATAGGAGCCATCTGATCTTGGTCTACTCTACTTGTGAAGGCATAGAGAGGCGTATTTCTGGAAGAAAGAGTGATATATTCTCTTTTCTGTCATACAATCTTACATAAATTGTCATATGGTAACAATAAAATGCACAAAAAATGCACCTGTTTTTCAGCTGTTGATGAGAACTCCTCTGAATGGTCCATCAACCATATTAATAGGTGACAAACCATAGAACATGCTGGATGAATGAATAAAGTAGAATCCAGACAGAAAAGTGAAGGAAAACTCCAGTGGGCACTACCATTCGTGTTCAAAGTCTTACCAGATAACAATGCTCTGTCTCTACAGGCTTTCTCATCCAAGGTAAGTATTCAGAATACAGTAAAATCTAATCTATAATTTAAGTTTTAACATGAAAAAGGTCATGAATATTTATTAGCTAAATTTTGATAATGATCTCTGTACATTGGATTGTTTGGTTATGGCAGAAATCCTAGAATCTAATCTATAATAATTAGCTCACCTGAGCCGAAGGCTCAGGGTGAGCTATTGTGACGCGATCCGTCCGGCGTCAGTCCACATTTTCAAACGACATCTCCTCTGAAACTGCTGACCCGATTTTAACCAAGTTTTGTCAGAAGCATCAGTGGCTAGGGGGAACGAAATGTTCACATTATGACCCCCGGATAAAAAATGGCCCCGCCCAAGGGCTTATCAGTTTTTCATAGGAAAATCTTTAAAAATCTTCTTCTCTGAAACTGATAGGCCTAGATCTTTGATATTTGGTATGTAGCATGATCTTATGGTCCTCTACAAAGATTGTTCAAATTGTGATCCCCAGACCAAAAATGGCCCCTCCCAAGGGCTTATCAGTTTTTCATAGGAAAATCTTTAAAAAAGCATGATCTTATGGTCCTCTACAAAGATTGTTCAAATTATGAGCCCCGGGCCAAAATGGCCCCGCCCATAGGCTTATCAGTTTTTCATATTAAAATCTTCTACTCTGAAAATGTAAGGCCTAGACCTTTGATATTTGGTATGTAGCATGACCTTATGGTCCTCTACAAAGATTGTTCAAATTGTGATCCCCGGACCAAAAATGGCCTCGCCCAAGGGCTTATCAGTTTTTCATAGGAAACTCATTAAAAAATATTCTCCTCGGAAACTGTAAGGCCTAGACCTTTGATATTTGGTATGTAGCATGATCAAATGGTCCTCTACAAAGATCGTTCAAATTATGACCCCTGGGCCAAAAATGACCCCGCCCAAGTGCTTATCAGTTTTTCATAGGAAAATCTTTAAAACTCTTCTTCTCTGAAACTGTAAGGCCTAGACCTTTGATATTTGGTATGTAGCATGATCTATTATCCTCTACAAAGATTTTCAAACTGTGATCCCCGGACCAAAATGGCATCGCCCAAGGGCTTATCAGTTTTTCATAAGAAAATCTTTAAAAATCTTCTGAAACTGTAAGGCCTAGACCTTTGATGTTTCGTATGTAACATAAACATGATCTAATGGTCCTCTATAAATATGTAGCTTTGGCTTGTGGCCCTCTGACAAGAATGTTCACTGACCACTTGGCGAAACTTGGCCCTGCCTTGGGGCTTACCAGGTTTTCATAGGACAAGTATGAAATATTATTTTTCTCTGAAACCATAAGGCTTTGCCTTGTTGTTCTCTACCAAGGTGTACAAGGTTATCTCAAGTGATCGCTTCAGGGCCTCATGACCCTCTTGTTTTATAATGATGAATGCTTGTATCATGAAATATTGAAGTATTGCAAATTGAATGGTACATGTTTCAAAAATACTAGTTGCCATGGTAATTGAATTGTGGACTCCCGATTGGTTAAAATTTAGACCTTGTTTGACCAAATTTAGAAGTTGTTTGATTTTGCTGAAACATTGTATGTCAGGATGTTTTGGTATTCATAATTGATTGGTAGGTGGTTTCATAATATTGGCTGCCATGGTAATTGATCGGTCGAAATTAAAATGATGACTTAGAATTAGAAAAACTTTGTGTCACGCGTATCTCAGAATTAGAAAAACTTTGTGTCGCGCGTATCTCAGAATTAGAAAAACTTTGTGTCGCGCGTATCTCTGAAACCGCTAGTACTAGAGTCACCAAACTTCACAGGAAGGTTCACCAGCATGAGTTGGTAGTGCACCTATATTTTTGAATTGTCTTCCCCTGACAATTCTTGAGTTATTGCCCCTGATATGAACACTTAAATTTATACAAACTTTGTGTCGCGCATATCTCTGAAACCAGTAGGGCTAGAGTCACCAAACTTCACAGGATTGTTCACTACCATGAGTTGTTTTGCTCTTGGGGTTTTTGAATTGTCTCCCCTGTTAACTTTGGAGTTACTGCCCCTGATTACTTAAAATTAGACAAACTTTACTTAGTGTTGTGCATATCTCTGAAATCACTAGGGCTAGAGTCACCAAATTTCACAGGAATGTTTACCAGCATGAGTTGTTGTGCACCTGGGATTTTTGAATTGTCTTCCCGTGATAACTTTATAGTTATTGCCCCTGATATTATTACTGAAAATTAGAGAAACTTTGTATCATGCATATCTTTAAAACCATTAATAGAGCTAGAGTCACAAAACTTCACAGGAATGTTGACCAGCATGAGTTGTTGTGCACCTGATTTTTTAATTGTCTCCCCCTGATAATTCTTGAGTTATTGCCCCTGATATTATAACTTAAAATTAGAGAAACTTTGTGCTGCACGTATCTCTGAAACCAGTTTGATTAGAGTCTCCAAACTTCACAGGAATGTTCAGCAGCATGAGTTGTTGTGCATCTTTTAACTGTCCTCCTCTGATAACTTTGGAGTTACTGCCCCTTATGACTTAAAATAAGAGAAACATTACTTTGTGTCGTGTGTATCTCTGAAACCACTAGTACTAGAGTCACCAAACGTCACAGGAATGTTGACCAGCATGTGTTGTTGTGTAGCCGGGGTTTGTGAATTGTCTCCTCCTGATAATGTTGGAGTTATTGCCCCTGATGACTTAAAATTAGACCCTGATAAGTTTGGAGTTAGACATTACACTTGTGTATTGGAAAGAGGATGTAAGGGGGAGACCTCTGTTTTTGTGACAAAAACAGACCTCTAGTTCTAGTTTGTAGATGTACTTATAATGTCAGCTGGCCTATTAGCCAAGTGAATAATATAGGGCCATGAATACAATATTGTTTACATTTAAACCTGTAAAATGTTTTCTTTTTTCAGGTAACAAGAAGGTAATACAGTTTCTGGAAGAGAGGAGCCTACTTTTTTGGAACCGGTTTGCATCTCAACAACAGTACTTGAAGACATGTGCCAAAACGTTCAATCAAATGAAAACTATTCGACATCAAACTGTTGTAGGCCTTCAGTCAATGTGTCTCCAACAATGTCAAAAGTACAAAAATGAGTCGTGCAGGAAACGCCACATACAGAACAAACAGTCGCCCGAACAGCAACACAAGGAAACAGCATATGTACATAACTTTAAAAACAACAAGAGACGCACAAAGACAAAACAAACATGCAATAGGGGGAAGATGGAAGTACCGCCTTGGGACGGTCAGTGACAAAAGTCACTGGGGGTCAAGTTTTAAATTAGATTTGGGGTATCATATATGTCCTTTATTTGAGAAAAAGTATAACTCTGTAGAGACAGGTTATTGTTTAATAAATTGTGACAGAATTGCAGCTAAAGCTCTTGTACACATGTACCTGTGTTCAATACACCAAAGTGGCATATTATAAGAAACGTTCCTTTGATGAGACTCTGCTGTATTTTTGGCAACTTGATGTAGTGCGAAAGTGAGCAGAACTCTTCTGCATTGAGCTACCATCTGCCATAAAAATCCAAATACATGTACATCAGACTTGTTGGCCCTGGTGAACGTGAATACTTCAACCATTACAGTTTCTTTATGTCAAATCTAGCACTGTAAATTTATAATTAAACTTTTCTTGACTCATTTATGTCTATCTGTGTTTTTCCAGGCTAGTGATATGTAACTATACCCCACGCAACGAATTTGCTCAGGGTAAATAGTTTTTGACCCATCCGTCTGTCCATCTTTGTATCACAATACACCTATCACTTTCATTTCATGACATATTTTTCTCAAATTTGCTTTAAGAATTGCAATCAATAAGAACATTTCAATTTCAGAGGAATCTGTCATGGGGAACCATAATGTTTTTTCTGATAATGTGGGGGCGTGGGGTATGTCAACTTGTTGACTAAAGTTCATTAATTTATTATACCCCTGCAAACAAAGTTTGAAATGAGGTATATAGGAGTCAGTGTGTTGATCAGTTGGTTGGTCTGTCTGTCCGATTTACAACCTGGCACAAATTCTGTTTAATTGCGATAAAGGCAGCTGAGCGGGCGGTATTCCACCACTTTTCGTGACAGGTCTAGTTTTTTATTGATCTATCTACAAAAGGCTAAGATTTGTACAGTAGAACCTGTCTTAAGTGACCATTAATGGAGTGCAGAAATCTTCAAAAGTAGATAGTTGCTTAATGCAGGGCAAAATAATGCAGAAAGCTACAGGAGCTTTCTGCATTACTTTGATCTGAATTAAGCTATCATTCATTTATTCATTCATTTTCATACATTTCCTGCCATGTCTATAACTCTTTTTGATGGTCACTTAATACAGGTTCCACGGTAATAATGTATTGTAGTGAATCATGACGACTCATCAGTCTTGTATGGCATGACTATAGTTTCATGTGAAATGCATAAGTCACTGCTGCTCAAAGTACAGTGTGTTAGTCTTTATCTGTTATAGAAACTACTTACGCCACGCTTACAATACATTTACACTTTACTTCATGAATATTTAGTGTGTTAGTCTTTATCTGTTATAGAAACTACTTACGCCACGCTTACAATACATTTACACTTTACTTCATGAATATTTATACAAGGAATAATGACATAATATTATTTAGATTTATTTTTATAATGGCATATGAACACATGCGATTTAGTTTGGCAATATCGGAAAGTGTAGAATCGGACCTATATTGTATTATAAGCGAACAGAGCAGACCCTGATCAGGCTGCTTCTATAGAAAGCGTTTGATCTAGGTCTACTCTGTTTGCAAATGAGTAAAAAGGCAAATGTATGGAGTAAATTGCTAAAACACGCCTTCATATAATTTCATATGCTATAAGAATCGGCAGTGTAAATAAATATATGTTTTAATGTACTATGTACCTTTATAATCACATTTTGACTGTTCAGCACTCTTAACCCTTCGCTTGCTGAATTTTAAAATGCATTTCTCTTTCTTTACCCATGTCCTGTTGTTTAATTATATATCTCTTCACTGTGTACAAATATTTCGCTGTGCAATCACTGCTGTGGAGTGCACTGGTTGCACACTCAACTTGTAAATAGTGCAGACCCTGATGAGACAGCTCCTGTAGGAGCTGTCTCATCTGGGTCTTCACTATTTACAGGTAGGTATATTGACGTGAATAGCAAGCGAAGGGTTAAGTAACCATTTATAAACACATAATTATGTTTTTACAAGTTGCTGTTAAATTCAAAATAATAGTCCTGCAGAAATTTGTTAGCGGCCCTCCAATGCTGGCATCCTGCATTAGGCTGTCTATGTATGTGCATGCGTACATATTTGTGCGTGCATACATGTATGTGTGCTTTGTGTTTTGGTAGTGGTTGCGTCTTGTGTGTTGTTCTACTTGTATTTAAAAAATGATTTATATAAGGTGCCGTTTGTTCAGTCTGCTATGCTTATAAAATTATATAGATCTAACTACACTTTTTATCATAATTAAAAATCGCTTTGTTCGTAGTGCCGTTATAAAAATGCATCACTCGTTCTTAATATCCACAATGTCCATTATTTCTCGTATGAATATTCATGGATTAAAGGGTTAATTGAACCAGCTGCAATTGCTTAACATTGCTTACTCAGAGTGTGCATTGTAGGGTTTCAAGGTCTTCCATGTGCATTTGAAATAAAATGATCTGTGATGGAAGCTCCTGTGTTTTCTTTTGTGAAGTCCTGGTTGCATCATAAGTACTACTGCATTTTTAAATTGCCTTTTCAACCTACATATGGGTGTACGATAAAACTCAATTAAATACATAAGTCTGCATTTGATAAAACCAAGTGATCACATTGCGGGGAATTTTTTGAGAAATGCTTATCCCATTTCCTCATGGGCTATTTATAGACCCAACCTCCTCGAATAAATCTACTGAATAGGATAATTTACTTGGAAAAAAAATATGAGGGAAGAGATTAACATAGTAAAGCAGGAGTCTTCTCGAGAGTGTAAAGAGGCCGTCAGAATGACGCTAACATTCGTTCAACCCTTCTCTGCTATGGGTTCGTGCATAGGGACAGGGCATAAACTCTTGATGAGAGGATGCCTGCCTATCCAGCTGCATTGCAGATGGTTGGTAGTTCTATCACAGTGCCGAACAAGATCATGTTCAACATACAGATGAACTTCGATATCTCAACTTCAAGGGATGTACAGATTACTTCAAGATAACCAAAGTTCGAGTTATCCGATTTCTAATCTGGACAATTTCTTAAGTAAACAGCTTAATACAGGTCTAAAGTAACTCTGAAAGCTCCAACAGGAGCTTTTAGCATTACTTCAGACCTGCATTAAGCTGTCACATGTGTTTCTTGATATGCCTAGTGATTTATGAGGTTTTCCGTTTTGTAAATTTTGGAAAAACTGCAATTTTAGTTCCGAGTTATCCCGAAGTTCGAGTTATCCGAGTTTGAGTTATCCGAGTTCGAGTTATCACAGTTCAACTGTATATACTTCTGAGATGCAAATGGTCGTACATATGCTTAATTTAAGATATTTGAATCGTTATGCTTAAAAGACACATATATATATGCATATGTCCACTTAATGCAGGTTTTAGGAACTGGTCTACCTAAGCCAGAAATTATGCCTTATGGTCTACTTAAAGTACCCAACGTAGTTAACAAATATTAAGTAGACCAAAATTTTTGTATATTTTTTATCGTTAGTTATTTCAAGTAAATTTTAAAATATGTTATTAGATTGAAGATTCTATTTAAAAAAATGCTTTTATATTTGTATTTTTATGACTTAGTAAAAATATACAAATGGTCTACCTAATGCAGGTTTTTATATGATGGTCTACTTAATGCAGAAATCAGACTTATATATATATATATATATATATATATATATAATCATAAAATGAAAGTAAGAACCGGAAGTTCAAGATTGTTATGAAAATATGTAACACAAGTGCAAATATCAGTATATTTATTTTGTGTTGTATGACTGTTTACCTACAGTAAAGTCATGCTAATATAACAACTCGAAAGAAGTATACTTCTGGAGTTTTAAAACTGGTGTTAACTCAATATAGGCTTAGCTATGCATAAATCTCATATAGGATATACATGTAGGAGTTTCTGCATTACTTGTGGTCTCTAATTAACTCTTTACTCCATAAATACCCTTTCGACGCCTTTGCAAACAGATTAGACCAAGATTAGACGGCCCCTGCCGGTGCCTTCAGATCAGAGTCTGCTCTTTTTACTCATGGATATAATATAGATGTGATTATCTAGTTTCTGCGTTGGCATTAAGTTCACGTGTTCATATGCTATTTGAAAAACGAGTCTCATTGATATCCGGAACGTCAATATTTCTTACATGACTATTCATGAAGGAAAGGTTAAAACCCATCTAATGTTATAAACTTCTAAGTTAATAATTATGTGGTCACTTAAGCGTGACTCTGTTGTATTTCATATTGGCTAAATTAACTGAAACCTTTTATATTTTATATGGATCGATTTTGCTAAATTCTTCTAACTTTCAGCAAGTTTGTTTCTAAATAATTGGGTTTTATGTTCCGTCCAGCGAACCGGACACGCTGTTGCATGACACATCATCACGGTCTGTCCAGCACTAACCACAGTATATGGTATGTGGGTGTCGTAGCGAAATTACAGTAAATTAAACACACTCTGACAGTGTATACTCTCTAGTTTAATAGACACAAGTAACGACATGGGAGAAAGAAGAATTCGATTAATCGGACAGATTCTTATGGCTGCCTTAAGGTAAGGACACTTATTTTGCTCTCGTGTGGAGAAAGTCGTTCTAAATGCAAACTAATTGCCTGGTAAGCAGCCGCGGGTAAGCACTCAGTAAGAGCAAACTATGATTAATTCGCAATTTGCCCCACTATTCTACTTCTACTGTGTACTATATAATTAGGTTCACAAGAAAAGAACATTATGTTCATTTTCATTTTATTCCTTACAGATCTAGAAAAGCCACGTGCTCTATCTACATAATTATATTTTGTTTGTAGGAAACGAACGATAACATAATTATTTTGTATACATACAAATACATATACCCTAAAACCATTCTCAACAGGCACTTAAATGGAGAATAATTTAGGTGTTCTAAAGAGAAGTTTAATTTTCAAACTGTTCTTTACTATCGCGGTAAAACTATTCATTACTACCATTGTTATAAACTATTCACTGTGACGGGCCGGTAAGAGTCAATTGCCCTTGGTTTGTTTACATCGCCATACGTGTTATACATCGGTAGTAATACTTTTCGAAGAAAATCGACGAACATCGTTGTCATCGTGTCATCCTTCAAAACAATTATTAATTAATTAATATATAATTATTGTGTATACAAATACATATACCCTAAAACCATTCTCAACAGGCACTTAAATGAAGAATAATTTAGGTTTGTGCCTGCTAAACGCGGAGTGAAGCCCATGCAGAATGCTCCTTCGGGAACTGTCCACATTACTTCAACCCTGCAGTAAGCTTCCTCTGTATTAACCATTTCCTCTATAAATACGCTTTTCTATGCCTCTATAAAAGTCACGTCTTGCAACCATTGTGATAAATAGAGCATTAGCTCCATAGCAGCAAATTCTATAATTTATCACAATGATTTCAAAACCAAACAATTCCAATATTTCCGTTTCTCTAGTAAATGCTCCTTTTCGGTAGATTTATTCAAAGAGGTTGAGTCTAAAATAGCTTATGGGAGAATGGGTTAAAATACTAATTTGAACGTCCGGGTTAGAAGGGCGTTAATGTATTGAGGTTACACGCAATCTTATATATAACAACGTAACATTTCCTGTATAGAAGCTACAAATATTTGTCAGTGTTGAATTTGTTTTGTTGTTGTTGTTTTGTTTTTTCCTTGTACACACGTTCATCTTCATCCATCAAACATGGAAATACGCTGAAGGTGTTATTGAGTAGTATATTATTTATAAACGTATGTCTAGACCGATCGCATATCATAATAGCTACAACACCCGTTTCGGGATCAGATGATCAAAGTTTAGACCCCGCTATGAAAAATGTAACCTTACGAAAAGTGCGGATCCTATGAGTCCTCTCATCTGGGCCTACAGTGTTTGTAAATTATATCAGTGACTCGTGTGCCACACTGAAAGGGTTAATGTTATTTGTTTGCTGTATATATGATTTTATTCACCGAACACGGTAATAAGTAAAATATAAATGATTCATTTATAAACGCATGTCTAGACAAATGTAAGAGATGTGTGCTGGATGCTGGGGGACTGAATGTCGACTGTTTAACTATTATCACCACCAAAGTTGCAATATTGCACTGATTGTATACCAAGCACTGTTATAATTTGAAAACTATGCACTGCTATAGTTTGTGCACTATATAATGCTAACGATTTTACACTATGCACCGGTATTTTATGTATAATATGCGCTAATATATAGTTAGTAAACTATGTATTTCTATAGTGCGTATACTGAATTTAACTGTAGTTAGTATTAAGTACACTAAGAAGTGCTATATGTTGTATACTATATGCTGATATTGGTTGTATATTATGCACTGCTATAGTTTGTATACTATGGTCTGCTGTAGTATTTATAATATACACTGCTATAAGTAGTATATGCTGTGCACTGCTATAGTTTGTATTCTATACACTACTACGAGTGTGTATATTATGCACTGCTAAGAGTTTATATACTATGCAATGCTATAGTTTGTAGACTATGAACTGCTAAAAATTGTATACTATACACTGCTATGATTTGCAAACTATGTACTGCTATAGTTTACATATACTATGTACCGCGAAGAGTTTGTATGCTATGCACTGCTGTAGTTTGAATATTTTTACTGCTATATGTTGTATACTATGTTCTGCTATAGGTTGTATATACTGTGTATTGCGAGGAGTTCGTATGATATGCACTGCTATAGTGGGTATACTATGTGCAGGTATATTTGGTTTACTATGTTCTGCTGTATGTTGTATATACTGTACACTGCGAATAGTTTGTAAGCTATTCACGTCCATATTTTGTATACTATGCACTGATATTGGTTGTACATACTATGTTCTGCTAAAGGTTTGAATAATTTGCGCTCCTATAGTGTATATACTATGTACTGGTTTTATTATTATTATTATTATACCACATTTATATAGCGCTCTATTCACACAGGATGTGTGCGTTCAAAAGCGCGTCGCATGATTAAATTGCATGTACAGAATTGAGTATATATTATGCATATGGAATATTTAAAACAAATGAAATTTAAGATAGAGATAATCAAACTATCAAAATTTGAATTAATTTAAGAACTATAGATAAACACAAACTCATCCTTTTCTGTACATTTTATGTCCACAATTCAAGGGAAACAGACGCACACCGTGACTACCGGTATATTGTGTCCGCCCACTTATGTTACCAAACTCAAATGAAACATTATATGTACAGTGTAAGTACATCATACAGTTACGACCCAGAAACATCTGGATCGGGTTTATGTATGACATACAACACTATAAATAAGATATTGCCTTACACATGTAGGACAATGGGTTAACAGAATAGGTCAACTTTGTAGCTAATGCATATAAACAAACACAATGCAATTAAAATAATTACAAAAAAATCACCAATATATACACCCCGTATGCAAAATTGACAAAGGAGTATCGTAATATCAATCCAACCGACACTGAACGAGACAAACAATGCCGTGTCAAGCCGCGACGCATGTGGTTTCCAAGAGATTGGGCTGTCCCTACCATCAAGATCCACCAGCCAGCACAAAGCGACACAAACATCAAGTGCCTACGAACAGTGCCCATCCAAACAACTGACAGGATATTCCCAGACCAATAATGTACAAGTAAATGGAAAAGTAGTAAAGTCAAGCAGGCAAAGCCACATGCAAGACGCAACCACCACCAAAACACCGATAGACAGCATGACACACACACACAACGACACACCCAAACGCACACACACACACACGAAATGAACACAGAAAACACCAAAAGACACACAAGAACCAGAGACAAACGTTCCACACATGAACAAATCACAAGCACAAAGACGGAAGGCAAACAAAAGGATATAGTTTGTATAATATGTATTGATAAAGTTCGAATACTATGCGCTGCTATAGTGTGTATACTATGCACTGGTATATGCTGTATGCATATGGCACTGTTAATAGTTTTTTTTTTATATTTATTAAACACTGCTATAGTTTGTATACTATGTACTTATATACTATTAGGTAGTTTATAATGTACATTGCTAACAGTTTGTATACCATGCACTGCTATAATTTGTATATTATATACTGCTGTAGATTGTGTATACAATGTACTGCTAAACGTTTGTATACTCTGCACTGTTATAGTGTGTATACTATGCACTGATATAGGTAGTATATACTATGAACTGCTATAGTTTGTATACTACGTACTGCTATATGCTGCATGTAGTATGCATTGCTAATAGTTTGTATATTAAGCACTACCATAGTGTACAATACACTACCAACACTTAAAGACATAACATCGAAAGCTGTTGGCATGGTAAATGTTCTTTGTAGATATTTTTTGTATTTATTATCTGCTTCTAGAATAAAATATCCTTTAATTATGTTTGATATGTGTTCCCTTGTTCTTATTAAAATAGTCAACACTAAACATGCTGACATCACTGCCGTGTCCCGGGATTGTCCGTTGTTTGAAGCATGATGCATTCTGTATGCAGTCTCGTTTAAGTATGTTTGTAAATTGTGCCTCTGTCATTATTATTGATCTTGAGGCCTGTTCAGGAGTGTGGGCGCTCGATGTCACTTCGAGCGCTTGGACTCTGAACGAGGGCGCCCGCCTAGTGCCTGCAAGGCGCAAGCTAGCCTACTCGCGAGGTGTATCGCTTTGACATTCGCTTGTGTTTCCAAGATGGCTACCAACACGGTAACAGAAACAACCGACTGGAAGAAAACAGCCGTAATTAACAAAATGATGCTCTAGAACCAGACCGCAGACTAAAATTGTACTCAGTATGTAACAGACGTGTTGCAAAGACAATATCATGGTGGTAAGTACACTTTTTGAGCTAAATTTAGTAAAATTTGCTTACGCTTGGGGCTTGCCAAAGTGTTATAACTGTCATTTCATGTTGTTTGTTACTGGCATAAAATGTATAATGCCAGTACATAAGTCATTGTTTGGAGGCACGTGCCCTATTAGGATTTAATGTTTATTAACCCTTTCCTTCATATTTATAAACGTGTTTTCACGCATTTGCAAACAGAATAGACCCAGATCTATAGGAGCCGTCTGATCAGGGTCTGCTCTGTTTGCTCAAGGAATTTGATAGATCAGTTTGTTTACTTTCTAAAATGGCTACAATATTCCACCTTCCATATTTCATTTTAACTATTTTGCCCATGAATATTCAATAGGTACTGAAATTTGGAATAACTATAGAACAGGGAAAGGGTGAACAAGTAATATTGTTTGAATATGGTCATGTGGCGTATAATTAGAGACATGTAGATTCTACATACGTATGTATATGTCTCTGGTATAATGCAGATCTATCATATGTTGAGCCGAGGATCTCACCAAACCGAAAGTAGATTGCTATCATGTATTCGTGTAGCCTTAGCATATCTAGGTGAAACCGTTACGCTGGCAAGTGATTTCATGTTGTGCATAATGTCTATATATGTGAAAATAGATCAATTTTATTCATATTAAAATATACATGACATGCTATTTTTGACATTGGCAATTGACATTAAATTGACATTTGGGTAGATCTACAATGTAGATCTGTTACTTTATGTTCAACTGTATACAATTGATATCCACTTTTTATGGTCACATTAGTTTTAATTATCACTATTTCGAGTAGCCTTAGTCCACAAATTATTGACATATGTGTACTAGGTTTTGGATATGATTCAGGTATCTAAGCCTAGTTTTTTCTAGGTGAAAATGTTATGTTTGCAAATGATTTTATGTCACACTATATTGTATTATCTATCCCATATGTGAGATTAGATATATTTTATTGGTATTAAAAATGACATATTTTTGACATTAACAATTGACAATAAATTTATATTAGGGTACAAGGTATGTCACTTTGTGTTCATCTGTATACAATTGATATCCACTTATTGCATATGTTTCTAGCTATCTCTAAGAATGGTTTGATTATTTTTAATATTTCAGCATTTACATAGAGGATAATTATGTTTTTGTGTGTGACAGGGAATTCAAATATCATCCACTGGACAGTAAGGACTGATTTGTCAAGAGTGTCAAAGCAAATGAATATGACTGCATCATGATGGGCTTGATTCATCAGAGGAACAAGAGAGGCCAGAGTCTATGGTTTAAAAGGAGGAAATGCGGTCACAAATGAGTTTTCTGTTGTCACATTGTGTACCTAATGGTGTTCTATTGTCAGTGTCAGTCTGTATATTTGATCAGATTGACCTGTCAATTCATAATGTGATATCAGATGTGTTTCTACTTACTGTTATCAAGCTGTATCACCAAGGGCTAATCAAGCATGGATGAGGAGAAATGTATATCCAGAATTAAAGGTAAATTTATATAATTCACAGAAATAAGTCTATACTTCATGGTTAATTGCTAAATTAAAAATATTCCAGATTCAACTGGTGTGATTTCTGCATGATGTTCAACAAGATTGTTTCAATGTTTACCACACTATTGGTACATCCAAACAGAAAACACTTAGTAATTTGTTTATGTTTACATGATCTTTTTTATAAGTATAATGGCGTAACCCTTTCCCTGTTGAGTATTCATGTAGGAAATAATGGCATGAATATTTATTATCTGAATTTAATAATGACATAAGTACTCAGGACCTTTTTGCTAGTTTGTAGAAACTAGATTCCATTCTACATACATGAATTATAGATTCATAACAGAATAAACCATGATAAGATGCTTTCTTCAGGAACCATCAATTGGGTCTACTTTGTTTGCAAATGTCCAAAATGGTGTCTGTATAAGATAAAGGGTTAAATACTTGCACAAATTATTATTAATGAAGCTGATGCAAGTGTCAATAAAATAAAAGATAAGTCAATATATAAAATGTAACAAGAATTCTTACAGCAGTGCCATAGCATCAAAGCACAAAATGGTTGAAGGAATGTTTATAGTGAATTTGAATTACTTTTGTTCTACTTTCAAAGGCTAATGACATTATAAACAAATTCATATTGACATAAAAATATTTGAGTCATGATATAATGTTTCATTTATTGTTCCATGAAGGAGTGTCAGGTGAGATATAGTGTAATTCATTTATGTGCTTTACCTATTGGTACATGCCTACAATAATGATTGGTGCTTGTTAACTGTTGTAGTCTTTTACCTTTCTGTTGTACATGTACTAATTAGAATTCCTGCTGAATTACATATATATGAGGCTGATTAAGGTATTTGTGAATTGTAGCTTCACAAATTTACATCAGTGCTTTGGATCACATCAAAACAATAATTCTTGAAGATATAATTTAGGCAGCTCAAGGTTAATAGTCTTGGAATACCAGGGCATTGTATGAGAATTCATTTAACCCACAGTCCTATCTCTCTTCAGTTTTTGTGGCAGAACTCCTAATTCACTTGCTACAGATTACACAGTAAGAAGATATACATATATAAGAACTGAGCTTCTAAACTCAATTTTTACATGTGGGTCTCCCTCTATGCTTTATCACTGATCTAAAGTATGTGCATTGGTGTAAGGATCTGCTCTAAAAACATGTTATTGCTAAAGTTAGACTGTAATTTCCCTAATAAATGCCCCTGACTTCTGATGGGAAACCAATGATGAATTACATTAAAAATCTATATAATAACCATTAAATAAACAAATATAGGTTTTTCAAAATACAGGCAGTAGCTTAATTCAGACTGAAAGAAATGCAGAAAGTGCTGAAGAAGCTTTATGCATTGCTTTCATTCTGCATTCAGTAACTACATGTGTACAAAAGTGCAACAAGCTCCTTTTAAAACATGTAGGTCCCCTGGGAGCATTTTTAGTGATAATACAGACGGTGTGCAAATCTATAGCCCCCCTCCAGTGGCCAGTGGGAGACTAATAAGTACAAACTATCATTCTGAAGTTGCATGTTTCAGAAATTATTAATCTGTTTGGTCTGCAAATAAAATATAAATAGCCTTGAACTTGAATAATGTTAGGATCACTTGGCCAACATAATAGTTCACAACAAAACACAAATACATGTATAATGTTTGCATATTGTTTATTTATAACAGTAACAGATGCTCTCAATTAATTATGTTGAGCACAGTATGAATTCTGATATGTATTGAAGGTATATAAAAACAAACTGGGAATAGTAAACAGACTTAGAGGTACTTTGAGGTCATGGAATTGATGTTTGCTGAAGAGCCAACAGCTCTTCCCACAACTGCAGTGCCTTCTATGACTGGAACAACTCCCCAAACATTGACCAGTCCCTTACCTACTTGATGTCCCTGAGGAGACTTATTAAGTATCAACACCACAACCTCAAAAGCAAATGCATGCCGATAAAATGGAACGTTTTCATCAGTACTAGATGCAACAGCAGAAATGGAATTAGAGTGAATGGCACCAGAAATAAGAGGGACATGGTGGCCATATATTGCTCACCTGAGAATTGTAGCAGTAGATAAAGATGAATTAGTCACAACAATCTCCAGAAAATGAGAATAACAGGGTCATAATTTATTTATTCTAATGAAAATTATTGAGTTTGTTCAAATTATGCATGGCAGTCTTAATTCATTCTCAATATGGTCACCAGAGGATTATTCCTATCAAATGCCATTTGAATTGGACAACCAGTTTTGGAGATCATTTTTAAGTTTTCCCAAAATAATCATATAAGGAAATTAGCCCTGCCCCTAGTGGCCATACTTTTTAAGATATCAAGATGATTTAGAGGTTTGGTAGATGCTCACAAGCAGACAGTTCCTATCAAATATCATTCAATTCTGATCACTGGTTTTGGAGATGTTTTATGATTGCCATGGCAACCTGAGGTCTACATGGATCCAGATTATTTTAACAATTTTGATATAGCATGATTCAAAGATTATTTATCTAAAGTTTGGTACATTCTGTCATGCAGTTCCAGGATATGTTAGTACATGTATGTAAAACAATTGTTACAGACGTACAGACAGCAGGAGGGCAATCATAAAAACTCACCTGAGCATACTCAGGTCAGGTGAGCTAAAAAGGAGGGTTAAGGCACTGGAAAGTTTATTCAGTCTTCTAAAAAACATAATCTGTAAAATAACAGTGTATGATTTAACAGTTCAAGTAAAAGTGTCATAATTATATTCTAAAAGAAAAACATGACGACTTTTATTTTTTGTTTTGACCTCAACAAATTGCCCAATCATTTTCAAGATGGCTACAACACGCTACTTTTCAAACTGTGAGTTCGTTGAAATTTGTTAACACGTGAACCATAAAAAGGCCTTTCCAACACCTTTGAAAACAGTGTAAACCCAGATCAAATGTATCCTGTAAGAGTTGTCTTGTTAGGGTCTGCTATGTTTAATAAACAATTCCTGAGTCCATGTGCCATTATAAAAATGATTTAATTAAGATTCATGGTGTCATTATTTCTGACATGAATATTCATGGAATAAAAGGTTAACCCTTTTCCTATTGCATGTTCATGTTAGAAATAACGATATCATGCATGTTTATTAGCTGATTTTTTATAATGGCATACGGTATGTACATCAGAGTTTTTGTTTTGGTATTGGTAGAAACTGTTGAGTCTGGTCTATTCTATCATAATTTCACTAGTAAACAGAGTAGACCCTATATGAACCATCTGGCCTAGGTTTTCTGTGTGTTCAAAGGCTTGGGTAAAGATTTTATTTCAGAGAAAGGATTAATTTGCATGTTATATTCTAACAACTTTATTTTTGCCATGACAGTAAATTAATGCCGTCTTGTCGTTTTTTGATGAATAAAGCAGATCCTCTTCTTGGTGTTCTGTCACATGTATTTGTTGTTTCATGTATTTGCACAGGCACTTCTTCCAAAACATTTTGAAATTCTGGTTCAAAGTTGATTCCTGTTTAGTATGAAATTTTGTAGTGAACAACATGTCACAATAATGTTTGGCACAAGGGAAACTTGATTTCACATCCAGACATTTCAATTTCCTAAAATTCCCTTTCAAAAAACTGAAACTTTGCTCAATGTCCACTCTTATATAACTATGTGTTTGAGTTTAATCTTTTTTGTTCATTTGTGAGATGGTCATTGTCCCTGAAGGCACTAGTATTTTTTTTAATTACAAGCGGAATCCCCATAAAAGTGAGTCATATTTATTTTTTTTAAGAAAAAGCTGGATTCATGTACAGAACCAGAGAAAGCAGAGTACACATCCACAAATCTTAAACTGCTATCACAAACTCATTTAAGATGGAAAGCAGGAAAGTATTTCCTATGTATGTACGAATATAGTCTTGGAAGTGGGGTGTTTGTACCATCAATGGCTCCTACAACACTTGGGAAATCCAGCCAGAGAGACCGAATTTCTATGCAACCCCTGAATACCCCCTCTCATTATTCCAGAATATTAAGGTTTGCAATATCTGGTCTCCACTCATTAGCGTGCAGAATTGCCAAGGTAGTAATGAAGAGACCCCTTACTCAATCCGAAACAAGCTGCAACACTTCAGAAGGTATCTTGGTTGCTGTCATGAATATCACATGCACACTAGGTTCCTCTGCTCCATGCTGATAATCCAGACATCTAAGGATGGTTCCATAAGCTTTTCAAAAGTGACTGAAAGAGAGAGCGAACTTGTTAATAGAAATAGCATGTAAGATATACGGTTTGTGTTCACTTTTACCCGAACAGGCTTGACCTCAATCAGACAGGTCCAATAGGAAGAGTCTGCTCAAGATCTGCTCCTTTTGTTTATATGACATAGGTTAGATCTATTTGATTTCTAAATATGCTACCTCTATCATTATGACCCAAAATTGTCATATTCTGCCATAAGAATTATGTCAATGAATATTCCTACGATTGGGAAATATTGAATGTATATTCATGAGAAAATGTTAACTAAAATCACTTTCTGGCTAAGCCTGCAATCGATTTGCAAAATAACTTAGAAATCTGAAAGCACAATCAGTAAACTATGTCATAGATCTTTAAGATCCTCTGTAATTATTGGTTTAACTCTTCCCTTCATATAATGTATACATATTTATGATAATTATTACATGACTATTAAAATGGAAAAGGGTTAATCCTTTACACCATAAATTCACCTTTCTATGCCTTTGCAGAGTAGGCCAAGAACAGACACAAAAGCTGTCTGATCAGGGTCTCTTCTGGATGCTTTTAAAATACTATTATACAGAGAATCTGAGATGATGCTACAGTTTATATATTATTTTCAAATTTCCCTGTGTCCGTGTGTCATTAAATGTTTATTAAAACAAAATATCTAATTAACAGTTATGTTTTCATTTTGTCTACATGAATGTTAATGAACTAAAGGTTTAACCCTTTCCCTGTTCTGTATTTAGGCCAAATTTAATTACCTACTGAAAATTCATTAACAAAATAGGTATAAAGAAATATGGAAGGTGAAACATTAGACATTTTAGAAAGCAAAGAAACAGATCTATTAAATTCTATTAGCAAACGGAGTAGACCCTGATCAGACGGCTCCTCTATGAGCCGTCTGATCTGGGTTTACTCTGTTTGCAGGTGCGTGAAAACACGTTTCTACATAAATATGAGGGAAAGGGTTAAAGAAATATGACCACATTTTCACATGGATTAATTAAACGCCTTTTCATGGCTTTGAAATCAGAATAGACCCAGATCAGACGGCTATAGGAATCATCTGATCAGGGTCTAGTCTGGTTGCTCGTGAAATTATAATAGATTTGACTCTACAGTTTCTACCAATACCAAAACCTGTGCATATGCATTAAAAACTACATTGTATTAGCTCTATTATAGTCTATATATTATGTATGTCTCTGGTGCAGTGGTATCTAATTATCCTCAAGGTCTAATTATAAACTGAGTTCGAAATTTCTTTATCTAATAAACTATCATAGAAGTAGCCTAGATATTTCTGATAATTTAACTATTATGTACCTGAAATGACGATTTTTCATCTGAAATAAGCTCTGAACAGAGGATCGCTGTAAGTTATTTCGCAATATTTCTTCGGATTTTCTTCCACGTAGCTCTCTATCCTCTGTGTGTGCTCTATGTTGAATAGCACAGCCTCCTAAAATTGTAAGGCTCCTCAAAATATATGCCTTCCGATAGCTCAGTAATTCCATTATAGCTTCTAGTTCTATTTGAAGAAGAACAACTTGTATATCTTCTGAAATGGCGGTCATCTTGGTTTCAGTTACGGAACGCTTGATTTTAGAAAGGGCGCTCGATCTCGTTCAGCAGTGATAATTTTGCTCGGGCAAGCGCTCAATCAAGCGCCCGCGCTCCTGAACAGGCCTTTGGTGTGTGCCTCATGTAGTACGAAGCTGGTTGTAAATATGTTTGCCGACATGCAAAAGGTTGATCTTAGTTAGAAATGGAAAAGTAGTAAAGTCAAGAAGTACACGTATATTATAATATTTCACATTAATCACAGTGCATGTTTTTGCCTTATAGATATGTTCAATGTCAGAATGTCACCCAGAACTTGGAATTTAGACAGAAGTTATTACTTCTGTCTAACAGCATTTGTCTAGACATTGTAAGTTAATATGAAATTACTGAATACATATTTTCATAAGAGCTGTTGCTGACAAAATTCATTTAATTTACGTGCGTTTAATACTTAGTTTTTGGCTTTTTCAGATGAAGGTAATGTAAGTCGTTTGTATCTATTGTCGCTATTTCTTTATCGAGATCTGCCCATAGCCTTTGATGAAAACACGTACTTATTTCTGCGACATAGTGATCTCAAGTTTGTTTGGTTGTACGGTACGGCAATACAAAACAGATACTATGGCGTGAGTATTCCAAATACCCCAGATACGCCGATGAATCTTATAGAGCATGACCAAAGTACTCAGTGGCCGTAATACATTCTTAAACCCAGGCATCATTACGCAACTACAGCATTCTTCTCAGCCATTTCCTTCATATATAAAACATGTTCACGCCTTTGCCAGCAAAGTAGACTCAGCAAAGATGACTCTTATATTAGCGCCTGATTATATTATGCTTTGTTTGCTTATGGATTTATAATATATCTGGATATACAGTATTTAATGCTATTAAAATTAAAGATCATTGAAGAATCTAGCCCATGTAACTACATGTGACTGAAGCACTGTATGATATGCAAAATATATCATCCAAGTGTCAATCCCATGTAACTCTATACAACTAAAACACTATAGTAAGTACACAATAGATCATGTAAATCCATAACACTAAAATTGTTGGTTGTCTCTCGAATCCGAGACAGACGACTGGATGTGCGTTCATCTGTGAGTCCATATGGTTTTGACTTTAGAGTCCAAAGTAATTATGGAAAAGTAGTAAAGTCAAGCAGGCAAAGCCACATGCAAGACGCAACCACCAAACACCGATAGACAGCATCACACACACACATACAACCACACACCCAAACGCACACACACACACACACGAAATGAACACAGAAAACACCAAAAGACACACAAGAACCAGAGACAAACGTTCCACACATGAACAAATCACAAGCACAAAGACGGAAGGCAAACAAAAGGAAGGGTGACAAAGAGAGTACCGCCTTGGCACGGTCAGTAGCAAAAACACCACTGGGGGTTTAAACCGGTTTACGGACGACCTAACCTCACACTTCTCTCAAAGTCACCCTAGCTTTACAAATATTGTAAATAAATATGCTAATATGTTATATGCTAACTATGACTTTTACTAACAAAAGAGATATAACGCTATAAATGATTAAAGTGTCTATTTCAGGTAACTTTATATAACTAAAACACTACGTCTAGCTCATATAAATTCATATCTCTAAACACTTTAGTAAGTACGCTGTATATCAATGAAATGTCTAGTCCATGAAACTCCATAACATTATGATAATTACACTTTAGATCCAATAATCAACACGATTTGCATTCCTCTTGTCTGAAATGAATAATGTTACACGCTAACGGGAAAAATAATCTTCAAGGCGTTTCTGCCCTCATCGGTTTGGTCAGATTTTTTATATGTTACGGACCGATGAGTAAATACCTATACAGCAGTTTAGGTCATGCTCAGATACTGAGTATCGTGGCGTCTCCTCATGATACAAACTGTGCGAGATTCTGGCCATGCTGTTAGAGAATACTGTCACAACTTAAATCCATGCTAATTTCTACCGGCACATGTTTGCTCAACCGGCTTAAGGTTGGATAATACAGTTCGATTTTTAAACATAAATCGAGTTGAAACAATTGACTATATTGCCTTTAAAATACATGGATAAAACATAATAGCTGGTCTTTTTCGATGAAACGTAGAGTTATTGTGATCACTGGGTCGTAAGCGTTGTTGCAGGCCTTGGCGTCGTCGTCGTCGTTGCCGGCGTTCTAAAACGTTGATGTAGCTGATTAACAAAAAACATAAGAGGTACCAACATGAAACTAACTTCATAGGATGGTAGATCTCTTTGGGGAGAAGTGCATGTAGTGGGCAAGCTCCGAATCAGACGAGCGTTGGTGACGCACGCGACTCTATAAATGCTGTATGTAGTATTCGTACTGATCACAGATATGGTCGGTTCTCAAGGATACCATATTATGTTTACGTCAATATGCCAATAACAGAAATCTGTGTGGGAGATAAAACAGCGCTCTTGAACTGCTATTCCTGGAAATTATGGTTTTATGCAGAAACAAACTTGCGTAGATTTGACACTCCAAGCCCGATTCATCCGCTAAGGATAGGATAATGTTTCTGTCCATATATCTGAGATACTGTTCTGCTATGTTCACGCTATTACTAAATGGGCAATTTGACACTACGAATCTACAGCAACACACTAGCTTCCGATCCGTTTAATCTTTCAAAAAACTAATGACCGAGTGTCATGAGATAATTTCAAAGGAAAGTTAACCATTAATACAAATTTACACTTCACTTGCCAGCGGTCATGTTACGCAATAGCATGTTAACACTAAGAACATTGCATCTATATTATATATGAACTGAGTCTTGTTTAATAACAAAACAGAAAATTGAGAACAGTTTGTTGAGAATCGCACTACCGGGATACCATCTGATAAACCCGCCTAGCTGGTCAATCAGTTCTTTCCTATCAGTTTCGTCTAGCTACTAATAGTGTTGAATCTTTACATGTCGAAATGTGAAAAAGAGCTACCACTATGTATGATATTCACAACATCCCAAATGGGATTTAAACCGCCAAAGGCGACTTATTTCTCTACATAACTCTCATACATACCACACGCACTTCCATGGCATTATACGATTGACATGAAGCCGTTTTACTAACCAGCGTATGCCGAACATTATGGTATAATGAAACACGCAACAATCGCAACATCCAGTTTCGATCGTTGACTGCTAGTGTTTACTATATTTTGTTTGTTTTATGAAGTTATCCTCAACTTATTCCTTCCAACTGACGACTTGTCGCGCCTCTGTAACAGTCGTTTTTCAAACCAATGTGACAAATAGAGCATTTGCTCTATAGGAGCAAATGTTCTATTTATCACAATGGTTTCAGAACTAAACAATTCTAAAATTAACATTTTCTAAAGTTAATGCTCCTTTTCGGTAGATTTATTCAAAGAAGTTGGGTCTGAAAATAGCCTAGCAAGGAATGAGTTAATTGTTGCACATAATAGTGTGCGAAAATTTATGTTGTCCGATTATTAGCGATAGCGGTGTATCAAGACTTACCGGTACTATGTTTTAGTCGTTCTGTCTTTGGTAAAACGAGGCCAAGATCCGCATATCTTTACCCTTACAAGGCTTACTTCCCAAATTTGCTCTTCCGAAACATTATGTTGAATATTTAGGGATATTTAAGAAGCGTGTAACATGACAAACAGTGCAGACCCTGACAAGAGGGTTCCTCTCTCTACACTGTTTGCAGAGGACAGTAGTGAATCGTGTCCCGCATAGTTAGTGCTAATATTACACATACTGAAAACCAATAATTGCATAATATTCCAAATACTGAACATTTGTCTTATAATGTGCTTTCATTGTCTATAGACTACAAATGATGTGCTTTTTGCCCCTGAGTAGAACGTCTCCTACACGACTAATTCATTAAATGTAATTGTTTCAAACTTTCTCAGATAAGCAAAATTGATGTGAAGCTATCCACAAAGATAGGACGTTTACATGTAATCAGTTTTGACATAATTGTGGTCGGTTTTTTTCCTTAGGTTCTGTGTGATTTATGTTTTCTTTTTGTTAGGGGGTTGCTGTGGGAAAGGGGTACAATGTAATATATATAGTACATAACATGGCATGCGTCCTACTCCTTTAAACGTTTCACAGGAATTGTTTGACATTTTCATAGATGACAGATGCGTGACAAACTATTACTTAGTGAACAGGACGGCGAGACATTTGCCTGTCGTGTGGGCACATCATTAAAGATATGTTTTGTTCCATCAATTAGGTATAATCATATACCATGTAATGTTAACCCTTTCCCTTATATAAACGCATTTTGAGGCATCTGCAAACAGAGTAGACCCAGATCAGACCGTCTGATCAAGGTCTGCTCTGTTTGCTTATGGTGTAATAAAGATGTGATTCTTCGGCTTCTGGCTGAGCTAAAATACCATGTGTTTATAAGCCAATTTAAAAACATCGTATTAATACTCATGACATCATTATTTCTTACATGGATATACAACCGGGGAGGGGGGGGTAAACGCGAGTAGTAACGTCATCTGCGTTCAGCCTCTGTTATAAATACCCCTAGGTTGTACATTCTTTCGTCGCCAGTTCGTTTATGGTATATAGTGAATACATCTATATCTGCATTGCTTCTTAAATGAATATTTAACACGGAATGAGTTAATCTTCGATATTAAGAGACTCATGGCAGGGGCCAATATATTGAATTTTGAATGCCACCGAGTTACACTATGTGTTTTCTACTCACCACTTAGCAGAACGAGCAAACCCTCATATAGTGCCCAGTGTCATCCCTTAAAACGGAAACAGCCCTCTGTTCATGGTATGCACTCATTTGCTTATCACTATCTATGGTTTATTCCAGAATGTATTTTGTTTGCCGTGCCCATGTATATAACAAAAAGAGGGGTTTTATAGTAGGTCTGGACGAGTATTACTTAAATAGCATGGGTTAAACAGTCTCGTGGATAAAGTACCATCACACAAAACAACTACACGACTAGCATCGGACTCCATTAACACGATTGGAATTTTTAGTCACAAAGCGTCCCTTGCCCCTTCCTTTTAGTGGAGTTATACACTGCCAAAACTGTACATGCGAACATATATTGAACTATGATTGGATACAAATTTCGTTCTTCTTTCCTACGAAACGAAATACTGGAAATTAGTATTGGGTTCGTCTTGGACAAGTGTCATATCATTTTACTTGTCACCTGCATGTAAACAGTATAGCAAAATCAATATAGGTATTCCCCATTTATCTGTAAATAGCCTTGCCTTCAATTGCAAGTTGAAACCTTATTGTTGAGATGTTTTATTTGTATGTATTTATTTATCTAGTGTATATTCCCGTCAACATACTTCTGCTTCCGTTCAATCCTTTGAACAACAATTACCAATTTGTGAACGAAATCCTAAAATTATATTTTAGCTGTATACTTTTCTTAACAATACCCAGGTAAGAAATATTGACAACATATTAATAAGCCCACTTCTTTGCATTGGTATCTGCTCAGGTCACTTTAGGCAGAACATGTCCCAAATGTATCAATTCATAGTCAAACAATGCTTGCCATGGCCTGGGTGCACCATGTTTGCAATGCGTCAAGACATATCTTCTCAGGTAAAGGGCTAGACATTTACTCCATGGGTATTTATGTAAGAAATAATGACGTTATGAATATCAATTACATTAATTGTTATAATGGCACATGGACACATAAATAGTTGGTAGAAACTAAAGAATCATGACCAGACGATCAGGGCCCACCCTGTTTTCAAAGTCTTAAGGCATATTTATGACGTAAATGGTTAAGATGGAAGAAATCCAAATGTTAATTATATTTACAAATGCTCTCATATTAACACGTTTGCTGCAAACTTGTGTCGTCTGCCACACATTTCTTCTTCTTATTATTATTTTGTTTATTTTATTTTTTTCAAAACAATAGTCAGTGACAGTAACAATGGGTTTTGATCGCGACGAGACGCCGAGTTACTCATCAAGCCTCAGTAATTTTAAACGCTCATTTTGTACCTCAACTAAATAGGATAATGCTATTTTAAAGATGAGTATTTTAACGGGTTGAACGTTTGCTCAAAGATAAACACTGTCTAACTGTAAAAATGATGAATGGTCTTGTTTCAGTTGAAAATGGTATTTTGTAATTAATTTTTAATTAAATATTTGTTTATGTATTTTTACAGTGTATAACGGAAGTACTTTCCGGTGACTAATTTGTCGTTCGCATGAATATCGAATGAGACTCCAGAAAAAAACAGCATCACACATCATGGCTATAATATCATACATCATGGCCGTCTTTTGTTTTTAGAAATATGTTTGACTTGTAGTTTGTTTTCGCGTACGCACGGTATGCCCATGCACATACAAAAGCTGGTCCACTTATATATTGTATGTACACATCAATGATGGTTTCGGTTGTTGACACCGCACAGGAGTGCGGCGTCTATATGGATCGGTGTCGACAAAATCCCCCCTGTCGGGCCAATTATCAGAACATGTTTGAAATATGTGTGTTGGACTATGAAAATATAATATGGCAATATAAAGTGTTTTGAATAAAATGTTGAATACCTGGTCCAAGTGTATAGAGACCGATTTTTTTTGTGTAAAATTGGTGTTTGATAGAAATTAACATATTTGTGATAATTACTTCTCCATAGGCTGTGTAAGTCAACGAGCTAATAGCGATTGTGTAAGATAAGATGAGATAAGATACGATCATATTTATTTTGAGTCAGCAAGACATCTCAAAATAACATAAGCTCTGAAGAGGTTTTATAACGACTATATAATTACAGTATGTTAACATATGTAAAATAGGACGCAAATTTAAAAGAGTAATATGCTAATCTTACAAATAAAAAGGGGGAAATAAACTCAAAATTAGGTTTCGAATTAGTATCGATTTTAAATTTATGATTTGCACATTTTAAATATGAATAAACCGTTTAAAGCTATATTAAATTCAGTTATGCACATAAAAGATATGAAAAATGAGAACATACAATATAGATATTTAGCAATAATTTCTAGGAATGCTACATACTTTTATAAGACATCTAAAAGTACAGAATAGTTTAAGATTACGTATTAGTTTAAGATTGGTTTGTCATAATTTAGGCCCTGGTCACAGTTTGTAATAAAAATGATGAAATAATAGAATTATATAAATACTTGAATTGCTCTGATCTAATTGTTCGACCACTAAGGACCCTTTTCAAAGATTATCATGTCAAAATACACGTCACATTTTTGTTACATGCGTTCAGCCATAAAATCAAAGAGAATAACATTATTAGGAGGTGAACATGTTTAACACACACGAACAAACGCACAAGTACGAAGACACCAGACCAACACAATGGCGAACAAGCACGCACGAGACGAAAACCACAAACCCAAACAAACACACAAGTACAAAGACACCAAACAAACAAAAGCAAGGGTGACAAAGAGGGTATCGCCTTGGAACGGTCAGTGGCGAAACCACCACTGGGGTTTAAACCGGTTTACGGACGTCGTATCCTCACACTTATCTCAAAGTCACACTAGGTAAACAAACATCCCCACCGGACTTCCCCACAACATAGAAGACGGTAATCACAGCAAAAATGTAAAACATATTATAACAACTGTGAAAGTCCGTCAAATATGTACTCAGTGATTTTGCTGAAGACATAGCAACTGCAGGGAAGCCGTTAAGGGCACGACATAGAAGCCAATGAGAGGTCTGCAGCAGTTTCTTATCAAACCGTTGCTATATACAGGAGCCGTTTGACAATTGTTTGGCACCGGTTCGTAAATGGGTTTCTATAAATAACAATTGTACATATCAAATAGTATGTGCGATAAAAGTAGAACGAAGACGGTGTCTACCAAAAGCCACATTTTAGGAGATAAAATGCTTTTAAATAATATAAAGTTACGGGAAAGCTTTCGTCTGACATGCAGCGTCGACCTTGTATGCGTTCATTTATGTGTCGTTGCAAGTAGTTCTTTGGGGAAAAAGTATTCTGTGTATTGGAATTCATCCAGTCATCTTCTCTTGTGATGTATGCGGATAAAGTTAGGTTTATTAGAATAGGTTTATTAGAATAGATTTGAACACAGAATATATTTTATTTACCAGTAATGGTCCCTCTCGGGTTACAAATCAGTACAGACGAAAAGGTTTATAATTGAAATGATTGACATGAAACTAAAGCACATTTTTCATATATATACTTAAGCACATAGACAAATCAAAATATAAACAACAATACATTTTATTCATCTCGCTACCTCTTGAAGATCTAAGTAACATGGACATGCCTGTCCAAACATTGGTTTAGATATCTAGCAAGCATCTCCAGGTTAGCAAGATCTTCCTATTAGATAACGTCCGGTAGTAGAATGTTTATTAGGTTAGTCAGATACATATACAGACATGTATCTGGGTGTGTAGCCGTTTCTAAGGCATAACAATTCTAGCAATAACCATAGAACTATTTTAACGTTCTGTAAATATACATATGTTTATTGGAAAACCAGAAAATAAACCAGCATAATTGTATAGATAAGATTTAGAAAAAAAGAGAAAACAAATGGTTACAGTAGAATTCGAACCCGCGCCGGAACACACAAAGGCAACATTGCTATTCAACGGGCAGCATGCTAGCCGATTACACTACTGAGTCTGTTGTAAGCACCGCTAATTTATCAGTTATATATCTTCTTCCAACGATGGAGTAATGCGTTTTTTAAAGGAATCAAGTCAGAAAGCAATGGTTTATGGATAAATAGTAGATGTTTTCTTTTCACTCGCAGGATAATTTCATTTAAGAAGCTCTTAAGGGTTCAAATAATGGCATAGACCTAAATAATCTGTTCAGCTCCATCGATATGAGTAGGCATGTCTGAAAAAAGAAGCGGAGATTTCCGTAACACGAATTTGTCCGGAATAAAAAAAAATCATTGCAGTTTGTAAACCATCCCAGGATATGCCGACATCCAATTCCAACACTGTGGAGAGGCCTGATGACCTCTCCAATAAAAGCAAACTTGGAAAAGGATCCAAATATACAAGTCAATAGAACATCCCAGTAAAGCAACCTTATTTAATGTAATTAAGCTAAAACATATAGGTTCACGTAGATCCATATAGATGCATGAAAAAGTTTATCTACAAGCACTACACCGGCAGCCTTGACCATTTAAATTTGCCACGAGTAAATACACAGCCTATGGAGAAGTAATTATCACATTTGCCTGAGTAAGTCAGGAAGGTTATTCCACAATACTGGCTCTGCATATCTGAATGAATTCTTACCAGTAAGGGATAGCCTTACACTTGTAAAACATTAGTATATCTAAAACTATAACTTCTGTCCTTCTTTTGAATAAGATCTTTTAAAACATAAGGAGACAACTCATTAATTGTTTTAAAAGTTTATTGTGCCATAATTCGTAGACGTATTATGTGGATAGTTGGAAACTTGGCCCTTAACAGGAGATCAAAATATAATGAAACAACGTCATCATAAACAAATACCAGTACTCTCTGCTGAATTTTCTCCATTTCCCGTGTGTTAGTTGTTATGAAAGTGGGCAAACGTTAAGGTTAGACATGATAAAAGTATGAAAGTAGTTAATATGTTATTCTCAATATAATAATTCGCGCATTTCTAACTCAGCTGTGATCTACTTACTGATTAATTGACTTTTTTGGTTGACCACATTTTGCAGGCTATAAGAGGTCTTAACACCTCATATCGGAATTAATCACATGAGAAATGGATGTGCTGAAGGCACTGTAGTTCTGGCGCTCGTTAATTATAAATGGAT
Source organism: Azorinus chamasolen (assembly GCA_963576725.1). NCBI lineage: Eukaryota > Metazoa > Mollusca > Bivalvia > Cardiida > Solecurtidae > Azorinus > Azorinus chamasolen. The sequence goes on along the minus strand of OY755247.1, from coordinate 36,830,301 downwards.
TGACTTGTACTTAAGAATTTATTACATTACAGGCAAATACCGGAGTTTGATGTTGCAATGTTACTTAAATTAATGTCACGAAATGCTTAAGCATGTTAAAACACCTAAAATATTAATATAAAGTGTTAAGTGTTCAAGTAAATAAATAAACACAACGGACTTCTGTCTCGGCTGTTAATTCAAGCGAGGGAAATCTAACAGAAAGCTTGCAGTCGACTTTATAATTTAAGTAGTTTATATACAAGTAGGCATATGTACTTACTATTATGCAGATGGCATGTTTGTTAGATTAACCCCGACTACATACTGTTAAACTATAGTATAGATCTAGTGCTACAAGTTTGAAATGATGTGATATATGTATAGTCACTCGTATTTCAAATATGAATGGCATGGTTTCTTTATAGATATAGTGATGACTTTGTATTAATGTTACAATGAAGAGAACGCTAATAAAGAATATATAGGCAATTTTGAATTTCTAATTGAGACAGTAATTAAAGAAATCAACTTTGTTATCCGTATCATTATCAAAAGTGGAATCAACAGTCCTACAGCATATAACAGGGCACAGCACCAACATCATCATATATGAAACAGCACAAATACAAATCAATACGTGATGAAACGCACAAGACACATTAAATGTTTACCAATTACAAATTATAATTTGGTAATACCAATGTTTTAGCATGCTTATATGTTTCCGGAATGTAATTTATTACGTAATATTGCAACATCAAATCCTGATGACTGCTGTTAATCAAGGTTAATAGCTTTTCAGCAGCACATGTTATTTTATTACTAGTTTTACAGAGAAGAATGAAGTTTTCAACAGTTAGCTGTTTCTGCCCTTTTTGGATAAATCCGAATTTACAGCGTTTTAATAGAAGATTTTATTTGAAGTTAGCGTACAATTTACATTATAAAACGGATAAGGGAGGTCATTTCACTACTTTATTTAGAAAGCACCATTACATTCGGGACATAAAGTCACGTGTTATGGAGTTTGTGAGAGGTGTTTAATTCCTATTATATCGTTCACTTTTTAGGAAACCATATGTTGGAGCAACATTCGACCCAAGGAATATGATTTGAATTATCCTTGCATAGAACCAGTAGACAAGGTTACATACCAACTATCGTATTATAGTGCTTATTGCTTTGGAGTAAATTAGTAAACCTTTGCATAGCCATGTCTATATAAACCTTAGAACCGTTAGAGCGGATCCACGTTTTACTTTGGAGTCATGGTGTGAACAATTATGATACAGGACAACAAGACTTATCTACAATAAGGAAAATATAAATATCAGACTGTATTAATATCCAAATATTAAAATTGGACTGTTTAACCCATTATCTCATAGGCTATTTTTAGATCCAACAACTTTGAATAAATGTATAAAAACGGAGCATTAATTAGAGAAAAGGATTATTTTAGAATGTTGTAGTTTGAAACCATTGTGATAAATAGAGCATTTGATCCTATAGGAACAAATGCTCTATTTATCACAATGGTTTCACAAATTGAATTTTACAAAGTCGCCAAAAGTCGTCAATATCAGGGAATGGGTTAATGTCAAACATGCAAGGCCAATAAACTAGCTCATTTTCTATATACATGTAGTTTACGAAATCCCCGCCAGAATAGTCCTCAGTTGATTTCATAACCGAACCACTAAATTAGTATTATCTGAAAATCCTATATGGATCAACGGAACTTACAATGACAAGAACGCTCGTGTCATATTATTATAGGTAAAGTCGTTTCTTAAAAACAATTTGTAACGAACACTCGTGTAAGATTCTCTATTGACTTAGCTAAGATAAAAACATTCTTTAAGTAAAGTTTGTATTTCAAAAGCTTTTTTTAAGAAATTCCTAGCTAAAACAAATCTTAAAAAATAAAAAAATAACTGAAGACTTTTCTTATCAGGTTGTCAAGTGAATCAGGTTTTCGATAAATAGCAACGGAAGTTGTAACTTTCATGCGTACGCATATGACGGCCGTTTCACTAAACTTCGTAATTCCCGTAGTTCGCAGGCTAAATAATTTCTCTTATGGCATTCGTACGAAAAGCTTCGAGCGTTTCACTAAAACATTCCTACGAAAGTGTTTTACGACTTCACAGCTGCAAAACTCATAACTTCTCTTAACAGCTGATGTCGCAGTCGCGGGCGTGATTGAAGTGCGTGATTGTATATTCACCGTGAAATAATTCCCATTGAAATGTTCAATGGAGTGCGAAAGCAGCCCAATCGTATACGGCTTATAATTTGGACCATGATCTACTGCGGTCCTATGTTTCGATAAAATCCATGCTTTACGTTGAGACTAGTTTGTATTTATATATATTTATTTATTTCCATTCATATATTTTCTCAGCGGGGGAACATATTTTTGTAGGAGTTCAAATTTGTCTTTTCTACCACGACTCCTTTTAAGTGAATGCTAGTAAATTAGGTACAATACATTAAAATAACTGGCAGAAGTATAGCAGTCTGCGTGATCCAATGTGTATAGCGTTGGCTTAGGACACATGATACCGTGGGTTCAATTCTCAGTAAAAGCCAATATTTGTTTCTCTCATTTTTTTCTTAGCACCCTTAGTTTACGTGCTTTTGGTTTTGTTTGGTTATTTAGCTGATACATTTTACTTGTAGTTTTGTTTTCAATGACCCGTTTTGCAAAGTTTACTATTGTGCATTAATTTGATTTTGTGTATAATGTATACTGACCTGTTGTTAACTTTGGGCTAAGTGTGGGAGTTGGTATTCCTATTTAGCAGTAGTTGTGAAGTGATTGTTGAAACTAGTGGTGTATTTCGTATGGTGCTGGAATCTTTGTGATTGATGTCATACACGGATATAACGCATCATGGCTCATTAAAACATACCCTTTTCTGCTATTATCATGTTTTCTCTCCGGATCTGTTAATTAAAACTACTGAACAATAATGCTCCCTCTTTCTTCTATCCTGCTTAAAGATAAGTTACACAGTTAATATACGCTTGCGTAAAACCTTGCTTGTTTCTCACTGGATTTACTACTCGGCGGTACCGATTTCAGTCATGGAAATATTTACGAATTATGTCTAAACATGTTAATTTAAAAGAACATTGACGCTGATAAATGTACAGTTATCCAGTGTCGCAGGTTACATTTGATGATAATTACACATAGTCCACATGTGTGTATTTCTAGATGATGAAATAGAGCTACTTTCGGTTTGGACGATAACCCCCACCCCCTGTAACTGTAAGACGGCAACCGTCACAAAATTAGCATGTCGTCTTAACAGCTCATTGACGAGACTACCTTATACACAAAACGTTTTCGTTTATACATGCATATGAACATAATCAAAATATGGAAAACCACCGGATTGTGATGAAGGTAGTGTGTTACACGTTCAATATTTACTATTTCTGGGATGTTAGCGGTTACGAAAACTGTAACCGGTTAACCCATTCCCACATAAGCTATTTTTAGATACAACCTATTTGAATAAATCTACCGAAAATGAGCATTAACTAGAAAAAAGGAAATGTTTATAATTTTTTTTGTTTGAAACCATTGTGATAAATAGAGCATTTGCTCCAATAGGAGCAAATGCTCTATTTATCACAGTGGTTTCACAAAGTGAATTGTACAGAGTCGTCAAAAGTCGTAAATATGAGAGAATGGGTTAAGCAATTTAACCTTTTACTCCGTAAGCAAAACCCGGTTAACCGAACCGGTACACCTGACATAAAATTAAACCATTGTCCTGCCGAGAATAATCTGTCCACCCGATGCTTATCCTAAATGTTAAGGACAGGCACACGTTCTTTGAATATTCTATTGACAAGTGGTGGAAAGCTTGGATTCGGATCAGACTTTGAGTGAAACTGCTTCCTATCTGGATGCAGACTGCTTCAAAAAGCATTAAAATTCTGTAAAACGACACACAATCTTAATCTGGCAAAATCACAACAATATAACACCAGTTAATTGGACCTGTCAATAGTCCCATCCCACATGATATCAGGGTTCCCTGGCAACCACTGTAGACGAGGTATAGGGCCTACACGCCGCGGCGTGTTTATTCGACGAGATGTCAAGGCAGTTAAAGCGAGCAGTTGAGATGTCGTATGCTACATACGTGCAGCAATTTTTTTATCCAAAATTTGATTTTTCTGGTTATAATCTATAATTTATACTCTTTACAACAGCAGGTGTTAAGTGTCTGTGTGACGACCGTAAAACGTCGCCCCGTTCTTCATTTTCAGTGTTGTTTTACAAGTAGTTTTAGATTTGTGATTTTGAGGTGTTATAATTTAAAGCAATGGTTAATAGAATTATTTATAGAATTACCCCCCCCCCTCGCCACAGCAACTTTGAAGATCCAAAGTCAAAACCGTGAGCAATTATTTATCGGAAACCATTTTACCATATAATGTTATAATGACCTTGACATTTGACCTAGTGACAATCGGGGTCAACTAATGGTCATGACCAACAACTACAGCAAGTTTGAAGATGATAAACCAAGCCGTTAATCGGCTATTGATCGGAAACCGTTTGATCTACCGACCGACAGACAGACATACCGACAGTTGCAAAGCAATATACTTCCATTGTTTTAAAAAGTTGGTCATAATAAAGCAGATACTTGATAGCAGCCTTTAGAGCCTTTATGTATACTATTTTCAACATATCCATTGTGCGACTAAACGACCGCCAACGGGACGAAATACAAATGTAAGTTAATATGCTACTATTATAAATCAAAGGTTAATACCTTTAGACATAGAGCCTTAGATTTGTCTACTATCCAAAGTGGTCAATTTCTTATTGCAAAATACATTCATGATTTAAGAAAATGGATGTTAAGGAGTATAGATAGACACATTGGGGACAAAGAATGGCTTAGACGACAGATAGCAAACAAACCTTAAGCAACCACATGCTTTGACACATTACCTTATAGATATTCCTTGTAAGGCCTTTGCTGGAATACCTTATCAGTATTAGTTCTGTTTCTGTCATTGCCCAAACTGCCATTTTACAATGGCACAAATCAGCTAGCTAATCAATATCCAGACATCAACTGTTGCTTAATGCCTATACACCAGGTAAAGGGTTAAAGGCCAGCATTGCTTATTCATACATCGGCTATTCTAGTGAGGTTCTACTTTACAGAAATATATCTGGGTGTTTAACTCATGTGTAACACAAATCGATTCTTGATATAACATTTTTATTACAACATTGGATGACAATAAATGTACATGCTATTTCAATAATTTCCGCATTACGTGATGACTGGCTGCCAATGCCCCAATAGTTCACCTGAAATGAATATGAAAAGGAAATGAGGTTAATGTCATCACATATTTCTGAAATATAAAGAAGGCTTTTTTTTTTTAAAAAAAAAAATCTTCTGGGATTCTCTTACCAAATGTAACAGTAAGGTATTTTGTAATTGCAAGAAAATAATGATTACTTTGATTTTGTATAATCTGAATATACATCATATGTAACGTGTATATGTAGTTGTAATTTCAGACCACCTTCCTTAGATTACAAGTTTAGTATATCTTCAATATTATAATGATGTCAGCAATAACAGAACAAAATGGCAAAATGATAGCACTGTACATCAACAAGAAAGCTGATACTCATGCAACACACAGTCATACACGCTTTATTTGTATTTAAGATGAACAGACGCATTCCGAGTGTATTGCTGTTGCAATATAATGTCCCCTACAGTCTTTGAAAAGTGAATAATTTAGGGATTTACAGCTTACTATAAATGATGTAGATATAATTCCTCTTTTTTTTTTTTAAAAAGCAACAAAATCTTACTAGGTTGTTATGCTGAAACTTCTAAGTTCAACTGCTGTAAGTCCTTTGACCCTTCTCTTGCTGAATTTTAAAATACAGTTCTCCTTCTTTACTCATGCCCTGTTGTATAATTACATATATCTTCACTGTGTACAGGTATTTCGCTGTGCCATCACTGCTGTGGAGTGCACTGGTTGAACAATCAACTTGTAAATAGTGCAGATCCTGATGAGAGCTGTAGGAGCGGTCTCATCCGGGTCTTCACTATTTACAGGTAGGTATATTGGCGTGAATAGCAAGCACAGAGTTAAAAATCAGCATAGTGTAAGGCCTTATAATAACAGTACATGTATGCGTCATGCAGGGAATATCAAACCCTAACAACACCATGACAAGAAAGTACAGCAAATGTACATCGCTACATGTCTATAAAAACACAAAAAGACACAAAAACACAGACATAACAACACGCAATAGGAGGACTATGGATGCACCACCTTGGAACTGTCAGAAGTTATATACGTGTACGAGATATCACTTCAATATCTGCATGGATTTATAAAAGTCTTGAGAACTGAAGTGTGAACGACGGACAGACTGACCGACGGAGTACAAAACTATAGTACTCTTCAGTGATGCCGGTAGGGGACTAAAGAATATGTAGATATCCAACTACCAAGCCTGTTATACAGTGTAACACAGTTGTGTTCAGATGAAAAGTCTAGGTATATGTATCATACGTGTATCCATACTTATTTCAGTGGTGTAAATACAATAAAAAAGCTAGAACTATTACACTAAAGGTGATTAATACCCCCACTAGCACATTCGACACAGAAATGGGGTTGGGTTATAGAAATAAAAGCTTCCGATCGCTAAATTTTCATTTGAGAATTGCGAAAAGGAAGAGCATTCATTAAAACTCTTTATCGCAGGTGCAGATCTTCAGATGGTGTTCAAAAATACTGCAAATTTATATAACAAATTGTTGAGGTATGACAGAGAAAATCTTCCGAGAAAAATCCTTGACAGAAAAACAAAGGGAAATTACACCAAAATTACTGAAGATCAGAAATATGGTCATTGGGCACTACACGTGTGGCCAATGTGGTCTATCTGTTTATGAAGTATTAAGTCAATAGCTTTTACACTTTGAAGGTTATTATCCGGACAAGCTAGAATTTGAGAAACATAGCAAAGAGCGATAATTCCAAAAATACTGAGGACAGAGTTTCGAACCGTGTGTAATGCACTTGTTGTGAATGTCATCCATCTGTATACGAAGTTTGAGGTCAATAGTTTTTTGTACTTTGAAAGTAATGATACGAATAAGCCAGATTTTGAGAACAATAACAAATGGCAATAACTCCGAAATTACTGAAAATAGAGTTATGGACCTTGTGCACTGCACTTGTGGTCAATGTGCTCTATCTGCATATGACGTTCGAAGTCATTGTATTTATGCCAAATAGATCCAGCACAGATATCTATATGCGCACTGACTGGCAACATCCGGGTCCAGATGTCCTTGATTTTCTGGTTATGTACTGTCACTCGTTTTCTCAAATCGGACGTTTCGCCGATGTATTCCTGACCACAGCCCTGAAATTTTATAAATTAAATAAGGTTTTTTACATCACAAGACATACTTTATTATACACTTACCTAGATGGTTAGAAATTCCGAAGGTCGAAGCAAACATGGCGTCTCTATTATTATGGCATTCTAAACAAGGTTGGGTTTCCTTAAACTTAATGGAGATAACCGCCTAAGGTAAGGACTTTCTTAAGATAAAAATCGCCTGGAATAACGCTTAAAACAGTCCTTAATGATTGAGGAAAGAATGACAGGATTTGTTTTACTTAAGAGAGTTTATGTCCCCACAAAATGGTGGCATATATAGTTGCTGTTGTCAATATGTCCGTATGTCCGTACGCATATCTAGAAGAATTTGTCCTTGCTCTGTTATGAAAAGTATTTGTCCACTCCACACCAAACTTTATACACATGTGTGTTGATATTATATATTGGTCAAGTTCAATATCCATATCGCTATGTAGTATTTTAGTCTTTAATGAATTGCAGCCTCAGTCGTTGCATACATGGTTATGGCCCTTACTTTGTGTGACCAAAAAATCTGAAGCGGGGGCATCAGTGTCCTATGGGCACATATTTAGTTTTAACTTAAAATGCTACTGGAATACGGCCCCACACGTTTACTACGGGAATTGTCTGATCCGGGTCTTCTCTGTTGTCAAAGGCGTAAAAGGGCTAACATATGGAGTGAAGGGTTAGGCAGGTGCGCTATGTTGCAATGGCTAAGAAATGTTAGCATTTCTACTGCAATGTCTTAATCACCTCTTACGAATCGTATGGATCCCAAAAGAATCGTCTAGTGTATCCGTGTCCTCATTGAACGCTTAAACTGTATTTATATGTGCGTAAAGTAATGGCTGATAGAAACATTGAGTTTAATATGTATAGAGAACATATAGTTGACGGGAATTAGCTTAGAATGTAAACTGTTAAAGAGGAACTCCCTACAATGAACGAATATTTCAATAATATCATACAATTTGAATGTTATGCTCAATCAATTTTTTGGAGATTGACAAGTTAAACTTATATCGAAAAATTCCCCCGTGATACAACATAAACCGATTTCATCAATACTTATAATTTTTGTTCTACAACAAAGTACTATCTGCCTTTTCCGCTCAAATCTACGTTTTGCCGATGATGACCCGATCCCTCCATTGTTTACGTAACAGCCTTTCTCGGAAGTTGTCAGAGAGACGCGAAAAGCGCGAACAGATATGAAACCAAAACCCAACCCGAATAAAACCGAAACACTGGGGTATAAATTCGGGATAATCGATATCAAACACATGAATGTTTTGTCATTTTCAATGTTTAATTGATAAGTGTTATTGCGATATACGACTTTTCAGCATATAAACAAATGTGTTTTGTATAGTTTAGCTATGTTTGAATGTTGAGACTTCCCCTTTAATGAAGCAATTTTAAAACGGTCTAATTGGCTATTGTGGGTAAGTGTTTTATTCCAGAAGCATTCGCTGATTAAACTGCATCACATTAACTTCACAAACGTGTTTTCTGCTATTATCAAATTAGATTGAGATGTTGCACTGATGTCGTGCCTGTGCTGTTACGCATCAAATGCACTATACTTGATGAATGCCTACGCTAGGCTCCAGGTTGTATGCATATTAATAAAAATGTATATCGGTAAAATACATGATAAATAAACAAGGTTCTTCAGCACAGAGAGGCGATCTATTGATGCAATATATAAGGAAAAAGACAGACACTCTCTTGACAGGCAGAAAATGTGTAAACAGCCTTAATAAGCGTATAAGGATTTTATGGCATAGCAGGGATATTGCACTGTCTTTATGCCCGGATGATATCGCGTCCAGCATGATTCGTCTCGCTAATTGACCTTACTAATATGTAAATCCTTCTAACGCTGCGCCATTGAGACAATAGTACTCGTATATGGAAAGCTTTCGTATTAAATCTGTAACCACAATGCATTTTGTCTTTTAACTTGATTAGCAAAACCCCAATATTCTGAAAACTAAAATACAATAGAACCCCTCTAATGTGACCACTTAATGAATAAACATGGGCGTCTTTATAAGTAGGTGGTTGCTTAATGCAGGGCAAAAGTAATGCAGAAAGCTCCTATGGGCTTTCTGTATTACTTCTGTTCTGCATTAAGCTACCATCTGCATATAGCACCCAGAAGTATACCTCTTTCGGGTGGTCGAATTAGCGGGGGTTTACAAGATACAAGATACAAGATACAAGAATCTTTATTTTGAGTCGGTTGTACAACAGATAACATTAGCTACAATAAGCTATTTACCGACTATATAACAAAGATTATAACAGTTTAACATAACAACCTGTGGAGTTAAAATATATGTTTTCAAAGCATGAGTAATACACATTATAAAATTAGAATCAGAGAGATTAAGTATCGGTAAAATACATAAGAAGTTGTTAAAAAGTCATATCTAGAGTATGTAATACGGAATAAGATTTACAAAAGTGCTAGTATTACTAAAAGTGTATCACATATTTGCTATCACAAGATGCTATTCTGCTCGTTAAGACAAAGAGATTATTTGTTTCGATGAAAATCAAAATTTCATACAAAGAGGAGAAATACATAACAGTCTCAGATCCCTAAAAACAACTTCCAGGGTAGACTGAGTTAAGATGGCTCGTGCTAGAGCTTTCCCAGCCTGGTCTGCAATGTAAGTCCTAGAGAATTTGATGATATTCAGCCTCCTGCACCAGAGATATCGGTAAAATACATATATTCATACATATACACACACATATAACACCTATACGCATGACCGCACATACATACATACATACATACATACATACATACATACATACATACATACATACATACATACATACATACAACTTCTTCACATGCACACATGCATGCATTTACACTGTACATGTGCCATAGCTGAAAAAGCAAACATGCATGGGATTTACAAATACATTCAGACAATACTGAATAGCATGCTGGCGAAAACAAAACGTTCTAACTAAACAAAAAGCAAGCAGAATACAGAAAAAATGCAACCAAAAGGAGCATGCGTCTAGCAAGTTTACAAACTAAACAAGTAAAGCCCAGGCAAAAGACATGGATATAAAAGCATTTTTAAATGAAATGTGAAAAACACAGGAGTACATAAAACTAGCAAACTACAATGGATCAGGCAACACAAAAGGAGCATTTGCAGGATGGGCCCACCCAGGTGTGGATCAGCCTTTTGAACTCTTTATAGTTTTCAACTTGCCTTATGTCATTTGGAAGGCCATTCCACAGCTGGGCAGCCTCAAACCTGAAAGACCTTTTGCCATAAGTTGAGGTACTCACTGTTGGGATTACAACTGTGTGGCTATACCTGAAAGAATAGTCTGTGTTTCTAAATTTGACAAGATCATGTAGGTAAGGTGGGGATATTTTATATTTTACTGTACTAGTATCGGTATTTACCGCAGGTGACAGCTTAATGCACGGTGTTTATATGCTGAAATCGCTTATTGGAACTCTCTGAATGACTTTCACCTTGCATTAAGCAGTCACCTGTCTACCAAAGTTTCAATTGATAAACATGATATATTTCGACCTTCTTTGTGCTGTAATTGCCCTAGAAAAATATATTCCATATGTTGTCTAATTAATTTGACTATTATCCATGTTATCATTGTTTTCCATTAGAGTGTACAGTAAACATATTGGGAGAACAACAATTTAAACATAGTTCAGATATCACATACCACGTATTGGCGACAATAACAATTTCGCAAACAATATCCATATTTTGTATTAATTTTCATTATTTCAGAGAATGTTATATTTTTACAAGATTTCGTATGCATGACGTTTGTTTTAAAATAAAATAAAAGGAACTACAGATGTACGTATAAAAATATAAATAAAAGAGTTTTCTGGCCATCATTGTGTGAAAACAGCCGAGAAATATCCTTTGAAATGCCTTCGAAGAAATCATCCTTTGGCTAAGATTGTGATTAATTAAGTAATCGTTTATATAGACACGTCATATATATATAAAACGTTGCAAAAGTTATACTTCAGTCCTGAAGTATGTTCAGCACTATAGCTGTGTTCTTTTTCAATAAATTTGTATAGATGACAATAACTATGACGCTTTCTGTCATTGTTCGGTCAATAAACGCTTTCCCTGTTGAATATTTATATAAGAAATACTTACATCGTGAATATCAGCCGTATTCTTATACAGTGCTCCCTCTCTATAACGACACCTTTTGGGATACGAATATTGTATGTGTTGTTCAGAGGGAGTTGTTATAGGGAGGGAAAATCAAACATAGTTAACTTGCTTGCAGATCCCCAGATAAGGTGTATTTCAAGAACTAAAACCGTTATGCCTCTATCGAACCCTATGTTGTGATCACTCTTTAGAATCGTCACAAAGTGACGATTCTAAAGTGTGGTCACAACATAGGGTTTGATGGAAGTGTAAAGAAAATACGATGTAAAAAAGGTTGTTTCTGGTGCCTTGTTGTTTCGAAAACAGTGACATGTGTTGTTGTAAGGAGGGAATCGTTATTGAGAGGGCCGTTGTAGGGAGGGAGCACTGTAATGGCATACGTACAGATGAATGTTTGGTATTGGTAGAAACTGTGTTTATAAGCAAACAGAACAGACCCTGATCAGACGGCTTATACGGGAGTCGTTTTATCTGGGTATACTCTGTCTACAAGTGCGTGAAAAGGTGTTTATATAAGGGAAAGGGTTAAAGACGATACGTTTTGACTTTCGGAAATAATTAAACAAATCAAGTAAAACCTAGAATAAATGAATATGGACTATTTTAGGCAAGTGGCTGCAGATACATAATGGACGTTATACAGCAAACTTCCTTCGACTTTCAATCTGACACCTGTCTTAAAGTCTGAGTGTTGGATAATCGAGGGTTACTGTGCGTTTAAACAAGACTTCGTGAGACGGGCACACTGGAATTGGAACGCTGGCCAGGAAATGCCTTTCGCACTCAGGTATAAGGCATGTACATATTGCTGATATTACGTATAGTCCAAGAGATACGTACTGACTGCATTGGTCATTAGCACTCACGTACTTACCAATGGGATACAACTTAATCTAAGATTGAATGAAACGTCAACACAAGATAATCTATGTCTATCTTGTAAAATCCTTAATAGGCCACCTCTTACATCTGCTTCTTTACAGATTTATTAACAATAGACGCAAACTCACACAAGGTGCTGGAATTTGAGGAAAACAGTCACGCAATTGTCATTCTTATAAATGATATACTTCTACAGAAATACGTTAGTGGATTTCTCAGGTTCGAGTACGCTTTTATTCTCAACGCATAATTAGTTTTAAGTCCATACAGTATAAACAGGCGAGAGGATATTGAATGACGAGCAATGGAGACCCTCATTAAAGGGATCCTCTGGGATCTCTGGTTTGGATCTACACGTTTTGAAATCGACACTACACTTGTGTCCCACATTTAAATGACTATACGTAATTTACACATTCGTGGTAATGCTTTCGTCTATATCTTCTAAAAACGTATTCTGTTCTGATGGATGCTAATTTGCCTAGTCAAATGAATGGCCATTTTCTACTGAACCAATGACATATGCTCAGACGCTTATATTCGGCAATTTAACTTCTTCCGATTTATTAAGCCTTTGAAAAACTACGGACAGAATGGCAACCACATTGGATCCGATTTGAGGTCAGGTAAGTCAGACTGGGCTTAGTACGAAGCTGATTAAAGTATAAGTATTCATCCCTCATTATGGTTTATGAATTTTACCTACAATGAACCATTAATCGTCGTTCATTGATTTTGTCAAGCCCGTATAACTATGGGTTACAAACGAGTTCGTCTTTGTGAGAGTCTCTGCATATCGTCTTCTACAGCATAACACTATTACTTTTACATCAGTTCATAACTGTTTCAATGATACCTTAAAGTCTTTCGCTGAAATTGGCTTTCACACTAGCATATTGTTTCAATTATACAGCACACGTACACTGTCTTATATGGAGATTGACTTTCACACATGCGCATGGTAATTAAACCTTGAATACGAATGACATGATAACTAGCATTTGTAGTTGTGTAGACAGTTGTGTAGACTAAGACGAGATGGTCTCTGGGAGAGCCTAGTTAATAGGGTCTAAACTGGTTCACATTTAAACTCATATGATTAACCATTCCGTTTGCACTGTACAGGCACTGCTATTACACAGTGGTCTATTTCAAATTTCAATGGTTAGACCTCTGCGTAGACCCAGTGCGTTCGCTTACTTTTATCCCTATATAAACATAGTCGCATGACTGTACAATTAAATTAATTCAAATATATGATTGAAATCAACATAAGGAATAAGTAATCATCACGGCTGGTAGCGAATAACTACCAGTTAAAATTTTAATCATTATATATATAATACAATTAAAGTTAATTTACAGCACATATATAATACAGCATATTGCTTACACATCTAAGTCAACCTATAAAGCAAGTTTAACCCTTTCCCTTATGTAAGCGCATTTTGACGCATCTGCAAACAGAGTAGACCCAGATCAGACGGCTCGTATAGGAGCCGTCTGATCAGGGTCTGCTATGGTGTAAAATGTCTATGAATTATGGCACACGAACACACCAGTGCGTGACCGTGACAGAAGCGGTAGAATTATATACATATTATTTCATAAGCATCAGAGCAGACCCTGATCAGACGGCTCATACAGGCGCCACTTGATCTGGGTCTACTCTGTTTGCAAAGCGTAGAAGGGTGCATTTATGGAGTAAATGGATAATCCTTTCCTTTCTACGATAAACTAACCCGGAATTCCGGTAAACTTAACTCGTTCGATAAAAATTAGCGCATCTGTGCGAAAGGCAACCATAAGATCTTGCAAACAGTGTAGATCCAGGTCGTCCGCCGCTTTGAAAATGTGGCATCTGATCCGGGTCAACAGTGTTTGTAATGGCATAATAGAAAACAGAGTATGCACTGGTGAGGAAGACAAACAGTACCGTGAACGCATGTGTCGTCAATTTTAGCATACATGTATATCGTGCGTATACCGTATAGTGTGCATATATTTACCATGCGTATATCGCATATCGTATATCAAACAACAACTATGAATGATACTTTAGCCATTTTATATAGGATATTATAATCATATTTTTGTAATGCAGTTTTATGTATATGTATTACCTTTCGGAATGAAAGATCGAATTTTCTTTGAAAACGCTTTCTTTCTTTTTAGGTAATGCTACTTTTGGAATCGCACATATCGTATATCGTGCTTATATGTATCGTATGTATATTGTAAAGCGTGTGTAAAAGTATCGTTTATCATGACGACAAATACGTTCACAGTACTGTAAATGAGGCTTGTTACGTGACCGCTTGATACAGGTCGGAACTATTGCAGATCAGAACGCAGATATGAACGTTCTGCAGTACTTACGATCTGCATTAAGCAACAACATGTCCTTAAGACCTATTTGTGTTCATTTGAATAATCGTTCATTGTACATGTATTTTGAAACTAATAGTTTAAACCTTTATCACGCTAAGCACGACCGTGCCGCTTTAACCCTTCGCTTGCTATTCGCGTCAATATACCTACCTCTAAATAGTGAAGACACAGATGAGACAGCTTCTGCAGGAGCTGTCTCATCAGGGTCTGCACTATTTACAAGTTGATTGTGCAACCAGTGCACTCCACAGCAGTGATTGCACAGCGATATACTTGTACGTACACAGTGAAGTATACAACAGGGCATGGGTAAAGAAGGAGACATGTGTGTTAAAATTCAGCAAGAGAAGGGTTACTGCAGATGAGACGCCAAGTAACTTGGGTCTCATTTGCTGCTTGATACTCAGCCAATAGCTTCCTAAAATTGAGCGAATCAGTTTATATTCGAACTAATAGCAGCCGTGAATTTGAGTAGACGAATAATAATTCACAGTGATAAGGGTTAAGTTTTGATGCATTATGTACAGTTGACTCACGTTACTTCGAACTGTTATAAGTCGAACTCTTGCTTACATCGAATCGGCGTCTTACCTGGTTCCTTACTGTTTTCGATGCCTGTATTCATTTCAAACAACGCAAACAGCATATGTGCATTTGGCCACTCAATTAGGATATTATATGACAACTTATTGTTGTCTTATTGTTTATTGAAAAACTGCCAATCTCGAATTTCGAAAATATAATCAAGGGTTCAGATGATTTCGAGGTAATGAGAGTCGTTGCATGTCACTTTGTTAGTCGTTCGCTCTATTGGATTTATATACGTATTTGACACTGTGACACATTGTCCACACAATTAAACCTTTAACTAATATCTATGAATGGCTTTTATTTTTATAGTACTTATGCTGCATATTAAAGTATTTCGGAATTCAGGTAACTTTGAGTCATATCCCTTAAGGTATTATGGACTTGATGACGTCTGAAAACAGTTTGGATTAAGGTCCAATGCCGAGTGACTGGGTGTGTGATCTGTGATTAGAACTGTTTGACATCTACATTCGTTTCTCCCAAGATATTTTGCTTTCTCACATACAAGATGTGATTGTGAAACACCATACTTTCGGTGGGCCTGCGATTTCCGACAATGCTAAAGTAAAGGTTGAAAAATCAGGTAAAAGACGAAGTATGGTAACTGAAATAATCCTTTTCACAAGGAACATACTCATGTCAAAATATGAGTCTGAACTATCGACCACTCGTTCAAATATTATATGTAATTGCAGAATTTGCAAAAGCTGGTCGAAAGTCAATGTCATACATGCAAGTGTACGGTACAGTACTGCGAGCATATTTGTTGTCACGATATACGATATATCACGCATGATATACTATTTACGCACGATGCATATACGCACAGAAGTATACGATACGACATGAACGGTTTCTTACGTTATTATTACCTACAGTAATGAACAACTCTCTCTTTCCATACATATTATTACAAAAAGTATAAATCAAGTATCCCATACAATGGAAATAGTACCCATTATATTAACCGTGAGATGTACAACATATCCGCACGAAATATTTACACATGATATACGATTAACGCACGATAGATATACGCACGATGTATGCTACGTACTGTAAAAATGTCTTGAAACAAGGAAGATACGTGCCAAGTTTGAAACCCCCTTTGTCGATGGTTCAAAAGTGATAGCCGATGGTAAGGTTTTTCATTAAGTAGGCTAAATATCAATTCAGAGGTCAGCAGGTCATCTATTTTGTATTCATACAAATGGTGTGTATCAAAAAGCATATACGAAAGTTATAATGGTTCTGCGCCTCATCAGTCAAAAGAAGTTTTTAAAATAGTAAGTCAAAGGTCAAGGAGAAGGGCATAAGGTCAAAAGTTGTTTTTGGTATCTTGAAAGGTATTTTCTTAAGAAATGTACTCACCCAATGTGCAAACGGTTCTAGATTTATGACCAGGGTGACAGACTAGAAGCCAAGCGGGACAAACTATCCCAGATATTCGATATCCCGGGTGTTGCAGCACATGTTGTCGACGGTGTACATATCGTCGCCGGCAACAATATATGTCGAAACAAGCGGCACATATTGTCGCCGGATTCGTATGTGCCGAAGTTGTCGGCACCGGCGACAATACGTGCCCAAGGGTTACGCCACTGTCATATTTGTCGTTTGGCGGGAAATCAAAATTATAGTATTCGGTGGTTTACGACACAACAGTGTAATTGCACCAATGATAATCAAAAGTTGTGTATTGTGTCAACTGTTTTGACAGGATCACATATCCGCCCGGCTGTTTGTCTGTCGTTTCATCCATATGTATGTTCTCTGGCGTCAATATGTTCGTCGTTAAAGCCGTTTGACATATTATCGCCCAAAATACCCTTAAAAGCGCCATAACCTTCGTCACATATTGTCGCCGGCGACAATTTGTGTAGTTCAGCAATAATATGTACCGAAAACTTAAGCACATATTAACGCCGGCGACAATATGTTCCATTTGTTTCAGCAGAGATGGTCGCCGTCGACAATATGTACAGCGGCGACAATATGTGCCGCAATACGGGGACATCAAATGCAGACGCAATCACAATGCATATCAAGTATGTGGACGCTAAAGTATTATCAAGTAACTCCAAATAAGTTTTACCCACGTGACCCATAATTATATTTTAATCAAATCAGTATGTTGAGCAAGCACCCAGTATGTTGAGCAAGCACCCATATCAGCTTCTGAGTTGTACTACAAATATGGCATTTCGATTCCTGCGACCTTTATCTATAACCGAAATGACCAAAGAAATTGGTCAACTTAAATATATTCTCACGTGTGAAAAATGCGTCGCATGTTTTGAAGTAAATAACTTAGCACATCTTCTCGACGCAATGTTCGCATACGTGAAAAATGCGTCGGGCACACAGGTGTACAACATGGGTGGCTTGAAATTTGCGGTTCAACACAGCTCATGCGTATGTAAATGGTCAAGCAGGATCTACATGCTGGCATGACGCATGTCGATGTCGTTGTTTGTTCTGTTAATGCTGGCATGGTTTGTGCAGAGTTTATTATGCGATAGTATTCACCGGTCATAGCTGGCTGTCAGGCAGCTAAGTGATGGATCTGTTACCAACCACAGCGACGCATTTGGGACACAAATCAAGGAATTAATGTTAACAACTTGCGAAACTTGCCTGAAGCTAATGACTACGTCGACCATAACAACTACAACAACACTTCAGAATTCCACACCGACATTAGAAATTTTAGCAATCTTATATATCCGAAGACCTGCAACAAATTGAACAGGGTAAACGAAAAAGTCACTTGTCTAACTCTAAATTGCCGATCAGTAGTAAAAAAAGATACAATTATAGGCCAGTTATTAAGGGAAGAAAAAATTGATTTTGCACTTCTTACGGAAACATGGTTCTCTGACGACAAGCAACATCAGTATGAAACGTCCGACCTAAATCAAAATGGTTACAGTGTCAGTGTCACCAATAGGAAAAATAGAATAGGCGGTGGCATTGCTTTGACACATAAAACAAACATTAACGTACATAAACTTTCCACCGGAACGAACAAAAGCTTCGAGTTTGGACTGTGGCGACTTATTCTTAAAAACATAACTTTACATGTAGTAGGAATCTACAGACCTCCTTCACTTAGTACATATTCTCAATTTGTAACGGACTTTTTGCAATATATGGAAGGCATTATACCTACATATTCAAACTTAATGGTTATGGGAGATTTTAACCTACATCTCAAAGAGGACACCAATGCAATATTGGATTTCAAAAATTCGATTCAGGCAATGGGTCTTGTGCAGCATGTAAATTTTAGTACTCACACTGGTGGAAATAGCCTTGACCTAGTTATTACCGAGGAAGTAAATGGTGTCGATGTAGTCTCCTGTCAGCCTGGTCCCTTCCTATCAGATCATTGTGTAGTCAAAGTCGTCACGAATATTAAGAAAGAGAACATTACAAGTAAAGCAGTTACCTTTAGAGATTTCAAAAACATGGACAAGCCTGCATTTACGAACAGTTTATCTGAAATTTCGATTGATTCTGAAAATGTTGACATTTGCGTAGAAAAGTTTGAAACAGAGATTAAAGACGTTTTAGACACACATGCTCCCTTCAAAGAGAAGACCAAAATTTGCCGTGCACCTAAACCATGGTTTACAAATGAAATACTCCAGCTAAAGCGAAAGTTGCGCAAATCTGAGCGTCTTTGGAAAAAACACAAGGAGCCCGAACAGTTTGAAACCTTTAAAGCAGCAAGGAATAAATACAGTTGTCAATTAAAAAAGGAAAAAAGAAAATCTTTGAGTGAAAAAGTCATTGATTGTGAGGGTAACTCTAAAAGGTTGTATCAATTTGTATCTGATTTGACAGGAACTAAATCCGAAAATCCACTGCCTCCTAGCGAAAGTGAGATTACCCTCAGTGAAGACTTTGCCGACTATTTCATGAACAAGATACGGAACATTCGAGATTCTTTGAATTCTTTTAAAAACTTTGAGCCCACTCAGAAAGATGTTGTACAGTTTACTGAATTTGAAGAACTGAGTCAAGAAGAAATTAGAAAATTGATAAACGAGCTCAAGACAAAGTCATGTGAATTAGATGTTCTGCCTACAAAGATTCTGAAATTGTTTTTAGATGAACTATTACCTGTTATCACAAAGTTAGTTAACACTTCATTGAAACATGGTGTTTTCCCATCGAAATGGAAGCAAGCCATAATAAGACCGTTGCTGAAGAAAGTAGGATTGGAACTAGAACTGTCAAATTACAGACCCGTAAGCAATCTTTCCTTTCTGTCAAAACTTATTGAGAAAGCTGCATTGTTTAGACTTAACATCCACGTAACTGACCATGACCTTCTGCCCAAAAATCAATCGGCTTACAGACGATTTCACTCTTGCGAATCTGCCTTATTGAGACTTGTTCATGACCTACTTGAGGCTATGGAGAACCAGGAAGTAACTGCCCTTATTGCCATTGATCTTAGTGCTGCCTTTGATACTGTTGACCATGATATTCTTCTCGATGTTCTCAAGAGTCAATATGGAGTTTGTAATATTGCTCTGAAATGGTTAGACTCCTACTTACGACCAAGAAGCTGTCGCGTGAATGTAAATTCGTCACAATCACAACCTCGTTTGTTGGAGTGCAGTGTTCCACAGGGCAGTTGCCTTGGTCCTTGGCTCTACCTTGCATACGCAGGAACCTTGTTCGATGTTATTCCTCCATCTATCTCAGTATACGGTTTCGCTGATGACCATATTGCAAGTAAACGCTTTAAACCTACCCCCTGTAGTGAAAGACAAACTGTTCAAAACCTTGAAGAATGTGCCATAACGATCAATAACTGGATGAACGAAAACAAACTTAAAATGAACACAGCAAAAACTGAATTCATCATTTTTGGAAATAAGCAACAGCTAAACAAATGTACTACACATTCAATTGATATCGCAGGAGATGTTGTTGAATCGGAAACGTGTATTAGATACCTAGGTGCTTTTCTCGATGAATCATTAACCTTCAAAGAACAAGTGAAAAGAAAGTGTCGCGTTGCCATGTTGAACTACTATAGAATAAAATGTATTAGGAAATACTTGACAAAAGAATCTGCCGAAATTTTAGTTATTTCACTAGTGATCTCTCATTTAGATTATTGTAATGTCATTCTGTACGGAATTGCACAGTGTGATATAGATAAACTACAACGAATCCAAAATATGTGCGCTAAACTCGTTTTGAATAGGAAATGGTCAGACAGCTCCAAACAATCTCTTAAAGACTTACATTGGTTACCTATCAAAGCTAGGATCACTTTTAAGATATTGACATACATGTACAATTGCTCTCTCAACCACGCTCCCGTTTATCTGACAGAACTTCTCGTAAAGCCAGCACCAACACGCTGTCTGAGATCGGCAGACAAAGCCCAAGAGATGTATGCTGTGCCTTTCAACAAGAGAAAGACCTTTAGTGAAAGAAGTTTTGGGACAGCAGGTCCCAGACTTTGGAACGGGCTTCCTAGCGAGATTAAAAGAGCAGAAAATGTTGAATCTTTTAAAAGAAAGTTGAAAACACATTATTTCAGACACTTTAACTCACTTTTTAATATTTCGTAGAAACTGTCCGTGTGTTTTAGATGTATAAAGTACTTTACATCAAGTCTGGGTTTTAGTATATTATAACAGTTTTTTAACCATCGTTTTATGGATATTAGTTTTTATGCTTTCTTAAATGTATATTCGTGTATTGTATATCCTCTATCGATTTTTATTTGTCTCTGATTTTATTTATGTCAATGTACAACGCCATTGAATGCATTATTTGCAAAAATAGGCGTTTAACCAAGTGATTCAGTTTCAGTTTCAGTTTCACAGCTGATTGGTCCAAACCAATGTGATTTTAAATAAACTTTGGTACATAAATAGAGCATACCAGAGCAGTGCCATTTATCAGTTGAAGTACTGGGAAACAGTTCGGTTGGGCCTTGGCGAGACAAAATGTATTCCGAAACCGAACCCCTGTTATTTCTCTTTAACTTGTCATCACAGCATACTTCCATATATCAAATATCCCTATGTCCTTCTATTTCCATTGTGTGTCATCCAAGTATCACGTGAGGCGGTTCGCAGCAAAGTCATATGAACGGTATGCAACGTGGGAGAAACCTGTTCTATAGTCAAACAACTAGATCTGACGTGTCAAAAGTCAGCCGAGTCCATTGTTTAGGGAGAGCAGCATTCCGCATGTTCTCGGACCATTTTTAAACAGACGATTTTAGTATATAAGTTAAAAATGAAGGCGGAATTGTCGTCAGCAGTCTAGCGCAGTAGGTAAAGTCTAAGTACGCAGAAGGCATTGCGAGAGTAGTTTTTTTTATTAAGCGTCGGTTCGAATCCCGTGTCGACCTTAAACTTTTTTTATCTTGAATGAAAGTGTTTTTATGTCATATTGTTTAATTGTAATGACTTTTTATACACATGTTCGTCAATGTTAGGGAAGAGTGCCTTTGTTTGAGTTCGAGTCCTATATTAGCCATATTTTCAAACAAATCGATATATATGAATATCAATATATATCAAGTTTTAGCAAATGTCTTGTACAAGTGGTTTCTTAATGCACAAAAAACTAATGCTCTTAAGGTGACTTTCTGCAAGGCTTTTTTCCCTTCATTATGCTGCTGCCTGCCTTAACGGCCAACGATGACTTTTTATTGTGGTGTCCGGTTTAGAGATGTTTCACCGTAGATATATAACAATGAAAATATACGATGGTTGAAATAAAATTGGAAATAAAAGAATATCCCACCCCCTCTGGAAACAAAAGAAAAGGGTAAAAAATCAATCAAAATATAATACTTTAGTAATTCTAGAATCCTCAATATATTTAGCCAAAAAACTGTTTTAGGTTGATGCGAGACTCGAACCTGCGCCCCTAATAAAATGTTCGCGGATCATATATACTTTTTATTGCCCTACGACTTATCCACTACGCTATATTTCCGATATCTAATGTGCTTCTTGTTTATACCTATAACTAAACCTTTTATTTTAAAGATGACACGTGGATATGCTGATCTCCCTTAAAAATGGCCCCGGCGAACCCGTGACCCGTCAGACCTAGTTCTTTGACTATACTATCAAACAGTTGTATGTACATATTTTTAATATGTAGTTTATTTAGTGTAATTCACGTGGGAATTATACTCTCACATGCCCGATTGTGTTGTACACTGACCTTTTTCGGTAGTTTTGTATCAACATATCAATCATGAGTATTATTTTAAATACTAAATGACTCTTAATATGTTCTTTCAATCATTTTTTACGTTATGAGAATCATTATTTAGGCAAAATAAGCACATTTGAAGGGGCATATTACGACTGTCGTTGTTTCAGAAAGTGGGTGTGTACGGTGCTAAAATCAATTTAAGGATACATATCACGCTGTGTGTACGTACTGTCGGACACCATTCGTCACTTATTTCTGTGCATGTATTTGAACTCGATGAAAATATATTTTCCACCGTTTATTAAACGGTGATTTATGATGTACAGTCTATTCTAAGAATGTCAAAACGTTCAACTGCTTGTATGTGCCGGTACATGTACAGTCCGACACACTACCGGCCCGGGAGAGGGGTTCAACAAAAGCACCGCGAGGCGGAGCATTTACGACCCGAATTGATGCTTGAATATAAAAAGACAAGTAGTGTCTATATCACCTATACTGTCAAAATGCCTTGTAGCATACGATGTATGTCTATCGAAAATAAATGTATTCTGGGGTTTGTTTCTGAAGTTAGCATTGGTTGTTTTTTGTCTCATGTGTGGTCTTTTGTACCATTAGCCATAATACATAATCCCAATACATATACCATTCAAACCCACAAGGGAGTACATTAAATGGAAACGTTTCGGTGTCTAGCCTATCTCTGTCTCTTGTGTAAGCTGTTTCATTACCAGTTCCGTTATCTCTATGTGCATTGAATAACTGATAAGACATTGTTTACATGTTTAATAATGATCAGACTTGTATATTGCCCGGTGTTACGTCTGTGTCGATCTAGATCAAATAATATTTTTAATTGCGTGTGGTAGAATATGTTTACAAGTGGAATGGCGAATAACTTAAAATCGCTATAAACCAGACGATCAAATTAATATAAATATCGGTTTTGGAGACAGGTGACAGTTATTTCAGGGTGATATTACAGCAGAAAGCTCTTCTAGGAGCTTTGTGCATGACGTTCACCCTGCATTAAACACCTGCCTAAAAGTGTCTTTTAATTTTTTTCTACTATAATTCCTTGTTTACAGGGAATTTACTCCTCATTTTGGTGGTACACCCTAAGCGTTGAACATTAAGTTCCTTAACCGCAAGCGTTAAATCAGATTACTTAACCATATTCCGCTAAATATGTATATCTCTATTAATACCACAGTCTTACATCAAATCGTTCAAACTGCTAAGACACACTATTGACCGAGTGTCATACATATTGGACCCTGATGTGACGTTTAGTAAAACAGTCTCATGGACCCTGATGAGACGCTGAGTAAAACAGTCTCATGAACCCTGATGATACGCCGAGTAAAACAGTCTCATGGACCCTGATGAGATGCCGAGTAAAGCTAGATCATAACTATTTGCATATTCAAATAGGTAGAGGTTGGCAGATAAAGGCTAGCTGTGGATTAACAACCTGTACTAACCCAACTTCACCAGGACTAGTGTGAATTTACCTTTAACCCAGTCGGTGCCAAATGTTTAATTGTCGACTATAGGGTAAGTTTGTTTAATCATGCTGTAAAAATAAGAAAATGAGATAAATAAATGCAAATTTCACAGGAATAAAGCACATACATGTATATAGAAATAGAGATTGAGACCAAACGTGCAGTCCCTGATCAGACGCCGCCTTGAAAAGGTGGTCTCTGATCTGGGACTGCACTATTTGTCGTGGTGCATTTATGCGACATTGGCGGTGAAAGGGTTAATATTTATATTTAACGGATGAATGACTGCCTATGTAAACAGTTTGGTGTGGTAACACGGCGTCTCAACAGGCTCCAAACTGTTTGACACTTTGATTGAATTTCAGTAGGAAAACCGTTTATATCTTGAAATTTTAAAATGCAATTGGTGCAAACTTGTGTAAAAGCAAGAAGCTCGTCAGGCTTAATTAAATTTTAAAATAAGGCCGTCGTAAAATCGTTTTAAGGACGAATGTCTAAGATTTGTCGCATTATCTATTAATTACTATGGTACGTAGATGTACATATGGAATAACGGTAAATTAACAAC
The DNA here is from genome assembly GCA_963576725.1 of Azorinus chamasolen. Classification (NCBI taxonomy): domain Eukaryota; kingdom Metazoa; phylum Mollusca; class Bivalvia; order Cardiida; family Solecurtidae; genus Azorinus; species Azorinus chamasolen. The sequence continues at coordinate 36,805,500 of OY755247.1, read as the reverse complement.
ACTGGATACTTTTAGCCGTATGTTCCAATGGTTTCTGTCAATCGTTAGGCAATACATTTTACATAATTATTATACGGTTGAGTGCAACACTGTGCTGAAATAAATAATTGCAAATACCGACGTCATACTCTGGTGTAATGACGTGAAATAAACCAGAACAAAACGTACACGTTGTTTGACTCTAAATCGTATGCTAATTTAGCGTTTCGTGCAAAATCCATAAATGTGAACCCATCCGCTATAACCAGTAATTAGCTGCATCTTTCTGTTTTTAGATAAATTAAAATGGCAAACAGTGCAGACCCATATGACACAGTTCCTTTAATAGCATGGTAAGTGTTGAGGAAATGATAACGCAAATACTATACGATCTACAAATTTACGAGACTCATTCTAGCACACAAGTTCTGTCTAGTTAGTAATATACTGGCAAATTAAATTCATCAAAGATCACTTGTGCTGTCAAACTCATTTATTATGGCAATGGAATAATTCCCTCCAATAGGTCAATCCTTAGCTTCTCCTATAAATTGGCATTCGTTATACGACTGACCATCGGCAACAGCTTTCACCTCGTTAGACCTCCAAGGCTGCATGGACAGTTAAATGATACAGTAGAATCTGTCCTAAGCGGTTATTCATTTCTTAGACACGGGGTTCCTGAAGCAGTGGCTGCTTAATGTGGGACAAATTGTATGCGGAGAGCATACACAGGAGCTTACTGTGTTACATTTGTCATGCATTAACCCTTCTCTTGCTGAATTTTAAAACACATGCCCTGTTGTAAAAATACATATATCTTCACTGTGTACAAGTATTTCGCTGTGCAATCACTGCTGTGGAGTGCACTGGTTGCACAATCAACTTGTAAAGAGTGCAGACCCTGATGAGACAGCTCCTGCAGGAGCTGTCTCATCTGGGTCTTCCCTATTTACAGGTAGGTATATTGACGTGAATAGCAAGCGAAGGGTTAAGCTAACACCTAACTTACATACACATAATTAAACCATGTCCTGATGGTTGAATAAGGCAGGCTACAGTGTATGTACTTCAAGCGGTGGTGATGTTCCTAATACATGTACAGTCCGACTGTATCCTAAACCTCTACCTGTACGAGTACAGTACGGTGATACGCTTTTCGTTACAAATACAGTAAAACCTCTCTATAACGGACACTAAATTGTGTTAATTAGTTGGTATTTGGGGCAGGTGTCTGCTTTAAGCAAGGTGAAAGTAAAACAGAACGCTCCTATAGGAGCGTTCTGTTTTACTTTCACCTTGGTTTAAGCAGTCACCTGCCTTTAACTCAGAATACTTGATGTAATTTATTGGTCGTTATAGAGAGGTTTTGCTGTAAATCACCGTCTCATTGTCTCGTCGGAATCTATACTAACATTGTCATATCTCCAACAATCCCAATAGTATGCCCCCTCTTTCTCAAAGAGATTAGTCTAACGAGAGTCGGAATCTAGGATCTGGTGGAGAAATAAAATATATGGTCTTGAGAAAGTAGTTTGATTAACGGAAACCACTGAATTCAGGTCGTACTTTGAAACAATTAAAGTGAAGAAACCTCTATGAACATTGAAGCAGTCAAATAAGCAATCTCTTATTGTGGATAGTCTATGTACTTTTGCGTTAGGCTCTGTACATATTAATTGGTTACACAGGGAACATATTACCTAAATGTACACCGAATACTTCGCATAAAGAGTAGAAACTGATGCTACAGATGAAAATATCCACATAACTACACGCACATACATAAGTATATATAGCTTATATGTTACTTATGTGTTGCGCAAAACCGTGCGAAAGACTGCTTAAAAAGATGCTCATGACATTATATCCCCACATATGCCTTTAATTATTATCAATGATTGATTGATTCATTTAATCCAAATTATTACTTATTAGTACTTAAAATAGGAATATTGAGAAAGGGTGGTAATAATGACAATTAAGGATGGTTACGCATATGTGAGGCTTGTGGCAGTTGTTTAGCCTTTTTATATGCCCGAAGGGTCGTATTATGTTATGGTCTCCATCGTCTGGCCGTCTGGCTGGGTGTCCGTCTGTCTGTCTGTCCGTCCGTCCGTCCGTCCGTTAGCAAATTCGTGTCCTGGCTATAACTTACTCATTTTTTCTCCGATTTTCAAAATTCTTTCACACAAATGTTCAGTATCACTTGAAGGTGTGTCGCGTACAAAACCCAATTGTGAACTTTCAAGGTCAAGGTCACAAATAGGGCGTTAGCAATTTTCGTGTCCTTGCTAAAACTTACTCATCTTTTCACCAATTTTCAAAATTCTTTCACACGTATGTTCAGTATCACTTGAAGGTGTGTCGCGTACAAAACCCAATGGTGAACTTTCAAGATCAAGGTCACAAATAGGGCGTTAGCAATTCTGTCCGTCCGTCCGTTAGCAAATTCGTGTCCTGGCTATAACTTACTCATTTTTTCTCCGATTTTCAAAATTCTTTCACACAAATGTTCAGTATCACTTGAAGGTGTGTCGCGTACAAAACCCAATTGTGAACTTTCAAGGTCAAGGTCACAAATAGGGCGTTAGCAATTCTGTCCGTCCGTCCGTTAGCAAATTCGTGTCCTGGCTATAACTTACTCATTTTTTCTCCGATTTTCAAAATTCTTTCACACAAATGTTCAGTATCACTTGAAGGTGTGTCGCGTACAAAACCCAATTGTGAACTTTCAAGGTCAAGGTCACAAATAGGGCGTTAGCAATTTTCGTGTCCTTGGTAAAACTTACTCATCTTTTCACCAATTTTCAAAATTCTTTCACACATATGTTCAGTATCACTTGAAGGTGTGTCGCGTACAAAACCCAATGGTGAACTTTCAAGGTCAAGGTCACAAATAGGGCGTTAGCAATTCTGTCCGTCCGTTAGCAAATTCGTGTCCTGGCTATAACGTACTCATTTTTTCTCCGATTTTCAAAATTCTTTCACACAAATGTTCAGTATCACTTGAAGGTGTGTCGCGTACAAAACCCAATTGTGAACTTTCAAGGTCAAGGTCACAAATAGGGCGTTAGCAATTTTCGTGTCCTTGGTAAAACTTACTCATCTTTTCACCAATTTTCAAAATTCTTTCACACATATGTTCAGTATCACTTGAAGGTGTGTCGCGTACAAAACCCAATGGTGAACTTTCAAGGTCAAGGTCACAAATAGGGCCGTCCGTCCGTCCGTTAGCAAATTCGTGTCCTGGCTATAACTTACTCATTTTTTCTCCGATTTTCAAAATTCTTTCACACAAATGTTCAGTATCACTTGAAGGTGTGTCGCGTACAAAACCCAATTGTGAACTTTCAAGGTCAAGGTCACAAATAGGGCGTTAGCAATTTTCGTGTCCTTGCTAAAACTTACTCATCTTTTCACCAATTTTCAAAATTCTTTCACACGTATGTTCAGTATCACTTGAAGGTGTGTCGCGTACAAAACCCAATGGTGAACTTTCAAGGTCAAGGTCACAAATAGGGCGTTAGCAATTCTGTCCGTCCGTCCGTTAGCAAATTCGTGTCCTGGCTATAACTTACTCATTTTTTCTCCGATTTTCAAAATTCTTTCACACAAATGTTCAGTATCACTTGAAGGTGTGTCGCGTACAAAACCCAATGGTGAACTTTCAAGGTCAAGGTCACAAATAGGGCGTTAGCAATTCTGTCCGTCCGTCCGTTAGCAAATTCGTGTCCTGGCTATAACTTACTCATTTTTTCTCCGATTTTCAAAATTCTTTCACACAAATGTTCAGTATCACTTGAAGGTGTGTCGCGTACAAAACCCAATTGTGAACTTTCAAGGTCAAGGTCACAAATAGGGCGTTAGCAATTTTCGTGTCCTTGGTAAAACTTACTCATCTTTTCACCAATTTTCAAAATTCTTTCACACATATGTTCAGTATCACTTGAAGGTGTGTCGCGTACAAAACCCAATGGTGAACTTTCAAGGTCAAGGTCACAAATAGGGCGTTAGCAATTCTGTCCGTCCGTTAGCAAATTCGTGTCCTGGCTATAACTTACTCATTTTTTCTCCGATTTTCAAAATTCTTTCACACAAATGTTCAGTATCACTTGAAGGTGTGTCGCGTACAAAACCCAATTGTGAACTTTCAAGGTCAAGGTCACAAATAGGGCGTTAGCAATTTTCGTGTCCTTGGTAAAACTTACTCATCTTTTCACCAATTTTCAAAATTCTTTCACACATATGTTCAGTATCACTTGAAGGTGTGTCGCGTACAAAACCCAATGGTGAACTTTCAAGGTCAAGGTCACAAATAGGGCGTTAGCAATTCTGTCCGTCCGTTAGCAAATTCGTGTCCTGGCTATAACTTACTCATTTTTTCTCCGATTTTCAAAATTCTTTCACACATATGTTCAGTATCACTTGAAGGTGTGTCGCGTACAAAACCCAATTGTGAACTTTCAAGGTCAAGGTCACAAATAGGGCTTCAGTATCACTTGAAGGTGTGTTGCATACAAAACCCAATTGTGAACTTTCAAGGTCAAGGTCACAAATAGAGCGTTAGCAAATTTTGTGTCCGACAAATAAAAGATTACTATTACAATAAGCAGTTTTACTCTCCTTGCTATTGCCTTAGCCCTAATAGAGTCCTCATATGCGCAACTTCTGAAGGTTCACACATTGTGTAAATAGAACAGCCTTCGGGCGTATATTGCCCCGTCTCGCGGTGCTCTTGTTCCCTCATACATTCGCCCTTTGAACTGAGTAGATCCAGATCAGACACAGCTTTTGTGAACCATCTGATAAGGGTTTGCCGTGTTTGGCTATGGAATGATATGGATATGATTCTTTAATTCATGTCATGATAAAATATCATAATGCCATAAACTTCAGTGTATTAATAATATTGTCAAGATTTGTTACTATATCAAGGGCTTGGTGCAAAACTATTCTAACTCCTTCACTTCGTGAAGGAGTTAGAATAGTTTTGCACCAAGCCCTCGATATGCTCATGAGGGAAAGTGTTAAATAGCTATTCTCTATGTGCACGTTACACGTACGCGGTGAGTTTGTCTTCATATGCGTAAGTCAACCTAGGACTTGAAAGTATTCGTTTACAACTCGGTGATTCCGTTTAGAAGCCCATTCCTAATTTCGCTTGTACTCAAACGCAAATCGTTCTCAATAGGTTTCTCATTCGGACTATTAATATCCGATAATATAGTGTCGTGAGTGTTCTGTCAAACTGTATGTGCTCGGATACGCTCTTAGAAATTACATGTGTCGTATGCTTATACTAGAGTATAACACAACCTCTCTAATACTACTTGTTAATACAGCAAAAATGTTTTGGTATATAGCTGGTTAACTCTGTCGCTGCCAAAGCCGCATAACTATGTGATAATCTAAGCAAACAGTTCGGGTCCAGATAAGACACCGGGTAACTCTGCGTCTCATCAGGATCCAAACTGTTTGGTTACCGTGACTATGTTTTTGAAACAAAAATGAAGGACATTAAAAAAAGAAACTTTAAGCAGACGACATAATTTGACGGCGAAAAAGTTAATACAGGCGAAAGGCTTTCTACGGGAGCATTAAGCTGTCACATTTGTCTTGACGACGGATACTGATACTCATTTGATTGTTCGGATTGTTGAGATATAACTGTAATTTGAAATTAGATCTTTGAAAATCACCATTTTGATGCTGCACTTCAATAGGGTCTAGAATAAATTTGCCTTAGTACAATAAACATATCTAAAGCAGAACGTTAAAGGAGAATATGTGAGATACATTAAGGCAGATGGGTGTTTAATGAAGGGTGAAATTCATGTAGACAGCTCCTAGATTAGTTTTCGGTATGGTCTTCACCCTGCGTTACGCTGCCACCTGTCTCCAAGACCGATATTTATGCCTACTATAACTTCCTGTTCAGAGGGGTTTTACTGTATGTCAATACGTCAATGTACTTTTTACACTACCCCAACAACAATTCCATTAATGCTACATCATCCCCGCCGCTCTTATCGGTCGTGTAGTAGAATGCATAGAAGATACAGTTTGCCAAAATAATAGGCAGACTAGAAGAAGTCTTACATTCTCTTAAGTTTCTCTTTAGATATAAGAGTTATCAATGAGATATTTGTGCTAATTTTAGTTCAAACTAAGAGCATGATTAATACAAAGTTTGTGTGTCTTCCAATTATTTGCATTAAATAGCACTTTCTTAAACGTGAGTAGACCATTAAGCTTAAAATCGATGAGAATCACATCCAATGTTTAAAATGCAGATATAGTTTCAATCTGGTGTAATGGAACTTAAACATCAGCGTGACATTACGAAATAGTACTAAAAGTTTGTCTAATAGAATTTAATTATCTTAACCCTTACTGTGCGGGATACGAGTCACTAATGTCCTTTGCAAACAGTTTACACCCAGATGAGCCCTAAAGGAGCCCTCTCATCAGGATATGCATTGTTTTTCATGTTCACTTTTCTTAGGAAAACATCCCTAAACAATCAACATAAGTTTGACCTGTTTGAATTCTGGAATAATCCATTTGGACAGTTAGTGTAGTAAGGGTTAACACTTAGCATGTTGTGAACAAGTGTGTGGTAGCCATTGTAAACACATTGGATATAAATGCGATGTGGAGTAACTCGGTGTCTCACCAATATCCAAACTGGTTGACACACTGCGTTCATGTATGTATGGAAATCGGGCATAGAAACTACTTGCAAATGGAATGCGTGAGAATGTGTGCAAGAAAAACTGTCTTTATGATAGGATATTAATGGAATCCGTAGTTAAAGTAGGAACCACCTAATCGGAATAATACCTGCAAACTTTGATTGTTGACAAAAATACTATTCAACAATACTAATGCGTTTCTCTTCAAAGCTAACCGTGTAATACTTAGGAGAACTCTGCACTGTTTGTCATGTTACACCTTTCTTTTTAAAAATCCCTTAATATTCACCATACGCTTGACCTGTTTGGACTTTGGAGTAGTCCATTTGAAAAGTCAGCATAGTAAGGGTTAATTGCTTGTAAGTACGGAATGTACCTCAAATAATACCGCCGTATGTACAGGCATGTAGATCTTATAACGCAAACGGACAGATATCAACACCTCATTATCTGTCCAATTTGTCTTCATGTAAGCGTTTATCCTCATTCTCGTCGTCTAAACTTACGTCCGAGCTATATAACCCATTATTTGTCTAAGCACTGTAACCTCATAGTGACTTACTCTGTTGCCTCTCCACTCGTACATGCTATGCTTGTTTAGTCCTTCACCTGACGAACAATAATATAATAAATAATGACAACATGGATATTAATGAGTTTTGTTTTCATAACGTCAAATGATCACCCTATAGATCTATATACTTTCATAAGAAAACATAGCAGACCCTTATCAGACGACTCCTACATGAGTCATCTCACCTAGGTGTAATCTGGCTCCGAGTTTATTAAATTTTTTGCTCGAGTCTGAAATCATTCTGAAGCATCTGATTTGTCAGATTCTGAGCTTGCTCAGAATCTGACCAATCAGATACTTGAGCATGATCTCAGACTCAGGCTCAGAAGTTTTATAACATTGGGTCTTGTTTGCGAAGGCGTAAACTGTTTCCCTGTTTAGTGTTCATGTACGAAATCGTGACACCATGAATATCTATTGTCATAAAGTTTTATAATGCTACCCTTTCAAGGGAAGTGTTTGCTTAGATATAGTTAACCCTTCGCTTGCTATTCACGTCAATATACCTACCTGTAAATAGTGAAGACCCCGATGAGACAGCTGTCTCATCAGGGTCTGCACTATTTACAAATTGATTGTGCAACCAGTGCAATCCACAGCAGTGATTGCACAGCGATATACTTGTACATAGTAAAGATATATGTAATTATACAACAGGGCATGGGTAAAGAAGGAGAAATGTGTTTTAAAATTCAGCAAGAGAAGGGTTAAGAATAATTGTCTACAAAGATGTTTTACTGCTACGGATTAGTTTATGTCCACAATGAAATGTCGTTAGATAATTTAGCCCTTGATGCAAGCTGTGTTTATTTTGTTTAACATATTTGCAAATAATACCGTTGCTTCTGTAGTTATAAAGATTAATACACTGAATTCGTGTTATGTAGCAATTTACTGTCTTAGTGAAATATGTGCTTTCAAAAAGTGTTCCCTGCTTTCAGTGATTATTGCAGTTACTGTAATACAGCGGATCGCATTATTCATACTAATTTTGCGCCTCTCGTCTTCATTAGTTGTTACATTAAACTCAAGAAACAATATTTCAAACACAGTTAAGGCGTACATAATAATACATTTCGCAACCATTTACTTCATACAAACGCTTGTTCACGTCTTTGCAAACAGAGAAGACCCATCTCGGACTTCTCCTACATGTATATAAACCCTCGGATCAAAATAACCCAAACTGCATGTGTACATATACCCATTATACCACCCCAGCACATAAACTAGAACTGTAAGCCAAGGGCTAACGAATACCCCCACCTGGCTGCTTGTAGGAACACTTATATAGCATCAATCTGAACATATGTACACATATAGAAACATGGAGAGATACATACCCCAATCCAATTTATGTAATAAAAAATACAAGATGTTCATCAATAAAGAAAAATGAAGAATAATTCAGAGAAATAAGACCCTTTCACGAGGTTGTATCCACACAACATAGTTTTCTCATATTCTAAGTAATAAATTATTGGAGCATTGAAAGCAATGACATAGTCCATAACCGGTTGAACTATGTCACAATTTAACGAAAAGCACTTACATTCATACAAGAACCTGTATATCATACCTATTGATTCAAATATATCACTTCTAACATGTAATATTCAATCCAAGACCAATCACAAACAGAAATAAAGCAACTTTTACCAAATATTGTCAAGTCCAAAAAGGGAGATAGTATGTTAAAATTCATAGAAGTGTTATGGATGCTGCCAGACAATGTACATCTAATAAGTTCAAGCAGCTTTGTTTATTTTGTGAAGTGTCAACTCCAAAGATTTAAACCTAGGTACTTTTTCACAAAAGCATTAAGTTCAAGGACCATAACTCTGACAAAATATATTCAAAGAGACCGTTATTCGAACTTAAGCTGTAACTCATCTACATTTAGCTTTGACCTGAACATTGAACATTTGACAAACAAATAAAGTTCAAGGTCCACAACTCTTGCAAAAATTAGTATTAAGCTGTAAGTCATCTAGATATAGCTTTATGCCAAATATAAAGTTAACATCTCCAACCACTTCCAAAACAAATCTGGAAAATTCAACATTTGAAGAAAAAATTGTGTCCCCGGCCGGACAAACGGACAGACAGACGGACAACCTGATTCTAATATAACCCCCCCCAAAAAAAAAATAAAAAATAAAAAATAAAAAATACAACAACAACAACAACAAAAGAAACAAAACAAAATCAACTTCGTTGTGGGGGTATAATTAGCATGATGCTATTATGTTTGGATTACACATTCCGCTTATAATTTGATGCAGTATCAAAACTAGATCAAAATTTATTCACTGCTGTACAAAATTGGAATAAAATCTTACACATGAACGTACTACCAGTCTTCGAAACTACACCAAATGTCCATCTTCAAAAACAGATAATTTGGTACTCTAAGGAGCATAGCTGAATATAAATGTATTGTACGCGCCGTTATTATAGACTTCCAGGGGCGTTGTTCCTCGGGACGATTTAGAATCGTGTAGCTTTGAAATCATTGTGATAAATAGAAGCAAATGCTTTTTTATATCACAGTTGTTTCCAAAGGTGACTTTTACGTCAAAATGCGATAGTATATGGAAATGGGTTAAAGCTTACATGTCAAGGCAGGCCATGTATACAAATGTAACCTCCTTGGCTTTCGAAGTGTGTTTTCTTTTTGGCCATAATAATTTTGTTCGCCTTTCATATAGATGTAAATGTTGCTCACGTGCGTGTGGGCATATCGCTAGCTACGCCCGTGTAGATAGAGACGAAAATGCAAAACCATTTAAGTCTTTCTAAAAACATTTTGCAACGGATAATGTAAATACTTAAGCGTGGTTACAGCTTAAATGAATATCTACTCCATAATTGTTCTTGTAAACTATAATTGAATCAGAAATATTAATTAGATTATTTCTTATGATGGCACATGAAACAGACAATTTTGATCATGGCAAAAACTGTGGAATCATAATGTTTATCATGTTTTAAGAAAACAAGGGCGTGGCCTGAACAGACTGCTGCTATATGAGCCCTTTTATTTATACTCCTACTATGTTTTCAAAGATGCAGGAGTGCATATTTATTGAGCAAAATGTGTTTACAAAGTGGACGTTATGCAGAAAGCTTCTCCATGTTTGGTTTTCTTGTGACCTTTGATTGTGTGTGTCGCTTGTTTGCTATCGATGTTTTTGGTGGGGGTTGCGTCGTGTGTTTTGCGTTTCCTCCTTGACATTACAACATTTTTATTTCACCATGCATGAAACTGCCACCTGTCTGAAGGTGATAACATTACAAAACTTGGTCATTTTTGTACTTTTGGTATTTGTTATTGTCAGCCATTATTATAAAGAGTGTCAATTTTAAGTTATATCGATAAATGACCCCGTGAGACAAACCAAAATCGTTTTCATCAATACAATTACACTTAGTCTAGAAGTCCCCAGATTTGAGTGTACACTGTTTGATAAATGACAGTGCATCCCATCCCCTGGTTGAATGGTTGAATGTCGACTTATGTACCTTATATTTATTCGTTGAGCATTGAAAGCAAATTAGTTTTGAAGAGTATAGGCACTGGTAAAATATCATGTTTATTTCGAGTATACTAGTATACGAAAGGCAACTCTTCCGACTGATATGAATTAATTATGGTAGGAAGTAATAAGAAGAGCAAAAGTCGGGTATAGAAAGGGAACAGCAAAGTTAATGATTAGTTATCTTTATTTTAAAAACGCTTCTAAATAATATACAATACAAAACTACTTGAATAGCTATGATCTAATATTTCGACCACTAATGGCCTTTTTTTTTAAAGATTACCATATTTCTTCTTTAAACTGATAGAACTTTTCAGAGAATTGTTGGTCGAAATATTAGATCAGAGCTATTCAAATATTTATGCTTAAATATAAATTCCCTTTTGGGAATGTTATCTTCATCGTAAAATCCAGTAGAAAAGAAACACGTTTGGTATTGGTAACATAGTTAAAACTACTCAGTAAATGACAACGAGGGACATAAGTTGGTTGTTTGCTCTTGGTAAAAATAGAAGCTTGTTAATCAAATTCATGGCTTTGCTTGTATCCTTGATGCACCTGTCGACCAAGTAAGTTTACATTGGGTTAATGAATACATTACATGAATGAACTTAATTTTATGAACAGAAACAAGGACCTATCCTTCTTTGAAGAGTAGCAAAGTTAAAACGAACTAATGTTCCTCTTTACAGCATGCGCCAAATCAATAAAAAAATAACATTATCTCCATCTATCTATACAGACTTTTATTGTTGGTGAATATTTTAGTGAATGAATCATTTGGAAAAAAAACCTAATTCTTACTGACATTAGGAGTGTTAACTGAGATATACAGTATTTCTAATATAATTATCTTTAAATGCAGCAGACGAACATGCAACAGCTTCTTTAGGATCTTTCAAATTTGTGTTTACACTTCAAAGATGTTTAAATGTATCTGTGGGAGAAATATTAAAATCAAACACTTGAAACAGTTATATCTATTCACAAGTAACATGTTTTTATAAAGTAGTGATAACAAAAGAACAGTGTAATATACAAGACTTTGTACCATAAGTAAACAACTCAAAACCCTCCAATGAAACTATAGAAATAAGTGAATAATGTGGTCTTCTCAAAACAAAAACCAAGTAACTTTTATTTCCAATGCAAACATTTTTGACACCAAATTACGAATTAATTTACAAGGATTTACGGATACTTTACATATATTGTTCAGGATTCGATGACAGTGCAGATGCTGATATGAAGGCGCATAAAGAATGTTCTAATGAACTTATCGGTCAAGCTATCATGACCAAAATGATTTACAGGATCATGTGATATTGAATATTAAGTATTGTCCATATGGTCAGGCCACATTCCTCCAATAATATAAATGTCAAAAACAGCTCTGATATATCGGTCAAGTGACCATGACCAACCTCACAATGCCATATGATGATAAAGAAGTATACAAAACTTGCGAAAGATTTATAGAAATATGACCGGGTAATGCTCCGGACAAAACCGGACAGACCGATGAACGGACAGACAGACTGATCAACAGCCAGAGTGATTGCAGTATACCCCCTCAACTAGTTGGAGGGGGATAATAAAAGTTAAAACCGTGGGAACAAACATCAGTAGTTTGCACATACTTTTAAATTGAATTGCACATAAATCGCTGTGGTTGAATGATGTCTGAGCCGAAATTCTTTGGCGCATCTTTCCAAAAGGTCCTGTATAGTTCATAAAAACAATGACATTCCTGTTAATCATTGTGTTAATGACTACTATTTTAAAGAAGGTCAGACCTTCTTCACTGAAGGAATCGGTAAGTGAATACCTAAATACTTCATTGCGACTTGGGAGTATATAGTACAATATATACGCACACGCACACACGTTAGTTCCGTTCATCAGATTTTAACTGATGAGAACTATTTTATCTTTTTGACAATATGTCTTTATCGTGCTATATTTTGCTATACATGCATTTATATATGTACATATGCATTTTAACACCTTGGCAAATAGAACAGACCCAGATTCGACACCCCTGTATGATTAGTCTGATCAGGATCTGCTCTCTTTGCTTACGAAACATACCAGATATATTTGTATCATGCTGCTATATAGTTCAAGCATTGCTATTTGTTCTTTACCTACTTGCTATGTATATTTCTTAATTGATTAAATTCGAATTTCAAAATGAACCAAATTTGTTTTAATCCCATGCCTTGACTTTACAATTTGCACAACTTTGTAATTCAAATTAAGGAGGATACTTAAGGACATAATTCCCCATACTCGACTATCATAATACGGCATATACTGCTGTTGAAAGGTTATTTATCATCTAATCAAACACATATACAAACGTACGTATTTATTGGATTTAAATCTGCTTATACTAGTACTTTCCGTTCAATAATATCACAATTGTCATTTACATACATTCGAATGCAAATCGGTTGGACTACATTTTTGCGTAAAAATGGCCATATTTTATACTGGGACCGAAACGATTAAGCCCGAAACGGGTTGGGACCGAATCGTTCATAACAATAAACTCTTCCAGGCAGTAGGTAAAAATGTTACTCCAAGACAAACACGTAGGTAATACCAGCGCATTACATACTCTGTGTTGCGGGGTATGTGCTGCGGAGATACTCCGCAGCACAATAGTCAACTCAAACATGCTAAATAATTATAGATTCAACCATAACTGTTATATCGCCGCTGAATACATAACTTTGGGTGACGTTTCCGCCATGAAACTTTTACCGAAACAACTCAACACGGATGCCTGACATGAAAGCAAATAGCACAAGATAATAGTATGCAGAGATAATGCTACATACATAAACAGGACATTTCTGTGTATATGTTATACATCTTACGTATATGCTTCGACTGACCTTGTTATATGATGTAGATGGCTATTCACCGACGGCAATTAGACTGGTGGACACATCAATTCACCTAACACTGCAATAATTGGTTAGAAGATTATTCAGGCTATAGGTTACCTATTTCACAATCAGTACCTTATCTGGAGAGAATCAAATATTCTACTTCCATTTTCAGAATATATGTACTTCACAACAGCAGGTGTTAAGTGCTTGCGTGGCGGCCGTAAAACGTCGCCCCGTACTTCATTCTCAGTGTTGATATATTTTCTGGTCCCTCGGGATCATAAGTTTTGATGTTATTAGTTTTGAAAATTGAATACTGCTTAAGCCGGTGCTAGGGGGCGTGAGTAGTGTTGCACTTTTAATTACTACTCATGAACAGACTCAATAAAACCGAGTCTGCAATTTTCTCTTTTTGCATTTCTACTTCTGCTTTCGAGGGATCACCCATTTTCAGAATATATGTACTTCACAACAGCAGGTGTTAAGTGCTTGTGTGGCGGCCGTAAAACGTCGCCCCATACTTCATTCTCAGTGTTGTTATATTTTCTGGTCCCTCGGGAGCATAAGTTTTGATGTTATTAGTTTGGAAATTGAATACTGCTTAAGCCGGTGCTAGGGGGCGTGAGTAGTGTTGCACTTTTAATTACTACTCATGAACAGACTCAATAAAACCGAGTCTGCAATTTTCTCTTTTTGCATTTCTACTTCTGCTTTCGAGGGATCACCCATTTTTAGAATATTGTAAACATTGTTTTTGTGTGAATTAGATGTTGTAGTAGTTATAGACTGTGATATGACTGTATCTTGGTGTGAATAATGCGTCGGGTAGAACTAAACGGATTTAGTAAGAATTTCTGAAAGTAGGTGATCTTTCAAAAGCAGCAATGCAAAAAGAGAAATGAGCAGACTTGGTTTTATTGGGTTTGATCATGAGCAGTTATTAAAGATGCAACACTACTCGGTACTCATGCCCCCTTGGAAGGTTTAAACGGTATTCAATTTCCATTACTAAAAAGTATTGAAACTAATGATCCCGAATGACCAGAAAATATAAGAAACACTGAGAAGGAAGTATGGGGCGAGTTTTACGACAGCCACACCAGCACCTCACCTGTACGTTACTTTGTGGATGTGATGAGATTTACGCTGCTGGAATACGATTCAGACTTTAATAGTATACAATATCATTACATGTGCTTGTTCACCTGATAAATACCCATGTAGACGCATTCGCAAACAGAGGAGACCAGTTGATCCCTGTACAGAGCTACAGATACAGCTGCTTGCTCATCTACTAAAATTGTCATTTCTCCTCCAAGAAACGTTTCTATAGACTTCTCAGTGTTGTTATATTTTCCGGTCCTTCGGGATCATTAGTTTTCATGTTATTAGTTTTGAAAATTGAATACTGCTTAAGCCGGTGCTAGGGGGCGTGAGTAGTGTTGCACTTTTAATTACTACTCATGAACAGACTCAATAAAACCGAGTCTGCAATTTTCTTTTTTGCATTTCTACTTTTGCTTTCGAGGGATCACCCATTTTCAGAATATTGTCACAGTATAGGGTTTGGTGGAGAAATAAAGGATCTATTCCTGAAAATGTTTAAATTTATGCATTTTATCTGCACCTCGGGTCCTGTATTAGTCGTGTGTCAATTCCGTTTTCTTATAAAATATGATAAATATTATAATACATATTGTGCCTTTATAAAACCAAAGTTGTAAATCACCCATCATCTGTACAATTCAAGGACAAAGTTTTGTCTCAAAGTAGTCAAATCGAAAAACACACAATCCGAGATATATAATATAGTACCAATGGGTACTATCTTCCCGTATGATTCGTCAAAATGTAAAGAGAGATAACAGACAAAGTATCAACTCTATCTGTTGGATGAATTACCTCTCCATAGGGAGATTTCTAATGCGTTCTAGAGGATTATGTTTCTGTCACCCACAACTCATATAGGAAACACATGGTGTGTATGTCATTGTCATTTTATAGTTCAGATTATTATAAATAAACCTTACAATACGGTTTGCAAACTGGCTTGATCAAAAGGAGTCTTTTTTATATAGAACTTTGCTATTAATACATTCATTGTAATGTTATGTATACATAGAATACCCAGATAAGAGCCTCTTGTGGGAACTTAATATTCTTATGAAATAATATGGACCTGATTCTGCAGTTTCTGCTATTGACACACCACCACGGATATTCATTAAGTTAAATGTTATAGAAACATTATTATACGCAAACCAATCGCTACACACTTTCTAGATATAATGTTAACCCTTCGCTTGCTGAATTTTAAAGTACAATTCTCCTTCTTTACCCATGCCCTGTTCTATAATTACATATATCTTCACTGTGTACACGTATTTCGCTGTGCAATCACTGCTGTGGAGTACACTGGTTGCACAATAAACTTGTAAATAGTGCAGACCCTGATTAGACAGCTCCTGCAGGAGCTGTCTCATCTGGGTCTTCACTATTTACAGGTAGGTATATTGACGTGAATAGCAAGCAAAGGGTTAATATGCTTATGAAATAATATGGATCTGATTCTGCAGTTTCTGTTATTGCCAAACCACCCTACTTCCGTGAGCCAATAGACAAATGATTTAGCTACTATCTGCATTGTTGGTATTTGCCTTACACGGATATTCATTAAGTTAAAGGTTATAGAAACATTATTATATGCAAACCAATCGCTACACACGTTCTACATATAGCGGATAAATGTTGGAAACCCAATGATTCGTTAGCCACATATTCAGTTTTATTAGGCTATGTCAAACGTATAAACCTTGCATTGTAAACAATGTGTCTAATCGTCATTCATGTTATAAGTCACATGTTTGATGAAATATGCAATTCAGATTGTTCTAAATATAATCCATGTAAATCGTTGTCTTTCCCTTACACTACGAAGAAGTGAGGGTACTATTTTTTCTGGACGAGAATGTGTTTCTTTTAATGTAAATTCTGCCAACTGTTCGTATAAATCCGGCAATATCAAATCGTGTGAGCCTATTCAAAAATAATGCTTAAAATCGTTTTCCAATAGTAGTATATATGTATATTATTGTATATTATTAAGCTAAATAATAAGGAAATATGACTACTGCGAAATAAGCTAACGTTTTAAGATGCATACACATGCATTTCAAAACAAATTCTAGTGAATTGCGGATTCAAGGAAATATAAATGCAGGTGAACGCAGTACAAGCGGTTTTTTGCATTAAATATATCCAAGACTTACATTAATGTAACCTAAAAGTCCTCGAATCCTCGAAGTATTTCATTTAAATAGTCAAATGCGATATTTGATAATGCATCATCAGTCAAAACCAATTTTTGTTTTGAGCACCTGAACTGAAACTGAATATTTTAATTACAGTTAAACCTCTGAAAACCGAACACCTTCGGACTGGACAAAATGTTCGGTTTTCAGAGGTGTTCGGTTTTCAGAGATTTGTCTTAATCTGAAACCTGAAGGTGATGAATGTGTTCTCATTTGATCTTATCAGAATAAGATTCAAACATTAGTTTCTACTATTGATAGGAGTAACAGTAAAAAGAAAATAATCATATTGTCATATCATTTTATCTATTTTATACTTTGCCACATATGGATAATGTCGGTTTGAGAATAGTCTTCGAATCTTTAATCAAATTAACTCAATCCTGTAAAGTGAACTCAACCTGTCGACGTTTAGTAGGAGCAGCAGACATGATTGTGTTGAGTGTTTACATAAAATTAACATAATCTTTTTTATTTATCTATCATTATTTTTCATAAACAAAAGACCTGTCCATGCAGAATTACTCAAAAGTCATTTTTCTCACCTCGAATTATGTCAGTCATTAGAAGCACTGACAAAACATTGCATGAACATTTTAGGTATGTACGCATTGTGTTTATGAAAACAAAATGTACATGTTGAGATCATCTTCCCTTAATTTCAATAAAGAGGTGTGAAAAATCATGCCTAATTAAAGTTTTTATGATTTCTAAAAACAACATCAGCTACAGTATTAGCCTATAGCCCTATTGTGGTTTCACACTTTTGCAGTTTACATAGTGCACAAATGTACATCATTATACTACACCTCTATTCAAGTTGATACAGAAGTAAATCTGCCTTGATATTTCAACCATTTTGGCGTCTGTATTTTCCTACAATGTTCTTTCACAGTCAAACATATTTTGGATCCTGATGAGACACCGAGTTACTCGGTGTCTCATCTGGATCTAAACTGTTACAATAGATTATCACATATGTGACATTGGAAGCTAAAGTGTTGTTAGCTAATACGATGTTGATGTAAGGGGAAACACCATTGAAACTATATACTGATATACAAATGAAAGAGTTGTTTCCCATTAGCTATTAAGCTTGGATGGCATCTGAAAATACTAAAAGATAGATCTACCATATAGTGATTGTCTGTTGCACAAAACTTGAATCCAGATGCGACACCGAATGCATTTTCATGCAAGCTGTTTTTCCCTGCAAAATGAAATACGATGCAATGCCCTACATAGTGTTTTATATGCGTCAGTCCTTGAAGTGTTGTTAACATTCGAGGATTACTTTCACTTCTTCTCTTCTACAAGGAATTAGACCAATACAAATATATGCACCTACCATACATAAATGTGCATTACATTTGGCAATATCTAATGCACCCGTGCATGCATCACAATATGCACAAGTCTTCCAAGTAGGGGTTGTGTTGTCTAACTCTTTACTTAACATTAACATGTTTTCACGCATTTGCAAACAGAGTAGACCCAAATCAGACGGTTCCTAGAGGAGCCGTCTGATCAGGGTCTACTCCGTTTGCTAAGGGAAGTTGATAGATATGGTTATTTAGTTCCTAAAATGGTTACACTGTTCTACCTACCATGTTTCATTATAACCTTTTCATTCATGAGTTTTCAGTAGATATTGGAATTTGAAATAAAAATAGAACAGGGAAATGGTTACGCTGGTTAACCCTTACATCGCTTATCACAACATTCCATGCCCTTGTGTTAATCTCGGCGTCTCACGAGGATCAAGTCTGTTTTACAATTATTGCCGTTTATGAAAGAACTTGTCAGACTGGGAAGTACACTTGCATCAGATAAAAGTTTGAGCAGGACCAGGGTTAATCAAGTTAAGTGATCACGTTCGGTCCCGATGTTATTAAACATTTTGCTTGATTCTGAGATCATTCTAAAGCATTTGACCAGTTAGATACTTGAGAGTCAGGAGTTTTATAACCTTAGACCCAGGGGCCTAACGTCGGAGTAGGGTTTGCTCTGTCTCAGGAATAATATCTTGCAAATGATGTTGATTGCCAGGTACGATGGATTCATATACCGTTTCTTTGACGAAGGTGATGATCAGGTTCTATAATACAACCTGTAAAACCGTCTAGACTGGACGTTCAGTTCAGTATAAATATCGGTCTTGCCGACTAGTGACAACTTAATGAAGGGTGAAAGTCATACAGAAAGCTCCTGTAAGAGCATAATTTGAATCCTGCATTAAACAGCTACCTGTCCGAAAGAATCTAAAGTCTTCTCTGCTAGAATTACGGTTAGAGGATGTTAATTGTACATACACAACCTAAAACTATAGTTCCCCGCACCGTGTCTTGCTTATCATGTTTGCTGCAAAAGAAAATGTCTTCTTCAATTATTAATGTTGGTTTCCATTTCTGTTTGTTTATAAACCGAAAGTACAGCTTCAAACAGCTGACGAGACACTTAATTACCGGTCGTCACAACTGGATCCAACCTGTTTGTAAAAGTCGTCACAGGTTCGAAATTGGAAATGAAAGACGTAATATTACATTTCAATAGCTCTTTATAAAACCAAATAGAAATATTATTAAAAAAAAAAATCTTGAACAACCAAATAAATTCCGTATGTTTTGATTATCGGTTTTATTCAAAGCTGTATTCAATGTTGTGTGTGTTCATGTTAATGGATTTAATTTCTCAATGGCGGTCATTTTTTCCCTCTCGATTCGATTATACCTGCTATTATCAGATTTTGTTTAAAAAATCGACAGCAGTTGCGGTTGTTTTTGCAGTTCAGATATATTCTCGCCACAAAAATAAGATAAAATATCGAAAGACGAGGCTTTCGTTCACTATAATTGTTTACTTTTCGGCTCAAGAATCTAATTTTGCATCACACTGGACAAAAATTACGACATCGTCTGTCGATTGTATACTATTGCGAAACGATTTGCTTATCATAGAGTGAAAGTCATATTAAGGTATTTCCAGCAATGGCTGTTTGTTTACTTCCTTTCAATTTGACCTTCATATCAAACGTTGATTACATCTTTTTTTAACAATTTTTCAGCAATTATTGTAATACAGTAAAGGTCCTAGTGTAGTTCATAAATGTTAACCAACGCTTTTTAAGAGTTGAATAAAAACTTTAATTTTTACCTGAAAATATGCAAAAAAGAGGTGTCATAAAACTCACTTTTCCAGATTTTCAAAAACAATTTCTGTTTTCAAAAGTATCCTTCCAAACACCTTCTTTAGTCTTGTTGGTGTATCAATAAGTCATTATATGATAACCGTTCCAATTTTACTTTTTCCCAACACCATTATATTTCAATCATAGCAAACATGTGCTTTTTATTGAACAATTTGCTATGACTGAAATATAGTGGTGTTAAGAAAAAGTAAAATTTGACCATTAATCATATAAAAAGGACTTATTGATACACCAACTGGACTAAAGAAGGTATTTGGAAGGAACCTTTTGAAAAATAAATCTGGAAACGTGAGTTATATGACACCTCTTTTTTGCATATTTTCAAAATTGTTTAATATAAAGGTAAAATTTAAAGAAAGTAAACAAACGACAATTGCTAGAAATACATTAAAGAGGAAGACCCTACAGTGACCGCACAGTTCCAATAATATCATAGAACCTGGTAATTGTTAAGTTTAATCATTAAAATATAGATTTCCAATTTAAACTAATATCGAAACATGTTCCTGTGATACAGCATAAACTGTTTTCATCAATACTATTATATTTTGCTCTACAACAAAGTATTATAGGCATTTCCACGTTTTACCAATGATCACTCGATCACGATCGTTTACGTAACAGCCTCTCTCGAAAGTGGCCGGAGAGGCACAAAGTAGCGCGAATTGATACAAAACCATAACCCAATACGAATAAAAGTTATATCGGCGAATTACACCGGGTTCATCGATATAAAACACATGGAAGGTTTATCATTTTCAACGTATATTCGATAGGTTTTCATGCGATATTCTTCTTTTGATGATGTCAACAAATGAGTTTCTATATATATTAAAGGCATATTTGAAATGCATCCACTGCAAGTGCTTTCCCGTTAAACGGTCCAGTTTTGTGCCGAGAAACACGGAAAATGTAACCAGCAAAGCCAGCAGCCTGTCGGGATGAATACAACAACCCATCCGGCTACAAAATTGGCTTCGTCTGAAGTTATTATTCAGCCAAATTAAACTCTAGATCCGATATCTTTTGTTTAAGCATAAGTTGTTATGAGTGCATTTTAAATCAAAAGTCGAGGTTAAAAATACAGTGCTCTTCGTTTCACACTGATCAGTTTGTTAGATTTGAAATTGCATGTCTGTTATTCTAGGTCATAATATTATTTAGTGATGACATAGTCGATTTGTAATTTAGCGTTGTATGATGGGGGTATACGACGTGGTACATTATCCACACTGTCAAACTGCGTTGTAACTAATCATATCACTAGACTAGTGAGGTTGTCACTCGATTCAGAGGAAGACGATTGGCTGTTTGTTCATCTATGGGTGCGCAAGTTGCTTCGAAGTCCAATGTCTGAGGCACATATGCGGTTCAGACCCATATGTGGTTACATGCAGGACATGGAACTCCAACCGTAGGATCAGGGGTAGACTTCTGTTAGTGCTGCTTACGCGTATAGCTGCAAGGCGGTGACTGCGGTCATCTTCAAAAGTTGCTGATGAGTGTTGCCTGTCTGCAGCTGAAAGTTCAAGTTATTGGGCTTAATGTTAGCCCAGTGTAGGTTGGCATTAAGGTTGTCATTGAAGCGTTTCCTGGTTTATAGACCCATGTGCAAGTTGGCAAAGGATTCGTGATTGTTCCATGTGGATGACATAGTTAGGCCTTGATAACTTTGGCGCTGGTTCTGACCTGCACTTCCTGGTTGGTGATGATATCCTGCCACCGTATCCACATAACAGAACAGAGAGGGCGTGCATAAAAATGCTAAAGTTTCTTTATGTGTCTTCGGGTTATAGTCCAGGTCTCACAGCCAGATAGCTATGAACACAGTCTACTATATCTTTATTTTGGTGTAAAGACGAAATAGTTTTGCTGCAATACTTTTGTCATTAGTCTGCCTAGTGCCTGACTTGCCTGTTTTTATTATGGCTGTTCTTTCTTCATCAAGAGAGCCACCGTTGGAGAAAGTACTACCCAGGTACTTGACAGTCTAAACGTTTTTCAGTTGAATGCCATCAATTGTCATACTGTAGCACCTTGTTTGAAGAGGGTTGAACAAGCACCACTGTCTTCCCAAGGGTCATTGACAGTCCAAACAGCTTGGAAGCTTCAGACTTATGACTAGTAGCTAATGTTTAAATAGAGACTGAAGCAAACTGTTATTTATATGATAGTATCTCTGTGAAATTTACAGACAAGTTCCTGCCTCCATTTAGGCACCATATAGTTATGTTTGCACGAATACAGTGCGTTATAAATATGATTCGATCGTGGGTTTAGTAACTTTTGGCACGCCATGGATTTGTGAAATTGTGTAGCAGTTCTTGAAATCCGTTTAGATTAATATGATACACCGTGTAACTTACAATCTCTTAGGACCCAAACTGTTTGAGTAAAAGTGTATGTTTTGTTCCGGACAATACACAATGCATAACATGTTAAGACATTTAAAGACAAAACATTAAGAACGGACACAGATATACTTAGCAGGATAAAGGACGATCAAAGTCATTTCTGTATGACATTTTAGTTACGATTCCGCTTAAACCATTCCCTCATATTGACGCCTTTAGATGCCCGTGTAATAGTCACTTTTTTGAAATCACTGTAATAAAGAGAGCATCTTCTCCATAGGAGCAAATGCTTTCTTTATCGCACTGGTTTCAAAATTACACACTTCTACATGTTTCCTCTTTTTCTTCTTTTCGGTAGATTTATTCAGAGAGGCTGGGTCTAACAAAACCCAAGAGGGAGCAGGTTAACGGTGAATTCAGTTGTTCTAGTTTTTTATGAATGTGTCTTGTGAATATGTTAGTAATGCCGTGTTGACAAATCGTTTGTATCAAACTGCCTTCCCGGGAAAGTGATATGTATATTGTAAAACATTCCTTTGAAGAAAGTCAAGGGAAAGTCTATTTCGGACATTTTTATACGCCCAACTAATAAAGGTGGTCATATATTGGCGTGGCCCTGTCCGTGCGTCCGTTCGCCCGTCAACATTTCTTTTGTCCGCAGTTTTCTCGGAAAACTATTTGACGGTTATAAATGAAACTTCAAACAAATCTTTGATGCATTGCGATCTGAACATGAGTCGATTCTGAGGTTCATTGGATTTGCTGTTACGGAATTATGGCCATTGCACTTAAAAACATAATGCAAATACATGCAAATATGAGGAAGGCTGTAACATTTTCATTTTTGATGACATTTAGGTCAATTGTTTTATATAATAAAACCTTAATATGGATGTTCAAATATATTTCGGGTTTTTTAATATGTCATTTTGTTTTAAAGTTATGGCCCTGTAGCTTTGTGTTTGTTTGGCTTTTCGGGGGTGGGGTGGGGGGGGGGGGTGTCTGGGCAAACAATTAAAATGATATTAATGAAACTTGACAAAAATGTTTTACGCAACAAAATCTGAAGTTGATTTTGAGGTCCAATGAATTTGTCGTTACAGAGTTATGACCCTTGTACTTCACGAAAATTTGCAAATATGGAGATGTTTGTAACTGTTTTATTTAATAAGATAATCACTTCATCTTGTTTAGAATATCACCTTAATATTGAGATCAAGATCTGAAGCACAACTGAGAAAATGTCTACACTTATAAGGCATATTGAATCAGAGAAGTTTTGCAAGTGGGCGTATCATGTACCGTATGCGGTACTATTGTTCTAAAGGATACACCAATCATGGGTATTCCTACTAACAAACATTTGACTTGCAGGTACATTGAATACTTTCGAATATTTCAGGCCAAGTGTGTATAATTAGACCAACGATAGGTTTGATTTTAATAATATAGTCTAATGTGTCTAATCAAATATGGATGTGTTGGGGGATGGCGTATTGGTTATGACATTGTCAAGACCCCTGTAATGTAAATAGAATTATGCCTACATGCCAAACATAATCATACAGGTTGTATAAGTAGAAGCCCTGATGGTGAATCGTAAACGGACTGGGTAATCTATAATGTGTATTGCACATCAAACATGACATTATTTACTATAATATCAAACTATCATCGCGGTTTGTGCAAATACGATGTGTCATAATTATATCAAAATAGCTTATGTGATTTGCAACGGCATAATTGTGAATTGAAGAATGACTTTCGAATTATCTTGTCTTTGCATGCACTGCAGATCTATATTATGTCCAAATATTATATGTCCAAGTATAGTCGCATTTTTAACAAAATGCGGCGATAGCCTATACCAATGACAGTAATTATGTTAAGTGCAAGTAGCTGCATTCCGACTACCTTGTTCGGTTATCCGTACCAAAACATTTGTAAAGAATCGGGTTCCGATATCCACAAATCGACTATTTGTGATTTATCCATTGGCACTATCACCACCGTCCTCACTCTCTCTCATTCATCGGTCGTAAAAAACAAGTCACTAGTTTCTAAAAGAACCCAAATGTTCAATTTCTGTTTATAGAAGTTATTTTAGACGTTTCTGTTTCTAGACATCTTACGATTTCAGTACTAAATTAAACGTTCATAATGTAGCTCGTTTAATACACACAGCCAAAGCGTCTATTAGCTTGGATCATTTATAATATGATAATGATAATAATAATAATAATAATAATCTTGGAATACCAGGGGTCCCGCGTTCGATCTCCGGTTGGACCAAGTCCTTCAGGTGAAACTTTATAATCCGAGATCCGATGCATCAGTCATTTACACTGTGTATCTAAAATAACAAGAGAAACTCCACGGATAATAACAGTAAATCGGGTTATCCTCTGTACGTTCCCGTTTGAATTGGGCGTCCAATCAGCATATATATGGCAGACACAGGTGTCAATCAACAAAGCCAGCCAACCTGATAATATACCGAGTGGCGCTTTCCTTAATATTTTCTGTGCCTAGATGTTTGGAGGACTTACTTTAACTCCTTAAATGACATGTCTTCATTTTGCTTTATAAAACAAGAATAGTACCTATTACACGTACCACCCAGATATGTCTCTGTCTGCATTCTACGATTATTTGAAAATGCACGATTTATGTAAATAGCAGGGCATTTGTAACACCTCGTTTACAGAGAGTTTCTATAAAAGACGTATCAAAATTGGATTATTATACATTCTCTCTCAGAGAAATTGCCTGATGAATGTACAATGGTTCCCTACTCGTGTATTAGATATCAATAAATATGACAGTTACACGCATGCAGTGTCGGTAATTGCAAGAGTAATAATGCCAAAATTGCTGTTATCCGATTATAAAAACAGTAAATCTTCAAAGCAAATGCACATGGGCCGTAATTGCACCATACACTTTAAGGAACTGGTTTCAAAACTAAAGATAATACTATTCTTAGATGTATTGTATTGTACTGAAAACACGCACATTTATGAGCATACTATCTATTCGTAGTCACAGTGTTGTAAAGCGGTCTATTTAGAAAGTTGTAAGGCGAACGTAGATGAAATATTGTTGCCCTGTAACTTGTTTTGTTTGTTATTGTAAATGAAAATGACACAAAACAGTTCCCCATGTGCCATCTTACGGGATTTACATACCTCAACTTATTTGTTGTGCTAAAATGTGTTCTTCTGTTGACAATTTCAACAGTCGAAGTCTCATTTTTACTGACAAGCTGCTTAAACAATCATAAACTAAGAACAAATATTATCTAAATTGTATCATGACATAGCGCACTTACTGGCAAGTTAAAGTGTAATCTTAGGCGCCACTGCGACACGGTATTTCATCCTGAATCCTGAATTTTATGGTGATGTGAATTTTTCCAAACTTCGTAAACTGATTAGATATATCCACTTTCTTACTTTGTTCATCAGATATGCTGAATATTCAATGCAAAGGGATATGCTCCTACGGCACTACAACATACTGCATGTCTGGTTGTCAACCCTGTACAGATGGCAATCACGCTACTCTCTTTTTATGTACGCCGAAAGTCTTAGTACTCTATGCAGACTGTCACGATGCTGCTAACGATGAGAAAGAAGACAGTTTGCATTGCACTGCAGTTGCTCTGTCTTCAGCAAAGTCATTGAGTATATATTTGACGGACATTCACAGTTGTTATGTTATGTTCTGGGGAAGTCCGGCGGGGATACCTTTATTTACAAGGATTGTTTAGCTAGGGTGACTTTGAGATAAGTGTGAGGTTAGGACGTCCGTAAACAGGTTTAAACCCCCAGTGGTGATTTTGCTACTGACCGTGCCAAGGCGGTTCTCTCTTTGTCAGCCTTACTTTTGTTTGTCTTGTGTCTTTGTGCTTGTGTTTTGTTCATGTTTGTCTCTGGTGTTCGTGTATTTGTTGGTGTTTTCTGTGCTCTTCTCGTGTGTTTGGTTGTGTGTGTTTGTGTGTGTGACATGCTGTCTATTGATGTGTTGGTGGTGATTGCGTCTTGTATGTGATTTCCTACTGTGTATGAGTATAAATTGCTATACTTTCTGTAGGTGTTTTGGTGATGTTGGCGTTTTGTGTGTGGCTTTGCCTGCTTGACTCTACTACTTTTTTCATAAACATGGGCTCTATGCAAACTACAAATACTGTAATGTGGTTTACAATGTTTTAATTACAACATAGTTTGCTATAGATTTCTAACATATATCTAAATGTATATGCTATTCAGTTTGCCTGTTTCGTTATCACACTAAATGTTTCTAAATGTTTGTTCCATAATGGTATTCACAATGTTTAAATAACTGATGGTCTGCTGGGTTAGTTTTCCCCCGATCTGTCTTGGTTTCAGTGTACTTCCGACCCTATATTCCCTCTCTATTTCGTCTCTACTCTGCCTCTGCTCTGTCTCTGATCTGTTTCAGATCTCTACTCTGTTTCCCCTTATCAAATGGGATCCATAAATAAAGGATGATAATCATCCTGTTAATGCTAAAGTCTAATGTTCGGAACTTATGTGAAACATGTGCTTTTAAAATAAGAAATGATTACATCATTACACATTTGTTTAACTATAACAACAACTAACACATGATTAAGCGTTAAAGAAGCCCTGCTAAGAAGTATTGAGTCATTATCTTTTAGAATGTTAATAACAACAAGTATAAATCAAACATGACATAAAGAAAGCATATAAAGCCACAATATAAGCCCTGAACATAACTTTCCGGCAGTTCTCGTCTACATACATGCCTCAATTAACGTTCTCCTCAATTTTAAGACCTGTTCAGTCTGTCTTCATTCACTCTACTGACCCCTCTCTTTCAAAACCAAATTGGCCTACTATTTATAAATATCATGATTCTTGTATCCCATTGTAGTGTCGATAACAGAAATACCCCTGCTCTGATTTTGACAGCTCATAGCTCTTGTCGTTAGGCAAATGTAAACATAACAGGCAAGTGTTAACAGATTACAAGGCTTGCATGGGGTCTTCAAGAGATTCAGAAGGGACTGGTTTGAGCTGGCTTTCATCCTAGAACATGGAGTTCTTGTTTACACAAGGACACTTTATATTAGTGTATACATGTATAAGAAAAATCCAGAGAGACAGTCTGACACAGACATCCTCTAAAATGCGAGGACGTCGGGTCTTTGTACTGTCTCCTTTTTGTCGTACCCTTTATTAGATCAATTGCAGCTCTGTCATTGACTACACTAGCGACAGGTGGATCGAGTTTGTTCCATTTAAATAATATATAAGTTATGGTTTCGTTTTACATGCACTTTATCACTGTATTTCCCATCGCAGTTGTGGATTCGTCGGATATGGGATATGGTTATTTACACTGTTTGCCATTTAGGATGGAATGGTTGGGCGCCCCTAAACTAGTTTAAACAACCGGTGATAATTGTCACTGACCGTTCCAAGGCAGCACATCCGTCTTCCCCATACCGTGTGGTACTTCATTGTCAGTGTTGTTATAATTTCTGGTCCTTCGGGATCATTAGTTTTCATGTTATTAGTTTTGAAAATTGAATACTGCTTAAGCCGGTGCTAGGGGGCGTGAGTAGTGTTGCACTTTTAATTACTACTCATGAACAGACTCAATAAAACCGAGTCTGCAATTTTCTCTTTTTGCGTTTCTACTTTTGCTTTCGAGGGATCACCCATTTTCAGAATACATGTACTTCACAACAGCAGGTGTTAAGTGCTTTTGTGGCGGCCGTAAAAAGTCGCCCCGTACTTCATTCTCAGTGTTGTTATATTTTCTGATCCTTCGGGATCATTAGTTTTCATGTTATTAGTTTTGAAAATTGAATACTGCTTAAGCCGGTGCTAGGGGACGTGAGTAGTGTTGCACTTTTAATTACTACTCATTAACATACTCAATAAAACCGAGTCTGCAATTTTCTCTTTTGCTTTCGAGGGATCACCCATTTTCAGAATATATATTTATTTTGCCTTTCTGTGTCTTTTTCTGTCGTTTGGTATGCATGCACATGTATTGCTGTTTGTCATAATGCGGTTCGGGCGGCTAGGTGGTTTGTATGTGGTGGTTCCTGTATGACTTATACATATACTTATACAAATTAACGGTTGCCGGTATTGCAAACCGTAATCCCAAATAGTACGACCTGGACTAAGCATGAGTAACTATAAGGATATCAGCTAAAATCTAAACCGACTAGATCCGGGGTTTCGATCCTGACTTTGTCATCGCCTCTTCCTCGTTATACAATCGTTTGGTAGTTTATTCAGTATTTAACTTCGACAAATGATGCGCAGTAGAAAGTAACAGAACAAGTGTTCCAGACTGTTGCGGGGATATATTATAACCGGACGAATTGATATATACTCAACAAAAATATTTAAGGGTCAGTGGTACTTTTCCCATAGGGTTTATGCAATTACCCTAATTGGCATCCTGTATTTTCCAAATACATAAATGAATTTCGACATAATTTACAGGAAGTATTGTCAACATGTCAAACTACATATTCCAGTGAGATTGAGTTATTCCAAGGTCCTATAAGCATCCATGGAATGAAAAACCTAAAATTAGGAATTTCTGAAATTCTCCAAAAATCAATTTCATTTTACTCTTATCTGGAATACTAATAAACATGTCTTTGGAATGTCAAACATGTTGTTAAACCTTTCCATGTTCCATTATTTCCAATATTTATATGATTTTGGGATTTCCAAAGCAAGGTAAACTCATGTTGAAAATTATACATTTTTCTTTGAAAAACGGCACTTTACATTTTCTTGTTCTCCGCACCCGTTAATGGAAACTCTGACAATAATTCCTGAAATTTTCGCTGGGATTAAGCGACGTTGGTGAAATATACGAAGTACTAAAGTTGTGTGATGAATACATTCAGCCCTATGGGAAGCTGACCTGTGACCCTTAAATTATTTTGTTTAGTATATTACCAATGTATCTATTTAACCCTCTGATTGCTGGAGTGGCACCCTTGAGGTTTATTATATATTAGAGCCATTTGCCAACAAACATTCTGAACTTTAAAACAGTAATATTCCCGATAGGACCGTTGCACACTATTTCAAAACGTGCAAGCCTGTGCAATAGACATGCATTTCGAAGGATCGCACACTTTCAGGATATATTTACTTCACAACAGCAGGTATTAATTAAGTGCGTGTGTGGCGGTCGTAAAATGTCGCCTCGTACTTCATTCTCAGTATTGTTATACTTTCTGGACCTTCGAAATCATTAGTTTTGATGTCATTAGTTTTGGAAATTGAATACTGCTTCAGTCGGTGCTGGCGGCATGAGTAGTATTGCACCTTTACTTACTACTCAGGTACAGACTCAGGAAAACGGAGTCTGCAATTTCTTTTTCGCTTTGCTACTTTTGCTTTCAAATGATGTCCCACTTATAGTATATGTACTAAATAGTAGAATATGTCTACAACGGTCATTAAATAAAGATACATAGGTGCCTTTAAGCAAAGGTAGATTGTTCATGCAGAATTGATGTAACTTACAGAAATCTCATATTTGGAACGTTCGCATATACGAGTAGTTTTGCTGCTCTAAGCTGCTACCTGCAATAACATTTCATGAGTAGTCGGCATGTGGGTAGAGGGGTAGAGAGAGACAGTGTGTGAGAGATATAGAGAGAGGGAGAGATAACTAAGTGCAGTAAAATCACAAAAAGACATATAAACAGCAACAAAAAGAGAAACAAGAATGTTGATAAGCAAACAAAATCACATGTTTGTTTTTTGTAAGTTAGAAAATATAGCAAAAACAGTATCCCAAAAAGCCAAAAAAGATAGAAAAGGAAGATATAAAGACAGGGAGAAAGAAGTAGGAAGAAGGAATTTTGTACTGGATTCCGAAACTACATAAAAACCCTTATAAGTCGCGTTTTATTGCCAACTCTAGTTGTTGTACCACTACTAAATTATCTATACTTTTGACGTCCTGTCTTACTACGATCAAAGAACATGTTAAACGCTACTGTGATAAAATATATGAAAATTCTGGTATTAATGTTTTTTGGTCCATAAAAAATTCAAATGATGTTTTAACAAAACTTGAAAATGAACAGTATAACATTTCTTTACTGAGCTCTTATGATTTCTCTACACTCTATACTACTCTACCTCACCATCTTATAAAGGATAGACTTATTAAATTAATAGAAAAAACCTTTGCCAGAGAAAACAAAATGTTCATTGCTTGTAATGTTCAACGTTCATTCTTTTCGAATTCAGAAGTTGAACATTACACAATGTGGACTTGCCTTGATGTTTGTAGATCTCTTACCTTTCTTTTAGATAATATATTTGTGCGTTATGGAGATACCATATATCGTCAAGTTGTTGGTATACCCATGGGTACAAATTGTGCCCCTCTTGTTGCAGATTTGTTTTTGTATTGCTATGAGAGGGATTTTATGCTTAGCTTAAAACCTGATACACAGACCGATATTGTTAATGCTTTTAATAAAACTTCAAGGTATTTAGACGATATTTTGAATTTAGATAATCCTTATTTTGATACTATGGTTTCTTCAATCTACCCAAAAGAACTGTCTTTAAACAAAGCTAATCAATCTGACATTAATGCTTCATTTTTAGATTTGAATCTTTCAATTACAAATGATAAAGTTTCGTCCAAAGTATACGATAAAAGAGAAGATTTTAATTTTAAAATTGTTAATTATCCTTTTCTAGATGGGGATGTGCCACGTTCTACATCTTATGGTGTTTATATTTCTCAACTTATTAGGTTTGCCCGAGCCTGTTCTTTGCTTGAAGATTTTAACAGACGTAATTTAGTTATAACTGATAAACTTCTTAAGCAAGGTTACAGATATCACAAACTTCGAAAAACCTTTTCTAAATTTTAGTATCGAAATTTACCTCTCATTAGTAAATATAATTGCAATCTACGGACGTTACTGCGACAAGGCATTTCTCAACCAGAATTTTATGGGGATGTTATCTACAAACTTAGGAAAATTCGGGGTCATATCCATTTTCATGATTTGTTTATAAAACGTATTAAAACATTTAAAAAGAAAGGTTATGATCCTATTATATTGCAACACACTGCATGTTTGGTTATCGACCATTTTACAGTCGGTAGCTACGCTTCCCTCTTTGCTTGCGCGATGACAGGCCGAGGGTAGTACTCTATGATGGTATACTCTTAAACTTGGATACAGGAGGAGCTTACCAGACTCATGTATTATTTTTTCCCTGTCGTGCCCTTAACGGCTTACCTGCAGGTGCTCTGACTTCAGCAAAGTCATTGAGTACATATTTGACGGATTGTCACAGTTATTATGCTATGTTTTACATGTTGTCCTGTGTTCACCGTCGTCTATGTTGTGGGTAAGTCCAGCGGGGATACCTTTATTTACAATATTTGTAAAGCTAGGGTGACTTTGAGAGAAGTGTGAGGTTAGGACGTCCGTAAACCGGTTTAAACCCCCAGTGGTGTTTTTGCTGCTGACCGTGCCAAGGCGGTACTCTCTTTGTCACCCTTCCTTTTGTTTGCCTTGCGTCTTTGTGCTTGTGGTTTGTTCATGTTGTGGAACGTTTGTCCCTGGTTCTTGTGTCTCTTTTGGTGTTTTCTGTGTTCATTTCGTGTGTGTGTGTGCGTTTGGGTGTGTGGTTGTGTGTGTATGTGTGTGTCATGCTGTCTATCGGTGTTTTGGTGGTGGTTGCGTCTTGCATGTGGCTTTGCCTGCTTGACTTTACTACTTTTCCATTGATAAACTGCATGTATAGTTGTGTATCTGTATGTCCCTAGTTCCCAATAGTCTATTAAAACTTCAAAATGTGAGAGCTGCACTGCAAGCCAATTTCTAATGGAAAACATATGAAGAAGGTTTTTAAGTTGCATATATTTGATGTAGTTATACATGTATTGATCGAACAATGATAAAAGACTGGTTTGGCACGTTTCATTTACGAATTGTTTTGTGTTTTGATAAATGGTTGAACTGCATTAAATATCAGGTTATTTACTTCTGCAGAAAGAGATGGATTGTCAAAAAGTAATTAGTTTATATTCAGGGGTTGATAATCACTGGTTTGTAGGAACAATTCCTGCTTTTGTTCCGCAAATAATTCACAGTTTAAATCAAAGGCCTGAATGGCCAAACTGACTTTCGGGTTTGATATACATGTGAAGTGTAAGGGAAGACATTGCTGCACACGTTAATAACCATGCTTGACGTCTTTGAATTGATAAATGTATTACTAACAAGACGTGTTTGTGACATACTATGCCTTTATTATATAAATTTGACCAGTATTTGGACCTTTAACGTTGCTATATGACCTTGACCATAATAAGTCGCCCCTAAAAATATTTGCCTTCATAAGTTGCACAAACAACTAGCGAAGTGGTTATGAATCAGAAATGCAATGCTGAGTGATAGTGTCCATCTTTCAATTCATATAAAAGCAATTAATATAAATGCTGTTGATAAATCATGTGTACATTCTGAAGCACTACAATTAATTACTAACCCAAGAATTTTAACTGCTGTTCAGACAATGTAGCATGACTTTTTAGTTACATTTGAGGGGGTTATATGTGCAAAAACATACACACACATAAAAAGAATCCAAAATCTTGATTTATTTATGAACCACATTACAAATAATACATCATTTGAGCAGTAAACTATTAATAATCCAAATCACGTTTGACTGGCAGCCTTTTATTATCAACAAATAATTCATTGTTAAATTAATTGTATCATTGATCTGTTCTTACCGAGTCTATTAAATATAGCTAAATGCAGATTATCCCTTGTAAGTGATAAAATATACATGGTCGGAATAGCCACTAGCTGTTTTCGCACCTTTTTAAAAGATTAACTTCATATCCACTAATATGTGATGGCCAAGAATGCCCTCATCTCTGCCTATGTCACATCAAACAATTTGTTGTCAACTGGAATACTTGGTTGTGACATATTCCCAATGGTGTATGTGTTGATGAAGTTAACAATGTACCAGCAGCTGTATTCAACACCCTTGAGAAAAACAGCGAAAAAGGTAGACCAGAAGTGAGGTAGTGTTTGAATCAGTTTGCTGACTTCTTCTGTTGAACACGCGGTTCGTTGCGTGATATATGGGCATTCCGAATTTCATTGGTTGGTAGTTTTAGATTTCCTTTCAAATTGTGCTTTATAAAACTTCTTATTTGCCAAGTTGAATTCGGGTCAAATGGAAATTACCGAATACGAGGCAAGGTCGAAAGAAACAAAATCTTAACCGCAAAAGGCAATTTGATTGGCTGAAAACGTAGGTCTATATGCTAATCAGTTAAGATTGTGTATACAAAATGCAAGCGGAAACCTCGGCTATATTCCTGCTGCTTTAGACGCCAAGGTGATAAGAAAAGTACGGTAAAAATATTCGTTCGCGTCTTCTTTGGAGATTAGTAAAATGCAAGCTTTTTCAAAAGCTCTTATAAATTCAAGTTTGTGTCTTACGCTTCTGGCATTACAATGTAATACAGATACATTATGTTGAAAGTTGTGTTGCACGAGACCAGGATTTAATTCAATGTCACCTAGCAAACATAGAAGGATTCTTATGGGGAAATGCACAAAAACACATTTTTCTTTGACAATAATAACATTGTACACAAAACATTCTAAAGTAGCTAAATAAATTTTAATTATCAAAAAGCACGTTACTTGTAGTTTGAATAGCATCCGTTTAACACATTTGTAACCTCTGCCATGATGCAGCCCAATGGCAGCCTGTCATGCATTCAGATCATGATCCATTGGGTAACAGCTTAATTAGGGCCCCACACCTTGGTGTGGGTGCCCTATAGTAATCACCATGTCCGTCAGTCAGTCCGTCAGTCACGCTTTCTTGTCCGCTCTCTAACTCAAATAGTTTTCATCCGATCTTCACCAAACTTTCAGGGAATGTTTATAGGTGTAACATGTTGACCAAGTTTAATTACCACTTAAAGAACATCAGACACCTCTAACTCAAATGGTTTTCATCCGATCTTCAAAACTTTCAGGCAATGTTAATAGGTGTACAATTGAGATAAAGAGACGAACAGAGAACGATAAAGAAAACAGGTAATGGGATCATATAGTACCGAACATAACCAAGAAAACAATCCAAGAAAACAATTATGACACTAATATATATAAATAATTACGGATTCAAGATATATTTGCACAGTGTATTCTGTGTACTTTTCGACTAGTATAATTGTGTAAGAAATGCTCTTGTATATAGTATCCTGGTTTTACCTACTACCAGGAATCTAAATCAATACAGTAAAGAATCAATGAACAACACTATTACATATTCTGCATATATTTTCTGCATAAAATTGAAGCATTTTTCGCAAACATCATAACGTCTCGAAAGTTTCATCAATGACGTTCAGTAAATTGTTTTTCTAACTGGGATTCACAGTAACATGATTGTGTATCACAGTAATATGTATACAAATATATTAGAGCAATAAATAAAATAATAAAGTAAATAGTTAAATAAATAAGAAAATGAAGAGACACACAAGACATTATATCAGTTCATAAGAGCACGCAATAAGGTAACAATGCTGAAAACGGGTAGCACTATTACACCAGCTTCCCTAAAAGGTCGATTTACCTATCCGTTCTGACAGACGATCGTCCAATCACGGTTCTTTTTCAATCAGAAGCTGTCTGATAAGGGTCCAGTTTGTCAACTAAGTGGCATTTTTATACACATATATATGCATGCGATAACAGAGGTTGGCAAGGTAAAACAGGACCCGTATGCAAGTACCAATGCCGAAAAACAGCTAATTAATATCCATAGTACCATTATTTCATATATCAATATTCAACAGGAATTTGGTCCGGTCTGGTATCCTTCATTTTGCAAAGTTGTTTTCCAGATGAATTTTACGAAAAGAACAAAATAAAAGAAGCAAAACAAAATAAGCATTCGTGCAGACAGTGAACATATTAATCACGCTACTAAGAAATAAACTTTGCATAGTCAGTTATTCCAGGGTAAAAAACTAAATGCAAATCAATTTGTTCGAAATCTATCCCATATATTGTTCTGTACTGTACAGTTGTTTACAAAGTTACAAGCCTGTACTTCAGGTTCAGAATTAGTGTTATTTCGTTATAATGTCTAACAATAAAAAGAAGCTTCAATATTGTATTCTACAAGGGCAAATAATAATTACTAGACTCATAAATATACATTTTTACAAGCTTTTTTATAAGTTCGGGGAACCGGAAGTCCATATGTCAACCCTCGAACCGCATGATAAAAAGTTACCCGAGTGTGGCCCTGCTTTAGTCTGGCTCAATAGGCAAGTAATCCAGATAAATCGGGTACCACTGACTACCGGATTCCAACCTTTACTCTTTCGTTATATAACCGACCAATCAGATCACGAGAAAAAGGATGTGTTTACAAACTCGGCGAAGTGAGGGTGCGACTGAACAGGTAATGAAAATTAATAAATGACAGTTATGACAAACACTTTAACGGGTTTCTTCTTCTCCTTCTCCTTTTTCTTCAACATCGATGTTATTTGTCGACTTCACGCGAACCGGGCGTGATTTGTCCTGTCTTTTTAAAGAACACATTGCCGTTTCTTGTCCAAAAACTGTCGATTAGCATCTTGTTTCTGCTGCAACAGTCCTTTCACCAGCTTATGATTCTGCTTTGTCAGATCTTCTGACATGACGACTTTGTCGTTATTGTTCTTCAGTTTAGATTTATTTGCATACACCATGTTTTTGATTCTATATCTGGATAATTTTACTATTATCTGTCTAGGCTCAGACATGCCAACTAGGCGGCAGCGCTCGATATCACCGGCCGATATATGTGTTCCTGGAGTTACTGTGTTGATGAAACTGACGACCCGGATGGTAAGGGCTTCCGCGCTAAATGCATGTTGCTCAGGCGGATTGACGCAATCGGTATGGCCCCTTGAAGTTCGAGATATCGAAGTTCAGCTGTATTTCCATCTGATAATTTTGTCTGAAAGATTTTCTGCAAACACAAGGGATACAAATGTTGCCAAATAATCTTATTAAGACAAACAATATATTTATGCTAGACAGTCTTATTGCATGTGCAATCAATTTATCTGCATATGAATTTTGTTTTCCTATGCTATATAAGGTTAACATAATCCGTCCAAATCTTATTGTAGAACTCGCCAATTTTGCATGAGTAATCCGTGCAAAAGGAAATGTATTCTGTTGAAAATCTTTGGAAGGAACAGATCTATAACTAGTATTATATGCCCAAATCAGACGGCTCATTGCCTATACCCATTCAACATGCAAAGTCACCTATGCCCACTCGACATGCAAACGCATGTATTTCATATGTTGAATGTCCGAGCAGAACATTCAGATGTGTAGTCCCGTATCACTCGAGCTTGTGTGCATAATTTTCACAACGGAAGTGATTTTGATGTTACTAACATGATGCATAATCTGTGTACTCTAATATCAGAGAAATAAAGCTGATGTAAGGCGTACTAAAAAGTATGCCTACATCGTTCCCTATGACATAAAGACGTATCTGGTGCCATAAGCGTCATCAAGCTAATACACACACCATGTAGATTCTTCAAATTCATTGTTATAATTAAATGTATGTACAATAAAAACTAGATTATACGAACACAATATTACGTATCAGTATTTATCTTAAAGACAGGTGGCAGCTTAGTGGCAGCTTAATGCAGGGTGAAAGTCATGCCGAAAGCTCCTCAAGGAACTTTCAGCATGACTTTCACCCTGCATTAAGCAGTACTATTTCATAAAGCAGTAAAATTTCTTAATCATTGTGTCAGATGTTTGACAGCCTGCGGTTTTAAATTGATATGTTCAGTCAGTCACTGGATATTTCAAGATTTCGTGAAATCACATTAATTTCTAGTTTCATCTTTGAGAAGACAAATTATGTTAGAAAAGAATAATAAGGCGATTGTATCCGTACACATATAGAGAGTTACTGGAAATGGAGCGGTCATTTTCAATCAAGTAATATCTTTATTTTGATAATTATGTACTTTAATTTGTTTCATTTTATTTATGTCGTTTCTTTATTTATAAGCAAGGGGTGATTCATCAGATACATATTAAGAATTCCCACCATGACTTTCGCACTGATTTTTGTGAATTTGCTGAAAAGATGTATCTGTGCAATAAATGATTACTGTGCTGAAAAAATAAATGACCTGAGTATGATATAAAGGGGTCGTGTCTAAGGGGGTAAGTGGTAGGTTGACGAATGGGTAAATCTATATTCACGTGCTTTTGGCTCAAAAATATATTTGGTTTTTTTATTGGAAACTGTGTAACTATGTGTGCTTTTCGTAAAATAACAACAACAACGACAACACAAAAAGGACTCCGAGAAAGTCCCCCCCCCCCACCAAAAAAGTAGTGTTTTGCAAGAATGCGCTGCCTAATAATGTTAAGAGTTTTGGAGTAAACTTATTGTGTTGACAGTTCAAGTGTCATTCGTTAATTATAGACTGAAATATAAGGGATAATACTGATTTTTATCAATTAAAATGTGTAATCAAGGTAGTAAGATAACGTAATTATGTCATTCTCTCATTTATATTATATCAGCATTCGATACGAAATTAGAAATTACAATAATGCACGATGAGTTTTCATAAATTTAGTTACGTTACATATATATCAGTTGCGTACTAGTATATAAATATATTACAAGTTTATAAGTTCTACTCATATAATATCTCTAATGAGTTCGTCGTGGTTCTAGACGTGACTCACAATGTTAGTAAAGACCCGTAACATGAAATTTACCCCCACCAGCTATAGGGATTTCACGTTTAACCCCTATCCCGCTAACAGCCACTGACTGCTAACTGCAAACTACTTCGATCCAGATAAGACGCTGTATAATTCCATGTGTTGATGGTGATACACCTATACGAGTTTTCACAACTTGGTCTGCACTGTTTACGATGATATTAGTGGCTCGTGTACAGCACTGTAAGGGTTAATGTAGATCCAGTGTGATAACTCTCTGATCGTAGATTATTAAATACTGAAAGTCATGAAGTAAGCTCATTTCGGAGTTTTAAGCATCTAGTCTTAGTGTGTCATATAGACCGACACTGGTACATACGAGTACGTTACCCATATACTCGCATAATAATGCTTCTTATACGGTGATATACGCTACATTGACACACGCTCGTATACGTTTCTCATACGCTGACTATTAACGCTAGATATACGGTATGAATACGCTATCCATGTGCTGCTAATACGTTCATCAAAAATAGTGGTGAAAACTACGTGTTCATACGCTCAAAATGTGTGCATATGACCATTTTTCTAAAAACGTTCATACGCAATACATACGTTCCTCTCAGACGCTATAGTGTGACAGGGCCATGAGATATGTACGGTAAATCTAATATTAACACTTATCCACAATCTTCATTCCAACAACGTTGGCCCAGATGACACGACTCATAAGGATCGATGTAGTTTGAAACTTGCTCAGTAGTTTCTCGAAAGCGTGATCTGTTTGGAAGTAGTCGAAAGTCAACAGATCGAAGCGAAGTAAGATTTTAAACAAACTGAAGAGTCATATATATAGTATAATTATAATGAGCGATAGTTAGGATCCTGATCAGACTACTCTTTTAAAAATGGTTTCAAAACTATAGACATCTATTTCATTCCTTTTCTGTAGTTAAATATGCATTTTCGGTAGATTAGTTCAAAGAGGTTGGGTGTAAAATAGTCTAAGAGGGAATGAGTTAAGATAGGTTCTGTTGTATCTAAAAAAAAATAAGAATATAGATTTCGTTCAATGTGTGGGTGCATGTAATTAATTTCCTTGTTTATCGTTCCCGGATTCCCAGACGAAAACTATGCTAGAAGATCTATTTTGACAGAAATATTTCTTTCTAAGATTTAATTACATGCACAGAAGATATTTGAAAACAACTGCAATAATCGAATACTAGCTGTCTTTTCTGATATATCAGGTGGATTTATTGTTTTGTTTATAGGAAAGCTGAAGTAATCAACCGCACAGTTTGAAATGTATATATGAAATTCTGCAGACACATTCAAAGAGTATAGAAATAAAAGTGTTGCTTAACACGTCAATATGAAGTCTAAGTATCCGATATGTTTCGAAACCAGAATATATTTTGATATCATATTAATGCAGAAAACGGGAATACATGTATGACATACTTGTTTGCTTGTTCTGTTGTAAACATTAACTCTGCTTTTTGTCTTTTTGTTGTTGTTATTTCAGGGTCTGCTCCGTTTGTTTATGATATAATATAGATCTGATTCCACAGTTTCTGCCAAAACTGTCCAAATTTCATTTGATGATATAGCATTATAAAAATAATCTTATCAATATTCGTGATGTCATTTGTGTGTGTGTGTGTGTGTGTGGGGGGTAATATCTGTATTTATGAACCAACCCAATATTGTGACTTTCATCAGAACTCATTAGAATCATCTCTCTTGTACCACAAGATAGTGTTTTTAGAAATAATAGAGAGAAAAAACAGTTGCATCTAATCTAAAGCTTCAATGTGAATAAA
Source organism: Azorinus chamasolen (assembly GCA_963576725.1). Lineage (NCBI taxonomy): Eukaryota > Metazoa > Mollusca > Bivalvia > Cardiida > Solecurtidae > Azorinus > Azorinus chamasolen. The sequence goes on along the minus strand of OY755247.1, from coordinate 36,765,276 downwards.
ACAGTTGATTCGGTATCTATTCAAATTATCTGGATACATATTAGACATCTTATTACTTACAGGATGATTAAGAGTGACCTATATTTGCACTTCTGAACAATTTAACTTTAAATCAATTTCAGAAATTACTTCAAGAAACTAGTTTATATGATGTTTCCTGTGTTGACCCTAATGAGGAGGTCCTTAACACCTTCCTTCATACAAACACCTTACACACCTGTGCAAATAGAATAGACCCATAGAAGATGTTTGATCTAGATCTGCTTTGTTTGCACATTATAATATATACAACTCTGCAGTTTCTACCAGTACCACAAATGCATGTGTGCACACCCCAATATAAAAAATAAAGCTACCGGTAATAAATATGCATGATGTCATTTTTTCTTACATGGATATTCAACAGGGAAAATGGTTAAAGCTGAGCCCTCTCACAATGGTCTGTATTGTTTGTCTTACAAACAATAGTTTGATGCAAACACCCCCAATATTCACTTCAAGTTAGAACATGGATGTCAGCATGAAAGCGAATAAAGTTATCTTGCAAGTTTCAGCGACAATATTAGAAAGATTAGACCCAGCTCAGACATGTTATTACATAAATAACACTGGAGACAGAATGCAATATTTCTTGTAAACTTGTACCAATATTTATAAACTGCTTCTGATCAGTATCAAAGCTATGTTACATTTATATTTATTGTTGATGAACTTTTAAAGGCTAATCTAATTTCAGAAGTGTTATTAAAGATAACGTTAGGGATTATATATGTGTTGTATGCACCTATATTCCCTGATGTACGCCTCTCTGGATTACAGAGGATATTCAATAAACAGCTCCCAATACTAATTAAGGTCAGAGTTCAATACACTAAAACAATGTAGAAGGGATTGTCTACTGTGCAATACATGTATGCTGGTAACATATACACAGTTCATTACTACACTATTATTAAAACGATCTTGTAGTATTAACCCCGATGTAGAATGTCTGATTTAAAAAGGAACTTTAACCCTTTACTCAATGAATATTTATGTAAAAAATAATAATAGCATGTATATTAATTAGATTAATTGTTATATATTATAGACCTAGGAAGTGTTGGCCACGACGTAGAAAGGCGTATTTATGGAGTAAAGGCTTACGATTAAAATTGCAGTAATAAGCTGAAATGAAGTTGCTGTTGACAAAATTGTAAGTCTTTGTTAAGTTAGGTTAAAGTGGTGATCTTTAGTGGTTATGCTGTCACAGTGTGTCAACACTACACCTGTCTCCATTTACACTGTAACTGCAATATTGTTGTTGTGTCTTCAAACTGAACATACATGATAAAGTTCATGGAATTACATACATGTATTATACTGCGATATCTTATATTGCAGGTAATTAAACACCCTGTAATATGAACAATGAGATTAGATTAGACTAGGTTGCCTAGGAAACAGATATATCACAATCAGCCGAATCAGTGCTATAAAATTGCTATAACATTTGTCCAAAATTTATTTAGCTAACAATCTCGGTGATATTCAGTGATAATTTTAAGCTTTAGCTAACCCTTTTGCATCTTTCGAAAATTTCAACATCTTTTACTGTTCTCATAAATATTCATACATATGCAAATTAGTTTATATCAGAAATGTAATATTTACTAATAAAGCAATGCCTCATATCTATGTTTGTAACAATTTATTTCATTATTCATAAAAAATAACCAAGATCTAGCGCAGTATTACAGGTAGATGTCAATTTTTCAAAATTTGTGAAAGGATCGGTTACCATGGAAACAGAATCAATATTACTTACAGTTCATTGTTTGGTTATCAATTTAGATATGTTGCTTTCTGAGTATTTTTCATCAATTTAAACTACATTTAAAGTTGTTTTCTGATAATGGTTGAGAGGTTTACGTTATTTCTGAACTTTTTACTCTTTCGTAATTATTCTCATTAATATTCATGTGTATGCAAATAAGGTATTTGCAAAGTGTAGCCTTTAAAGAAAACCACAAGGTCTTAGCTTTAATTCCGTACCAGTTTTATACAGTTAGCACAAAAACTGTCTGTGTTATGGAAGAATTTTGCAGGTAGAGGTCGACTAACAAAATATGTGTGAACAGAGTGAAATGAATGGTTACTAAGGAAACAGTTAAAATGTTGTTTTTGTTGGTCCTCAAATTTGATATTTTGTTTTCTGAGGATTTTTTCATTATGTTAAACTGCATTTGAAGTTGTTTTCTGATATGTGTTTGATAAAAAGTGAATGGTTTACATTATTTCGTTATTTCTATATTGTTTTTACTATTTTTAATGTTCTCATTAATATTCATGACTATGCAAATAAGGTAATTTTAAACAACAAGAATGAAATAAAAGCACAATGTCTTATCTCCAATTTGGTACCAGTTTTATAGGTTTAGGATAAAAACTAGCTATGATATGGACGATTTTGCAGGTAAAGGGCCATCATTACGAAAACTGGGGTGTTGCCATGGAAACAGTGAAAATGGTACTTAAAATTAATGCTTTGGCCCTCAAATTGAACGTATTGTTTTCTGGGGGTTTCGTCATCATGTTAAACTGCATTTGAAGTTGTTTTGTGATATTTGTATGATAATTTTTTTAAAGGTGTACGTTATTTCTATACGTTTTCTACTATTTTAAGGTTCTCATTAATATTCATGAGTATGCAAATAGAGTAATTTAAAACAAAAAGTTGGAAATAAAAGCACAATGTCTTATCTTTGATTTGGTACCAGTTTTATAGGTTTAGGACAAAATCTAGCTGTGATATGGGCGAATTTGAAGGTATGGGTTATCATTACGAAAACTTGGGGGGTGCCATGGAAACGGTTAAAATACACATAGCCTAAAATAATTTAAACTTGAGTACATTCGCGATTCTGATTCAGGAGACTTTTCTGAACATTTTGGTACCCATGAAGAAAGTCTAGGGGTGCATGGTAGGCACTATTGGCTCCCTGAGTATTACTTATATGATCACAAAATATGTCATATTTTAAGATCATTTGGATCCATTCAATACATAATATACGTATATGTATTTGGAATTATTTCATCACAGTACTGAAAACTATGAAATTGCACAAACACATTGAATTTGACATTATATGATATGTGTGTACAGTATCTATTTTGTGTTTCAGTTACTTTGTCCTGGATACAGAAGATAAAATAATACAGAAACTAAAGACAGAAAATATCAAACAAGTGGAATGAAACAAAGACAGTTAAATGCCACAACATGTCTTATGACTCCGAGTATATTCTGGGGAATATTCCATTATTTTTCCTGACACTTTTTTATTTTTTGAGGAATACTGAAGTTTTTAATAGGGGAATATTCCTCCATTTTTATGACAAATGCTATTTGTTTCAATCTGGAAGAACATTATCCCATGTCTTTAGCACATCTATAGTTAAGTGGGTTTACATTTTCGTCATATTAACACATTTTCACGCATTTAAAAACAGAGCAGACCCAAATCAGATGACTCCTATAGGAGCCATATAATCGGGGTCTGCTCTGTTTGCCAATGGAGTTTGAAATATCGGTTTCTTTACTTTCTTAAATGGCTACACAGTTCCGCCGTTCATATTTCATTACAACTGGTTTTTTCCATGACTATTCTCCTATGTTTACTCTTGACACACACTGATATTTTCAATTTGGAGAAACATTCCCCAATGGCTTAAGCAATTGTCTGATGTGGAGGAGCATTCCCCAATTTTTACTCTTGACACACACTGATTGTTTCAATTTGGAGGTACATTCCCCCATTACTTCGGCAGTTGTCTGATGTGGATAGTCTTTTAAGACACGGAGGAACATTCCCCCATATGTACTCTTGACAAACACTAAATATGTTAGTTTGGGGGAATATTCTTCCATTTTTATTCTTAGCCCACACTAAAGTCCACACTAAAGTCTTCGTTTGGAGGAATATTCCCCCAATGCCCTAAGCAATTGTCTGATAAGTAGGGTCTTAAATGGATGAACATTTCCTCATATGTACCCTTGACAAACACTATGTATTTTAGTTTTGGGGAATATTCCTCATTTATTTTATTCTAAGCCCATATTAAAGTCATCAATTTGGAGGAATATTCCTCCAATGGCTTAGCAATTGTATGATGTGGAGGGTCCTAAATGGGGGAACATTCTCCGATATGTACTCTGGACATACACTTAGTATTTTAGTTTGGGGGAATATATTCCTCCATTAGCCCACACTTAAGTTTTCAATTTGGAGGAATACTCCTCCAGTCTGATGTGGAGGGTCTTAAATGGAGGAACATTGCTCCATATGTACTCTTGACAAACACTAAATATTTTAGTTCGGGGAATATTCCTCCATTTTGGTTTAGCCCAAACTAAAGTTTTCAATTGGAGGAATATTCCCCCAGTCTGATATGGAGGGTCTTAAATGGAGGCACATTCCTACATAATCAAGTACTCTTGACAGACACTATATATTATAATGTTGCGGAATATTCCTCCATTTTTATTCTTAGCCCACACTTAAGCTTTCAATTTATCCCGTCTGATGTGGAGGGTCTTAAATGGGGGAGCATTCCTCCATATGTGCTCATGACAAACACTTAATATTTTAGTTTGAGGAATATTCCTCCATTTTTATTCTTAGCCCTCGCTAAAGTTTTCAATTTGGTGGAATATTCCTCCAGTCTGACATGGAGGGTCTTAAATTGAGAACAATAACCCATATGTAATCTTGATAAAACCACTTTAGTTAGAGGGGAATATTCATCCGTGTTTATTCTTAGCCCACACTCAAATTTTGAATTTGGAGAACTATTACTCCAATGGCTTAAGTTCGTCTCATAATTATGGAGGGTCTTAAATGGAGGAACATTTCTCCATATGTACTCTTGGCCAGCACTAAGTATTTTAGTTTGGGGAACATTCCTCCATTTTTATTGTTCGCCTAAAGTTTTCAATTTGGAGGGATATCCATCCAATGGCTAAGCAACTGTCTGGTGTGGAGGAGGGTCTTAAATGGAGGAGCAATCCCCCATATATACTATTGACAAACACTATGTACATGTATTTCGTTTGGAGGAATATTCCTCCATTTTTTCTCACAACCCACACTATGTTTTTAAATTTGGAGGAATATTCACCAAATGACTCAGGAATTGTCTGACGTGGAGAGTCTTAAATGGAGGAGCATTACCCAATATATACCCTTGACAAACACTAAATATTTTAGTTTGGAGGAATATTCCTCCGATGGCTTCAGCAATTGTCTGATGTTTTAGTTGTGAAATAAAGGATTGATTATCATCTTTGATGTCTGTCCTTTCTTTTTCTCATTGGGATGGAGGAATATTACTCTGAATCGATCAGTTATACAGAATCCGCCCCCATCCACCCCCACACAAAAAAGGAGGATAGAAGTTTCAAATCCGCTTTTAAAAAAACTGAAGTTATGTTTTGTTTTATATTATTCTTCAGTTTTATAACATTGGCATGGTGTAATTAAACAGTCTGACTTCAAATGAGACACCGACTGTCACCGCTTCTCTTCTGAAGCCAAACTATTCGAGCGAATACCATACACTTAAAAATGAGTATGATTATGTATGACTGTGTATAATATAAATATGTGCATTTAACTGTTTGCTCGTTGCAGGGCATGTTAATGAGTTTTCCTCTTATGGATCCATTTTTACGCCTTTACAAACAGAGTAGACCCAGATATGATTACTACTAATAGAACAGTCCAATCATGAACAGCTTTGTTTTCGTATGAAATTAAAATATGTGTGAAATGATAATCTGCTCTGTTTGCTTATATTATGATAGACCTGACTCTACATTTTCTAACATTGGCGAGAGTTCGTATGTGTTTATGCTATTATAACAATTCAACCAATAAATATGCATGATTGTATAAGCTTTACATGACTATTAAACAGGGAAAAGGTTAAACATGTGTTCTCTTTGCAAGGTTCCTTACTGTTAATATTTACACGATCTACATTTTTGGAAAGAAACGGAGTACGTGTAAAACATTTATACATGTAGGGCGAAAGCTAAGGCATTAACACAGCTTTGAACCAGGCGTTCCAATTACCAATACCAGTCTGGTTCAAAGCGGTTTTACTGGATACATGTAGTACGGATTTAAGACGTTTTATACAGTTGTGTTCTGAGCAAGGTTTAGCTGACTTTATCTCTCCAGAAGTGTGCTTAACTTATTATTATTATTTATCGTTAGCATTTAGACCACTTGTTCTATTTCGATAAAACTTGTTATAACTTTTTCAAAAGGTAACGATTCAGCCATTACGCTACAACATAAACTTTGGTTTTCGCTTCAAATTTCATTGTTATATCTGTATTTAGAGCAGATCCCAGTAACAGACTGAATCCAGATGAGACGCAGTTTTACTCTGATGCGTCTCAACTGGATCCAAACTGTTTTAAACATGACCGCAGATGTGTCCATTGCAGCGATATATGGAAACGACACGGCGAAAAGGCAATACACAAGTCACTTCTGTTTGCCCTGATTTAATATCCTGAATAGAAAGACAAATCTAAAATGTATACTGAGTGAAAAATGTCACGGGGGTTCGTGGAATCCAGGGCTAAACTATAATTTTGGTATGGATCTTCAAATTGCACTTTGAAAAAATGATTATATCGACTTTTCTATCACTTTCATATTACACTTAAAATTATTACACTGACAGAGACAACAATGTAGTGATTGAATTTTTCATCAGGAGCCAACCTCTCTCACACACCAAGGTTTATAAGATACCCCTGTAAATTATGAACTCTGAACAAAACAATATCATCTTATCATCTTCACTGAACTTTGTGTTGTACTTTAGTAAGATCGGACTGACCAAGTATTATGACCTGTGCAAATAAACTGCCATCCATAAAGACTAAATGGCATCACACTGTAACATTTCTTAGCCAACACTTAATCCCGAAAGCATCGTTTGTTTGGCGATAACCCTAATCCTCATTAAAAGCAATATATCAGCAAATATTTGGATCTGATGCAGTTTTGAAATTTTCCGATTCAACCAAGCTTGTAGGAATCTTCCAAACAGCTCGGATCTTGTTGAGATGTCGAGTTACTCGGCACTTCATTTGGATCCACACTGTTTGCAAATACAAATCAGGTCGCAGATATCGGGAATAACGGGATAATTGTAGATATGAGAATTGCATATTTCTACACAGAGTATTTTTTCGAAAATAATTTTCACTAATTGATTGTTACACTCCAAAACAACGAAATGTATTTAATTCATATTGAATTATATAAACAACATTTGCAAGACTTGTCGAAGACATACGCTGTAAGATAGTGTGTGAGAAACCACTGACCGAGTGTCAACTTTTATCGTTCACGAAAGACATAAATATTTAGATGTGTTCTGTTTCATTTTACAGAAGACATCAAATCATATTAGAAATGGAAATTTAATAATTCTTCTATTTTAACACATTCACTGTCATCCAGGCGGATCTTTAATATCAGATACAAACTGTTTCAATATAGATGACAAGACACCGAGTACTTCATCGTCTCATCAGGATCCAAACTATTTGACACACTGTTCACCACTTTATGTGTCCATTCTATACCTTGAAGCAGTGGCGACACTATACCAAGTAGATAACATGTCTGGAAGCGAAGGACACCCTCGCCATAGTTTCAAATAACGGATATCGTGTGTCTACAAGACTCGCTGGTTTGCTAGCTATATGTATGTGTCTTTCTTATATTCTGCTTAAGTGATGGTGTGAAAGCAGATTACCAGTTAAACTGTATTTGTGAAAACGGTGATAGCTCTGGTCAGAAACTGCATGGGTAATGTAGTACATGTGCAGTAAACCCCCTTTAAACCGGAAGTCTAGTAGAGAAAGTTCGTAGAGGAGCTTTCTGTTTTACTTTCACCCAGCATGAAGCTCAACAATTACAATCTAGACAAGATGCCTTATTAGAAATTAGTTCCTATTGTGTGACATTGTAATACTAACACTTATTCAGCTAAAAGGGTAATATATGTTGCAATGTTTTACTTTCCACCGATCCGTCTAACCTTCATAGAAACTTTTGATCGGGATTCAATCATCACAAATCCAATGAAGCGTCGAGTTACTCGTCATTTGCAGATCAAAGCTGTTTGCAAATACCAGCACATCACGGTTGGCACGATTACTCTCTTTCTGTACATAGGATAACATTTATTTCCCACAATTAAACCCTTATTCTCATAGTCGGGACCCGATCCGCACTTGGAAAAAAATGGATCCACATCAGATTCTGCGAAATTCGACCTCTGATCAGGATTCGTGCTTTTTGCCACTCAGTCAATAGTTTCCTGAAAGCTCGATCGAATCGGAAGTCTAATCTGAACCCTATCTAAATTTGAATAGACCTTTAATTTTAACATTAAATAAAGGGTTTATCTGGCAAACAAAATGAACCGCTTCGTTGAACAGAAAATATCTAGCATGCAGAGTCGTTTTATGTTACGTTTTAAACTGATTTGGGAGGAATCCGCACGCAATAAAAGCAATAACATGCAATTTTAAATGCAAAGAAGATCACCATGAGAATAATTGAAAACAATTGAAAACTAAGTTAAAAGACAATACCCTGCCAAACTGAATGGTCCTAAGGGAAAACAAAAACACACAAGGGCTGCATTTGTGACGAGCATAATTAAAGACAGGATAACGTTCTTCCAATGAATGCAACGTAGTCAGGCAACCTGAAAGTACAAATACCTGTTCTTTATTTCCCTTTTGTAGTTGCTGCAGAGGGTGGGTATTTACTACATATTGTAGTCTACTGCAGCATCTCTGCAATCACAAACGGAGCATGCTATTTATTTAACCAGTTTCCTATTTAATATGCATGTAAGAACTAATGACACTACGATTACTTATTAACCACGACAGCGATTGTAGAATTAGATCTACAGTAACATCCCGCTAATGCGACCACCTAAAAGAGGTATAATTATGGGTGCTAGAGACAGGTGGTAGCTTAATGCAAGATAAAAGTAATACAGAAAGCTCATAGAGGAGCTTTCGGCATTACTTTTGTCTTGCATTAAGCAACCACCTGCTTATAAAGATACCCATGTTTATTCATTAAGTGGTCGCATTAGAGGGGTTCTACTGTATATTATTCCATAAGCGAACAGAACGTACATTGGTATAGGTGCCGTCTGATGCGGGTCTACTGTGTTTTCAAAGGCGTGAAATGGCCTTAATATAAATAAATAAAAGGGTTAAATAACGACTCATGATTATGCTTCACAAACCTGGCGACCTACACACTATTCTCAAGCTAGAGTTAATACTAAACCCTAGTACGAGTACAGTAAAACACCTCTAATGCGACCACATAATGAATAAGCATGGCTGTCCTTAAAACATGCGGTAGATTAATGCATGACGAAAGTTATGCATTAAGCTACAACCTGCCTCAGCCATCCAGAATTGTGCCCCTGTTTTGATGGTCGCATTAGAGGGGTTTACTCTATATACAAAGTACTTAGTGGAAATATCATAAACACATTAAAGACGCGATAATGTCAATAGTGCTATACACAAACCTTTAAAGCATAGATGTACATTTAACGTACATGTAGAACCCCTCTAATGCGACCACTTAATGGATAAACATGGTTATCTTTATAAGCAGGAGGTTGCTTAATGCATGATAAAAGTAATGCAGAAAGCTTTCTGCATTACTTTTATCCTGCATTAAGCTACCACCTGCATTTAGCTCCCATAATTATACCTCTTTTAGGTGGTCGCATTAGCGGGGTTTTACTGTACTTGCTAATAGAGTAGAGTCCGATCAAACGAAGCCAAGCTATCATGTGTTCAAACACCATTGAATATATCCATGCTATCATTTTCATGAACATTCATGAGGTAAAGGGTCCGGCATACTATAGGCGAGTTCTTGATTATTATATGTCCAAACAGTATGCTACAGTGATCGCATGTGCCAGGTACGTGACAATTTCATAAATACTACGTATAGGTTAGAACATTTTTATTTCATACTACGGAATATAGTGCTCAAGGCGCGGGACGCGCCGAGAGGACTATATTCTGTAGTATGAAATAAACATGCTCTGAGCTATTTAGCACAATGCTCTACCGTCGCCGTCAATTTTTCCGCCAAAATATTGCAAAGTTGCAAAGCAAACCATGCTGATTAGTTGAAGCGGCTCGATCAGGTAAATTGGTGTTTACGATAAACTGCTCTAAAGCAGCAGATCCTTTCGAACAAATGATCTTTTTAACATAATCATTTCAAAAAGAATTTTACTAATCAAACAAATAAAACTGCATTTAGTAATTTGTTAGAAAGGTGCTACTGTATTAATTTCGCACAGTTTTCATAGTTCGCCTTTGCATTTCTTTTCTTTTATCACCGATAAATTGACAGTTACCATTCACAGCTGTCATTTATCGATGAAATAGACAGAAGCCAACGCCCTGAAATCGCGCAACCTTATTGGTTAACAGCACAGCGACGATGTAGAGCATGTGCTAAATACAAATATATTGAAATACATTTGGACATCATACTTTGACAAAAAAGGTTTAATTTTACATTCCACGTCCTGCTACGACGTCAATTTTCGCTCGATTTCAATCAAATATGATTAATTACACGCGGACATGTCAAGCCTTTGACATCCACAGCATTGATGGCCGATCATAGGCCGAAATATTACTGTCCTGAGACGATAAACTCCAACTTAGCTTTAGTCGACCGAATCGCTACACACACTTAAATATACATGTACAATTTCACGACTGATGACATCGACAGTCACACTGTATTTAATAATATAGTCCGTTTTCCATTCTCCTTTAATAAATCTAACTTAAACATTAAAGTTACTGTCGATGTCAACCACAACGTTACTTCCGTTTCTACAACACTGGATATTTCCCGGAGCGACTCGTGACTGTCACCATATGTACATGTACACATGTGTCGGTAGCAACCCGACCGACTAAAGCTAAGTGGGATCGGTCATCATTTGTGTGTATTTCAAAGTCTGGACATTTCCGCGTGTACATGTAATGAATCATATATGATTGAAATCGAGCGACAATTGACATCGAAACAAGGCGTGGAATGTAATTGGTGCAAGTTTTCTGCCATGGTAGACCATTTAGTTACACAACTTTACATAGTACTATACCCTTCGATTTTTTCAAAAATGTTTTGTCAGATTACTATTCCTAAACGTATATGAAGATGCTTGTCAGTAGTATTTATGAAATGGTCACGCATCTGCCACCTGTGATATTGATTGGACGCCACGTAAAAATATATTAATAATTTGCTGTGTGTAAAAGGAATGGATTGGTCTTTGTGCAATCAAGCATTTGCTCAACATGCTGAATGTAAACCCCTCGGTGACGTGGAAAACTGGTGGATTTAAAAGAAACAAACCAGAAGAACTACAAATGAACTCTCTCATCATGTAATCGTCTGTGTTACTGACTGTCATGGAGTATATAACAGCATTTCACACTGAATAGGTTATTCCACCGTGAATATGCAGCATTTAAAATTGTACATGGTTTGGTCCTATATATATATATATATATCGAGAAATCTAATCATATCTAAGTTTGGCTCTTCGAGAAGCAATGACCAAGAATGGTTTTCAATGGTCAGTCGGTGTAGATTGACTGCATCATTATACCAAAACATTACAATTAATATGACAATAATAAGATGCAGTTAAAACGTCACCAGCGCGAAAATCACAGACACTCACCTTAATGTGTAATTAACCTTTCTGCTTAAAATAAATAAAACACAGCTACTAGATTAACGTTTTCCCTGTTCAATTCACGTAAGAAATAATGACCTCATTAATATTTATAAGCTGAGTTTCATAATGGCATATTATATACAGGATTGTTTTGGTATCGATAGAGACGAGTGAGTCGGGTCTATTATGATTTCATTAGCAAACAAAGCAGTTAGTAACGTTAGATATGGTGCACTGTTAACAATTATCGTTTAATAAACCACTATCCCAGTGTCAACCAGATTTGATTCTAGTGAGAAGCCGAATTTCTGGGCGTCATATCCGGATCTAATCTGTTTAAAATGGCAGTCAGTTTGCATATGCAGTAAACTCCCTCGAAATTAGAATTGTAGTAAAGAAGAATTTAGATACTTTTAGGTAGTCGGTTGCTTAGTGCATAGTGAAAGTCATACAGAAAGCTCCAAGAGGAGCTTTTAAGCTGCCATCGGTAACAAATATATATCCGTTCCAAGTATATAACAAAATATACCAATTGAATCTCTAAAACGATGCTGAAAATATATCCAATAAATGGGTTCACTCATGAATTCTTATCATCTTCTATACGTTAATTAGATCGTCTATTTGACTACCAACTCTATCTGAGAGCTATAATGCAAGGACAATAAAACAATGTCCGATAATATTACGTTTGCTTATTTCTCGCAAAACCTTATTCCCATGTATGGTTGGCTGCGTATGTCATATTCTATATCAGATTAATTCAAATATTCTTAAAGCCATCAAGAGCGTTTTACTGGACGGATATTCATCAGAAACAGGATTTAACCCATTCCCTCATAGTCTACCTTTAGATACAAGTTCTTTCAATAAATCTACTGAAAAGAAGCATTAACCAGAGAAAAGCGTTTTTTTAGAATGTTGTAGTTTGAAACCATTGTGATAAATAGAGCATTTACTTCTACACAATGGTTTCACCAAGTGACTTTTACAGAATCGTCAATATGAGGGAATGGGTTAAGATATAAATATACAGCTACAAAAATTTGCATTTTAAGTCTTTACTGTAAAAAATAGTCAGAAATGAAATCAATTGAGTACTGTGAGGAATATCCTTCTAAATATGCAGGAAGTCCTTGTCTATGTAAACTAAAAGCGTCAGGCAAATTGCATTTGCAGGAAATTAATGTTTAAACTACTAAATCGTTATTTCATTGCGGTATGAGAGACATTATTTCTTAAGCTTTTCCAGTTAAAATGATACTAGGAAAATGTTAACTGTGTATGTGTAGGAAACAGGATATAACGTGAAATCAATAAGAGAACGGCGCAAACACCAACCCTGTAAGCTGTAGTGCATGAACTGTACTACTCATAATTTAATAACACACGAACACGTATTGTCTCGTATAACAAAAATGAAATACAAACACGTACAATTCTACGCTCTGGGTTGCTTTATAATGTATTTCTTGTTGATTTACACCAAACAATTCGAGAAATGACAATCCCATTGTAATAAATTAACTACAGTGTAATAACGTCCTAATCGACCATCGCATATATGCCTGATTACGGGTATGTATGGAAGGCAGTAGGATAATGCAGGTCAAAAATAATGCAGAAATTGTATATAGGAACCACGTGCTTTTTAAGACAACTATGCTAAATAAATAAACGAACGCTTAGGACAAATCATAAAGTATTTATTTTATTTATAGCCGTTTGGTATTCAGTAGCATATCAATATGAAACAGTTGCAATGAATCGTTTGAGCAGGTGTCGTTCCGCAGCATAATTATGTTTCTTCCATTTATTGTCCAAGACACAGCGTTTCAAGCAGCTTTGATCCCGATGAGGCACCTGCCATTTGGTGTCTCACAAGGATTAAGTTGTTAGTATATGTGATCACGAATTTACATACATGTGTGTACAGTTGAATTTGAAACTGTTTGAATACATTAATTTCGTCTAACATAGAAGCATATTGTGTATGCCTTGATCTTATTACTCTTTCATGAGTTGTTTGAATTTGGTCTGCTCCTATTGTGTAACTTTGTTTGCCCGAATACTAAGGGTAATTAGGGAAGATTAGATTCATTAAGTAATAAACTGTTTAATATGTTGCTGATTAACATTTAACCTGCTGAGTAAATTACTGTTAGTAGAAAAACAATGTGTCGCCTCTTCGACGCCTCATTTGGATCTGTTTGCATAGGTAATGATCGATTCGAGTTGCCTATAGCAGGTTAAATCGTAAAGAGTTCATGTCTAGTAAAACCATACACGCACACACACGATCAACCATTCATTTGTTTACTTTTCCGTAGGGTTTGGTCGAAGATTACCGGCGCTTCAGCAGTGACCTCCCTGTAATCCAACCACTCTATGAACACACACGATTGTTATTAAAAGCAAGTGGCTGTGTCATGCAGAACACAAGTGATGCAGACAACTGATGCACCAGCCTACAACCTGCCTCTACACTCCACAATAATACATGTTGTCTCTTAACCGGACGTTAAATTGGATATATTGGAGACCGAAGGCAGCTTAATGTTGAATGAAAGTCACAAATAAAGCTTATGCAGGAGCTTTCTGTATAGCTTTCACTCTACATTAAGCAGTCACCTACCTAAAAAGTTTCCAAATTCGTCCCGACTAGAACTCTGGTTTAAAGGGGTTTTACTGCATATGGCAATGTGTGTCCAGTCCATTGCCTGTAGAGTGGAGAAATACCTCTAATGCCATTCGACATAAGAAGCAATCAGCATTGTTTTAGTGAAGCATTGATAGCTAGCATTTTACTGAACACAGCCAATGGAAAACTGCAGCAGTAATATTACACTGTTGGTTTATTTCATAGGGATCGGCACGCAACTTTTTCAATAAACAGCGTTCCAAATGCAAAGAGGATTACCAAGAGAACAATGTGAATTGCATATAATTGAAAACGGGGCAAAATCAATGTGCTGTAAAATTTATAGTCTAATGATAGAAACCAATTTGCAGCGAAATTCAGCTTGGAAATTAAATTTTGTTATAATGACGAAACGAACAATTATCAAATTATCGTTTGCTCCGTCATCGTATTGTAGAGTAGTGTACTCGTCATGAATGCCGCTCAGCTGATTTGTTCTTTTACAGTATTAATAGTAAGAGGTTTTGCTTTTACGATACATTTGGTGATTGGTGGAAGTGTTCCTCCATTGATTTATATAGTATACAAATGTTCTCAATGTTATATATGTAAACATATTTTTCCGTTACCATACTCTTTAGCTTTAACGCTTTCGCTGCCAATGCCGGATCTGTGATTACCTATGCAAACAGTTTGGATCCAGATGAGACGCCGAGTAACTTGGTGTCTCATCAGGATCCAAACTGGTTGTTACTGTTACTATGTTTTTGAAACAAAAATAAAGAAAATCGAAATAATAAAAAATTGTAGCAGACGACAAAGTTAGCAGACGACAGAGTTTGGCAGCGAAAGGATTAAAATACAGTTGAACTTCTATATGTCGAGTTCAGCAAAGTAGAACTACCGAGTAACTCGGCGTCTGATCAGGATCCAAACTGTTTGTTACTGTGACTATTTTTCAAGAAGAACTGAGGAAAAGAATGCAATAAAGTGAAAATTGTAGCAGACGACAAAGTTTGCAGACGATAAAAGTTGGCAGCGAATTTGTTAAATGACCACCATGATTTTAAGAAGTAGTCATACTGAAATAATCAAGGTACCGGCATGCTGACAAAAATATGCCTACTCAAACTACTAATCTGTACCAATCTGTTCGATTCGTTCAGGCTGACATAAAACTCGAGTGGTTATTGATTTACCATGTATTTCTTAATTCACCTTCTAAACGTAGTATGTTTAACCCTTTCCAATTTTCAATACCTCCTGAATATTCATTAACAAAATAGTTATAAAGAAATATGGAAGGTGCAACATTGTATACATTTTAGAAGGCAAAGAAACAGATCTATCAAATTCTATTAGCAAACAGAGCAGACTCTGATCAGACGGCTCCTAGAGGAGCCGTCTGATCTGGGTCTACTATATTTGCAAATACGTGAAAACGCGTTTATATGTGGGAAAGGGTTAACGGAAAAATCCTGCTGACAATACATTTTAATAAATATTTACACCACTGCTGTTTTCCTTTCTTATTTTCTTAGTTTCTTATACAATACTATTATATTAGCTGAAAACATCATTGAATTATAAGTTTTACCACTCGTAAACCAAAGTAAAGCAAGTCAGTATATACAGTTCAAAAAAGGATATTTTAATTATATAACAACAGTGTAACAGCCATATCCCACTGTGTTCTAATAACGTGTATGTACAATAAAACCAACTCTATAACGGCTACTAAATTGTGTTAATAAGTTGGTATTTAGGGCAGGTGGCAGCTTAAAGCAAGGTTAAAGTAAATCAGAACGCTCCTATGGGAGCGCTTTGTTTTACTTTCACCTTGCTTTAAGCAGCCACATGCCTTTAACACAAAACATGTGATGTAATTAGGTGGCCGTTATAGAGAGGTTTTACTGTACCTACAGTAGACCATGTATATATCGATTAAATACATATACCATAGAATATGTCCTAAACTGTCATCCATCTATTGGACATACAAAATCATGTGTGTTAAAAAAAGCAGGTGGTTGCTTAATGCAGGACAAACGTAATACAGAACATTTCGATATATGTATAGGAGTCTTCGGCAATACTTTTGATCTGCATTAAGCTACCACCTGCCTTATATTCCCACATTTAAGCTTCTTTTTAATTATCGCTTAAGACAGGCTCAATTCATGTGTGGCCTTAATCAGAGACATCCAAAATGTAGCACGTGAAGCAGTTAACCCTTCTACTGTAAACTGACCGTATTATTGACTTAATTGCCCTTACCGGAACTTGGACATTGTTTTACCCGTTACGCAATGAAGCATTATACATTTTAACGCATTGTGCAACCATAACAGATCCCCGTCAGCCGACTTCGGTATGGTTCATCTTGTCAGGGTCTACTGTGTCTGCTTATTAAATGATATCGATCAGTTGGAGTCATTGTAAAAAATGGACTACAGTGGAACCCCTTTTATGCGACCACTTAATGAATAAACAAGGGTGACTTTAAAAGCAGATGGCTGTTGAATGGAGAACGAAATATTTTTTTTGCCCTACATTAAGCTACCACATGCCTCTACACTCCAAATTTATACCTCTTTGTGTGATCGCATTGGGTAGTTTTTCTATATGTTATTCTATATGTTATAGTTATATCAGATTGCAATGGAGAGCGTTTGCGTCGAAATCTGAAGTAGAAGTCACTTATATCGACACACAATGCCGAGTAGGCTAATGTTAATTGGTATCTTTACTGAAGCCAGTTAAATAGAATTACGCTTGTGCTAGCGCTGTCAGTAGTTTACAATTTGAAAGTTTCTCGCTTCATACAGAGATAAATACCATGCTGCCATTTGACGTAATGGAGCCGTAGTGCGTTAGTAATTAAAATGCCGGTGTGATCTATAAAAGTTTAATATTGAATACTGACATTGCCTAAATTATAATTACCGTTTCCTATTCTGATCTTACTCAACTAAGACTGGTACAGTAAAGTGTTTGTATTCAGGGTAATGGTGGCTTAAACAGAACGAGCAAGAGTATAAATTTACCCTTTGAATTTACTCCATAAATACGCTTGTCTGTTCTTTTGCAAACAGAGTATACTCACATATAGGAATCGTCTGATCTAAATGTGTTCTGCTTGCATATGGTATAATACAGACCTGATATTAAGTTTCTGCATGAGCAAAGTTTCCGTTGTTAACACTTCCCTCAATGAATACGCCTGTCTATGTCTTTGCAGACAGAGTAGACCCAGATCAGGCGACTTATATATCTGGGTAAGCTATGTTTACTCCATAAATATGCTTTTCTGTTCTTTTGCAAACAGAGTATACTCACATATAGGAATCGTCTGATCTAAATGTGTTCAGCTTGCATATGGTATAATACAGATCTGATATTAAGTTTCTGCATGAGCAAAGTTTCCGTTGTTAACACTTCCCTCAATGAATACGCCTGTCTATGTCTTTGCAGACAGAGTAGACCCAGATCAGGCGACTCATATATCTGGGTAAGCTCTGTTTGCTTATGATATTATATAGATCTGACACTACAGTTTCTGCCAATGCCAACAATTCCTGTGTCCATATGCTATTATGATTAATATAATTGATACCCATGACGTCATTGTTTTTGCTTGAATATTCATGGTGAAAAGGGTTAATATACCTTTTAAAAAGTAAATCCGATTAAAATTCATAACGTCACCATTTCCTTCATGAATATTCACGGAGTAAAGGGTTAATTGTGGACATAAAATAGACTAAACTGGTTTACTAAATTTAGTATGGCGGCAGTCAATGATATGTGACGATAATGTCAATGACAAGCCGTGCAGTACCTTATCTCATGCTTCCTTTATGCAGATACATCAATACCTAATATGCTGTTCTTTAACCTTTTACTTTACCTTTTATTCATTACCGAAATAATAACCTTGTGATTTTAATTAGCTGGACTTTTCTAACGACATATGAAATCGGGATTTGGAGCCAGATCTATATTATTCCATAAGCAAAGAGAGCAGACCTTTATCAGACGGCTCCTATAGGAGCCGTATGGCTTGAATCTACTTTGTTTGCAGATGCGTGAAACGGCACTGATATGAAGGAAAGTGTTAATGTTTTACCTGATGAAGGCAACTTTGGTTATATTTGCACACAGAATAAATCCAGATTAGACGACCCCTGCGAGAGCCTTCTTGTCTACAAACATGTATAGGTAATACGTCTATACGACTGGTAGTAAATAAGGATTATACCATACATCAATCTTATTATCAAATTAGTTGCCATACGGATGTAATAGTATGATATATAACATAATAATCAGAGAATATTAAATATTGAGCATCTAAAATATGTTAGTTTTATCTCGGAACAGAGCTATAGTAAAACATCTTTTTTACGGATAACTTAATTATATAGTAGAGATAAGTACATATTTTAGGATCAAAATAATGAAAAAAACTCCTACGAGAAATTTCATCATGCAACCAGAGCATAGCCGTGTAAAACAACGCTTAACTCATTCTCTCATTTTCACGCCTTTGCAAATAAAGTACAGCCATATCAGACGGCTCCTGACGGAACATGTTGCTACATAGACCATTCGCTCCTAAGGAGTATAAGCTCTATTTATGGGCCAAGTTGACGCCCCAGAGAGAGGGGATGGGGTACAGAAAACCCGGGCGCGATGCCCTACTCTTATTATCAACAGAGTGTCTCTTTTTCTTTTAAATGCCCAGTGTAAAGCACTGATTTATCGGACCTCGTTTTATTCGAAGCCTTTGTCCGGCGGGAGATCGACCTCCGGATCCCTGGTATTGTAGTCGATCGCGTTAACCACTCGACCAAGCCCGTTTCGATTTATGTCATTTGGAAAGCATAAACTCTTTCCCCGTTATCCACGACCGGACCGTTGCAACCAGCATGGATCTAAATGAAATCACAGTACAATGTCGATATTCCGAGCACTTAAATAAGCATCATTATCCTTATTCAGCCCTTTACATCATGAATATACATGTAAGAAGCAATGACGTCATGGACATTAATCAAATTATTTTTTTATAATGACACTTAAACACAGGATTTGTTTTCCTTGGCAGAAATTGCAGAATAGTATCAATATCATGTTTAAGATGAAACAGAGAAGACCCTGATCAGACGGCCTCTATAGGTGCCTTCTGGTCAGTGTCATGTTAGTTTGCAAAGGCCGTAGAAACAATTAATTATTGGCTGTGAAATGACATGTTGAATAAGGGCCTTTAAACACGACCGTTACCCTGCATGAAGAATCCACCTGTCCATCCATTCTTAATATGCTAACAGTTCGGGTTTTGTAGGTCACTAAATCACATCAAATATTTAGTGTTAAAGGTAGGTGGCTGCTTAAAGCAAGGTGAAAGTAAAACAGAACGCTCCTATAGGAGCGTTCTGTTTTACTTTTATCTTGCTTTAAGCAGCCACCTGCCCTAACAACCAACTAATTAACACAATTTAGTGGCCGTTATAGAGAGGTTTTACTGTAGTTATGTAACTATATGTTGGCTGTGCGTGCAAGTGAGAAGAAAGTGGGACGAGCTTTCAACATTTTTGCTATATTTTGGAACATTATTGGCGTACACTTAACACATTCACCTGTAAAAAGACTGGTTAAAAAATATTCTTGAAGACACAGTATTCGCCCACGATATGATCGAAACGAATACATGTGCATGTAATGCCTGGCGTCCACTACAGCGCCGAAGCCTTGCCGAAGGGTTTCAGAATAAATTTTGCTCGATTCGGGAACCATTCGGGATCATCTTTGTATTCGGGGTCATTCGGCATGCATTCCGCAGGTATTCGGGAAGTGGCTTACGAAGCGTTGCGAAACAGACGCCGAAGTGAGGCAGGATAATACCGAAACCTTGAGAAATACCTCCCGAATGCTTCCCGAATGGTTTCTGATTGTGCGGAATGGTTGCGGAAAGGTTGCGGAATCATTGCAGAACATGCCGAAGGGATGCCGAATCGTTGCAGAAATAAGGCCGAAGGGTTGCCGAATTGAGAATCTGGGTATATAACGATGTCGCATTTTTGTATTTTGGAGTGGAAAAGATGTCTCGTTGGAGTGGAAAAGATGCTTCCCCCTATATCTAGATTAGATTAATTCGGATGGAGCGGGGTTATCTCCGGCTCCCAACACCTAATGGATAGTGCGTCAGAGTACATGGCACCATTATCATTCAATAAATACTGACAGTTCCTTTACGTCCGGATGAGCCGTCTTATGCTTGCTTTATGTTAATACCCTTTTTTAAACTGTATGTATTACCGTATCCTCCTCTCCATGCATGATGTCGTAATATTTCAATATATGTGACTGGGGATTGCTTAAAAGCCTCTCCTACTCAATCGAGACAGATTCATTTTCTATGTCAGTTCTTAATGACTATTACTTATTTCCATTTCGTATCTTAATTTGCATCTAAAGATAGTTCTTAGGCTTCTATAGTACAGGTATATACCCACTTACACATATCCACACTATATGCACACAGCCTTATACTACAAAATAAGTAAGTGTGTACATGAAAATTAATGTAAATAAATATTGACATATATCTATTATAGCTATAGATGTGTTGCAAAATAACAAACTCTATGGACTCTGTTTGGGTGGGTCAAACACGAACCCCTTTTTCAGAATATCCACTGTTTGCAAAAGACAAGTACACTCTTTGCAAATATACTACTTGTAAAGGACACACACACACATCTATATAATATTAATACAAACTATGTAGACCCTGATTGGGTGGGACTTAAATACACGCTTTGAAAGTACTTGGGAAGAGCACACATACACGTACGCTCACACATACATATACACATAATTTTTCCCTCTCATGTGTTTTATTTCGTTTTCGTCAAAAACAACAACAAACAAATTACGAGTATAAGAGATTGGTTATATGCATGCCATTTTAAGCTATTTATAATAGGTAGCAAAACTGAAATATGTTATATTTTATAGCTATTCATGTTTTTTATACATGCATTTTAGTTAGTAGTTAGTAATGGAATGTATTTTATTAAGAAGCTGTTGCTTTAGTCAGTAAATAATTTCTAGCTCATGTAAAATAAGATGTTTTGTAACATCCGACTCTAAGTAAAGTTTCTTATATCTCGAAATCCTTTCGGCAATCTGACGACAGTTCTTTTTGCAGATATACATGTATATAAGTTTTGCTGACATTAGCGTCTTCTGAGACTATTCAGGCCCCAGTTTCACGAACATTCTTAAGTAATAACTTAGCTAAGCCTGTTACTTAAAATATATACCAGAGCATACATTTTCATAAATGAGTGTTTATTTTGTAAAAACAAATCGTAAGACGTTTGCTTAATTGTCATTTTAAGAATACATATTGTATTTGATAATAACTGAGGGTGATCTAAATCAAAAACAATATTTAAGAATTTGTAACAGACTTAAGAATTTTACCAAATTCATTTTCGGTTTAATTAGATATTTCATGCACAAATTGTTATTTTCTATTTAAGAAATATAACAGAATGTCTGTAAGGACTCTGCTAAGATAAAACTATTTCACTTATCTTCTCTATATGTAAGTGTAATACCCCTTATACCCTTTTAAGTTAAGCCTGCTGTTAAGTATATGAATCGTTCATAATGCATTCGGCATGTCTTCCGCGTGGATTCGGGAACCGTTCCGCGTCTTCGGGAAACATTCGAGAAGCATTCGGGAAGCATTCCGCATCGATTCGGTTTCATTCTGGAACCGCTCGGGGTGGATCGGAGATCCCGAATCTACCCCGAAACCACTGCGAAGGGTTCCGGAACGTCCCGAAGGGTTCCAGAAGGGTTCCAGAAGGTCCCGAAGCCTTCCCGAATAAAAGATTCGGCGTCCAAATTTTAATTTTTTAAAAAAATGCCGAATCTTTTTCGATCCCGATCAGTCCCCGAATCACCCAGAAGGGTTCCCGAAGGGTTCAGGAATGACGCGGAAGGGTTCCAGAACATCCCGAAGGCATGCCGAATCATCCAGAATATGCGATATCCACATCCGGGGACCCTTCGGGAACCATTCGGCGTCCTAGTGGACGCCTGGTCTAAGTTACAGACAAAACCGTTTCGCCCGTAAAGAAAAGACCCCCACCAAAGAACAATACAAAACAACAAAAATAACACTCAACACATACTCATCCAGAACTCCGGATGTTTTGATCCCCTGAGCCTCGCAAATACCAACAAAAATAACAATCAGTAAAAAAGGCCAACAATCAAAATGTAGATACAGTTGCGATTGATAGTGTCAAAATACCATTGTTCTAGACATCGAAAATATATCAAACCATATGTTCATATATAAGCATACCAAATCTCGTACATGTAATACAAAACATATGCCTTGTACTTCGCTAGAATGTAATTAATTATTCAGAAGATGTCCATAAATAGAAAGACATATATCAAACAAGAGCAGGGATCGTGCTAATTTAGCCTTTGTTTAACACGGTGTACTAATTTCAAAACTTAATGAAAGACAGTTTCCCCGCAGCTTAGATTAGTAACCCTTATATAGACTAACAGTAGAACTTGCCTTAAGCCATCGTTCATGTATTGAACTTAGAAGTCTTCAAACACAGGAGGCTGCTTACTGCAAGACATGTGTAATGTAGAAAGCTCCTATAGGATCTTTCTGCATTATTTGTGACCAGCATTAAGCTACAACTTGCCTTACAAACCTGTATTAACTATTTCCCTGATAAATATTCATAAATATAAATATGATTTTTTTTTAAATTGGCGTATGAACACATGACATTGTGCACAGGAAGAAGCTGTAGAATCAGATCTATATTACACCATAAGCAAACAGAGCAGACCCTGATCAGACGGCTCCTCTGTTTGCAGATGCGTCAACATGCGCTTACATAAGGGAAACGGTTAAATATATTTCTGATGCCCGCTTAAGGCATGCTCTACTGTACTGACTGATGATATTATCCATTCGCTTGCTGTTCACGTCAATATACCTACCAGTAAATAGTGAAGACCCAGATGAGACAGCTCCTGCAGGGTCTGCTCTATTTACAAGTTGTTGTGCAACCAGTGCACTCCAGAGCACTGATTGCACAGCGATATACTTGTACACAGTGAAGATATATGTAATTATACAACAGGGTAAAGGAGACATGTGTTTTAAAATTCAGAAAGAGACGGGTTAACCCGCGACATGCTGAGCGCAGCCTGTCTGACATTTGCAAACAGCTTAGTTCCATCTGAGACACCGTGTAAGTTTGCATCTGATCTAGATCCAGGGTGTTTGACACCCGATTAGTGGTTTTTTAGAGGCTATCGTGACTTCTGGGTAGGCAAACATTCTGTATTCAAGTGTTAGAGCATGCATTAAGTGTTTACAGCATGACTATGCTGGTATGTCTGTGCACTTAATCTGAGTCATTATACATAATCCATTAATCGGTTTATGTTTTAAATATAAAGTTATAATTGGCGTCATGCAGATATATATCCATTCATTAATTAAATGTAGTATCGTATTAAACATTGTCACGTTATACTCTGGCTTCGAGGTTATAATATGATGCTGGAGTCTTAGATAATTATTAAACATCTTATGGTCTGAATGTGACGTCATGTTGCTATGACGTCGTACCATTTTGTTTATTATACTCTGATGAAGTCTTATGGACGAAACATGTCAGTTAAAAAGTAATACGTTTTAAAAAATATGATGTTAATTCTTCATTATATCTATTATCCACAAAATCTGACCAATTTTATACCTAAGAATGAATTTGAGGCTCCGACCCAGATATGTTATAACCTCGGACAAAGTTCTTGTTAAAGCATGAAAGTATAAATAAACGTACAGGTAGGGTTGGTTTGCTCGTTCTATGGATCACGCGCATTTGCATTGTTTGCATCCCTCCGTATATTAGGACACGATACTAAGCACGTTAACCATATAACTGATGAATATTCATAAGGAAATGTGACGTCAACATAAATTATATAAACTACATTATAAAACTACAACAAAGGATATTTGTTGAACCATGAACAGTGTTACAAATTAACAATATATGTCTTATCAGGGTCTATTCTGCTTGCAAGTGCGTAAAAACGTCTATATTATGAAAGCGGTGACGACCCATAGACAGTTATTTTGTACTAATACTCCGGGTAAAGTCTACGACTATCTGGCAGACTAGACCCTGAACCGACAGCCCAAATTCCATAAGCACACAGAGCCGACCCATACCATAGAGTCGTATAGTATACACCTGCTGGTCTCAGTCTGCCCAACTTCCAAAAGGAATGTAAGATAATCCATAAAGTAAACGGTAAACCGCGTACAAAAACGCGTTCCTATGCATTTGCAACAATAATGGTCCCAGATTAGACGGCTCATTAGACGATCCGTCTGTTCATGGTCTGTCCTGTTTGCTTATGAAATAGAATAGATTTGAATTCTACTTTGACAAAACGTTCGTGTATTAATATTCAGTTCTATATATCACTCTAACTATTATTTATGAGGTTATTAGTTTTTACATAAATATTCATGGAGAAAAAGGTTCAGGTAGATCTGCAGTGTTTGTTTTTAAAAACAGTCAGGTCAATGTACAGTAAAATAGAGAATATACTAATTTGAAGAGGTTCAGCACGCAATATATTCAAACAAGAGAAGTCTAAGGGCATACCAGATTACCAAGAAAACAACATAATTGCGTGCATTTTAAAATTATATTTATAGTGTACTTAGGCAAAACCCATATTCAAGCTAATATATTAAATACGATCATAATTGACAAACAGTAGACATAATAACAATGATTTAACTTCGCAGAGCTTATTTAGTAGATTAACCAATTTGGATGTTCACTTTATTTTCCAGCCAGTTGTCATGGTAACATATCTCTACATGGATACCTATACGTTACGTAATCTGGTAAAACATCAGCCAATAATCGAGGTTGTAGTGGATTCCATTGAAATTGGCAACACGTAGCGGTAGGGTATACTGTTTAACCCATTCGGTGCCATATGTCTAATTGT
The DNA here is from genome assembly GCA_963576725.1 of Azorinus chamasolen. Taxonomy (NCBI): domain Eukaryota; kingdom Metazoa; phylum Mollusca; class Bivalvia; order Cardiida; family Solecurtidae; genus Azorinus; species Azorinus chamasolen. The sequence continues at coordinate 36,739,700 of OY755247.1, read as the reverse complement.
CGTCTGCAATAAAAGTTTGTTAAACCATTCGGTAAAAAAAGAAAATGAGATAAATAAATGCAAATTTTAAAGGAATAAAGCAGAGATATAGAACTAGAGACTGAGACAAAAAAGTGAAGTTCCTAATCAGATGCCGCCTGGAAAAGGCGGCGTCTGATCTGGGACTGCACTATTTGTCGTTGTGCATTTATGCGACATTGGCTGTGAAAGTGTTAACCTTCAGCAATCTTCTGTAAAATTGGAACTCGACGTCTCATCAGGACATAAGTTGATTATCACACTGGCCATGTTTCTGAAATGTAACTTAAAGGTAAATGTAACGTTCATTGGGTAAAGGGGTATATGACAATATTCGCAGTAGACAGTTGCTCAAATTGCAGACGGTTTATGACGACAGCAATAGCTCTATCTCAGTACATTTCAGATGAGCTAAATATACTGTTGTACGTTTACTTCATGATTATTCATGTAACACATATTAATGGCATAATGATTATCAATTAGTTTAATCTTAGTATTGACCCTTGAACATGACAGAAACTGTATAAGCATAACTGTATTATCTCAGAACAGACCTTAATCAGACAACTCTTATTTGAACCGTGTGATCATGGTCTAGTGTGTATGCAAAGGCATATTTATGGCGTAAATGATAAAATGCACTAACTAGGCTGATACAAAACATGTCTGTGAATTAAAGCAATAAGATAAATGTTTATATATAAAACGGACCCCATCCAGCAGTGTAAGGTTCCATTATCTAGTTATAAGTCTATGGCGACTGTAATGCAATTCTTAATAAAAACAGAAGTAGCGCAAGAGAGTCACAACCTAGCCGTATTGCTTCTGTCAGATCCATCGCTAAGTGCAAAACTGCAGTCAGTACATCATTTCAACTTTTAGCAGTCTTTACTTTTCCAACAATTATCAGTTTATTTTCTTTCTTTCTTACTGACAACCACTATTAGAGTTTGAAACACTTTGGATGCTGATGAGACCCCTGCTTATCAGGCGTCACAGCTGGAAATGTCGTCAGCAGTTTCCCCTATTTACGAGTATCCTCACATGTCCAGCAAATGCGTGACTGTGCGCTGTCTGTACGAACTTCGGGGTAACGCGAACTAAATGTTTAGTCCTTCCAATACTTACAATACAGCATTGTTATAACATGTATAACTACGCATATCTAGTAACACTCCTACAGGAGCATTCGGCATTACTTTACATCTGCATTAAGATGTTAACTTAAACAATTGTTCAGATCAGAATTCTAGTAGCTCGAATTTCTGTCATCTCGAACTAGTTTGAATGGCCCCTTGAAGTTCGAGATATCGAAGTCCAACTGTAATGCATTCATCTAACACTGCCGCATATTGTCAGCTATACATTTTGTCGTCGGCTTCAATTTGACATGTTTTACACACATTTCGTTACTCGATATTTTATCTGGATCTAAACTATTTATATAGGTATATATAAGTACATAATCGCCTATTGCAGTTAAATGATTAATATCAGACTAACGAGTATTTCATCTGTAGCCAACGTCTTGGTTTAGGCTTTTCATAAAAGATACAGTAAAACCCCGCTAATGCGACCACCTAAAAGAGGTATAATTATGGGTGCTAGAAGCAGATGGTAGCTTAATGCAGGACAGACGTAAAGAAGAAAACTCCTAGAGGAGCTTTCTGCATTACTTTTGTCCTGCAGTAAGCTTAATACAGGACATAATTAAAGCAGAAAGCTCATAGAGGAGCTTTCTGTATTATTTTTGTCCTGCATTAAGCAACCACCTGCTTATACCGACACCGATGTTTATTCATTAAGTAGTCGCATTAGAGGGGTTCTATTGTAGTCATGTTTTATTTTGGGGAATATAGGTTAATCAGCAGAAATTCTCCCGAGAACATCGTTAAAAGTATAGCTTTTCCACAACTGTCAGATTATGATATAAATATTACTTTAGTACCATTTGCTACAGTAGTCACCTCCGCATTAATACATATACGAGTACATATACGAGTATATTAGACACATGGGGATAACAATCAGGGAGACAAAATAATACGCTAGAGCCTTCTAAAGCGGACATAAAAAGAGGTCTAATAATGGGTATGTAAGGCATATGGCTGGTTAATGCATGTCAAACGTAATGTATTACTTTTCTCCTTCATTAAACAACCACCTGCTTTGTAAGACTCCTGTGTTAAATAGATGAATGACCGCTTAAGACATGTTTACTGTACAAAGCAATAAGGATAGTAACGTGAGTAGATTATTAAAACGACACTACCACCTATACGCATATATGTTGCTGCGAAATCTAATATATTAAAATGTGTTTTTTTGAAACACTACATTATGCCCCCAGCACCACCCCAATAGGCTAGCTGGCCAAATATGAAGTCGCTGTGTGAAGTTGGCGATTTGACTCATGTATGAGCTTTGACATTGATGGATGACCTTGACATTGACATTCCGTGACACCGCGCAATGCATGAGACTCCATGAGATACACATGCATGCCAACTATCAAGTTTTTATTTGTATATTGACATTACATAGCTCAACATGTGAGGCTTCATGAGATGCACATGCATGCAAAATATCAAGCCTCTATCTCTATTGGTCTGAAAATAAGTGATTTAAATATATATGGCATTTGACCTTGAATGATGACCTTAACCTTGACATGTCACCCTTGAGAATGTGCGGCTTTAAAACATATACATCAATGCCGAATATCTAGTCTCTAGCTGTACTCAATGAAAAGTTATGCCCAATGTTAAAGTTGCTGACAAACAAAAACATATATCAAGTTTGACCCTGAAGGATGACATTGACCTTGAATTTTCTCCCATTCAAATGTGCAGCGTTATGAGATACACATGCATGCCAAATATCAAGTCTATATCTCTACTGGTTCAAAAGTTATGTCGTTGATTTGACCTATATATTTCATATCTTACCTTGAAGGATGACCTTGACATGTTATCCCTCACATTGTGCGGCTTTATGAGATACATCTGCTTGCCAAATATGTAGTCTCTATCTGTACTGGCTGAAAAGTTGCATATGACAAATGTTAAAGTTATCCTCAAACGGACAAAAATACAGGTAAAAAATAATATGCCCCCAGATCTAATCTGGATCGGGGGTGGAGGGCATAAAAAGGATCAGGTCTATATATTTCAATATTAGGCAAACATAGCTGATACGACGGTTCCTAAGGAGGTACCTGGATATTGTCTAATCTCTTTCCAAAGGCATTAAAATGCTTAATACATGCTCTAACTGACAATACTCCAGCAGAAATTATCTGAAATCACAATTAGATCATGACATGTAGCAGCAACAATTATTTGAGGCTCTTTGGCTTCCAAAAGTAAACGCGTTCTTCATAAGCCGTTGGTTGTCTTATCTAGCACATATTCATGTACTCCTCAGGTTCCTCAATGCTAAATCGAAGACATTGTTTAATAAGGGACACGCACCAGGTTTCTTGATTTTCCGAACTTACACTACAGCTAAACACGGTACACTATTCCTGAACTCAAAAAGCTGCTTAATATAGGAGTTTCACTAATATTGTACATGTAAAATTTATGTACAAGCTTCAACAGAAATACTGTCAAGACACACTTGATTTGCATACATTCAATACTTTTAACTGTATGCCTTTTTAGATTGAACCAGTAATCGTCCAATTTTTCAACTGAAGTGTCTTATGTAAATAACGACAGTCCTCAGATTGTGATAAATATTATCTACTATCACGCAATAATGTTAACCATTTACTCCTGAAATAACGCTTGTCCACGCCTTTGCAACCAAAGTAGGCCCATATCAGGCTGCTCTTATAGGAGTTTTCCGATCAGAGTCTGCTCTGTTTGATTATGATATAGTATTATGATACTACAGTTTCTGACTTCGCCCAAAATTCCTGCATGCATGTGCACCAATAAGAACATAATGTAATTAATATGCATGACGTCATTATTCCGTGCGTAAATATTCAGGGAGTAAATGATTCAATTTTCATTTTTTTTGTAGTAAACGACGTACTATAATTGATTTCCGGACATATGTACTGGTATCTCTTTATTGGATGTGATTCTACATACAGTAAAACCTGTCTAAACCGGATGATCAATTTGCCCTACATATTGGGGCTTGGAGACGGGTGGAAGCTTAATGCATGGTGAAAGTCATGACGAAAGCTCCTCTAGTCTTCCTGTGTGAATTTCACCGTGAATTAAGCGGCAACCTGCCTAAACTCATAGCATTATGAGAATGTTGCATTGGTTAAACATTTAGTTTTCGTTGAAATGCGATATAATAATAAATTCTCTCTTTCTTCCTCTACGACGGTATCTGTGGAATTAGGCAAACATATACATGCGCGTTGATGAGTTTTGCTCAGAAATGTCTGATCAGAACCAATAAGCCGCTTTTCATATTTTACATTGTCACTACATGTGATTATGTTGCAAAATGTGACCAGGGTGAATGTGCATACACACTATGAAATTATATTGGACGTTCTGCGTATAACATGATAGATCGGAGACAATTGGAGAAGACTCATGTTTGTTCGCAATACTGTTACAATACTCTACACACATATACAGTGACAACTTTTGTTTGTATGAAATATATGGTAATTATTCTCAAATACCACAACTTATGTATATGTCTAGATACTATGGGAACTGGTATTAGCGCAATTATATGATATATGAGATGAATTTCACGCCTACATTAGAAGTCCAAATACGTTTGATTAACCACAACAGGTCGCTGCGTTCTGCATCAGTTCTTCCTAGCTTGTTTATGAAAATGATTGCTTTATTCCATTCAGTGACAAAGCATTGTATTATTCGTCTTTTGGAAATCATAAAAAACTGCACAAACGTTGTTTCGAATTGTTGTTTGAAATACTCATTGTTTATTATACTCTGATGTAGTCTTATGGACGAAACATGTCAGTTAGAAAGTATTTTGTTTCAGAATAACATCTGAAGTTAGTTCTTCATTTTATCTATTATCCTTGTTTGTGTCAAAGTAAATCGTGAACACGTATGTGAGGTATTTGCAATATATTCAGACTATTGTTTACAAACTGGAATGTTGAGTAAAGAATAAATAACCAACACGAATATCATGTAAATCTGTACCGATGCAAGGAAAGCGTTCGTATCGCTTCAAACCACAGTCAAGAGTTTTGCTCCCCATCTACACTATGTTAAATGACTTGACGGTTCAGCTGTGTATATAATTTATACAAGATACGATACAAAACATAATACGAACTAATTTATGTGAGTATCAGTACGTATTAAAGTTACATAAATGACATATTTATCGGAGAGCAATCTGTACATGCTTTCGAACAGAAAAAGTCGTTATATATAACATACACCTATATAAGATGCGTAAATTAACATTATTTCCAAGAATATTTGTTTATTTCTCTACCCAATCCAATAATGAGACGTCTCTTTGCAGTCGCTTTGGAGAGCTACATACCATCATTTGCCATTGTATAGGCAACGTAATTATATAATTGTGTTAAACGAATTTATAACATAAACGAATTCGTTTAAGTTTAAACACCCCTATACAATAGCATAAACGAATTTGCATTCATTAAAATTTTAATGATCCTAGCCTAAATTGAAGAATTTGAATTTATTTAGATGACGTTTTATACTGCTAACCTTGGTAAAGTTACAGATTGCAGGGTTATTGCTTATTACATGCAACTTAATGCATTGCTATTCGTACGGATACAGTAAAACTATTCTAAACATATCTGCTTAAGGGGGGATGCGAGTCGTGCGAAAAGTTCCTCTTGGAGCTTTCTGCATGAGTTTCACCCTGCTTTAAACAGCGACCTGTCCAAAAGTATCTAAATTATTTTCATTCTGAATTGCGATTTAGAGGATTTCACCAGTAAACAATTTTCTACAAATACACGATCGATTTATTGATATGAATAACTCTAACAACCTTCACTCATTTCTTCATGTGAACTAAGCGAACTCAGATAAGGTTGTTTTACATCGGAAATAGACATATCGAGTACGTGAAACATATGTTTCAAAGCACATTCAATTCCGCAGTAAGTAATGTGGGCCAAAGCTTCTTGACACATAAAGATATATGTGGCATGAGATATGTGGCATATAGACAGTCAATGTTATGTTTGCAAGACATGCCCCCTTATCTAAAATTGTAATATATTGTGAACTTCTAAAGTGTGCTTTTGACAAGACTTTTGACTTAGAATCGTAAATCTGATATTAAATCTGATCCCTGAAATATATCTAGGTACAGTAATACATCTCTATAACGGCCACTAAATTACATTAAGTATTTTGTGTTAAATGCAGGTGGCTGCTTAAAGCAAGGTGAAAGTAAAACAGAACGCTCCTATAGGAGCGTTCTGGTTTACTTTCACCTTGCTTGAAGCAGCCACCTGTCCTAAATACCAACTAATTAACGCAATGAAGTGGCCGTTATAGAGAGGTTTTACTGTAATAGTTTTAGTTAGGAAAATACATTTGATACATATACAGTACATGTTTGAAGACTAAAACAAGTATAATGATCAGTTTGTAAGACGGGTGGTAGTTCAATGCAGCGTGAACGTGATGCAGAAAGAAGCTCCTCCTGGAACTTTCTGTATGACTTTTCTCCTGCATTAAGCAGCAATATGCCTAAAAACGCCCAACTCGTCATTACTACACTTTCGAAGTATCGAGTTCTTACTTTAGCTTGTAAAGAGGCACAACAAGAGACTTCAGTTGGAGGTTTAAGTGTACATGACACCGTTGTTGCAAATTGAAAAAAAAAAAAATACCCAGACAAAAATGTACCTGCCTATGTCGTAGTAAGTGGTGTTTTACTTATTTATTGATCTATAAATACTTTATATCGATACTTGCAGTGACCACGATTAAGCTAATGCCTATGATTTGCTTTGTTGATAAATATACCAGTTCTTCTGCACATTTCTTACCCGAGTACTGCTGTGTCTTCGTAGGTTTCAGGTTGTGTGTTGCACGGTCATTAATGCCTCACAATCTAGAAGAACTGAAAGTAAGTACAATATAGCAAGTCAATGTAATACGTTTCTATAATTATTTGATATCGCGGTACGGATTAAACCGTATTCAACTTTAATGTAAGTGCTCGCGTCCATTTACACAAGAGAAAGGTCTGTTCATTCAAAATCGAAAATGTTTAACCGAGTACGGGACATACCATCGCCTCCAAATTATATATAACGTTGTGTTTTTTTTAAATATTATATGCGACTCTTGTACATGATGTCTTCGGTATGACAATTTAGGTTTGACTTCCAAGACGGGCACTCTTGATATATGTACATAAAGTCAGTATGCCATATTTATATTGATGTGATATTAACGTTTTGCACCTTGCATGAAGCAAACTCTATCGACATATCCACACTAACATCAAAGTGAATCCCTCTGAGATTATAATAAATACAAAGTTACTTGCTTTTACAGATGTGCTACTGCTTTCAAGTCATGATATAGATATGCTTGATTACCGTTTGCCACAGTTCTTTGCTCAACAGAAAGAATTCTGCATTATACACAAGTGGGTAACATATCACTGGTAAACATCAGAAAGACAAAAACATAACTAGTACATAAACATAAACTAGACATGACTTGCCATTAATTATTTATTCCGTTTTCTACAAAAAAGACAAACCAGACAGGGATAGAAATAAATGAAACAATGTTTGACACAGTAAAACCTCTCTGAGCGGAATATTTCATAAAGACTTTCCTGTTTAAGCAGGCATCTGCGTCATGCGTGGCGAACATTATAAAGAAAGCTATTTTGGGAGAAGCCTCGTGTTTGACATTCAACTAGCGTTAGGATGCCACATGTCTTCCAGACTGACGCTGATACTAACATCAACAAACAGTTTAACCCTTTCGGCGCCAAATTACTAATTGTCGTCTGCAATCCAAATTGGTTAAATCATTCAGTAAAATAAGAAAATGAGATAAATAAATGCATATCTCAAATTAATAAAGCACATATATAGAATTAGAGATTGAGACAAATAGTGAAGTCCCTGATAAGACGCCGGCGTCTGGTCTGGGACTGCTTTATTTGTCGTGGTGTATTTATGCGACTGCGGCGGCGAAAGGGTTCGAGGGGATTTTACTGTACATACCATTTGTGACATTTGACGGGCGCTGTAGGATACAGGGCCAATTAACAACTTTAATTACCTTAGGTTTGGAACTATATTGATGGTTTCTATTGTTTAGTATGCTAAAAGTACAAAAATGAGTCATGCAGGAAACACCACATACAGAACAAACAGTCGCCCGAACAGCAACACAAGGAAACAGCAAATGTACATAACTATAAAAACAACAAGAGACGCACAAAGACAAAACAAACATGCAATAGGGGGAAGATAGAAGTACCGCCTTGGAACGGTCAGTGACAAAAGTCACTGGGGGGTTAAACCGGTTTATGGGCGCCAAACCTCACACTTATTCCATCCCCACCCTAAAAGACAAACAGTGTAAATAAACGTATCCCCTCTCCGATTAATCTACAACAACCGCGACGGCAAATACAGTGGTAAAGTGCATGTATAACGAAAACATTTAAGTGTGTGCATGTATAACGAAAACATTTAAGTGAACAAACTGTATCAACCTATCGCTAGTGTACTCAATGATTGAGCTGCAAACAGAGTAACTGCAGAAAAGTAATACAGGGTACGACAAAAATGAAATAGTACAGATATCCGACGTTCTCCTTCCATTTTTGGATTTAAGAGGTCGCCTTCATAGAGTACTAAACCTTTCTTGTCGGCGTAATGCAAAGAGGCCAGCGTGATTGCCAACTGTAAAAGGGTTGACAACCAAACATGCAGTATGTTGTAGTATTACAGGATAATATCCCATTTTAATGAATGTTTTAACATATTTGATGAACAAAGTGAGAAAGTGGGTATGTCCAACAATTTTACGAAGTTTGTAAATCACATCACCATAAAATTCAGGATGTGAAATACCGTGTCGCAGAAGCGCCTTGAGATTACATTGGTACTTGCCAATAAGCGAGAGATTTCGATAGTAAAATTTAGAGAAAGTTTTTCTTAGTTTATGGTATCTATATCATTGCTTAAGCAGTTTCTCAGTTAAAATGAGATTTCGACTGTTAAAATCGTCAATAGATGAACAAGCTCTAGCAAAACGAATAAGTTGAGATATATATACCCCGTAAGATGGAGCCCGGGGAACATCCCCGTCAAGATGAGGAAAATTAACAATATTAAAATCAAAATCATCTCTTTTGTCATATATTTTAGAAGAAATCATTCCATTATCAATTTTAAGGTCTAGATCGAGAAACGCTGCACAATTGTCGGACGGGTTAGCTTTATTCAATTTGAGATCTTTAGGATAAATTGTAGGAATCAGAGCATCAAAGAAAGGGTTATCTAAGTTAAAAATATCATCCAAATATCGACACGTTTCATTGAAGGCTTTTATAACATCTTCTTGTGATTGAGGATTCAAACGCAAAATGAAATCTCTCTCATAGCAGTACAAAAACAAATCTGCGACAAGTGGTGCACAATTCGTACCCATAGGAATACCAATTTCCTGACGGTACATAGCATTCCCATAACGTACAAATATGTTATCCAAAAGAAAGGTTAGTGATTCGCAAACTTCTGAGCAAGTCCAATTGGTGTAATATTTCATTTGCTCGTCAGTAAAGAAAGCTTTTTCAGTATTACATGCCAAGAATGGTGTTTTTTCCCGGGCAAATACATTCTGGATTAAGTTAGTAAGCTTATCCTTAATTAAAATATGAGGAAGAGTTGTGTACAGAGTGCTTACAGTGGATGCAAGATACCTTTTGTTCTTAAGTTTGTTTAAGACTTCTGAAGAGTTCTTAATAGATCAAGTACTATTTGAAGAGCATCATTATGTGTTCACAACCAAATTAAATAGTATCCAACATAAGGAATGTGTACTTAGATATATTTATTTGTAGCAGACTACCCGATTTAAATTGATTTAAAATTATATATCTATTTCGACTGAAACGTAAGCAGTTTTGCGTTGCATCTTAATACATAGTTATCATATTGTCTCAAATAGCATTTAAATAACTTGCATATAACTTGCATAATTATATACCACGTTTGTTCAAAAATAATACAATATACCTCTCTTGGGTATACATTTACATAAACTGCATATCATATTGATATATTTCGACAGTGTTGTGTAATAATCAGTACTCACGAGTATTAAGTACTTGTCATTTCACTTAACCAAAGGTCGGACTTGTTTTGTATTTTTAGGAATATTTACTTGATTACAACAGAAGTCGGAAAACAATTCATTGTCAGTGTTTTTATACGTTCTGGTCCCTCGAGATCATCAATATCAATTCTATATTAATATATGCTATGAAAAATGAATACCACTTAAGCCAGGCTAGGGGTTGTAAGTAGTGTTGCACTTCTTATAGCTACTCCTGACCGGATTAAACAAAAGAGTCTGCAATTTTCTGTTTAGAATTGCTGGCTTTGCTTTCGAAGGTTGTCCTATTTAATGCCCTCACTGAGAGTGACGTTGCATGCTGGCAAACTTGCAAAAGCTCGCCTCGACAGTGACAGCAGTGCCCCAGGCTGACAGTATGCACTGTCACTCTAACGAAAGCCATCATTCATAATAACATGCACAGCTGAGGCAAACACTCTGCCAAACACTCCAGGGTCAAAGGTTATAAAACCTCTGAGCAAGGTCAGAATCCGATCAGTTATTACGTTAATGGAAGTTCAATTATGTCATTGTTTTTTTTAAAAATATGAATGTATATCAGGTAGAGGTTTGGGAATACTATTAATGTTTCATGTGTTCTATTTCATGTGACACATTTACTGTAGAATGTTGTAATGGAGAGGGCCGTCACTAATGTTGGTTGAAATTGTTGCCCGACCCTTTTTCATGAAATTAAATATGAAATAAAATATGTTTATACTATAGTGCTTATAAAGTGCAGTCATTCTCGATACAATGACATTTATTCAATTAACGGCACACTTCCAATGAGAACGCAGCTGCGCAGTGCGTGTAACTATGTACCTTTGATTCTACATGCACTATAAGGACTGGTGTGAATACACATTTTGTGCACATGTATTTAACACACATTTACAATGAATTATATTGACTAAATGAACACGCGATGTAGACTGGCTTCATATCCAAACTAAAGAAATGGAAAAGTAGTAAAGTCAAGCAGGCAAAGCCACATGCAAGACGCAACCACCACCAAAACACCGATAGACAGCATGACACACACACACACACAACCACACACCCAAACGCACACGCACACACACGAAATGAACACAGAAAACACCAAAAGACACACAAGAACCAGGGACAAACGTTCCACAACATGAACAAACCACACGCACAAAGACGCAATGCAAACAAAAGGAAGGGTGACAAAGAGAGTACCGCCTTGGCACGGTCAGCAGCAAAAACACCACTGGGGGTTTAAACCGGTTTACGGACGTCCTAACCTCACACTTCTCTCAAAGTCACCCTAGCTTTACAAATATTGTAAATAAAGGTATCCCCGCTGGACTTACCCACAACATAGACGACGGTGAACACAGGACAACATGTAAAACATAGCATAATAACTGTGACAATCCGTCAAATATGTACTCAATGACTTTGCTGAAGTCAGAGCACCTGCAGGTAAGCCGTTAAGGGCACGACAGGGAAAAAATAATACATGAGTCTGGTAAGCTCCTCCTGTATCCAAGTTTAAGAGTATACCATCATAGAGTACTACCCTCGGCCTGTCATCGCGCAAGCAAAGAGGGAAGCGTAGCTACCGACTGTAAAAGGGTCGATAACCAAACATGCAGTGTGTTGCAATATAATAGGATCATAACCTTTCTTTTTAATTTTTTTAATGCGTTTTATAAACAAATCATGAAAATGGATATGACCCCGAATTTTCCTAAGTTTGTAGATAACATCCCCATAAAATTCTGGTTGAGAAATGCCTTGTCGCAGTAACGTCCGTAGATTGCAATTATATTTACTAATGAGAGGTAAATTTCGATAATAAAATTTAGAAAAGGTTTTCCGAAGTTTGTGATATCTGTAACCTTGCTTAAGAAGTTTATCAGTTATAACTAAATTACGTCTGTTAAAATCTTCAAGCAAAGAACAAAGTCATTTTTCATGGACATAATTTGTCTGGTTTTCTGACATTGTCCTTTTCATACTTTCCGTCTCATTACCACCTGTTTTCATGCTTTTAATTTACCAAGTTCAATTGATATGTAAAAACCTAGTGTATAGCATTAAAGGTCAGTACTAGTTCTATTGACTAGTTCATATGAAGCTATACAAAAGCGTTCAATTAATGATCATAACGACCTTATTTATTTCATAAATATTTTTCTAAGATCCTGCAATGGAATTGAAAAAGTCTATAACCTTAGCTGTAGTTATGAGAAAACTATGGTATTACCCTTGCCGGGGTTACATGTATTTACAGTGCTCGTCTGACTGGGTAAAGATATGATAAGTGTGAGGTTTGACGCGTTCCCTAACCATGCTTCGGACAGGTTCTACTGTAGATGACACGCACACCGTTTGCTGAAAATAGAAATATAATCACTTCTGCAAAGATAGAACACGCACAATAGCGACAGATTCAATACGACGTCATTGTTCAAGGCAACGAATGTGGTCGTTGATTAGAGACTTTGCTTTGATATGGATATGATGATGCAGTTTTCGGTTTATTTCATGGTCAGTAGTTCTCTAGACTACTTCATATGCAGCTATACAAAGTCGTTAAGTTAATGATCATAACGACATTGATTATTACATATAGCATATGTTTTGGTTACTAAGATTCCCAATTGGAATTGTAAAATTCTATAACCTTGATGTAGTTATGAGAAAACTATGGCATCACCCTTCAGCTTGCCGGGATTATATGTACTTACATTGTTCGTCTGACGGGTAAATATGGAAAAAAGTACCAAATACCAAAGGACACTGCACCAACACCATCGACCAAGAAAAGGCACAACCCCAAGACAAAAAAGATAGGTGCGAGGTTTGGCGCATCCCCTAACCATGGATTAAATCTCCAGTGGTAATTTTACCACATACTGTTCCAGGGCGGTACTTAACCCTAGTTTTGTGTTTGTATCGTGCATCGTTTATACTTCTTGTATGTATGATTGTTTGTATTCTGGTGGCGCTATCTGGCTTCTATTGCGTTTGTGGTGATAATCCTCATTGACAGCAATCTCAGTCGACATGTATTCTTACAGCTTCTTCATTTCCTGTCACGTTTGAAACATGTGTATATAAAACAATAATATGGATTCTGATAAGACACTAAGTAATTATAAATAAATGCACTTCTCATCCGGATCAAACCTGTTTTTAAAGAGAATCGCCAGTAAATTTCACACTTTTTTGCGTATAAATAGGTTTTACCCTGGTAATACATGTTAAACATCGGTCGAGGATAGCTAAGACCCGGATATAATTGCCATTAAAGATAATGCTAACATAAAATAAAAATAAAGATAAATTATTCATGGTTCCTGTAGACACTGTAATTAGGAACTCACCATGACAATGATTCGTCAAATGACGTTTTGATAATTGTGTCTGTAGGCAGAGACTTTCTTTGAAAATCACTCACGGAGATAATGCATCTATAATAGAAAGCATACTTATTTTTGCATTAGACTTATACAGGGTAACTTACGAGTTGGCCAATGCTATTTAACACTTTTAGGTTTCAGATGCTGAATGTATGCATAACAAGGATTCAGCGCAAACGAAGTGTACATGTAGTTGTGTTACATAATTAACAGCTTTGAACTTTTATAGAATAATTCCTAAAAGCATTGGTGTTTGATTTTCTCATAATATTAAAACCGATCAGCGGGTCAAATAATCTGAATCTTGCTAAATCCCCGAATTACTCATTTGCATCAAACTGTTTGCCTAGGCCATTCTCCCCATAGCAATTGCAAGTGTTTTGTATTGAATACTTCATATATACATGGGTATAACTGCGAAATGGGTCACACAAGTAGATGTGCATTCGCAGTACAACGTACCCCATTAAACTGTTCATAATATGTCTATTTGTGGATTCCCGCCACTATGTCTTTCTAGGAACTTGTATGAATTTTGATTTTCATTAAACAGTCAAGCAATACAAAGTACTCATAACAGCCATTAATTCATAATCGCTTCTAAGATGAGTGTACGAGGGATGTTCGAAATAAAATGCAGCTCCATTTGTGTCTGGTTTTCCATGTGTTTATTTGTTTCGTGTCAAATTATACATCTTCATACTTACAACATGATTCCTTTTCCTGCTGTGTTTAAACTGATAACTCAGATTGCGCCACCTCAAAATTTTGCTATTCTCCGGCTGGTCATGTGATTACTGGTAATTTTGAGATAATTAAAGGCAAACGTCTACGATCTCTTTTGAATAAAGGTCCCACATATAGAATACCATCCTTGATAGATTTTAACTCTTGTCGAGTTCAGATTGCTGAGTCTTTACAAAATGTTAGTATTAAATGGTGTCGAAGAGAACATGTTTAGTCTAGTACTCTTTCTAATTGGAAACAAATAATATTTGATATAATTGACAAACGCATTTCTTTTTATAGCTCTAATAAACACCTTCTTCCACCTAAACCTAGAATTTCATTTAGACATCTTAAAAAGAGTTTACAGGATTTCCATTCAAAATACGATATTGTTCCTGCTGATAAGGCATCGACTAATGTGATTATTATTTGACGATTACATTATATCGATGTCTTAAAGCAGGAAATTATTAATACCAAGTCATACATTTCAGTTACTACTGACGAAAAGACCATCGTTTCAGACCATGTCAAAAAGTGTGAACAACTTAGAACCGATATTACAATTACACAACATAAACTTACTACAATGTATTGGTTACCAACACTACATAAAAACATATAATGCGCGTTTCATTGCAAATTCTAGCTCATGTACAACTACTAAATTGGCTATACTTTTGACTTCTTGTTTAACGAAGGTAAAAGAACATTAAATTTCTACTGTGATAAGACTTATGGAAATTCTCTTCTCTTCTGATCTATTAACAACTCTTCAGAAGTCTTAAAGAAACTTAAGAACAAAAGGTATCTTGCATCCACAGTAAGCACGTACGATTGTCTACTTTGTACACAACTCTTCCTCATAGTTTAAATAAGGATAAACTATCTGAAAATTGAATACCGCTTAAGCCGGTGCTAGGGGGCGTGAGCAGTGTTGCACTTTCAATTACTGCTCATGAACAGACTCAATAAAACCGAGTCTGCAATTTTCTCTTTTTGTGTTGCAACTTTTGCTTTCGGGGGATCACCACACTTCGAAATTACTAACTTAATCCAGAAAGTATTTGCCCCTGAAAAAACATCATTCCTGGCATGTAATGCTGAAAAGGCTTTCTTTACTGACGAGGAAATGAAATATTACACCAATTGGACTTGCTCAGAAGTTTGCGAATCACTAACCTTTCTTTTAGATAACATATTTGTACGTTATGGGAATGCTATATACCGTCATGTAATTGGTATTCCTATGGATACGAATTGTGCACCACTTGTCGCAGATTTGTTTTTGTACTGCTATGTTATAAAAGCCTTCAATGAAACTTCTCGATATTTGGATGATAGTTTTAACTTAGATAACCCTTTCTTTGATGCTCTGATTCCTACAATTTATCCTAACAACTCAAATTGAATAAAGCTAACCCGACCGACAATTATGCAGCGTTTCTTAATCTAGACCTGAACATTTATAATGGAATGATTTCTTCGTAAATATATGACAAAAGAGATTTTAGTATTGTAAATTTCCCTCATCTTGACGGAGATGTTCCCCGTGCCCCATCTTACGGGGTTTATATATCTCAACTTATTCGTTTTGCTAGAGCTTGTTCATCTGTTGATGATTTTAACTAAGAATCTAAGAAAAACGTTCTCTGAATTATATTATCGAAATATCTGATTTATTGGCAAATACAAATGTAACCTCAAGGCGCTCATGCGACACGGTATTTCACATCCTGAATGTTATGGTGATGTGATTTACAAACTTCGTAAAATTGTTGGACATACCCACTTTCTCACTTTGTTCATCAAATATGTTAAAACATTCATAAAAATGGGATATTATCCTGTAATACTACAACATACTGCATGTTTGGTTGTCAACCCTTTTACAGTTGGCAATCACGCTAGCCTGTTTGCATGTACGCCGACAAGAAAGGTTTAGTACTCTATGAAGGCGATCTCTTAGATCCACAAACGGAAGGAGAACGTCGGATATCTGTACTATTTCGTTTGTGTCATACCCTTTATTACTTTTCTACAGTTACTCTGTTTGCAGCTCAATCATTGAGTACACTAGCGATAGGTGGTTACAGTTTGTTCACTTAAATGTTTTCGTTATACATGCACTTCACCACTGTATTTACCATCGCTGTTGTTGAAGATAAGTCGGAGAGGGGATACGTTTATTTACACTGTTTGTCTTTTAGGGTGGGGATGGAATAGGTGTGAGGTTGACATTCATACGGTGCATATAGTGTTATATAATACTGTTATGCATCGGACGACACGTTTTAAAGCTGATCAAGTGCGTCTGGTAAACATATCAGAAAGTGATAGGCCAAGAACAGCGTCATCAAAACGAATCATTGTATATAGGATTCTCGACTTACTGTCTCGCGGTTAGCTAGTTGTACTGGCTTATGTTTATTCTAATTTCGTTTCATGTTGAAGAAAATTTAATACAGTTTGCGCAGGATCAAATTAACATTTATTTATTGCAATGAGGATCAACAGTAAAACAGCGCTTCTGAGTGATCTACATGCAAAGTAAGAATTACATTAAACGAAAAGAAAGGCGTGTGTTTCATTCAGGCAAGTGGTAACTGAATACAAGCATAGACACACTAGTGGACTATATCTGCATATTTTTTATGTTGCATTAAGCAACCACTTGTTGCTAGTGTTTACATAAATCGAGTTTAACAATATGTGCCACGTGTTTGGTAATGATTAAGCCCATCTGTTTCCTTATGATGTCGGAGAATTATAATTACTAATAAATAATTTATATTCGGAGAGATAAATCTGTAAATTCAATCGGCAAAATTGATCAAATATATGCTTATTTTCTGTGGCAATGGTCATCGACTGGGTGATAACAGTCCTTGTAAATAATCCCGGAAATGTCTAGGAGACACTGTAAACACAATTTCTGTCTAGCCGTCTGGGGACAGTCAAATAATTGTTTTAGATGTTTTATTTACAATGACAACCAAATGCCGCTTGCGGAATTGCAGTAGATTGTGAACAGGGTGCTGATGAATATTTAACAATATACAGAGAAACATATACAAACACATGGACATGCACTTTAGATTGGGTATGCCAAGGTATACGCGTGCAGAAAAACCTATAGCTATCACCAAAGGGACACATTATTATAAAGTACCTACATATAGTCTACTTCCAGTCCGAATGACAGCTCAGCCGACTGTACATTTACGAGGTTTTAATGCGGATGGTAGCCCAATGCTTGACACAAGCTATGCAGAAATATCCTGCAGAATATTCTGCATGTTTCTCCCTGCATTATACAACTACCTATTGATTATTAAAGTGTCAGCTTTGATGAGTTTTGCTGTTTATATAACGTGAACCATTTACCATTTCCTTCAAACAAATGTCTGGTTAGGGTCTGCTGTGATTGCATGTAGTATAATATAGATCTGATTATGCAGTTTCTGCCTACGCCAAACTGTCATGTGTTCATATAACATTACAACAATAACCATCCAATTAATATCCGTGATGTCATTATTTAGTGCATGAATACTGAGTAAGTAAAGAGTACTGCAGTGATACTAAATGTCTTTAGCTGATTCAGACGTTGTACGTTTTAGTGCACTTGATTTGATACCACAGAGCCTCTCATACCATTTCCGTGCTCTATATATATCACAAAATGCAATACCTACTCAATATTCATGAACAAAGTAGTTATAATGAAATATATAAGGTGGAACATTATAGTTATTTAAAAAACACTTAAGAAACAGAGATTCTGAATTTCATTTATCAGGTGGAATTTGAAACTAAAGAAACAGATCTATCAAATAGGCATTTTTATGAAGGAAAGAGTTCACGTCAGGACTATGCATTAAGTGTGCTTATATAGAATCTGTCACATATTGTCATTTGAAATGAACATTTTCTAAGACCGGCCAGAAAAAATGTTATTGAGCGAGATTTAGGTGAGCTTAATAAATTTGATTTTTGTTTACGAGTTTATGAAACGTTTATCCTAAGTGTCAGATTGTTTGATCACATATCTCCAACGCTCAACATCAATATCTAGACGAAGGGACAGAAGACAGTCGTAAATTCACTCTACTGTTGTTATCTTGACTAGGTTCTATGTATATTTATAATAGAATGAATATCCGTATCAAT
Source organism: Azorinus chamasolen (assembly GCA_963576725.1). Classification (NCBI taxonomy): domain Eukaryota; kingdom Metazoa; phylum Mollusca; class Bivalvia; order Cardiida; family Solecurtidae; genus Azorinus; species Azorinus chamasolen. The sequence goes on along the minus strand of OY755247.1, from coordinate 36,721,051 downwards.
GTTAACCCTTCTCTTGCTGAATTTTAAAATACATTTCTCCTTCTTTACCCATTCTCTGTTGTATAATTACACATATCCTCAGTGTGTACAAGTAGTTCGCTGTGCAATCACTGGCGTGGAGTGCAGGAGCTGTCTCATCTGGGTCTTCACTATTTACAGGTAGGTATATTGACGCGAATAGAAAGCGAAGGGTTAATTAGATGAATTGTTTTAATGTCATTATGACAACGGGAAGGGTTTACCATGACAGTACGCGCGGTACGTGTGTACGTGCGTGCGTGTATGCCTTTTTGTCCGCACACTTCGTTTGTCGTGCCCCTCGGTGCGTCTTGTGTGTTATTCCACAATACCCATCGGCTTTGGTGTTACCTGACCTAATCAGTGTTGAAGTGTCTATCCATTCTTTATAACACGTAACGTTTCAGTAAGGCGTTTTATGACGATACTTCTTGTCTGTTGTGTAAGTTCTTGCGTTTGTCGTCACCGTTTGTCATTCAATATACCGCGTTAAGCGTTAATTACTGACCACATGCTTAAGCAATTTCGCTGGTGAGTGGTCAATGTACTCCATGGACATGTTATACTAAACAAATACCTTCAAATACAGGCCCGTACCCACGCCTTTTAATTGTTGGAACAGTTCTTTTTTCTTTGCCATTGGGATTACTTTTTCTGTTGTTAGCATTTGCTTCTACCGGGGTGTTTTGTCGCTTTAATATTTCAGTCATATCGAGACGTCCAGCTGATTGCCGCTGGAGGAATACCACAAGGGTTCCCCATGCATGGAACAACGTGCATCGCTTCATGCAGAGACGGACAACCGGGTAGAACCTTAGACGTACCGGAAATCAGCTTGAAGACAGTAGGTCATTTCGTACTGTAGTATTTCTACACAAGATGTTTACAAAATCGTTAGTTGATTATGCAGGTAATTGCATTAAATGTATTTCATTTGTATTGTAATTGAAGATAATATATTGGGACATTATATTTCTTGATCGACTAGTCTGCCACATTTCGAACAACATTTTGCCGATCACATGTGTACATGATGCTAAACCGTTATAATACAATCCTCATTTTACTTGGTCTATCGTACTGATGTCGATAATTCCTCTCTTTGTAACCGCTTATATGCCTCAACCTTCATGTTGAATTATAACGAATAGCACACCTAGTTGATTTGTCTATCTTATCTTTAAATATCACTAAAATATTTTATTACGTTATCATTACGCGACTGTAATAACATTATGATTTTTTGTTTTCCTTTTTGTGTGTCTGTCTTTAAATATCGTTTAACCAATCTAATAACGTGATCATTCTAAACTTGGTGTTACATTACCATCACAATCTAAATACTGCTGTTACTTCTTGTTTGTCGTTCCATAAATCACATTGCACGTATGTGCTAGTCCTGTAGCACATACCGTAACTCTTACAACGCTGCATTTTCAAATGGACTGTTCAAAATTCAAACAGGTCAAGGTTATTGTGAATATTTAGGTGTTCTTACAATTAAAAGTGTAACCTAACAAAACGTGCAGACCCTGGTGAAAGGGTTCATCAAGGAACAATCTCATCTGGGTCTACATTGATTGCAAAGGCATTAGTGGCTCGGGTCCCGCATTGCAAGGGCTATTATTGTACTTCTTCCAGTTCTTCCAGTACTTCTTTCAGTAAAACGGCATGGTTTCAAACATGTCATACATTTCTGGGCCATTGTACCAAATTACTGACATTGCGTTTCTCATTCAAAACATCCCTGAATATGCACGGTAAGGTTGACGTGTCTGACGTCTGGAATAGCCCATTTGAAAAAGAAACCAACTTTAAAAGGGTAAACAAGTATAAAGCTGCCAGTCTCGGAATCAGCCAATTCCCTGTTTTGACGTTTTTTGACGCCTCTGTAAAAGTCATTTAAGAAATCATTATGATAATTAGTGCAGCCATTGTGCTCAATAGAGCATTTTGCTAATTGATGGAGCAAAGTTATCACATTGTTTCCAAACGTATACACTTCTAAAAAGATAATTGTTCCTAGTAAATGCTCATTTGTAATATTATCGGTTATTCGAAGAGGTTGTTTCGAAACATCTAGGGGTAATGCATTAAATGACCTTCGTATGTATGCTTGTTTTGTATAACTTATGCATGATGGTGTAAATTGTGAAACGTTATGGACTCTAACCGCATTTTAACCGGAAGTATTGTCTTTATTGGCTTTTGTGTCCATGTTGTACTTAATTTTACTTGATGAATATTGTTGTAAGACTTAATGACATCATAGATATCTATTAACATGTTAACTGTGTGTTTTACTGTAACGAACACAGAGCTGGTGTCATTGTGGCACCGTATGGTCAAAAATAATTCCACGAGAGCAAACATAGCAGACCTTGTTCGGACGACTCCTACATGAGTACGTCGAACATGCAATAAGCCATTCATGTCTTATATGATTATGGTTATACTACATCGGTATACGTACTCATATAACACGAATATTCGTAAACAACCTTTTAATTTCAACCGACATGTCAATCAAAATGTCCATATGTCCTTATCGCATTACTATAACTGGAAGTTCACTTCTGAAAGAGATACCATTGTATTGCAAAGATAAGAGATCAGAACCAATCAGAATGTGTATATAGTACAGTCGAAACTGTATTAAGTGCCCATTTAATTACTGAACAAGGATTGTGTTCAAAAGCAAGTTGTTACTTAATGCATGGGAAAGGTATTACAGGGAGCTTTTTGTATTACTTTTAACCTGCATTAAACAACTTCATGCCTTACAATTAAACCTTTTGAGATTGCGCTTAAGATAGTTTCTACTTTATAGTTAACACACAGTGCATAGATGTGATGCACGATCTGGTTCAACACAGGTTATAATGCAATACGTCTCCCCTTTCCCCTGAAAGCGCCAACATTGTACTAATGGATTGCAACTCGATACAACTTGCATCCTCTTTACTAAATTTTCTTGTCATTCAGTCATGTAAGAAAGAAAAAATGCGGGTATTCCACGAAATGCAAAACACTAATTAATTGGAAAGTCCTGGTTTACGAAAGGATGTTATTAAATTCGTTGAATTAATTGCACATGGTTGATTCTATAGCGACGGTTTAATGCGATCCAAATTACGGTGTTTGTGCGTATTTATTGAGACGAAATCCACGGATAATTGCGTCTCCTATTTGTGAAATTATTTCTTTGTGCTGCTGACGTATCACCTCTGTCATACCAGCACTTTTTCACAAATTGGCAAATACATAACACCCATATTAGACGACTCAAGCAGGACCCGTCTGGTCAGGGTCTGCTGTATTTACTTATGACACCAGAGTAAAACATTTAGATTATACAAATGCCAAACATGTATGTCCAGATAGTCCATTATAAAAATCAGGTAATAAACGCCTATGCTATCATTATTTCGTACATGAATAGTCAACAGGGAATACGTTAAGATAACCCTTTACCTATAGTCCAACTACACACGCTGCCTAATCAACCGCTTCCTTACATTTTTTTTATTATAATGAGAAATAATATTTGCTTGCATCTTAGTAGCAATAACGCTAATCAAAGCATTGGCCAGGTATCAGTTTTGTTTCAAATACATATTTTGTAGATACGCCTTTGCAAACGGGGTAGACACATATCAGACGGTGCCCGCACTAGTCAATTTAAAAGGTTAGTCATTCAAATGATACAAATAGATCGGTGTATGTAGATACCTGCACAGTGTAGAGTGAACAGCGTGCGGAAGGCTCCAAGAGGATATATTTACATCAGCTTCGCTGTGCATTCAGCTACCATCTTTCTGGGAACCGATAATGATACAGCAAACCCATCTAATGCAGTCACCAAATATACTTCTAGTGGTAATACTTTACCTCGTAAATATGTATGAAGACATAATCACTGTATGAATAGTGTTTGGCTGCATTTTCATACTGTCATTAGTAGAATAATGGATCATGGCAGACTTGTAGAATCATACCTATATTGTGTATTATGCGTACAGAGCAGACTCCGGGTTAAGCCGTTTCCTACATGGGTCATTCGTCCATGGTTTACTCTGTTTTCATTGTCAAATATGTTTAAAACACGTCACGGTTGTGCCCATACTTTAAATACTTACGTCAATACAATGTGAACAACTGAACAAATATGTTTAATATCAAAGTAGGCGATAATGACATAATGGCTATTTATTACCTGAATTGTGTCAATGGTAGATGTACACATGAGGTTTTGGTGTTGGTAGGCTGACATCATGACTATTTATTACCTGAAATGTGTCAATGGTAGATGTACAAATCAGGTTTTGGTGTTGGTAGACACTGTACAGTCAGTTCTGCTTATACCTTTATGAGCAAGCAGAGCGGACGAAGATCAGACGGCGCCTGTAAGAACTGTCTGATCTGGGTTTACTCTGTTTGCAAATGCGTTTCGGAGTGGAATAGCCCGTCCATGTTTAAATGTAGAGTCCACATAGAATTAGCGACAAAAACATGCTAGACCATATTGAATGAAAGGCAGTGCAGATCAGGATCAGGGGGATAATCTGGGGACCCCTGATCTGGGTCTAGAATAATTGCATCTATATGCATGCATGTTCCACATCCAAAGGATTAATTACAATTTGTCAATAGTACAATGCTACTTAGAGGTAATATTTGGCAGCTTTAGATATGGTATGTTAATTCTAAAAATAATGAGATTCTCTCCTACACCCACGATCGTATTTCAGTACGTTATTGCTAACGTTGTGATTTACATAAACAAACTCATTAAGGTGTTTTATACAATATCATCCTAAAATAACTGGAAATAATTGAGACAAAAAACGCTTCGGGAAACTCAATCAGTCACACTAACACATTAGCACCATTTTGCGTATTTCACACCAAACAATGGTGTGAAATAAATAGTGCGCGTTAGCCTTTTGTAATCAAGCATACACACAATGGGTGCCTACAATTCGAAACGCGTCGACACTTTGGCACACGGACTCGTGATTGGTGTGAAGCGTGTATGTTAACCCTGACTATTTCCGATTCAATGAAGAGTTTTTAGAAAATTTAACAAGCCATGGAGAAACTATTGACTCAGTGTCAAACAGCTTGGACTCTGATGAGACCCCGGGTTTCTCGGCGTCTCATCTGGATCCAGTCTGTTTGCAACTGCGACTAAAGTTGCGGTTACCTGGGTAAGGGTTAATAAGAATAACCAATTACCAAGCAATACCTGCGTCATAGCGATATTTTTGTATTTCATACACCTTCTAACCCAATCCCTCATGTACTCTTTTTATATTAAACACCTTTGGATAAAATCTACTGAAAAGGACCATTTACAAGAAAAAATGACACAAATAGAAACGTGTAGTTTCGAAATCATGGTTATACATTATATTTATCACCAATGGTTTCAAAAGGTGACGTTTACAGAGGTGTCAACGGGTGTCATTGTGAGATATTGAAATAAATATGTTTAGAGTTTCATAACGTAATGCCTCTATGCGAATTTCGGAGAGTTGTGATGTGTATTTAACGCTACCCCTGATATGAGCATATGTTCACGCATTTGCATACAGAGTAGACCCAGATCAGACGGTTTCTATAGGATCCGTCTGATCAGGGTCTGCTCCGTTTGTTAAAGGAATTTGAAAGATCTGTTTATTTAGCTTCTAAATGGCTACAATGTTCCACCTTCCACATTTCATTATAACTATTTTGTCCATGGCTACTCAGTTGGTATTGGAATTTGGACTAAATATAGAACATGGAAATGGTTAACCCTATCAACAATGATGGTGTCTAATTAAACACCGACATGCATTATTGTTCACATACGCTTTTCACTCAGATTACGTAATACATTTAGAAAGTGATTACATAGGTGACAAACATCTTGATTCCTGATACAACCGGCGTCTTGTCTGCATCCAAACTGTTTACAAACGTGACCTAATTGCGCTTGGTGTTATATGGTGACCAATGGCGAAACATGTATTTTAAGAGCTGTGATAAATGTAGAGTTAAATACAAATTTAAAGATTAATAACGAGTGCTTTTTTAGGAAAAGTGTTTAAAGTGACCATGTAGATTAAACCGGTTTGGACTATAGTGAACTACACGGGAGTACCCTGACGACCCTGGATAGCAGCGAAGTGAGTAAACGATTACGTTTTCAATCAACATACCCGGATTATTTCTCATTGTGCACACAACATTACAATACAGACAATATGAACACTATGAACTACAATCAGCAACCATATAATGCCAAATACATGCGATTTCCACCCACCGGGATGTTCTCTCAGTTGTTATCTCACCAACCTGGACCACATCCTGTAACAAACACTGTTGTGAGCATGATGGATGAAATAAAACTTGTATCTAAAATCCAGAACATAGAAACAACTGTAAACTGCATCAGTATACAACAAACAAGGTTTTACGCAAGCGTAAAATGGCTGCCTTACGTATCTTTAAGCAGGATGGAAGTTTAAGAGGGAGCAATATTGTTTAGTTCTTTTTATTAACAGATACATGGGGAAAACGTCTACAATAAATATTGCTTATAACGTATTGCAAGGGACCGTGGTAAAGAAAACGTTGTAACAGTGAAACGTTATATTAATATTTTGTCTTTCATTCTGAGCAACAAGCTATAACAGATACATGGGGAAAACGTCTATATTTAAAAAAAATCAGAAAAGGGGGAGGAGCCATGATCCGTGTATGACACCAATAATACACATTACGTCACAGATCGATTATATGTTATTCACCTGCTGAAACACACTGACATCGAAACCCTCATCACATTAAGTGCTAATCACAAGTAAAATTAATTTATGCTAAATCACAAAGCTTCTAGCACCATACGAAATTCACTACTAATTTCATCAAACACTTCACATAATTACTGCTAAATAGGCATACATCAGCAGGTGTTAAGTGCTCCGTACTTCATTCTCAGTGTTGTTATACCTTCTGATCCTTCGAGATCATGAATTTCAGTACTTCTTGTTCTGTAAATTGAATACCGCTTAAGCTGGTGCTAAGGGGGGGGGGGGGTGAGCAGTGTTGCACTTTTAATTACTGTTCATGAACAGACTCAATCAAACCGAGACTGTAATTTTCTCTTTTTGTGTTGCAAATTTTGCTCTCGGGGGATCACCTCCCTTCAAAATTTATACAAACTCTCATACTTACAGCACAGAAAAAAACGCGCCAGGCCTGGGATTCGAACTCACAACCCATACAACGTAAAGCATGTACTCTACCGAACAAGCTATTGCCACATACGTTTACATGCGAAACCGCTATACACCTATACACAGATGCTTTAAGACTACCTTTAGTTTACATGAAATTATTCGGATAGGTCGACTCGATGCACATTAACTTTTTCACTACATTACATGTATACATTTAGATAAAAAGAAATAATGCAGAATGGAGAAATATGCAAAACGTTTCACCTGAAAACAAAACCACGAGTAAACAAGCACGAAAACTAAACACCCTTTAGAAGGAAAATAAATGGCTTCTTCCAAGGATCGAACACACAACCTCAGGTTTCGTAAGCCAACACTATAACCATTGAACCACGCAGCCTCATTTGCTTGTGGCAGAGATTTAAATCACGTATACCTAATTCAATAGCATTCACTGCAGAAAAGTAAAAACAAAAATAACCACGAAAATATATGTGCGCCCGCTGGGAAAAATTATAAATGTAAATAAATAAATACTAGTCTCACAGTAAATCTTTGTCATTAAACAGAGTGGATTTTATAAAAAACACCGCTACAAATCATATGCCTTATTGAAACCTCTCAGAGTGTGGACTGCCTATCGGCAGCCCAATTAACAGATTTAAGGGTTGTGGGTATAGAATCATCGATGAAATTCGTAAACGATGAATATAAACAGAACTGAAAATGTACACACATTGCAAGAAAAATGTTCCTCTGTTGAAAATGCCATGAACGATATGGAACTTAAGCAATCTCCGATGAGAGACCGAGTTTGGGATGGGAAATACAGAGGCATGAGCAGCAATCTCAGGTGTTACGGGATTAAGAAAACGATTGCGGGAGGGTCAGAATCAAGATAAACCGAAGCAGAAATATGTGAAAACCTGGTGAATGATTTTATAGAAAAACGGCTCAAAGTTAACATCTGCAACATGTCATTCGACAGAGCCCACGGATAAGGAAACCCGGAAACAGCAAAGAGGCCACGACCGATCATTGTACATTTTCATGACTATAAGGACTGAAAAGGTTCGAGCCTCAGCCCAGCCGGTTAGAGATGAGTTGAAGGAGTCAGACCATGGAGTTGGAACACACATCCCATTCGAATACAGATCCCAAACGGATGGCGGGAGGCGCGCAAACCTCTATATGCGGTGATAAAAGAAGCAAAGAGCAAAGGAAAGACCGTAAAATGCATCGGAGAAATACTTTTTATAGACGGTAAATTGTATAAGCCCTAAACTAACTCTAAAACCTAGAGGGGTCACGAGGAGCCAATTAACATTCTATGTATGAATATCAATGAATTGTCCGAAAAAACACAGATCCAGAATTTCTAGAACATTTTAAAGGTAATGATCTTGTTATTTTCACAGACACGTGGCTATCCCAAAATACTCACTATAATCTAAATGTTGACAATTATTCTTCAGTTCATTTGTTTTGAAATAGCTCACCAATACCTCAAAAGGACGATATAGTGGAGGTATATCTGTTTATATAAACTGTTTAATAGGTGACAAGGTAAGACTCACTGAAAACCAACAATGTGGACTTTCATGGTTAAAGATATGTAAAAGTCTATTTAACTTTGATTCTGATGTACTTTTATGCCTTGTTTACATACCACCATCTGACTCCAGAGTATTAATTCAAAATGAGTTGAAGAAATTGAATCTGGTGTTGTAAAGTACAAAGAACACGGAAATGTATTTATTACAGGATATTTCAATAGCAAAACGGCGGCGGATGATGTTTTTTATGTAATTATTTTGATTTTAGATAAGGACGATGTAAACTGTTACAATACAAATTATGACGTGCCAAGATCGAACAAAGACTCAAAGGGGAACTTTAGACTCAAAGCGAAAAAGCACCGATATAAGTATGTAACAATGATAACGGAGTAAGTGAATTTACTTTTCATAATCAAGACGGATCTAGCGTTGTCGATTATTTCTTTCAAAAACCTGAATATTAAAATACATCAGCACTTTCAACAAAAGTAAACTTTCTGACCATTGCACAATACATATATCATTCGGTTCACTACGCCCACAGCGAACACGTGACGGTGACACACCCAAAGAACCTTATTAATCGTGGGACAAAGCACTTGCCAAAGATTTTCGGCAACTCTTATTGGACAACAGTGAAATACTACAACACAAAATTAGCGACATAGATAACAAATCAGTTGGTGACACGGTACATTAATTTACAGTTTATCTACAGGGACATGCTTTTGACGTATTTGGAAGGACACGTGGCTTAAACGAGTAACAACAACATGCTAAAAGAAAAAAACACGGTTTAATCAAACATGCATAGACGCCAGAAAGGAATTTAACAAAGCAAAACGTTTATTTTTGCGTAATAAAACTGAAGAAAGTAAATTACTATTTTTAAACGCAAAAAGAATATATCATAAAATATAGAGAAATGTAAAACGACAGTTTAAACGGAAATAAAGCGGTAAGATAGTTTATTTAGCAACAACAGATCCTAGATATTTTGGAAATATATCAAGAATCTGTATAGTAATTATGGCGCTGATTCCACCAAAGTTACATTTGATGAATTACACGATCACCTTGACATATTGTACGGAATAAAACACACAGAAAACATAAACGATACTGCATCAAATCATGAGAGTATAACAGTTGATGAAGATCTGGATGCAAATTTTCTGAAGATGAAATTAGGAAAGCCGTTCTTTCTGAAAAAAAATGGAAAAGGCCCGGAATAGACCACATGATTTCTGAGATCTTCATTCGATATTATATCGCCTTTTTTAATCAAAATATAGCACAAAATATTTTCAGATTTGGATATGCATAGGTGGGTCCCACGAGGCTTAATATTTTGGTCGGATTACGCTTCATAATATCATATCAAAAATTTACTCAAGTGGTCCGATAAATAGGAGAATTTGATAGATAATCAGTTCGGGTTCCAAACAAAATAAATCGACTATTGATTATAATTTGTAAGACTTTATCACAGAAGACAAAAACCTACACGTTGCCTTCTTAGATTGGGAAAAATGTTCGATAACATCAATAGAATATTATTATGCAAAAGGCTGTTAAATGAAAATGTTAGTACCAAATTTATTAAAGCGTGCACAATCTATGTACACACCAGTTAAATCTTGGGTAAGATATAACAATAAATATAGACAGCATACAAACAAATCTAAATATTGTATGTGAAATCAAAAACTTAAAACTTTGGATATTGCTATTAGCATATGATGGAATTTTATTTAGCCATGACCAAAATTATTTGCAAAATATGTTGAATAATATAGAAGCGTAAAGTAACTTGTGGGTATGCATTTAAATGTTAATAAAACTAAAATAATGAAATTTGGGAACAGCAGACACACGAAACACGATTTTTACATTTACAGGTCAATTATCGAGACAGTCCAAAGTATTTAGGAGTGTTTTCTATAAAATTGGTAATTGGAGCCGTACACAAGCCGACATAGCACAACACGTGTCATTCTCAATGCACAACTTAGTCACTGTATACAACCAAACATATCTTCCAACATCGGAAAAAATAAAATTGTTTGACACTTTAGTCGCACAGATCATCGACTTATGCTGCAGAAGACTGGCGTCACCACCCTAGTCCCATTGTGGAACATGCTCAATCTAAGTTATGTCGTAAGCTACTAAGTGTTAAGCGATCAACAAATTTAGACACGCTTTATGGGGAACTTGGGAGATTTCCAATGTGTATGTAAACAAAATGACTATTATAAAAAAAACATTTAATCCTGTACAACACTTACATGATGATAAAAAACGGTGTAAATATTGGAGAAACATACGAAAATAAAGTGGGCTCATCAGATTAAACTTACACTGGATAGTTGTGGACTGTCATACATATGGCAAAATAAACTCAATGTTAATATAATTTACGAAAAAAAACAAAATTCGTATTTTCGATATTTACATATATAATTGGTCAAATTCTATGAATAGATCCAATCGTCTGGAGACAAATTGCAAATTTAAAACACAGAAACATTACATGGACTTCATAAATGATTATAGATTAAGACTAGCATTAACTAGATGTAGACTTTCCTCGCATAACGTATTAATTTAGACTGGCAGCTATCAAAATTTACAGAGAAACGAAATAATTTGTACAAACTGTAAATCAGGTATGATTGAAAATGAATTTCATTTCATTTTGATTTTTAACAAATACTCAGAACTACGATCTAAATATTTGAAAAGATAATATTTCACGTGGCCGACAATAATAAATGGAATACTACACGTAGTTCGTGATTGTTTGTCGGTGGTATTCTGACTAGCCGCTCCACTATCCAGTGTAAACAACCACTGATGTAATACAACCTATAATATCGTCACTTCGTGAAATATTATTAATATTATTATACCACATTTATATAGCGCTCTTTTCACACAGGATATGTGCGTCCAAATGCGCTTCACATGGAAGAAATCACTAACCGGAACGAATCGCATGATTATCTATCAAGGCAATGACATATATACAACAGATATACAATATAATTATATGAAATCACATGTCAGAAGGAACAAGTCTATTGGTTGTCTATCCGGTCAATGAAAGAATATATATTCCCTATATATTCATTTGTTTAAGAAGTAATGACATTAAGGAACATTCATTAACTTAATGATTAAAATGATATATGGAGGCGGGATTGTTTGCCATGAAAGAAACTGTAGAGCTATGGTACTTTTTCATCTATGTTTGTTTTCAAATAAAATTACTGAAGACTGTGTAAATGTACATTCCCTCCTCCTGTAAATTACAAATATGTTAACCGACATAAGATAAATGTTGTCCTAAATCAACAGTAACATTGCATAACACAATACAATAACCAATAGCATGCACCATAGACCGAGATTTACCACATAGTGGTATTATTGGTCAAAGAGCTGTTTGTATGGTGACGTTTACTAAACGTTTGTGACCCTAATCAGATAGAACGTGTGCAAATGTAACCAACCTGGGTCCTGAGATATAATATCAGCATTAGGAGATATTCTCCCACTATGGCTTAAATAACATAAATCCCTTAATTTCATTACCCCCAAAACCATCACCACCACCAACAACCATCCATTCCCCGTAACCCCCCCCCCGGACAAAAAACCAATAATATAACTAGAAAATTATGTCTGTAAGACACAGCGATGTCCCCGTGTAGGTGTTTGTGGACAGCATGGGCCAGGTGTATAATGAAAGTATGGATAGTGTTTACTGTGTATATGCAATTCGATGCCAATAGCTATAGCGGTTAGTGAGATATACGACGATGAAACAACTGTGCCACCAACTGCACATAACATTCCAAGTAATTCCTAAGTCATTTGACCTTGACATTGGGCTTGCGGGCAGCATGGGTTAGGTGTGCAATGAAGGTATAAATGGTATTTAATATGTATATGCAATTCCATGTGAATAGAGTAGTTAGGGAGATATAGGACTATGAAAAACCTGTGACAGCCAACTGCACGTAAAATTCCAATTCATTTGACCTTGACCTTGGGCTTGCCGGCAGCATGGGCTGGGTGTGCAAGAAAGTATGAATGATGTTTAATGCGTATATGCAATTCCATGGCATTAGATACAGTGGTTAGGGAGATATAAGACATTGAACAAACTGTGATAACCAACTGCACGTAAATGTGACAACCAACTGCACGTAAAAATTCAAATTCATTTGACCTCGACCTTGGGCTCGCGGGCAGCATGAATGGGATGCCAAATGATAGCACAGATGGTAATTGATGTGTATGTGAAGTTTCATGTGTATAAGTGTAGAAATTACTGACTTATAACACTTCAAAAACTGTGACAACCAACTGCACCTAAGAGCGTGACAGACGGACAGACAGACGGACGGACAGACGGACGGACATGTGCAAAACATAATGCCCCCTGGCTATCCTCAACGGGGGCATAAAATATATACAGATGGATGTGTGCGCGGTGGATTCCAACAATAGTATATACAACAAACATATATAGTTAATTATTACCTAATATTGAAATATAAACAGTAAAACTGCTTTCAGTAGGACTTTCAAATGTCCGTCAGTCAGGAAGGTGCCAGACACGTGCAGAGTCATGCATTAAACTCCAAATTAAACTATAAAATGACATTCGTCCTTCTTTGACACATTCGCTATCAATTTCCCCTCATTTGTGATTACTAATGCAAACAGTTTGGATCCAGATGCAACGCCGAATAACTCGGCGTCTTATCAGTTTCCAAACTGTTTGTTACCGTGCCTACGATTTTAGAAGCAACACAGTTGAAAAGTACAGCAGACGACACTTTTCAGAAGACAAACCAATAAGAAGACATACGCCGAAAGAGATTAACATTCTTCTTTAACAACATTCCTCTCTGTTTTGGGTTTACTGTATGCCAATTAGCATCGTAGCGTATACGTAGTGAAAGTACTGAAACAAAGGTATTGAAATTATCGAAATGCGTTTCTCCAATATATTTGGTCATATCGTCTTTCATGTTAGATATATCATCAATTATGGATATCGTATTTCATATATTGATCGTGGAGTGAAGTACATGAATCCCTTAGTCCGATATTCGCGACTTGTCTCACAGTAAACATTTTGGGTCCAGCTTGGATACACCATGTCATAATCCAAACTGGTTTACACTCGGCCAACAGTTTATCGAAAGTTTGATCAAATCGGAAGCAGTCACAATCACAAATTCCCAACGTTGAGCAGACGTTTTATCATTCTCCTGTCATCTATAAGGGTGTCTACTGGATGTTATGTACAAGCATCTGCCCTGGGTCCTGGGGCGATAAATAACAGACAAGAATGATCAGCATGTGTCCGTTGGCGATTTGAGGATACAGTAAATTCACTTTAACACGACTACTCTAAAAAAGTCTAAGATTTCGTCTGCAACACATATATAAAGTGTATGTAAGACTAGAGGGATGTAGCATTCTACAAGAATGAACTTTCGTGATTACATTCCACCTGCATAATAGCCTCCTGCTTAAGAATACCCCGATGTTCTTGTTACAAAGTAGTTGGCATATGAGTATCAACTGTAGATAGAAGAACACAACGGTCTTGTCTAGGAATAGAATATTGAATTTGTTAACTAGGATCCCTCCAACTGTGAAGTATGCTTAAATATTTATGGTTCTGATGAAGTCTGGAAGGAAGTAAAAGTCTTGTTTAATGTCAGTAATATTGAAGTACTTGTTCTGTAGGAGCTGAATTACCACTATGGTGATATAATTATACGACGTTCGTAAATTATTTTGTCAAACCAAATCTGCTAATATGCAAAGCGAAACTCTCTGTGTCACCTGTTTTATTTCAAGTAAAATTTACATGAATTGGTTGTTAAACAATACATTTATTGTCTTATTAATTTAATTGTGTCTTTTTCTTTTTCTTGTTGCACATGTAGCATCTTAATGTAGGGTCGAGGTAACATAGAAAACTACATTTCTGCATGACCTACATAATACATTAAGCAGCCACCAGCCTACACGGATATATATGTATTACTTTCTTAACTAAACATCCGGTTTACAGCAGATTAAATTCTATTTACAAATATCCTAATATGAGCCACGGAGCGACATACAATATTTCATTGTTTAATGGGCATCTTCATTATATCCATAATATCCCCAAACCATTACATAGACAATTAGATATGCATTCTAATGGAAAGTAGAATATGTTTCCGAGATATTTACATCACTCGTGATTTATCATTTCTGTCCTATAAACGACAACTAACTTAAAGGTCCGTTGCAAAAATTGTAGATCCAAGTGAGAGGAATTATAGAGAAGCCCTTTCATCAGGGTCTACATTGTTTGTGATACTATATTTTCTTCAAAACATCCATGAATAGTCACGGCAAACATGACCTGTTCGAAGTTTATTTTTTGTTATTTGACAATTCTGCGTTGAAATTATCAAACACGTTCGCTGCAATTACCTATGCAAATACGTTGGATGCAATTGGAAACTACGAAGCACTCGGCATGAAATGGACATGCATACTGTGATAATGGGTTTTAGATAATAAGGAAGATATTTAAGATTAAAAGAAAATATAAGCAAAGCTACACAGTTTTCAGATTGCAAAACATTATAACGACAAATTTACATGTAGTAGTCCCAGTCCAAACAATTGCCTTACATAATCAATGTATCTAGTCGACTGATGTTCTTTCATTTGTCACACTAACAACTAAAACAAAACTTGTTTTATAACCTTGTTGCAATGCCTCGATGCAGCGTCAAGTCTTATTTTATTATGTCACGTACATATAAATACCAAAATAAGTCACCGCTGCTGTAGTTTATACCTAAACATTCATTATATCTAGTTGCTGTAGCGATCACGTTACATAATCAAAATTGGTCAAACGATTGGGGATTGTTACAAAAATAGTTCCAAAGCGAATCTGTGACTAGTTTTGGAAAACTTGGATTCATTGTAGGACACAGAGTAACGCGGCACATCTTCAGTTTTTAAACTGTTTGAAAATATGGTGCATGTATGTTGTATACAAAAGGGAGAGTTTAAAAAGAAACACGCTTTGAAACAAAAATAAAATACAAATTGCAAAGTTGTAGCATTGCTGAGTCTGAGTGTGAGATCTTTCTCAAATGATCTAAACGCACTCTTTGATCACTCTTATGATCTAAACGCACACAGATTGTAAGATTCTGAGTAAGCTCATAACCTGACCAATGAGATGCTTGAGAATGACTTCAGACTCAGGCAAAAAGTATTGTAACCCCGGGAATACATCATAATGATTTGCAACGAAGGAAAATAGCCGTGTCACCGCCATTCGGCCAACATGCACCACGATAAACAGTACAATCCCTGACCAGACACACTTTCCAAGGTGAGATATACGCCGATATCTCACTGTTCGTCTCAACCTCGAATTATACACCGATGCATGTCGTACAATCCCCAGTGTGAATTAAGCGGATTCCATCAAGTACCACTAGTGTTGTCCGAAAACAATAACGACTGTTGCACAAGCAAAGGGAACATTTGAACACGCAGGAAATTCCTGTAAACATGTCGAAGATTCAGAGCAAACCTGTTGTAGCCGCTTGCTTTCACGATGTTTGAGCAGAAGTCAGGTCCAGATAAGATGTGTAAATTAAAACATATTTAAGAATGACTCCTTTTTTCTACCAATCCGGATGCTGTGACCACCTTTAGAATCGCCGTCGCTTCGAGGCAATTCTGAAGAGTGGTCACAACATGCGGATGAGTGGAGTTATGACGATTTTAGTATCTGAGTACACATAATTATCTATTTCTATGTTTGATTATTACTAAAAATTGTTCGCCAATAATTCTCGATTACGATATTGATTTGCATGTGTTCCACGAGCAGATGAAACAAACACCGCGTCTCTACACTGTTTCAAACTCGTGTTGTGGAACAGAAACTAGATAGAGACAAGTTTACGAGTACATGTTTCCGGCCTTAATAAAAACAACAAACCACTTTAAATTAGATAGACGTCTGCAAACGCCAATAATTCAACAATAAAAGTTTCAGTTGTGGAACAAAATTGAAGATAGAAATAGATATATAGAGTGTTGCTGTCACGAGAGTCTAGCGAAAAGTACATCCAACAAAAGGACAGCCGGAACTTCAGATCAGCGCTGCTACACTCTTATGATCCAAACGCACACAGACGTTGACAATCACTCCGTGAATATTCACTTAAGAAATGATAATGCCATGAAATTTAAAACAGCTTGCAATTAATGTATGCTCGTGAAATTCATCTACAGATCTAAGTATATAATGAATATTATTACTATAGAAACTTAGTCTTCAACCATCATTACACTACGTCTAAATATGTGTATTTAATGCAGGTGACAGTTTAAAACAGGTCGTAAGCAATACAGAAAGCTCCTAAAAAGAAGCTGTGTTATCTTTATCCTGCATAATGAATCAACTGTTGTTCAATATTTCCAATCAATCAATGTAAGCTCAGACATGACCTACTGTATTATGCAGCATTTGATCTCCAGTTTGTGTCAAATCCATTGATATCCATATGAATATTTACCAATTTTATAGTAGTATAACTTTATTTGCGACTAGGATATATTTAGTAACCATGTTGCTTGCCTCTCTGTTATTAATCTCTCAGAAGCTTGGCGAGTTTTGTGTGTGTCTGTTCCTGCTAGACGTTACTACTTTTTCATTGATATGGTTGATATGGTAAATCATACGGAGAGTTTGTTTATTATGTATGTTTTAACAACAGATTGTCATGCAATTGTACCTTCTAGACTGAACTAAATATATCTAACTATGAAGTCCTGAAAATATTTCTAGCCAACTTAACCCAATTGAGAAAGGCGTTTGAACTCTAAAGGGATGTCGATGTCAAATACTTACTAATTAATACAAAGAGTTGTATATATTGCTGTATATGTGAGACGATATAAATATAGTTCGTAGTGCCCACGTGAAGTACATATAACAAGTATTGTCAAGTTTAAGTCCCCCAGTAGCTTATTTTGGTTACTGGCCGTTCCAAGGCGGTACTCCTGCTTTCAGCCTACGGTCAATTTTGTTGTTTATTATGCTTAATGTTTAATGTTTTTTCGTCTTGATATGCGTCCTGTTATGTTTGTCTTGTGGCTTAACCATTTCTTGTTTGATGGTGTTTGGTGCGGTGCCATTTCGTGTGTGGCTCTCCCTGTTTGACTATTTTTCCATATTGAATATGTTTATGACATCAATGGCATGATCATGCGATACCTGCAGCTGATGAGTTGGTAAGTTAGAACACATATGCCAAGGCTAAACAACATCCATCCATTGTTTCCAGACGAGGTGTCGTCTGAATAAAAAAAAATATGGGCGAACTGACCGTAGACAAACCTTGAGAGGTCACAACGTTTTCTACTGATAGCATGCAAATGTGAGCTTAAATCGTATTTCGTTAGAGAACGAGCAATGTAAATGACATGTCAATATGATTTTCAACCAGATTGGAGTAAACAGTCGATGTAAGTCTGATTAATGTTACTCTAAGATTGTTTGAGTCAACAGTACTTCCATTTCAATCCAATATTTTACGGCATATCGCAACCACATCACCATGATGAAGTACAGCTAAATATATGTTTTGTAAAGAAATATTTAGATACGATTATACAATTATATGCTTGGTTAGTTGTTCTTCTTTCGGGGAGATTGAGGTTAAGAACAAATGAGTTGTTCATATATATAGCATTGCCACTTTAAAATTGTTGTTGATGTTTGTTTTCAATTTAACCTAACAGGGACCCAGTTACCTCTTTCGTAGAAAGATTTGGTCGTCTGCAACATTTTTCGTCTGCTAAAACTTCCATTGAATAGTTTTTGCTAGTTTTTGTTTCAAGAGACTGTCACAGTAACAGAAGTGCTGGATCCTGATACGACATCGAGTTACTCGGTGTTTCATCTGGATAGAAATTGCTTGAATTGGTAAACACAGATGCGAAATAGGCAACGAAAGAGTTAATCCAGAAATAGACCCATTAATTGCAAAACGTTTTATTACAGGCTATTAACGTATTTCACTGCAGACAGTTTACAGGCTTTCTTCCATAAATACGCCTTTCTACGCCTCTGTAATAACCACTTCCTGAAATCATTGTGATAAACAGAGCATTTTCTCCTATAGGAGTAAATGCTCTATTTATTACAGTGGTTTCAAATTAAACAGTTCTAAAATTTTACTTTCCTCTTGTAAATGCGCCTTTTGGGTAGATTCATTCAAAGTGGTTGGGCATAAAATGGCATGGGTATGGGTAACCCTTTTACAGTTGGCAATCACGCTGGCCTGATTGCATGTACGCCGACAAGAAAGGTTTAGTACTCTATGAAGGCGACCTCTTAAATCCAGAAACGGAAGGAGAACGTCGGATATCTGTACTATTTCGTTTTTGTCGTACCCTTTATTACTTTTCTACAGTTACTCTGTTTGCAGCTCAATCATTGAGTACACTAGCGATAGGTGGATACTGTTTGCTCACTTATATGTTTTCGTTATACATGCACTTTACCAATGTATTTACCATCGCGGTTGTTGTAGGTTAGTCGGAGAGGGGATACGTTTATTTACACTGTTTGTCTTTTAGGGTGGGGATGGAATACGTTTGAGGTTGGGCGTCCATAAACCGGTTTAACCCCCAGTGACTTTTGTCACTGACCGTTCCAAGGCGGTACTTCCATCGTCCCCCTATTATATGTTTGTTTTGTCTTTGTGCGTCTCTTGGTGTTTTTATAGTTATGTACATTTGCTGTTTCCTTGTGTTGCTGTTCGGACGGCTGTTTGTTCTGTATGTGGTGACTCATTTTTGTACCTTTACTTAAGTTTACATTTTGTCCCGGATAAAAGGCATGCAATCTCCCAGTCCATAACACACCATGACGATGAATGGTTTCAATGTGAGTCAAAATGGCATGCATATTAATACATCCGTAATCATGTTAGCATATAACGTGACTAACTAATATTCCATCAATGACCTTTGAGCAAGTATTACTTATATGCCTACAAGTGTCGTCTAGGACAAACTGTGTATATTCCTAGCTTTATGTTTATTACATATAATAATGCAGTGCTCCAAAAATATATTAGCTCGTCTGTTTTTCGACGAAAAATGCGTTGTCTTTATCGTCGTCGTCATCCGAAAACTTTAACATTGGCTGTTACGCCTTTACTAATCAGCCAAACTTTATGAAACTTCACATACGTGTTCACCATCACATGCGCTTCTATCTGACCAAGGGTAATAACTCCGAAATGTCAAGACAGTCGAACGTTTGCACCCGCATGCGTTGCTAGTGTAAGGGTCTAGCAATGGCGGACCACATCAGACATTGCGTATATGGTAAAACCTGTCTTAAGTGGTCATCAACAATATGCCTAATTATGGGTATATGAGGCAGGTGGTAGCTTAATACATGCTAACAGTATTAAACATGCCAAACTGACAAAAATAAGCTAAAAAGATATACATGTGTTAGATGCCGTTCCCAAATCGTTCCTTTTAAATGGTTTAATACCGCTTTACCTGGTAGAAATCCCCTCACGATAACTTTGCAATCGGAGTAGATCCGTGTCAGACAGTGCTATCATAATGTTTATCGGCAATTTCTGAACCACATTTAAATGATCGGTAGCGTGAGGGTAAGTTTCGACATGAGTTCGTTCAATGATACAAATTCACGTGAATGACAATCAATACCAGCACATGTGTGCTGCTATAATCACTATCCAGCAAACTGTCACAAAAGTACTTGGTAGTTTTGTTCACGATGTGTTTTAGCTGATGGTATTGCTCATACAGAAATACCAAGTTTGATCCGTAATTGTGTATATGTATCTAATATTGATATATCCATAGTTAAGTAACAGCAAGAGGTTACCGAAAGGCCAAACCTAATTAACTGTTCGACAGTCTTGATACCAGGGGTCGCGTCTGTGAAATAGTTTCAGACAAATTGAAATGGCAGTGCAATCAATTCAAGCAGACTGCTTCGAACACTTTCTTAGATTTATTAGGCTTTGTGAGAGTGCTAATACCAAACAATGCACTTAGAACATCTTCCTAAACTGAATAAAAACAAGATTAGCCGATTCGTCGAAACGCTGTATTATGTATCGCAACCTCGTCTTAATCGGAATATTTGGGAGCACTCAACTGTTGGAAGTGTTGGATTTGATCATTTCACAGTTTATGTTGTGCGTATGCGCATGCATGCGTATGAAGTGAGCATATGCTCGTGTATACAGGCGTGTGCGCATGCAGGTTGGGGTGCGTGCGGGCGTGCATGTCTTGTTTGTGTCTGACAGCACATCTACAATATATTTGTCGGAAAACTAATATGTGAACATGTGGAAATAGAATGATATGTATATGTATGCAATTCATTTCGCTGCACGATGGGTTATAATTATTAACTATTTATAACTCAAAATCATATATATAAGCAATATGGTTTAAACACTGTAACAATGAAGCCAAATGAATATATTATAAATGAATTACTCAAACCCCGTCTTGGTGCTATATAGCTCCATATCAGACTCAATGCGGGAACGATACAGTGAAAAACACTTTTGGAGCATTACATTCTGTATTATCGTCCGCTGTATTGTTTTGTTCGCGTGGGAATCAGTGACACGAGGGACTCTATTAATGTTAATGCCCGAAACAAACATGCTGATCTGAACCATCTAGGATCCAGATTATGGTTTTAGTGTATATACTTGGTCCACGTTCGATGCATATTATCGATTTGATCAATTTCTGTGCGGTTACATTGTAGTTATTACACAGGCTCGGGCATAAGTCTGAATAACTATATATTGTTATTTGCGAGATTAAGTATACTTATTCCATAGTAGTATTTGTTTCGTATATGCCGCAGTTAATGCACCATTATATTAACAATACTAGTAATGGTTATAGAAATGTACACCATGCTGTATCACAACAATCTGGTTTACCCTGTTGTAAGGTAATATGATAATACTAATGAAACTGAATTAACATAGTTTGCATATCGGCCATTAGTGCATTGCACGTAGCACTGACCCACTTCTGTCTCTGTGGCTGCTATGTGGTTGCGTTTTTGCAATGCATAGCACTACGTTGGCAATTTCCCAATGTTATTTTTACGTTGCATGATCCAGTTAGTGATAGTTGGATACAAAATAGTAAGCAAGATTGCTGCTACACCAATGTCCATTTAATTAAAAAATATTAGGGAACATGGTTTAGAAATCCTTTTTTTACTTGATACGTCAGTGAAGTAAAGATAACCAGGGTGTCAACTAGTTCTGATTCTGATGAGACGTCGAGTTACTTGAGTGTCATTTGGGTCCATACCGTTTGTAGATGAAATCACATACACGTCCTCATTGCATCGGGAGTTAACCAAACCTGTAAATATTATTCACAGTGCGTGTTGATTTGGCTGGGACGAGTTACCTACTGGTAGTTTGCATATTAAATATGTTTGTTGCTGACATTCCCACATTGATGGAATAGCAGCTTAGCGTCTTTTTAACCCTCCTTCGCGGATTTGCTTGTTCAGTGTATGATACCACTGGCCTCCGATTCGATTAAACTTGGGAAACTGTTGACAGCAGGTAAAACCATTTCTGATGAGTTACGCATTTGTATTTTGTATATGTGCAGACGTACGTGACGGTATTGCACAGTGCACTCAATTGTTTAAAATAGAATTTGAAACCAAAGCGTTAAAATGTTATACATTATCAGACATTCCATTGGATACGTAACGGTATGGCTTTACGATGAATTGAAATTCAAAACCTAAAGCAAGCAAACTTCGTAACACAATTTGTAACGCTCGTTGCAACAGTAGCACACGCGTTGAATAAAGTGCTATTGTAATATAATTAGGTAGTAGCTGAACAATTTCAGCCACTTCCGCTACAGACAGATTCGACAGGACTTGGCATTAGATTTAGGTCTCAAATATGTATGTACTAGCTAGTGGAAATCAACCGCAAAAGTGACGCATTTTTCGAATCAGGAGTGCGAAAGGTTTACCAAAAACTCCACACATGTAGCATTTCCATTGTCTCCTATAGAAAATATGCATGTTTAGACTCATATTTCACTTAACAAGGCTGAAAGAGACCGTTTCGATCCAAAAATAGGCAACTTAACTGCGAAACGTTTTATTACAGGTAATAAATTCTGAAAGTAGATCATTTGAAAAACAAAAATGCGAGCACGGATAATAACTACAGGCAGTACGCATAAGTTATCGAAGACAGTTTCCGATCTTAATTTTGAGAGCAAAATGTATAAAAAACCTTAATACAATATTTAATCTTAATGCATAGTAACGGTGTATATAAGACATTTGCAAACAGATTAGCCCCGACCGAATAAATCCTGAGGGAACTATTTGACTATGAACTGTACTGTATGTGATACAAATCATTTTCTTTGTTGACGCAACTTTCTGTTTAATTGATATTCAGAAAAGGAGCAGTCAGTTTTAGCTATTCAACTGAATAAGGGTGGTTAGTGTACAAATGATTGGTTCTGTGTGAAAAGGGTACCGAAAAATCCCACTTAAACGGACGTTAAGTTTGGTACACATATCGGTACTACAGATAGGTGGCAGTTTAATACAGGGTGAAAGTCATACGGAAAGCTCGGAGTATTAAGCAACCACCTTTCACAAAATTTCTCTAAAATAATTCTGGTTTAAGTAATTTTACTGTATGTTTAGGATTGCAAACAGAAAGAGCTTCCCTCAGTAAGATCATAAACAACGAACAGCAAATAGCCATCAATTGCTCAAATATGTTGCAATTCAGGCGGAAAAAGTGCTCGGGATGAGTAGGTAAGACAGTTCCACAAACAATTTGCTGGTATCCCTAAACAGAAATTCCATTATGCCATTGTGATAATAACGGTTGTAAGAGCAACATTTTTGTCAAAACATAATTTCATGGTTTCTAAGCAAGTGTGTAGTAATCTACATAAATGATACATTTTCAAACATGCTTTGTGAACAGAAACTTTCTAATCATGGCGTTTATCCGAATGGTTAACATTACCTAGACTAGAGTGTCCAGCAGTGTCGGTCTAGATAACATATTGTGTGTATACAGAACACATTCTAAACGGGACGTGAAAGAACTTCAAGAATTTAGGCAGATGACTGCTTGATATTGCTGCTTAGGTGGCTGTACATTTTAAGCTGCGCAATGCAGGATTAAAGACTGTTGACACTTTTTCTTCAATCGCCGTGTGAGTTCGATCCCAGCTGCTGACGCAGTATGGTTTGTGATTTATTTTCCTTCAATATTTGTTTATATTGAGACTGGCGTGTGGTACCGATGTGCATTTTCCGGTTTTATATGACAATATACTTTAAAACGTACTGCAGATTTAATGCACTAAGATTATTACGCCACAGTCTTAAGCAGGTGTCCTACCGGCATTATAAATCTAGGTTTACCTATCTTTGTATGTAAATTAGACCGCCCTCTGGTGAGATAAATTATGTATTGGAGTTAATGGACCTATTTGTCTTATGCAAAGATATATGTAGTTTGGTATATATTTAGAATAAATATTTGTATTACTTTTTTCTTAGCCACATAGTATGGTTACCAGAAACAGACGTCTAAACAGAAAACGTATTAGAAAACCAGCGCTAGATAAATTATCAAATTATTGCAAGGAAGATTTATGTATCCGTACCCTGGAATCCATATTTATTTTGTGACAATAACACCTATACGTAATAACATACAAACCAACACACCTAATTTTAAAATAATACCTGTATACATCAAATATTTTACACCTAACATTCTTAAACTTTCCACCTTTTGTAGAAATACTCATATGTATGTTGTAGGTATGGCTATATATTCAGACAAAATAAAATTAATATTAATTCATCCAAATGATGCAATTTGAAAACATGACCGATTGTCATCTTTTAATCGAAACGACGTGGGACTAAATTCAAATCTTCATATACGTATTCTGGAGATTGGGGACAAATTTGAGATTCTAAAATACGAAGGATTACGGAAATAATAACCATATCGTTGAAGATGGATTTTCTGCCTCCCATATGGCGCTGTATTATGGTGTCCCTGCCACGTAACGTTCCCATTGACGCGAAATATCAACAATGAGTGGCAATGGGGTACACAGTATTCGATCATAATAAAACATAATAGTTCGTATGGACAGTGTAATGATGAATAGTTCCAGCTGAAGTTTTAGAATGGCATAATACACAGGAAATGTGGAAATTGTAACCTCATCAGCAAAAAAAGGACGATTCTTATCAGAAGATTTCTATTGAGCATTGGTTCAGATCTGTTTACCAATGTATGAACTAAATAGTTACTTTCGGCTCATCCTAGGTCAAACGGGCAGGTGACAGCCTAAAGCAGAACAAAAGATATGTAAAAAGCTCCACTCGGAGAGGTCTTGGTTATTGTATTGCTTTTGTTCTGCTGTTGAAGGAGCCAAATGGCCCCGTAAGACAATTGCAAATGTATCCAAACATTAAGCTAAGATAGAACGATTTGAAAATACCATCCTTAAAATGAACGTCATTAACACTTGTATGGGTACATTAAAACATTGAATAGAAATTGAATTGGACACTGCTATAATGGGGAAACTAAAGACGTAATCGTGTGTTCTTCAGAATGTTTAAGTGTCAATAACAGCCCAGGGTGAAAGAGGTGGAATGCCAGTAGTGTATGTATTGTTTCATTGAATAAATCAACAAATCAAGAATAAAATTAAAACAATTATGTAACAAACTAATTATTTGAATATATATACCTGCTGTGTAAAATTGGGTAACATACGTTAACACACTAATCACATTCAATCTAAGCCTTCCTGTCTGTCCATCTGTATATCTATTCGACAGAATGAGGTTGGGTACAATCGGTTTATATATTCCAAGCGTCTTATATACTATGGCACTCGTGTTTGTAGGATCTTGGTGTTTTATTGTGAACGTTTATCTCTACAAAAGAAAGTAAACGTGAAACAAATAAAACTGTTATTAACTAAACTGAGTAGGCCAATGTGTTGGCTTTAGTAATTAGTAATCAATGCATAAGCATACAGTAAAGCATGTGAAACTTTAATTGGTGAGTTTTCCAAGTTTCGTGTAGCAATCTTACCATTACAACTTAGGCTTTATGTTTGGTGTTTAAATATTCTTTCCAGGACATTTCTTTAGATGTGTTTGTCCACTTCAGTCTTCTTCAGTTAAATACAGATGATAGCAGCTATAAGACTGTTAAGTCAGGCATGATTGGCAAGGAGCAACTATTTCACCTTCACCACTACACTGACTCTATACTACGAAATCCTAGTAATGAAGAAGTCATGTCTTTGTATGCAGGTGGCTGCTGAATGCAAAACGCACTGTGAATAATATTACAGGTGTGTGCTTAACTTCACCCTGCATTAAGCTGCCACCTGTGTCAAAAATAAATAATAGTAGGCATTTTAGTGTTCGAATAATCGTATGTTTAGTGTATTTCAATACGTTTTTAATTTGTTCTGCATACCATAAAATATATTGAAAGCGGCAAACGTTTCCCTGGTCACATACATTATTCATTAATAATTGATTTTAATATCCCAATTATATATCGTATCGTCGGTATCGGTTATATTGTAATATATCGTACATGTATGTGTTTTTCTTTACGTGTATACATATATAATTATAAAACTAACCATTTATGTTCCTCTTGAATACGCATGTCATAGTTATAGCCATAGAAAACTTAACAGCACATAGGTAATGTGCATAAAATCACTACATTGACAAATTGCATCTAAGCGGGGAGAAATTATAATGTTACATCCAATATTTAATCAGAACTACAACGCCATGTCTTTAATATCAATTACGTTACTTATGAACACAAAATTGCTTTACTGAAATGGCAACATGGCTATAAACCATAAGTATGATATCTAATTAAAGATAAATACCGCGGTTAATAAAACAAGTATCCTGCACGGTTCTTCAAATGACACAATCTCTATGCGCTTCGTAATCACATTTCCTAGAAAGGCTTCTCTGGTGGCGAACAGACACTGGGTAATTAATGATAGGCATGCACATTCTAGAGATAATTATATATCCAACGCTACTGTGATGTTGTGATGGAAAAGTGTAATTAGTATGTAATTACGATTCAATACATCACTGTACCGTTTTCATATTTCGTACAACGGGATCATAATATAGTAATATGACTTATCACATAATAAAAACACAAATAATTGTACTGTGGCTTATAATATTGACATAATACGCCCAGGACAATTGTCGACGTCATAAAGAAAGTCATTAGCGGTTAATGCTAGACACCAGACAGATGGTCTGAACGAGACGACGAAACCATATGCACCAATCATAAGACAACATGACCGTAAACCATATTTAGAAGACTAGTCCGATAAATATATATACCCGATCAAATACTAAAGATGGAACTCTGTCAACGCGTAACAACTCGACAACAGCATATATACAGTGACGCCTAACGGAAAAGTGCAAATGAAAAAGCGGTCGAATTTCACTTTGACATGTGTCTTTTTTAATTTCAAAAAGAAAACGTTGGTTTTGACTAATAAATAACTTAAATATTAATGAACGATGTAAGCGTTGCTCAGGTTTACGGCCGCCAATTAAGCATTTAACGTCTACTGTTATAAAATACGTAAAGCAATCTGAAAGTATGATATCCTTTGAAAGCAACATAGTTCTATGCTTTCAGGTTATTGCCATGCGGGACACATGCTATCACTAAAATTGCGGAGGCATGAATTACACACGAACGACTATGTTCAATTTATAAATCAAGTTTTACGATGTAGTGTCCATATAAAGTAATATACTTCTTACACCAATGTATGCATATGCATCAGCATTGTAGTCGAAATTCCTGCAGAGGCCAATGTTCAGTAAATTCCGAAAGTAACAATAGGCGATTAGCATATAACCATTAACGCTGTCTGCTCAGGTTATTTCCAATGATTCACATGCAAAAATATAATATACTTAATGACTACCGAACGAAAGCTTAAGTTCACAATATAGACTGTAAATGGTCACGATGAAGATAATGATGACGATGAAGAAGATGAGTGAATAATAAATATTATATTTGACAATGAAAAATTTCTGACCGACAACATGATCTAATACTAAATATTTGCAATATACTGTCTTAGACTTATAAATGTATTTTCTGAATTTTCTATTGCACAATAATCAAAATTTGACGTTCAAATTTACATCAGTGCCTCTCTTTAAGATAGATTGCTACTGAATCCCGGACGAACGTCGCGCAAATGGCTCACAAAGGAACATTCTGCTTGACTTCCAGTCTAATCTGCCTAAAGCAGCCACCTGTATAAAATTACCTACATTCGCTTTCATCAAATCGGACTGAATATTAAAAATGTACCACTACTTCATCCCATTTGTACCCTTGAATGATGCATGCCGCATTGCGTTGTATCCATGCAAGATGACATGTTAGCGTTAAATGAAGGCAACTGGCTGCAACTCCTAACTTGTCCCCAATCAATCATATGTGAAACATTCGAGGCATTTGAGTATGACGGAGAGTTCCCTAGCCTACACCACTCCAATCTCTGGGGCAGCATTGCATTAGGAGTGGAGAAGGATATCCAAAGGCCAGATTTTCAGACTAAACAGGAGTATATGCCAGCGGTTTGGGGCAGTATCGACTGGACATACGTGACATATTAATGGTGACACTTGATATCTACAAAGAGTGTTTTAGATTCGCCGGAATTATTGTTCATTATAAACGAAATAATGACATGAAATATATATTATCATAATTTATAGTGTTATTATGTTCATGTTCAAAACGTTTAATGTAATTATTTAGGATCAATTGAACGAGTGTTTAGGCCGTACTTTTGAGGGACAGGTGCACTAGGCTGTATGGTGTTTGCCTGTGTACAATTAAGTAAGTTAATGTCAAAAGAGGTTATTCGGTCACTGTCACTATATGAATGTCGCCAAGTATAATGAGGCCAGATCCAATACATCAATGGTTCAAATGGTAACTGGAATTCTACATGTCGGTCAGTATGTCACTATAGCTACATTGAGTTAATTTGGAATGGTGCCAGGAAATTGTCAACTTCCAAAAGTGCACACCAGTAAATAATACTAATTAGTGACCGTCTGGGAATGATTGCTACGTTATACACTGACATTGCAGACAATGTAATTAGAAACCCTTAAGAAAAGATACAAGCAAGGTTTTACGCAAGGGTAAAATGGCTGCGTAACATGTATTTAAGCAGGATAGAAGAAAAAGAGGAAACAATCTTGCTTAATACTTTTAATTAACATATACATTGGGAAAACATGACTGTAATGTATAAATAAATAGTAGAAACGGGGGAATGTTTTGATGAGCCATGATGCATAATACCTGTGTATGATACCAATAATACACATTACGTCACAGATCAATGTTATTCATTTACTGAAACACACTGACGTAGAAGCAATTATCACATTAAGTGATGAGCACAATGCATACACACTCCCATACTTACAGTCAACACGAAATTATTCGAATAGGTCGACTCAATGCCCATTGTTTTTCCCTTATATTGTCCCGAAATTAAGAACAGGTTAGTATAAGATATACATTTAAATTGAAGCACATTCATGCACAATGGTGAAATATGTAAAATGGTCAACAAAACCACGAGTATTAAGTCTCAGCTAAATAAATTTAACAAAGCCAAAATGCAAACAAAGGACTTATATGTTTATGTTTATGTACTAAATGGTTTTAAACCAAAAGCACGTATACTAAGGGTGCTAAGAAAATACGAGAGAAAAAAATAAGCTTCCACCGAGGATCGAACACACGACTTCGCATTTCCTAGTCCACCATTATAACCCTTATACCACGCTGACAACTATGAATGGGAATGTGATTTTAATCAGTTATACCTAAATCACTAGCATTTTTACTGAAACTGAAACTGGTTCATGGCAGATAAGAAAGAAATAACCCCGACAAAAATGCTGAGAAATAAATATACTAATCAAAATAAATAAAATAAATGAATATATACAAATAAAAACTTGTCTCACAGTAAACATAGTTCTTAAAAAGAATGGCTTTTATAGAAACACAGGATCGCAGAAACGCATGGTCAAAATTCACAGCCGTATGAGATTGGGCTGCGAAAGCTATGTGACACTTATTGAAAGATTATTGAAAGATTCATTCCTGTTAGATACTCATTCGAATTAAATGCGTGTTTGGGTAAAGTTAGAGTAACAGGGCTAGATCACTCCTCTATTAGAAATCATATACCCTCTGCTTGAGTATCATTACGTACTCAAGCGAAACGTTTTAAAGACTTGTGACCATGGCGTCGGGATAAAACTCGGGGTTGAACTATTAGCGCACGGTCAGATACGCGTCGACCTAGGGATGTAATTGTTTTGATTGAAAACAAACAGTCTCGCAACATCCTTGCGAACTCCCTACGTTAGACAAGTCTACGTTTTGATTCGAATAACCGTTATTTAAGCGAGGCATCATTCTAAGAAGATTTAAATCGAAAGGTATGTTTAGTAGCTTTCTAATTTAAATTTAACGTTTACCTTTCAAACAGGAATGGTCCATTAAAGTCTATAAAGTATAATACGGCTACAGTACTCCTCTATGAGTTCTCTGTTCTATGCATGTATATGTCTGGAAATGTCAGTACAAAAGTTTCTGAAGTTAAATAGTTGCTGTTCAGTGAATATTTGAATGAAATATTCATCAATAATAGGATCATGGTAATTAGATGTTGGTATATATACAAATGTAAATATTTCTCTGCAAATCACTGACAACTCGGTCGAGTTTATCATACAAGAAGTTATGGGAGCATTGGTAGCAATGGCATAGTCTGCTACCAGTCACAATGAAAACCCTTTATTAGCCTATAAGAGCTGTACATTCATACAATGATCTATATAACATACTTAATGAATCAAATATATCACTTCTAACATATAAAATTCAAACAAACACAGTTTTACCAACATGTTTGAGTCCGAAAGGGGGAATAGATGTGTTAAAACTCATAGACGAGATAGTGCTGCTACCAGACAAAGTCATCTAATAAGGTCAGGCAGCTTTGTGTTTTGTAAAGTGTCAAATCCAATGTTCAAAACTTAGGCACCTTTACACAAAAAATCAAGTTCAAGAACTATCACTCTGGCTAACATTATTCTACCAGACCGATATTCCAACGTAATCTGTAAATCATCTAGATTTAGCGTTATGCCAGATATAAAGTTAATATTTCAAATCACTCTCAAAACAAGTCTGAACAGTTGAAAATTTGACGAAAAATATAACGTTCGAGGTACATTACTCTGGCGAAACATATTCAACTGCACCGAGATTTGATATTATGCTAAATCTCAACTAGATGTAGCTTTATACCAAATACACTGTCAGTCACTTAAAAACACAAAACAATGCAATATGTGACAGAACATTTCAAGTTCAAGGGTCATGGCTCTATCATAAAATATTCAACCGGACTTAATGTCTATTATAAGCTGTAACTTAACTCGATGACGCTTTATACTAATCATGAAGTTAAAATCTCAAAGCACTTAAAAGTGATGCGAAATGACGGACAAACAGCCGGGGGTGGTTCTTACGTATTTAGTGTCTGTTGCTATTCTTGTGTTCAAACTAGCCACTTTAAACGAAAAAGACAAACTGTTTCGTTCTCATAGTAATATAAACAGGATTTGATAGCGCGGACGGATGGACGGACGGACGGACATACGCAAACAACAACTATATTCTCTTTGGAATTCGCCGGTAGATGCTAATAAAGAAAGGTCTGAAGGGGGGTCACTTTACATTTTGACTTAAATGAAGGTGGGATAAGCGTGAGGTTATGTACTCACACACTGGGTTCAAGCCCCAAACAGCCTACATGGTTACTGATTGATCCGGGCGGGTACTCCTGATTTCACATTTCAAATTTGGTAGACACGGACCAATTGTCACGAACAATGTAATACAGTGTGCTAATTCGAGAAAATATCATCATTGCACTGTAAGGCTTGTACCAGCTCAACCCTTTCACCACCAATGTCCCAAACACATACCACGACAAATAGTGAAGTCCCAGATCAGACTCCGCTCTTTCAGGGCGGCGTCTGATCAGGTACTTCACATTTTGTCTCAAACTCTATTCCTATATCAAGTATGTGCTTTCCTCCTTGAAATTTGCATTTCCTTATATTACCGAATGATTAAGACGACAATTAGAAATTTAGTGCCGAAATGGTTTATATAGGGTGAAATTCGTGTATTAAACTATATGGGTTTTGTCTGTATGATATTCGCTCCGCCTTAAACTTACACGTGCCTACCAAGTTCTCCATTATTTCCTTACTAAAATATCCAGTTAGTAAGGCTTAGGGGAGCTAAACTGTCTTTCAAATTCAATTATATATTAAAACATGTCAGTGTTATTTATTGCTGCGTTCAGCATCAATTTAATAGCATAAGCGTGACTGCAGAAGGATTTATAATTGCACCATGTCCATCCACCTGTATAATGTTATAAGTATATTACAATTTGAAGACAGTCTCCAATATTAAACGAATTAATGTGTTTCTGGTTTGTTTTTCAGACAGCGGGTAATCTGGTTATGTAAGCGACACAATCAGAAAATCGAAAAGCAATCATTTTAAAGTGATTGAATTTCGGATTCAATCATTATCCTCAAGCAAGAAGCACCTAATGACGTGTTTGTGTTTTGTGTGAAGCAATACTTCATAGTTCCCGTCCTCTCTTGCAAAGAACACGTGACGCAATTTGAATGAATTTGAGATTCAGTTATAAATATTTTCATTAACGTGAGTTCTATGCATACTATGATCCAGGTGTAGTACAATAAGTAGCATGTCCAATGCGAGAGGCAGGTGACCATAATAAAACGGGTCCAACGCAATACTCACGTACCATGTCTTACAAATGCATATACTTAAATGTGCTCAGGAAAGACACGTAGCAAATGTCGTCAAGGTAGGCTATTCTTTATTAATCTTCTCGGGGTTATTATTACCTATTGAATTAGTCTTTGGAATATAAGGTTTATATGTATTAGATGCCTCTGGGAGTTTAATGAAATACTGCAAGGGAATATATAGACTGTCTTACAAAATAATTACAAACTTAATTGTCGATTTGAGCGTTTCGCAATGAACAGAGCAATTTGTTATTTCCTTGGGCGAGGAAACAATTACGTTTCGTCTTGTAGGTAACTAATCAATGAGCTGATAGAGCGAGCCTTTCACAAAACAAAACACCAAAAGCATGCATATGTCGCAAGAGATGTTACCATTTGATATAAAAATATTGGAAAGTAAAAATAAAACTGGTAAGTCTATCTTGATTGTCTTTAATACATATATGTATATTCAAAACAAACACCCAACCGCAATATAACAATATCACTAATGCCCTAGCTCTTCTAAAGCGTAGTTAATTTTATTATTTATGACAATATGTATTTGGTGACTATTATAACTAATTTACCGGAACGAGACACACATATCACAAATATAGTTTAATATGTATGCAGGTTCATCAGTATTGGGATGGAAGCATGCTTCCGTTCTTGTTTTCATTTTTGTTATTCTTTGTGTGTATTAAAGAGTGACAAATCAGTCGATTTTTGTAAATGTGTCGGATTTTCTTTAGCGAGTTTCTAACCCGTTTTGTCGTAAACACTCTCGCAATATAGATAGCATAGACGAGTAAAACTATCAACATTTAATAGTCTGTCGCCGAATTGTCCGAGGTACACCGAAGGACACTGACATCTACCCAACTGTCTACTAAATGCATTCATGAATACTAGAATGGTAACAACTTTGGAAGTCTGACTGTAATGTAAACTATAGGTTCTCTCAATGTATCATTTACATAATATATACATGCACAGGCGCTGCAGATGTATAGTTAGCATGACCTGGTACACACATAGAGTATTCTATGGATAGTGCCTTTAATAATGACAACGGACGTCCCAACAGAGCTCTCCGTAGAGTGTGTGTGATGTATGTGTTACATCTAGTCGACATACCTTACAGGAGTAACCAAATGTAGCACAATATATCCTTCGACATACGCATTTAATAGCATGGTGGGATTTATGTAGTCGATAAAATCATATAGTTACGCTGTAAACTCGGAAATCGAAACATATTATTTCAAAGCCATTCTAACACTATCACCATACTCATATTCTTCCTTTCTCTCTTTAACGGTTTGGTTACTTAGGGTATTACCGACGACAGTAAATGTCTAACGATTTAGATTTCTACTCATTCCTTCTTTGGTTTTCACCAAAGAAAACGTTTGCAAGATGTAAATCCGGAATCAGTCGTAGCGTGTTCAAAAACTTAAACCAGATATTAACGTATGTGTGTGTTTGCGCAGAAGTTACTCTCGGTGTTTTGGTAAATATATTCTGAAAATGGGTGATCCTTCGAAAGCAAAAGTAGAAATGAAAAAAGAGAAAATTGCAGACTCGGTTTTATTGAGTCTGTTCATGAGTAGTAATTAAAAGTGCAACACTACTCAAGCCCCCTAGCACCGGCTTAAGCAGTATTCAATTTTCAAACCTAATAACATGAAAACTAATGATCCCGAAGGATCAGAAAATATATCAACACTGAGAATGAAGTACAGGGCGACTTTTTACGGCCGCCACACAAGCACTTAACACCTGCTGTTGTGAAGTACATATATTCTGAAAATGGGTGATCCTTCGAAAGCAAATGTAGAAATGCAAAAAGAGAAGATTGCGTCGTATTTGTAGCTTTTCCTGCTTGACTTTACTATTCTTTCATTTAATATAGCATCATTAAGCAATTAAAGAAACGCACAAGCTTTCTAAATTTAACATACCTAGTACCACCTTATTAGTAGTAGTAGGAGTAGGATGAGGAGGAGGAGGAGTAATAGCAGTATGTATAGTAGTAGTAGTAGCCACAGCAGCAGTAGTAGTAGTAATAGTAGTAATATACCGATTTTATAGCGCTCTGTTCACGCCAGATATATGCGTTCAAAAGCGTTTAACATGACCAAATTGCATGTACACTGAGTATACACCATGCGTATCGAATATCTTAAACAAATGGCTTTTAAGATAGAGATATCGATAAGAATATTAAAAATTGAACTAATTTAGGAATCTTAGTTAAAACAAAATTATCATTGTCTGCATGTTCATATGTCCGTATATCAATGGTAATAGACGCACACTCTTACTATTTTGTGTGAGCTCACTCATATATCCAAACCCCAAATGCAACATTATATGCACTGTGTCAGTACGTCAAACAGTTACGACCCAGAACCACTTGGCTTGGGTTTATGTATGGCATACAACACTACAAATACAGTATTGCCTTTCATATACATGTATGACAATGGGGTAACAGAATAGGTCAGTTTTGTAGCTTATGCATATAAACTAAATAATGCAATTCAAACTTACAACCAATATATACAGCTAGTACATGTATGCAAACAAAAACTGCAAAGGAGTACCGTAATATCATATCAGTTCATACTGATTGAGACACACAATGCTGTCCGAATCGCAATCCGGATGGTTTCAAAGATATTAAGGATTATCTCAAACAAAACGACCCCACCAGCCCAATGCGACGCATACATCAAGTGTACACAAACAGTTTCTATTTCGTAACTGACAGGGTAATCCTAAACCAATATTTTGCAAGTAGCTTTGTAGGTTGAGTATCGATTGACGTTCTCGATGTGTATTAAGTATACTCGTTTGTTTGTGTGTTTGTTTTCTTGTTTTGTAAGCGTGTTTGGGGGTGGGGGTATTCCTGATTTAGGCAGTGTTATACAGCACTCCATATGTGGAACATTGTATATATATAAAAACTATATATTATATTTGAAAGGAGGGGGATTCGAAGTAAGGTCTAATACAAAATACGCATATAAATGGTTGTATCGTTACTTTTTGTCTCGGTAATACACTAAAGAGCGAAAAATCAAACGGGAATCTCACATTTGACTATATCAGTCATTAACTAGTTTTCCACTACATTTCCCTATGATAATGATTTGGGGTGAATTTAGCACATGCTCTGCATCGTCCCTGTGTTATTAAACAATAAGGCTGCGAGATTACAGGGCGTTTGCGTCAATACTATATTGCATAAATTTCTGTCTATTTAATTTAATTGACAGCTGTGAATGACGATTGTAAATTTATTGGTGAAAAAAAAGGAAATGCGGGCTATGACAACAGTGCAAATACAGTAGAACCATTCTAAACGGATTCCTAAATACACTTGTATTTGTTAGAATAGTAAAAATCTTTCTGAACGGATTATGTTAAAATAAAGATAATTTGCTCGAAAGAATCTGCTGTTTTGGAATAGTTCATCCTTTACATAATTCATTTTTTAGATAATGTAATCGATGTTTCAGAAAAAAAGGTATGACTATAGTGCATTACCTGCTCGAACCGCTTAAACCAATTAATAAGGGTTTTCTTTGCATTTTTTTGCAAATTTTAGAGGTCCTGGGGCAATTTACGGCAATGGTAGATCCTAGTGCTAATAGCCCAGATAATGTTTATTTCATACTACAGAATATAGTCCACTCGGCGCGTCTCGTGCCTTGATTTCTATTTTCCGTAGTATGAAATAAAAATGATCGATATAACATAATACGAAATTTATTGAGGAATGTTTGAACGGCTTACCCTTCGATGTTTACCTGTAAGATACAACAAAGCTTTTGTTATTTTATTTCACTGCGTAAGGATGCTTTGTCGTCCACGAACATTGTTTAAGTAAGTCTTACATCAGTTTAGAAATAGTCTGGAAACAAACATCAATGAAGATGGCATGTGCAGAGGACGCTTTCAACCATTCTTTAATATTGCACTCAATTGTTTCCTAACGTTTTCCATCTCACCACACGGTTAATTTGTGGACTTGCATGGATTAGTGTTACTTTGGATTTGGATAAATGGAACTATCTGCAAATATTGTCCGATTTTCTAGAGGTGATGGTCCATATTTCTGATTTATTTTTGTTAACACTTTCGACGCTGATTTTTCAAATGGACGATCCAAAACATTCATACAGGTTAAACCTACGGTGTATATGTAGGGATTTTTAAGGACAATATAAAAACAGAGCAGACCATGGAGTAAGGGTTTTCTATTAACTCTCTCATATTGGTCTACACGGTTTGAAAAATTGCATTGGTGACTCGTTTCCCGCACTGAAATGGTTAATACTTTCATGGGATTAATTACAGTCGAAAACAAATTCATCAGAGTAGCCAAACAATAATTGTTTTGTACACAACCGGGCGTAGGGTAGAATGGACTAGTAAATCATACAAGTACTTATTTCAACCAGTATTAGAACACAGAGTCACTCGCGGATGTTAACTTGTCAAACACTTATCTACGAGGATACCGTTGCAGTGTGTGCCGGCCCGATATCATTACCCACGACCTCGCTTACAAAATTAGACAACCTGGTCCTATATATGTCCGAAGTAGCTTATGCAAGAATCGCAATAACCGTTGTAAATATATGCAAACTTTATATGTCTATCATAAAACATTCTTACAACCTTCGAGTCCATGAGGGACCCAGATAAGACGCCGAATTACTTATCCTGATACCCTTTCAATGGTTCCATTAAGTTAATGGGGGGGGACAACGACCATTAAATGTTAATGTGCTTTAATGACGGAAACTAATATACCGTATAAAATTAAATCAATTTTTCTTTATCAGATTTAGCACTATCTATATTTTATAAAATGCTAATGCTAGCTTTATAACATGAATTATTCATTTACACATGGCAAAAGCACTAATGCACGCATATCTTTCATAATCCACACTTTAGCCGCCGTCGGAGTCGAATCAATGATAAACTGACATACAATGTGGGTCTAGATGAACCCTCGAGTAACCTAGCGTCTCATGTACAGACAAACTCGCTGACACCTGACTGTGTTTAAAATAGTCAAGAATATTCCATTCTTAAACATGTTTCAGATAATATATAATCAGTAGACAGAATGGCATCGGTGGCGAAAGGATTGAAGTGCAGCCTACAATTTGCATAAATATTTCCCCTAAATAGTGTTTAACCCTTATAGCGCTTACTTTTCAAATGGAATTTTCCAAATTACATACAGGTCAAACCGATGTTGAATATCTGGAAATTTTCCTAAAAAAAGTGTAACATGGCAAACAGTGCAGACCGTTATGAGATGTATCCTCTATGAGTCCTCTTATCTGGGTCTACACTGTATACACAGGACATTATGGACTCGCTTTCCGCACAGTAATGGTTAACCTTTTTCCTGTTCTATATGTATTCGAAATTTCAATACCTACTAAATACTTATGGACATAATAGTCATAATTAAATATGTCAGATTGAATATTGTAGCCTGTTTTTAAACTAAAGAAACACATATATTAAATTTCATTTGCAACCAGAGCAGACTCTGATCATACGGCTCCAATAGGGGCCGCCAGATCTAGGTCTGTTCTGTTTGCAGATACGTGAAAATCCGTTTAGGAAATGATTAAGAAAAACACAAATACTCACAGTTTCCTGTTCTGGTCCCTTCATTCAATTAATTCCTTAATTGGCGTTTTGCATACACACTAAAACTAGGCACGATACACATTCTTAAATGTATACAAAGACAAGTTAACCCTTATCCTGTTGTGAAAACGGCGCCTGTGTAAAATTTGTATCTGGCGTAGTTTTGACAACTTCCAATTCGAACAAGCTTTTGTCAAAGTATTGACCGCAGTTCAAACTACCTGAACTCGTATGAGACGTCTAGTTATGTCTCAGATGTATTTAAGCTGCTGTTTGCAAATAACGGGCATCATAATAAGGGCTAACATGTTAATATTCAAATCAAATAGAATGTGGCAGACACACTCTAAAACAGTGTAGCATGAATTATAACATTTCAGCCGATTAATATTCGTGGCGCCATTACTTCTACCATGTACATTTATCAACTTCTCGACCAAATAAAGCTAGGCTTCATAAATACAAAATATTGACTAATAATTTAAATCGTTGTAATGCATGTTCTAAAATGGCCATGTAACGTTGATTATATTAACATGAGCTTTATTTAGATTCACGCGTACAATTTTTCTGTGCAATTACGAATTAACGGCATTGTAATTCATGGGACATTTTACCAACTGATACCGGTAATACACGATGACACACTGTAATTAAATGTTGGGTGGAATTGTTTTTATTTGGCGCTGATTAGGATACAGTCACTCTTTTGATCCCCTGGTTATTGAGATGTTAGTATACTATGCACAAATTGGCGATTTCCGTTGGAAGCAAGTTTCGATCTATATGAGACAACGAGAAACATGGCGTTCCGTCATGATCAAAGGTGTTTTATGCCCTGATTGTGTTTATAAAATGATTTTTTACATAAATCCAAAATGCAAACTGACATATCTCTAGTAGTAGTTTTTCAAAGCAATTCGGATACACACGTTATAAATTTAAGACTTTAAATGCGAGACATCAGTGTACTAACATTTGCAAACAGTGTAGACCCATATCAAATGGTTCCAAGGGGAGTTCTCGTATTAGGGTCTACAGTGTTTGTCATTCTAAATTCCTTTTGCAGACAATTCTTACAGTATGGACACAACCAATAACTAGTGCTGGATTATTCCACTTTTAGTATTCAACGTTGGAAAGGTTAAACAGATAATCAATTGGGGATTTGATTTTTTCAAGCGCCAAACAATTTAAGAACTGAAAGACAACTGTCTAAATCATCACCATCCAGCGATTGATTTATGTAGCACCGTGCCTTCTTGTGAGACGATTGGGAACCGTTCAAGTTATTAAAATGAGAAAACATATCAGCTATAAAAATACCAAGAATGGTGGCGTTCGATTTCCACTGAATGTTCCCATTATATTCCGAAAACAAATGGAATCCAATTTAGATGCTTTGATACATTATCTTTATCTTTATTACGATAAAATTACATTGGCTGTTTCGTTTCGTTGTGATTTATTCATTTATTTTTTGTTTTTGTTTTGTCTGCTAGCTTTTTTATTATGAACTATAGTTAATTATCATCACTTATGTGCTGGTATAAACAACTAATACCAACTGGTTCTGCAAACCTTGCAAACGCTGATTAGAACTGATCTGAAAGACCTCCTACATCGTCCCGTCAAGTCAATAAAATGTAACACCTATAATTTGAAGTTGATGCAACCTCAAGACCGGACGTTACATTTAGCAAAAATAGGGTAATTGTTGAAATGCACTACTACTACATGACATATTTGCGCTAGAAAGCTGATATTGGAATGGAGGTTCCCTGTGTGTAGAACATTGATGTAGTGTAATTAATATTTAAAATGAAATTGAATTTTAGTCCAAACCTTACCTGTTTTGGACTTAGCTTTTTGGGCTGTAGTCGGGCTGTAATCTCAAGGTTAAAGTGTTAAGATGCACTGATACAACATGAAATACTTGCCATAGGTAGCTGGTATTTGGTATTTGGAATAGAGTTTACCAGTAGGTTTAACATTGATGTAATTCAGTTCAAATAGAAAACAATGTTTTGGATTTCATCTTTGTAGACAATGTCTACAATAGGTGAGCTTTGCTGTCCTGCGACAG
Organism: Azorinus chamasolen; assembly: GCA_963576725.1. Classification (NCBI taxonomy): domain Eukaryota; kingdom Metazoa; phylum Mollusca; class Bivalvia; order Cardiida; family Solecurtidae; genus Azorinus; species Azorinus chamasolen. The sequence goes on along the minus strand of OY755247.1, from coordinate 36,680,293 downwards.
TCTAGTGGTATTTTTGAAACATTTAAACAACAAAAATGAGAATAATTTAAATTGTCTATTAAAGTTATTTGACCTGTGTCATATTTTCTCTCTATCATTGTCCCTTTGTATCTGTACTGTGTATTTTGTAAACGTTGGCGAGACAAAATGATGACGTCATTTATCATTTGATGTGTCCAAATAAAATGGGTCAACATAGTTCTGTATTCCTACACACGATAAGGAACATTGGACTGGATATTAAATGTTGGTACCGATCTTCATTGCCTATTGTATTCAGGAAAGGGGATAAGGAAAGTGGTAGGATAACACAAAAATACCCGGCAACATGTTTCACGGTCGTTTTAGCGGTTGGTGACATGATAAAAATACATAAAACTCTACACCATTTAGATACTAATTTTTAGAAAGGAGATAAATGGCGGAGGTTTTAATTGCTGCTGTCAAATATAGATAAGAGAGACATGGCTGCAAAACACAAAACAGATGCCCAATTTAAGAAATATCTCTCTCACTTTCTCTCGCTTTCTCTTTCTCTCTCTTCCCTAAATAAAACTACTTTAAACTTTGTCACCCTTCCTTTTGTTTGCCTTGCGTCTTTGTGCTTGTGGTTTGTTCATGTTGTGGAACGTTTGTCCCTGTTTATTGTGTTTCTTTTGGTGTTTTCTGTGTTCATTTCGTGTGTGTGTGTGTGTGCGTTTGGGTGTGTGGTTGTGTGTGTGTGTGTGTGTCATGCTGTCTATCGGTGTTTTGGTGGTGGTTGCGTATTGCATGTGGCTTTGCCTGCTTGACTTTACTACTTTTCCATTGATAGAAAGCCATGTTTCCAATACATCCACAACAGTATGACCCTGGACTATATTTAAAATGTCAACACTGGAAATTATCTAGGTACACAATTCTATTAACTGTTTCTCAAAAACTTGAGTGATATGGCAAGCAGTTTGGATCCTGATTAGATACCAAAATGAAACATCTGCAACAATTTCAGTGTAACCCTTTCTTGCCAGATCCGGGATGAATGAGTTAAGTCTACATGCTCATACTGGCACCTGTTCCTATCGCCATTAATTGGTGGCTGGTAAAGCTGGACATTAACAAAACGTTGTTTATTCTAGTTTGCATCATTTCGGTTGTTGTTCTCCGTTTGGTAAACTCTGTACAAATGTGCAGTATGTTGCGAGATACATTACATTCGTTTGAAAGCTGAACGTCAACTCCAAACTCGTTTTATACAGTTCCTCTCTCGCTTATCCGGCAGTTTTCACATAGGTGCGTCATTGTAATAGTAATCAACCTTCACGATCATTATGGGGCGGGTTTGTAGTGATTCTTTAAGCCCCGATGAGAGACGAGTATAGTTCGATTTCGAGCGCTGAGCCGTGACTGCACTTTTCTATTTATAGAAGTTGCAACCATTCTAATTTATGGGTAAGTAGACAATTGTTGTCACAAGAAGCTCGTAGTAATCGTGCAGTATTAGTATATACAGTACAACCTCTCTATTACGGCCACTAAATTACATCAGGTATTTTGTGATAAAGACAGGTGGCTCCTTAAAGCAAGGTGAAAGTAAAACAGAACGCTTTAAGCAGCCACCTGTCCTAAATACCAACTAATTAACACAATTAAGTGGCCGTTATAGAGACGTTTAACTGTATATGCTTATTACTTGTCTGTATAACCACAGGTAACTCCGGAACAAATACATGGTTTGTGACGCGTTTTACCTCTACGGATGGACTGATCCTAAAGGTCACAGCTCACGGGTCAAAGCCGAACTATAACATGTCTGTTTTTTTAATATTAGCGTAACTCCTCGCTAATGCAACCAATCATGTTTTAACATGGCAGGTGGTTGAAACGTGCATGTCAGATCTATCAACCATTTGTTTTATGGACCAATAATAGGGTTTGCTTCGTGTTTATCATCAACTGAAACTTCACAACGTGATTAAGTCAATCGAAATATAAGCCGTTATTAGCGTCTATTATATATCAGCCATTGACATCAATGAATGATGGTCAGTAATTTTCTACTTCATTAGACCAGAACGATAAACTGTTATCCATAAAGAATATTGAGTATCTTGTATTACATACTAAATCATTTGCTTGCTTAGGACGTTTGCAAACGGTTTTGATCCAGATGAGACGCTCAGTAACTCGACATCTCATCAGGATCAAATATGTTTGGCACTCGGTAAATTGATTAATTCAGAGTCTGAACGAATCGGAAGAGAATTAGAATTATAACATATTGGAGATGAAGCAGGTACAATTCTCATAACATGTGCAAAGTCGAATATTATAATGAATAGACAAGGATTTTAATGTTTCCGGTTGTAACTGAGTGGGGTAAATGCGGTGAAATAGATACAGCAATCGACTGCTGGATCTATGGAGCACAAGGCCATAGCTCTGTGTACAATATTTCATTGTGGTACGAATCCATATCTCTGATTGCTCAAGATATGTGAGCGATTCCTGTTGCAAACCATGCAGCAATCTCGTAGAGACGCTGTGCACAGTGTTCTATACAATAGCCGTGTACTGAAGAAATACATGTTCTAATTCTCGAAACGATGAATGCTTCCTAAAGAAATATATACAGTAAAAACCCTCTAAACAGGAATTTTAGTAGAGATTAAGTTTGATTGGTTTAGGCAGGTGGCTGCTTAAAGAAGGATAAAGGTCATGCAGGAAGTTCCTACACCATTAAGCTGCCACCTGTCTCCAAACCCGACATTTATACTTAATTTAACGTCCTGTTTAGAGGGGCTTTATTGTACACATATAGCCAAACTAGCAGGATAAGCATTTCATTCACTGTATAATTGAACTATAAACATCCGATTCTACAGTATCTCCCAAAATAGTTTATATTTATATAATCGGTAATAACACATTCACAATATGATTATCATGATGAATATTTATCAGGTACAACTTATTGGAAAATTAGGAGTGATAATAGTACCGAACGCATGTATGAACAAAAAAATAAAACTACAATACTTTAGCTCAACAACTCTGTTGTATTTTTTCTGCTCACTGGAGCAAAAATAAATTTAATGATTTTCTTTTAATATAAAAACCTAATTGTGTTTTAAAATCATTACCTACATATTTAGCTTCCTTAAAGCACAGGCGTACATACTTCCAACCCATGATTTCTTAGACCATCTATATATTACGAAATTTTAGAATTCGATCCTTTCTAGATTTAATATCTAGATCTAGGCAAGGGAATGAATCCATCTACACATAAAATAAAACATGCTGTATATCTACCATTCGTGTCAGCTCGTCCGATTTTAAACATGTTTCATGCAGAACTCAAACCATACATTCTGCATGAGACCTGCTGGTGTTGAGGAATGTAATACAATTGACTGGTCAGTTCACGCTCCCCTTTACATTCCGGCTGACGCATATCATTTGAAGACTTACATTCGGGACCTTTTAATATATCAACCTCTCAGTTAGCAGCTATATATCTAACTAAACCAGACCTGACACATGTTGTAGCTTTCTGCATTTGTTTCTTTTTTTCACAATAGAATTTGCGCAGCTGCGTGTTTAACCGTTCATTATTGAACTTTTCAAACTCCGTTTCTTGTTGTGTATTTTGTGTTCTAACAAATACTGTCGGGAAATATTTAACCCCCGCCTTTAGCACGTCAAGGATAACTCTCAATAAGGATGCCTAATTACATACATTTTTATTGTGTTTATAAAAGTATAACCTTAATACATAAAAAATAAAATATTGTACTATCTTTGATTAACTTATAACAATGAACTGTTTTGTTTTTAAATGTAGTAAATAATATATTCTTTATAATGGTGTAGTTCATTTCTACATGCTTCCGTGCCCTCGGAATTTACCGGAAATTACTGAGCACAGCGGGTAATATAGACGGACACCATCGCTGACTAATGCCCGCTACCTTTTATATTAGTAAAAAAGGATAAGGTATAATATTTATTGTACCAGCAGTGTTTTCAGCCTACTATAGAACTACTATTAAGCATATTATAAATGTCTTTAAAGACAGTTGGTTTCTCAAAGCAGGTTTCACATGCTGTAGACATCATTTTGTGGTCTCTTAAGAGAGTTCTCTATGGTATTATTTAACTGAACTACGTCTATGTCTGTAATGATTGTTGTCTCAGCCATTTCTAAAAACAAAAGTGCATGCCATATAATGTAAGAACAGTGTGACATTATGTATGACATACCTATTTAAATATAATGTGTCTAGTTAATGCTTCTTCGATAGTGCTTGAAATCGAACACTAGTAAATTTCCGTCGTTAACGTTCAAATTGCCCAATGTCTGTAGAGTATTAATAAAATGTTTTGAATCAAATTCAAGCGAATTTATGGTAGCATTTCGAATAGTTTCAAGCTAGATTTAACACCGAGTATTCGGCATTATTCAATCTGTCTGACACTTGGAAGACACTATGTTTCGATATTCGCTGTCAACGAACCATCAAGTTTAAGGCGATGGTTATATTAGGACAATTAATTAAATCTAATATAAAATCTATTGGATGCATGCTTTCAAAATGTCGGTTTTCCGAAACATTCAAATCACATAAGCAGATGGTTAACGCATTGCTAAAACATTTCCATTTTTGAGTGTGGTAGCAATTTCCAGAGTGCGATTAAAAGGCGATATAATACAATGCTGGTACTGAATTAAACTAGATAGCAAATGTTCAATTTTATTATCTAAATTTGATGCTGGTAGCTATTCAAAATAGAGTTATTGATCTCTTTGAAAGACAGACAACGGGTTTTGATATTGGAACAATTCCTGATTCATTAAACCTAAGTCACACGTCAGCTTGCAAATACATAATATTGCCAGAAATGTTAATATTGCCACACATTTCTTTTAATATTCACATTAATGGTTTGCTCTCTGTCATTTGTATTGTTCATATATACAATAGCTTTAACTTAACTGTTTTTCGTAACGAGCATATAATCATTGGACGAGACGAAAATGTATATTGATAGAGAGAGAGAGTCTTGCATTAGAGTTAACAAATTTAAAATGTTTAACATGTCACATAATGCTGCGTCTCATTTCGATCTAATCTAATTGACACTAATTATGGTTCATAAACTCAGGGGGATAGCTTCATTGAGGACGATGATAAAACTTTAGGTTTAAACATGATCGCTATATATGACTTTCAACTTGCATGAAAACAAACCCAGCTTTTAACCCTTTTCACACACATCCAAATTTACAACCTGCGTAGACCTAGTTCCGACGGCTCCTACAGGCATGTTTGCTTATGAAATTATGATATACTTGACTCTACAGGGAAATATATAAAAATATATCAAACGCAAAGATATATCCATTGAATGCTCTCTAAAGTGAGGTGTTCTTGTAATTGGTTTTAACATCTCATATCGGCCAAAAATATATGAAAGACCGATCTCCTTTTATGGCAACTAGTATTGCTGCTAATACTCATTTGAAGGTGTCTTACAAACCAGCCAAATAAGATATAATTTACCGATGAATGAAAACTGCCGTTTAACCTTACCCTGCTCTAAAACAAATGTCCGCTGAAATATAAAGCGTGTGTCATTTTGAATACTTCCGATTCAATTAAGGTGTTGGGGCATTATTGACAGAGCATCAAACGAGTTGAGGTGTACAGGGTGTCTCACTTCCATTCTAGTTGTTTGCAAACGGTAGTAATGTCGCGAGAAGGGCGGCTTAACCCTATACTCCATGAATTATCAGACAAAATATAATGACATAATGAATATAAAATAAATTAGTTACCATGTTTATTAAACGCTGAACAGAATATATTTTATTGTGACATAAACTAGAACTAGAACAAAAGCAAACAGAGCAGTCCCTTAAAAAACGGACCCTACAGGAGCCGATTGGTCTGGATATACTCTGTTAGCACAGGCGTAGAAAAAGGCGATGTTATGGATGCAAGTGGTACATAAAACATATCAGTGAATATAAAACGCCGTTAACAATGTCGCACGCAAATTACAGCAATTGTACTCTATCATACTAATGCGTTTTGAACATGCCTGGGCAGCTGGCTTAAAGCACAGTCGCACATTATATGGGAGATATATTGCATTTGAATCTATTTTTGATTAACGTACTTGCGTTCACCCTTCTCATGCTAACGCGACTGGGTTTTGCAAATGGTAACTCGGCGATTCATCAGGAACCAAGTTGTTTACTACTCGGCCAATACATGTAGTTAACAAATAAAATAAGCAAATAGAATATTGTTTAAAGCGGATTGCAATACACGTTTTGGGTGATATCAATTGTTGTAACATGGGAACGGTTACATTTCAAGGAAACAACTTTAAACAGTTATACCGTAAAGCTGTAAACTGAAGCATCCAACTGAATGCGTATCGATAGGTTTATTTATGACATTGCTGCTATGCAAATGTCCGGCCATGTGATGAAATTCTACACAATGTCATTAACATTGTTTTCTCACCAAAACCAATTACATTTTACGACACGGTTATCAGTTTTTCTCCATTTCTTTTATGAATGTCATAAATTAAGTAATTGAAAATTGTAAAGCATTTCTCATGGGACCTGTTTCAATTTTAGGCACGCAATGAATGCAATAATGCACACGAGTGAGAGTACTGCTTTACTGTGGGAAAAAATGTATATAAACGTTTCTTTTTATCTTTGGACGAATACAAGAATTAAACATTTGTATATGTCTTTTTAGTCCGACAGATAAACTGGATTTTTTTACCCAACCTTGCATTGTAGTCTATAGATTTTTTATTTGCATATATTGATAGTGTGAAGAGTTCTGAAGATAATATGACTGGGTGCCACTCTGATACCCTTGGGCATTTCGAGTTATTGAGCATTTACCCAACCCACCCATTTTACCATTGCCAGAAACTGAAAGTTGGCATACTGATAACGTTATTAGTGTGTGTCTCATATAAATGCTTTGTAGATCAAAGAACAACAGTTCAATGATAGTTGCACATATGGACGAGTGGAAATCCTTATTTCTCCATTAATTTAGGCTTTACAATTACCCTCCCCACTTCCGCATGCCTAGATAATGTGCTCATCCCAAATACCAAACTCCCTATCAGTCTGACAGAACTGGATCTCTGGGCTTAACTCTTCGCTTGCTGAATTTTAAAATACATTTCTCCTTCTTTACCCATGCCCAGTTATATAATTACATATATCTTCACTGTGTACAAGTATTTCGCTGTGCAATCACTGCTGTGGGGTGCACTGGTTGCACAATCAACTTGTAAATAGTGCAGACCCTGATGAGACAGCTCCTGCAGGAGTTGTCTCATCTGGGTCTTCACTATTTACAGGTAGGTATATTGACGCGAATAGCAAGCGAAGGGTTAACCTTACATTCTGGTCTATAGTTTTTTTTCTTTGCATATATTGTTATATAAATGCTTTGTTAGTCCACGAACAACAGATAAATGATAGTTGCACATATGGAAATCCTTATTTCCATTAATGCATGCTATAAAATTCGGCCCCACCCGCATGCCGAGATGGTGTGCTCATCCCAAATACGAAACTCCCTACTCTAAATGGACTTTGGACCTAACCTTGCATTGTAAACATCATCCACTGCACAAACTAGCATTTATACACAGGCGTGAATAAATGAAAATTCAATTGCTACACTATCCTTTGAAAAGATTGGAATGACTTCATGTATACTCCTATATACTGAGGCTTTGGTCACAGAACGAGAAACCTACTCACTCCTTAGCTGACGTTATTAGCAATGTCAAAGTCAATAAGGAGAATATTGGAAGAACAAATTCTGAACCATTAGAATTTGATATAAACATATTGATCTACAACGGCCCATCTAAATCTAACATACCACTGACAGCTGTGACAGCAATACCTCTAAAAGAGTTTTGCAAACAATCACGTTCTAACACTGAGAAGTTGTCTAAAATGATGTAGTGGCTTGGCCTTGTAGTTGAGCGTTGAGCTGATAACCCGGGGATCCGGGATTCGAATCCCGGCTGGACCAGCTCTACAATTCAGAGACGCTTCTCAGTGTCTCCAACCCGCACAAGGTTTCCGCCTCTCCACCCAGTGGTTAAAATTGGGATATGTGGGGGTCACTAGCCAGTATTGCGGCTGCGTAATCGTCACATGTTGGAAGTGCTCAATATTGTAGGCGAATGACTCAATGACCAGGGATGTAAATGTACATTCGGTTGAGCGGTCATTCGGACTGAAAACAGACAAAAAATAGGTACTTCACTTTGTATGCTGAAAACTCTGAATCCCTGATTTAATGGATAATGGGCATCACTTTGTCAAGAGATACAATGATTGACAGTGGTGGCGAAGACAGTGATTAACTCAGTACGTGGGTTCAGATTTTGTCATAATCAGGTGTGTTCTGTAGCTTTCTTTGGAGCAGTTTGAAATCTAATGTCAGATAGTGTTTTAGACGTTACAAGCCAAGTGTGCAGAGTAGTACAAAAATGACTGGTAAAAGGTTTGTCTCTGAATGCAAGAGCAATGCAATTGGTTGCAGAAGAATGTTGAAACTCGTCAACCTAAAGCAGGAGAGGATATGGTGAACTTTCTGAATCAAACAGTGTCACAAAGCCAGACAGTCAAATTGTGGGTAGACGTCTTCCAGAGAGCCGAGTTCATTATGATGATGTACCGGTATATCAGAGCAGAGTGAGAAAGTGACTGATCTCTTCCCTTGGCATCATACAGTAGACTGCTACCTTATTTCTTTTGCTGCTAGAAAGGTTAATTATACATATACAGATTTTCGACCTTAAGGTCATGAAGTCTCTTCTGTTTCCCGAACGAGGAAAACGTTATAATACATGAACGAGGTATATACAATGGCATATGGAGTAACATTGCCAATGAAAACACTTTGATGAGGTATATTTATGATCCTGGTGGAATAATTGGCATCGCCTTTAAGCCAGAGACATTGGACGTATGGTCTTTGGGGCTTCGTGCATGCAGTCAGCTGGATGCATGCTTAGATGACGTGGCCAATCATGATCATGGAGTCAGTGGTGAACATCTCATCTCATATAGAAAGTGATGTATGGGACAGTGCAGTTATTAAAAAATAAACTGAAAACTTGCATCGACGCTTTAGATATGGAACAGGATCAAGATAATATTGTAAGTGGGGAAGTAACTGCTGCTGATGTAAATGTATACAATAGTGTCACAATAGGCAACAAATGACTAGAAAACATGTCAATCTTGGATAGCCTATGCTGTTTGATAAGGATGTTATATATTTTGGATTTCTTACCTTGCCACTAGTCAATGTCATATAACAAACATCAACGTTTAAATGTATATGTGCTATGGACAACCTATTTACTTCAGGTCAATGTATGAGACATGCCTACAAAACTTGGTAGCAGATCATCATCCAAACTTCGTTCCTTACCTCCAACAAGCGAGGCATTTGATGAACATGTCAAAGGATCTCACTTACGAGCCAAGGTACGACAGTCTCTGAAGAAATAACAATCAGCGGGATATTGACCAAGCAGGGTTTGGAGGGAGGAAAGATTCTGAAAGCAGTTTCTCTGCCTGGCAATGACAACTTTGCAATGGAATTAATTCTGAAACTCACAGTGTGTAGTTGTCTGAGTACCACGTCATGTAGTACTAGAATATGTTGTTGATAAAGTGCACATATGAATTATACACTAGTCTGCAACTATACAACCAATGGTGTAATGCAAATATGTAGAGTAAATGATGATATGTAGTTTCAAGTTAATATTTGTGATTTAATCAGAGAAGTAAGATATTTTAGAAACTAATAGTTTGGTCCAATTATATCACCACTATATAAACCATACTAATCATTCATGTCTCCACCAATGTATCTGACGTTTTACATTTTTTTCTACATTTTATGACATACTGCATTGAAACATAATTTTTATGAGTTTAAATTAGAAAACTGTGCCCATATGGCACAGATCCCCCTGGCGATATTGTCTCTAAATCAAGTACTTTTCACTATATGAATTATAGTAAAGAGAATTTCACAAAGTCGAATAATTCTGGTAAAAATGTTCAAAGCAAACTTTTCATTCGTAATGTATATCTTCACATCAACTCTGTTCATCTGTGAACGTTTGAAGTAAAATCCTTCTATTAATGTATGGGGAGTTGGACAAACACTATTATGTTTCACTATATGTTATTTTCAAAACGTGAAGAAAAATCAAAGTCCCATAACTCTGGTAAAATGGTCGGAACAAACATTCCCATATTTACGTACATCTTCACGTAAACGTTGTTCATTAGTGAATTGTGTATTGGACATCTATGTTCAGTACAATACACCAACCACAGGCCAATATAGGGTAGAAACTTGTTTCCATATATCGGATTTTTGACGCCATTTTGGCGGCGATTTTGCCAACTATATTTGTTTATTTGTTCGACAGTTAATGTTCAAACATTTAACAGTTTCTTCTTCATATCTAATATTAAAAGAAACAATATACATGTACTACACTAAACATTATCCGCCTTGTAACAAATGCAGTTGATGATTGTTACGCCATATTGGCCGCCATCTTGAATATCACAACATTCCCAGGGGTAACAAAGTGGAACACGGTCTAGTGTCATTCCATATGACCCCGTTAACAATAATTAGGCAGGAGAAAACCTGTAGACTACTATGCAAGGTCAAACTTATTCTCTGATTACACTAAACATTATCCACGAGATAAAAAGTGCAATTTATGCATGTTTACGCTGTATTGGCCGCCATCTTGAATATCATAAAATGCCCAAGGGTAACAAAGTGGCATCAGGCCTAGTATCAATCCATATTACCCCCTTAACAATAATCAGGCAAGAAAAAAAATATAGACCACTATGCAAGGTTCACCTTATTCTTTGCTGGACTATTTTGCGTATCATAATACACAAATACATAATTCAGTTATTGAACAATAGCCATTCGATAGGTCTCAACGGCGTGTCCCATGAAAAACAAAGTGTCAACCCATACAGTGTGGGACACGAGTCAATAATGCCCTTTGCAAACTTGTAGACCTAGATGAGAGGGCTCCTAGAGAAGCACTGTTAATCATGTTAGAAATTTCCCTAAATATATACAGTAAGCTTGACCTGTTTGAATTTTGGAATAGGTCATTTGAAAAATTCAGCGTGGTAAGGGTTAATTCCCTTTACACTGATACCAGCAGCTCCTGCATGCGTCCTTTGATCATGATTGGTACCGCTTGCTTTACAAATTATATTATTTTCCAGTTGTCAAATAGGCAACGGCATCTCCAAAAATAACGGTAGGCAGGTCTAAAACGACATATATGTAGCCTCCCCCCCCCCCCCCATGCGCACACACGCTGGCACAAACGCACGCGGCTGTATTGGTCCGTATGCAATACATATCGCCTGCTTCAATTCTTAAAATGAAATTTCTCTCATTTATTTGCAAAAATATGGTCATAGTGTACAATAGTTGAGACCCTGACGAGACGTCGCATTATGTGGTATCACATTTGAATTTAAACTGTTTGCATAGGTAATCATGGATTTGCTGATATCGTACAAAGCGTTAAGTGCATGTGTGTTTACAAATACATATGCTTATCTACGGAGTAAGGGGTTTCGCGGTATCATACGTGTGATTTGATTCGGAAGAATTCCACATTGCTGACGATATGAACCATACTAAAGTAAGAAACATATCCACCTAGAAAGAAACATGTCCATGTATTCTATTTTTTCTTCCAAGTAAGCTTATATTAGTTGAATCAGATTTACTATATCTCAACCTAGCAAGATGATGATGATGATTATAGGTATTATTATTACTCAGTTGGCATCCGACTCTCGCCTCCAGTATATTGCGTCTTCAATGAGACTGATAATAATTGCAAAATACTGAAAAACGGTATATATGCACACCGGTATATAAACGGTTTAACTTACGTCTCTTATACAAGACAGTCACACAGAGAGAAGAAGACAAAATATATCCTGAAAGTGGGAGATAGTAGCAATGCAAAGACGAAAAGAAGATACAGTCACATAGAGCGGTTGGAAAGGAGAGAGAGAAAGACAGACATACAGACAGACAGACAATGAGACAGAGAGAGAGTGAGAGTGAGAGAGAAAAGGGAAGACAATCAAGAGGAAAATACAGATAAGCAGAGAAAGAAAGAGAGACAGAAGGAGAGATAGGAGGGAAACTGGTATCATGCAAAGACCGACAAGATAGAGACAGATACAGAAACAGGGACAAGGACAGACATACAAACGTACATATAGGCACTATGAGGGAGACAGGGACACAGGCAGTTAGGAAGACAGAGGCAGACAGAACGAGAGGGAATAAACAATTGGAAAATCGACAAAGGTTGGCACAGTTGGCACAATAAAGGTAACCGATATATTTATCTCCAACCCAGAATGAGCATGCATGTAGGGCCTATACTCATTAACACTGGTCATATAACAAACTAGTATATTACAAGCATAATGCTTGAGAATGAAACATTAGAATGGAACATACACAATATTCAAAGTGGCGAACATATACGTATAACTAAGGAAGAGTATTGTGAAGACTGCGTATATATGTGTAAGCGTGCACTTTAGTTGTGCTTTGCCTGACGTCTCTTCAGTTTTATACCATACTCTTATGCATTCTTATATTTACACAATATGTGATTATCAACAAGTATTTCGCTGCCAGTGACGACCAAGGATGAACCCAAATGAAGTCAATCGGAACACAAGCAATTAATAAAGATAAATATGTACATTGAAAGAGTTAACTTATATCTTTCACATTTATAACAGATACCGTATACGCTCAGTTTTCATCATCGAGTTCTTCTGCTTTATATTTGAAGGTGTGGACAGTTGCATCACAAGGAGACGGCAGTTAGTTTGTAGTGACGTTTGTTTTCCACCATATTGCATCACTTGTTTACCCTCAGTCGGCCTACAGTATTCACAAACAGCTGTTTGAGAGTCAACATAATTGTCAATAAAATGCTACCGTATCTTGATAATGATTTGATTTATGTGTTTACATACTTTACAATGTAAAGCAGATGCATTCAGAGATATCTCTTGTGGAAAAACTCGTTATCTGAATTTCGTTGTCTGCCCTAATTCAACTACCCGCTAAATGAGTGCCAGCTGCAAACAGCTTGGATCCAGATGAGACGTCGAATCGGCGTCTCATCACGATCCAAGATGTTTGACATTGACAACAGTCCACAAGGGCGTTCGAATCGGCGGAAGCTCGAATTGCAACAGACCTTACTTTGAGTAGACGTGGCCGTTTTCTCAGCGTGATAAGGGTCAAAACCTGTTGCAGCTGTGAATACACGTCATGTGGCGATATTTGCTTGTTGATTGTGACTCCTGTGTACAGAACGATAAACATAAATTAACCTTTCCGGACAAACATTCGATTTCTAATACGTATGCTGCTATTAAAAACGGTGTTCCTCAAACTAAGAGCTGGAATCAACGTTATACAAGTACAATGATTTGCATCTGATTGGTGAGATTCTTAGCTTGCTCATAATCTGACCAGTCTGATACATGAGAAGAATATCAGACGCAGAAGCTGATAGCAGTGGACCCTTTTTGCGGACCGATCGGTCTTTTAAGAAACTACACATCGAGTGTCAACAGCTTGTACTCTGATGACATGCAGTATTACCCTGCATCTCGTCTGAATCCGAGTTGTTTAGAAATGCGCGTCAGGTCGGGGAAAGCGGGATAAGGGTTTATATGCCCGGTTGTATAAATATTCAGCACAATAGTCAAACATGACAAACAAGCTTGTGAAGGTTGCCTCTAACGACATTGAATTTATGGTTGTCATTTCAAGCTAGAGTAAGTACGATTTACACCTAGTTACGGAACAGTACATTCAGTATTTTTAAATGGGAATTTTACTATGTTAATTTGCTGAGGCAACGTGTTTTTTTCTAAGATGACTTTTAGACAAAATATGTCCATTAGCTCATTTCCTCGTAGGCTATTTCATATCCAACCTCTTTGAATGAATCTACCGAAAAGGAGCAATTACTATAAAAGGGAAAGTTGATACAAACCATTGGTAAAATATAGCATTTGCTCCATAGCAACCACAGTGGTTTAAAACGTTAACAATTACAGAGGCGTCAAAAGGTATCACTATGAGGGAATGCGTTAGAGATGATTTTAAAGTGTATATTAAACATACGGATAGTGTTTTCCTCTGAAAGAATACGACATTACCCTGCGATCTGTATATACATTGCAACGCCTTTGCAACAGTGTATACCCTATTCAGACAGGTTCTGTAAGAGGTACCTAATCAGATTCCACTTTGTTTGCCTATGGGATGAAATTTATAATTCTACTGGTTCAACCATGGAGAAACTTGCGGTTATAAAACTTATATTCATAATATTACTATTTCTTAATCATGGAATAAAGAGTTAAACGTAATGAGTCTACTTTGTTATGCAGAAATGTATCGGAGAAACAAAAGTTTCATGCTCATTTGAAAAGGCAGGTAATTAGGTAGGTAGGTAGGCAGGTATACAAGAATGGAAGAATATCCACTGAAACACCATGTAACCTGTATAGTCAAACTCAGTGTCGTTTTGTGACAAACGCAATATATATTCATTATACCGAACTGCAAATGCATACCAAAATTGCACTGACACGCCTCAACAGTTTCAAACACAAGTTGACTTCCGGAGATACCTTCCTGTGACCATACATACTATACTATCGATACATTTCCATGGATATCCGTAACAACATAAAAGAGAACAATAGAAACGTGAAACAGTATAAATGGAGCTTTTTTCCTGATCGGTTAAACTAACATGAACATATGAATTTCATTCAATCCTCTATAAGGCTTTACTTTTACAAACGAAAGTAAGGTTGACCTTCATGGACATTAAACGGACATTGATATCGTACTTTATCCCCATAAAAGCGATACTTAAATTAAATCTTAAAGATTAATTTCTTCTAAATATGTCTCCAATTTTATTTTAATCAGTTTTCGGTGGCTTTATATCCTAATTCAGATGCCATTCAGATGACGTGCTCCGCGGCGGTCTGTAATTAGTTAGAATAACGACTTAAATTAAAACGCAGTGGGCATGCTAGGATATTACGCACTTAATAGTCAAATAATTGCAGCAGTGCCCCAGGCAGTAAAACTTTAAAACACGGTAGAGAACTGTCTGTTATCATACCGATCTCAGGCACCGTGCGTCTTGCAACGTTCTAGAATATCTAGATATCTGCAAAGGGCAATGATGCGTCTATCAGCCCATTGCAAGATAAAATGTTGCCTTTTATGTACAGAAAAGTACATGCCATTCATGTACTGAATATACTATTCTTAAAATAGCATGCGGTTGCTTAATGCAGGGCGAACGTAATAAAGCTCCTACATGAGCAGTAGCTTTTTCGACGGTCGTTTATGACAGGTTATTCTGTAGTGAACCAGTTTTAGATCGATTGTTGTCTTATTTACACATAGGCGTCAGTACCACCTCATTGGAATTTATACAATAGCAAGGGTTCCAACTGGCAGAACAGACATCCGTGTACCACAATTTCAATGGTAAGTTCGTAATTCGTTCGGTAATTGAAAGCCAGTATATTTTATTATTATATAAATATAATCTACTGATGGTAACTTATGCACAATTATCAATCCAACAATGATTTTCTAAATAATTGACGTGTTTTCTGAGTCATGGACAAACGTTGGTTCATCCCGATCTCACTATAGAACAGCAATTACCCGGTGAATTGCAGTTCAAAAGATGGCTTGGTTCAAGAAAAAACTGTTCTATCACCATTTGTTTAGTCCTCTAAATAAGTAAGCAACTAGCAACAGCGGTCTTTCCGTCTGTCGTTAGTTTCTCTTTCGGATGGTGCAATTTAGGAAGAAATATGAATGGAGCCATGTCATTGGATGAGCGAAAGAAAACTTGGGACATTTATGACATCATGTACAATGGCTCCTTCCTGGACAATTTGAAGTTAACTGACAAAATTGGCTAGTTTATATCATTGTTTTGATGTTGTTGACTAAAATGGTGGAGATTAGTGATATAATCGAGTCTCTTTATTGAATCGCGCCATTGTTTGAACTGCCTATGGTAAGGTTATCGCTGCGATAGGGTTTAGACGAACGTTTGTCAATGACCAAGAAAACACTTACCAATTTTAGAAGATCATTGTCGAATTTATAGAAATGTAGTTGATACTGTTAGAAAGTTATACATCCTTGGTGGTGAAATATAATGGCTTTCAGAAACCAAAATAAGTACGAAATTACATATTTATTTGTTCTTGATGCACACGGGGGTCCGTTCTATCACTTAGAACCCTTATTTATTGTATAGTTTATATAGACTACCATGAAGCTGTACAGACCCCTATGTACGTAGCAATACTAGTATTATAGATTGCATGCCCGTGTTTTAGACATTCGTGCTTCCAGTCCTCAACGCAGAGGCCATGATTTGGCTTCGCCTCGGCTACATTCTATTTCATACTGGCATTTAACTTTTTTATTATACAGAACTGCTAATACTGATTAATACACCATACAAGCGTTATATCGTGTTGCGTCCATCGTTCGAGTGGTAGTCCTGACGTCGACTATACATGAACGAACGAATTGATGATGTTTAACCGCTTCTTGGTTCTGTTTTAAATCCTTGTATCCTGGCCAGATGACGTGTCTAATCGAGTGTAAATTGAGATTTGTGTTGGATAATACGCACATTTGTCGCTTGATTATGAGAGCTTAACATTGCAATTAGAAAGGGAAATATGTTTATAATAAAGTATGCCGAATAATGAAATTCTTTCTGATAAGATATACGAAATCCTTAATTTGTAATATTATCTGTAAATCAATAATGGCGAACCTAAAATACTGTAAAACTCCATTCAATAAACTGTTTATAAAGAGTCCTTGAAATACATTGAATGACGGAAGGGGACATTGGTTGGACCAGTGCTAGACTGTTGCATTTATTACTCTGATTTGATGTTGTCTTCGTGCATATAGACATAACAAAACAAACAAACAGCAGTGGGTAAATCAAAATTCATCACTACATTTGCCACGCTTAATGTGGCTGATATATTCAGTTTGGCCGTTAAGCTACACAGGTTCTTTAAATAATCGACGGCATAATGTCTTATCTATAGGCTGTACTATTGCATTAATAATATTATAATGTAAACCAAAAATATAATACTACTTTATGTATGTTTATCTTTGCTTGAAATTTACGTACTAAATTATTGTTGTCTACTTAAATGAAACCATTCTTATTTTTAAATTAACACTGGGGTGAAAGGCAATCCAGGCCGAATTTCACGAAC
This sequence comes from Azorinus chamasolen, assembly GCA_963576725.1. NCBI lineage: Eukaryota > Metazoa > Mollusca > Bivalvia > Cardiida > Solecurtidae > Azorinus > Azorinus chamasolen. Next base: position 36,662,814 of record OY755247.1, on the reverse strand, counting down.
TATAATTCGACCTAAACTGTATGGTTTGCACGATTACTCTGCACGTATCCTAGATGACTTTCTAATACGAATAAGGGACTTAGTGCAAACGTCTCAATTTCCTAACAAGAGTACCGCATACGGTACATAATACGCCCACTTGCAAACTTTCTCTGATTCAACATGCCTTATACGTGTTGACATTTTCTAATATGTGCTTCAGATCTTGATTTCCATATTAAGGTGATACTATTTTTTAAAAAATTGAAGTGAATATCTTATTAAATAAAAATGTTATAGCTAATCCTCATATTTGCAGATTTTTGAAAAGTGATATGGCCATAACTCTGTAAACATAAACTGAATGAACCTCAACATAAACTCAGCTTCAGATGTTGTTGCTAAAAACATTTCTGTTAAGTTTCATTTATATCATTTTAATAGTTTTCCCAGAAAACAAGAGACAAACTAAAAGCTGACAGACAAACAAAGCAACGAACACACAAAGTTCAAGGACCATAACTTTAGAATAAAATGACTTACCGAAAATCCCGCAATATATGTGAAAATTCATATTAAGGTTTAACCATATAAAAAAATTGAAGTAAATATAATTTCAAATGAAAATTTTATGGCCATCCTCATATATATTTGCATTATTTCTTTTAAGTGCAAGGGCCATAACTCCGAAACGACAAATCAAATGAACCTCAGAATTGACTTAGCTTCAGGTCTTGATGCATTAAACATTTGTGTGAAGTTTCATTAATATCTCTCATATAGTTTTCCCAGAAAACAGCGGACAAACTATTTGCATTTTTTAAGGACAAGGGCCATAACTCTGAACGAAAAATCAAATGAACCTCAGAATCAACTCAGCTTCAGATCTTGATACATTAAACATTTGTGTGAAGTTTCATTAATATCCGAGAAATTTCCGAGAAAACTGCGGACAAACAAAATGTTGACGGACGAACGAACGTACGAACGAACGAACGAACGAACGGACGGACGGACAGGGCCACGCCAATATACGACCACCTTTATTAGGTGGGGGTATAAAAAGGTGATATATTTCACGTTGTCGATGTTTGAACTGACAAATCAAACTGCTTTAATGGGAAGAAGAATGTACAAAGTTCTGGTTGTAACACTGGCAGCGACAGCATTGTCGTATGCTGAACACAAAAATACGTCTGCTTCAAATTTGAGGGTGGGTGTTTGCCTTTACATGTATTTATTTATTTATAAAAACAGAATTAGAGATGGTCTGATGACAAGTCCATTCACTCAGTGTCTTATCTTGACCCAACCTATTTGCATTTAATATCACAGACCCGGCAGTGAAGGTGTTAAAGTTTGTCAATGTTCAATGTCCGTTCCGTTAGACCCGACAGTGAAGGTGTTAATGTTTGTCAATATTCAATGTCCGTTCCATTAGACCCGACAGTGAAGGTGTTTATGTTTGTCAATATTCAATGTCCGTTCCCAGTATATCATACAGCCTAGTTGATATGTCCGCCCTCGTATAAAACGTATGTGATCACAAACATCTGCCACGAGTCCTGAAGCGGTAACGAAAATGACCACTTTGTTTCTCGCAGCGATCTCTCGTCTCGAAATACATTATAAATTAATCAGCATGCGTTCCTAAATTGTAATATGCTATAAGAACATTGGAGGAGCCTGCGTTGGCGATGAGATCCGTATGTACGTACCCTCTGAGACAGTGGACGTCGTTCCTGCACATGTAAGTACAATAAACCTAAGGCGTACATGAAGCATCTCTGTCTATCAGCTGCTGCTTATCTTGTATCCTTATCACGACAATGACGTCATTTTCCTGTTTAATTATTGTCGGTGATACATACAGTGGAATCTGTCTTAAGTGACTTTGAATTGATTGAGCGAAGAAATTGATTTAATGCATTTACACACACACACAACATAACCAGATCACAATGTACGGACCGTCTGAATATCTGCTCAATGGAGTAAAGGGCTACTGTAGATTATTTTGCAGTACCGTTTACAGTAAGGTCTCGCTAATGTCATCAGGTAGTTTATTCGTAGAAGTGGGTGGTTGGTTCATGCAGAACACATGCACATGTTATGCTGATAGGAGCTCCTACAAGTTCGCAATTAATTTAAGCGACCCTTAAGCAAGTATTTACTGTAGTGTTGACGAGAGGCGTCGTTTATAGCTTTATGCATCGATGTGGCCTGTTCCGCAACACTTAACAGTCATATAGATACGTTTCCAGATGCAACCTTACAAAGCTGTAGACGGCGCTACACTGCCGCATGCAGGCCATATAAAATATACTGATACTGATGCAATTACGCTTAGTGTTGACGTCTGTTGACTCACAATACTATGTCACCATGAATTTTGCTACCGCTAGATACTGAATAAATCTACATGCATACCTGATCATGAATAGCCTCCAAAGGGCAACAGACTAATCATGGCGCACCCGGTACCGTACATGTAAACTGTACCAGCATTTATAAGTATGTCTGCATTTAAATGGATAAATGGATACAGTGTCGCAATTCAAATACTAAAACCATTACTCCATCACACCCAACACCGTGACGAATGTTTCAAAATCATCTCGTCGGGGCGAGATCACAATAAAGGGTTTGATAGAAAACTACAGGAACCATTTATGTAATAATAATCATTTGCATATTCCTTTGAAAACAGTATGAGAGGTAGTCCCTATTTGACCCGGTATGTTTCATAGTTTTCATTCGCTATAACCGATAGGTTCCGAGTGCACGAAGTCTAAAACAATACCAATGAATGATGCATCGATGACTATTAGGATAGTATATGTTATTAGTAATGTAAAATCATCGTATGACCTTCCCCAAGTAATTGCCACAGTATTGTCGATAAGGTTTGACCTGGCACTGCATGAATATTTCGCCTTTTATCCTTCCGAACACACACGTGAAGCATGCGTCACTATCACGATCTTTCATCGACGAAAGTCGGCGGAAAGTGATGAGTGCCAGTTCAAACCTTACCGATAATAGATACCTGCTGGAAAGTAAATATACACGAAGCATCCATTTGACAATAACGACAGATATTAAAATTTAATGAACCGAATCGGTTAATTAACTTAAACATTGACGCGAGCAATGATTAATAATTATTTCATATTTATTTACATATATATTCAGCGAGACTATGTAATCCGCTGCACTCGATTTAGCATCACGCTTTAAAAGCAATGCTTACATATCTGGCAGATCGCTGTGTGGAAATCAGTTTGGACAAACAAGAATATCATGAATGTAGGATAATTTCGCATAAAACGTGCTGTTAAAGTCCCGATTACCCATGTATTAACAAGGCGATGCTCGTGCCCACGTGGTGTTTAGTTATATCTTTGCGGGGCATAACGAAAATAATGGAAGCGAGAACTCATGTAGATATGTCCTTTAGAATTCAAGTATTAATATCCAGACATATACAATTAAGTCGCCGTCCCGTGTGGCTTACACGAATGTCGCACTATTAATGGCAAATTCAAATATGTAAAAAAAAACAGTGCCTCGGTAACAGCATGAGTGGAATGAACCGCAAAGAAGTATAGTCAAACAACTAGGTCTGACGGGTCACAGGTTCGCCGAGTCCATTTTTAAGGGAGATCAGCATTTCGGATATCCACGTGCCATTTATAAAAGAAAATGTTTAGTTATAGGTATAAAGAATAAGCACATTAGTTATCGGAAATATAGCGTAGTGGATAAGACGTAGGACCATAAAGAAGTATATGATCGGCGAACATTTTATTAGGCGCAGGTTCGAGTCTCGCATCAACCTAAAATATTATTTTTTTTTGCTAAAAATATTAAGGAAAGTCCCCTTAAGAGCATTAATTTTGTTGTGCATTAAGAAGCCACTTGAACAAGACATTTGCTAAAACTTACATTGATATTCATATTTTAGCATCGATTTATTATTGAAAATATGGCTAATATAGGACTCGAACTCAAACAAAGGCACCCTTCCCTAACATAGACGACCATGTGCATAAATGGCCGTTACAATTATACAATATGACATAAAATAATACTCTACTATTCATTAAAAATTAAAAAAAAGTTTAAGGTCGACACGGGATTCGAACCCACGCTCAATACAAAACTACTCTCGCAATGTCTTCTGCGTACCTAGACTTTACCCACTGCGCTAAACTGCTGACAACAACTGCGCCTTCAATTTTATCTTATATACTAAACTCGTCTGTTTAAAAATGGTCCGAGAATATGCGGAATGCTGATCTCCCTAAAAAATGGACTCGGCTGACCTTTGACACGTCAGACCTAGTTGTTTGACTATAGCGTATTGGTTTTGTTGTACTTTGAAAAGGTAAATTAACAACGGAAAGCAGAAGAGATAGTTTATGCAAGAATAGCTGTAATACGTGTTTGTTTCGGGCAATAGCATCTGCAGTGTCATTTGGAACTTACTTTGCCACCCGCGAAACACTGCATATGACAACGTGTATTAACGTTTTAGTGTTTATCTAGTTTCACTTTAATAATGGATCGCATATATAACATAACACCTCATTGACTGTTGAGTATTGTTTATGTAAATATGTACAATTATATATGCACAAAGGCATAGCAAACAGGATCTACGGGGGAAGATGGCAGTACCGCCTTTGAAAAGTATCACTGGTGGTTAAAACCGGTTAGGGGCGATGACAAAACAGTGTTAAATAATATGTAAAACGAAAGCATACTAGTTAAGTGAAACAAATTGGATCAACCTATCGCTAGTGTACTAAATGATTGGCACATCAACAAAGAAAGCTTGTTTTAGCATTACACGCTTGACAAAAATGCTTTTACTCTGACAAATACTTTTTGGATTGATTTCGTAAGACTATTTTAAATTAAACCATAAGGAAGAGCTGTGTATAAAGTCGAACAATCGTATTATATGTATTCCTACAGCGGAAGCAAAACACATTTTGTTCTTAAGTGTGTCTAAGACCTCTGAAAAGTTTTGATAGTTTTAATTGGTTTGTATTAGGTCTTATGTCGTTTTAATTGCATTTCAGTCATATCACGACGTATAGCTAATTACAGGTGGAGAGATATCCCAGATATTCTTCTGTGCACGTAACAAATTGCACTGTTTCGTTCATAGAAGAGCATCAAGGTAGAACCACCGGCCTACCGCAAGTCAGATGGAAGGCTTCCTTAAATGAAAAAATCAGAATGCCCATACGGGGATTCAAACCCACATCAGTGAGGGTCTGAGCGATTGACATTCGAAGACCATAACCACTCGGCCATGGACAGACCATATTTATTATTGAATTGTCATAGTTTTATCACAGAAGTTTACAACTCGTTTATCTTAGTTTAATTAAGAGGTCAAACGTATAAACATTGTTGTAGTTGTACAACAGCTATAATTGGCAATAAAGCGCGTGCTATATTTGTGTTATGTAGCTTAGGTAATCAATACACTGTAGGACGTTTATGTTCGGTAATTTGCAATTGTTCACCAACGGTATTTTCGTCAGTAGTAACCGAAATGTATGACTTAGTATTTTAATAAGCCCCTGCTTCATATCTTCCCTTAACTGTTACACCATTGTATTTCCCGGCCGTGGCTGATCCTGATCATGCTGTCCCCATCAATCTACTACATAACTGGGTCTATGCTTATAAGGCTTTTTAGTTGAGTCTGAGTTTGTTCGCAAGCTTTTGATTGGTCAGATTTGAGTTCTCAAGCTTTTTGATTGGTCAGATTTGAGCCAAAGGCTCAAATCTGACCAATCAAAAACTTGAGAACGAAACCCAGACTCAACTAAAAGTTTTATAAGCATGGACCCAAGTATGTATCTAAGCAAACTTGGTTAGACCTGGCAAATCCAGAGTACCGTTGTAAGATATATTGGTTACCAATTTTCCCTTATGAAAGTCTAACTGAGAAATGATAATTATGAAAATCACCTAGAATAGTTCTTTTACAGCTTATGGATAACGAAACGGTTTGCTATGGAATTGTAGAATTCGGTTGATGTTATTTCATACGTCAACAAGGCAGTCCGGATCATACCGCTGATCTAGGTCAACTCTTGAAAAACACTAAAAGGCATATTTATACATTTCATGTTCTTTCTGCATGTCCATTGATGATACATGACCGCGCGAGACCATCACACGCTCGTTTTATACATTGCCATGTCGGTACACATGTACGCTTTATATTTGAATGTGGCATGACACTCATTGTAACATTGTAGAGTAATGTTAAAACGCATACATAATAACATCCGGCAAAAGCTCTCTTCAACAGTTGTTTAAATAAGGTACAAATCTAGAGCGGATGGCAATTCAACTTGGGACTTGATATCTGTAGAAAACTCATATAACTCACAGGTAGAAATGAGGTAAACATGTCGCAGAAAAACGAACAACTTTAATGTTAGTGTGTTGTTCCTTATCTAAACTATTCGAGTTTAGAAAGATGTAACAAACATGTAGAAATGCTCACATAACGTTAGTAGACTTTCGCGTTTTCGCACCGAGGGATTTTAAATACTACTCAATCCGTGAAGAATAAAAATGAAAGAATCATAGACATGAACAAGATCTAATTGTAACGGAATCCGTTTACAACACCCCCCCCCCCCCCAAAAAAAAAAAAATCGAAACGGACAACAGACATTGATCAGCAAAATATCTAAATATTCGCCAATCACAGCCCATTATCGTTAACATGGTAAAGAACACTTTCGAAAGTCCAGAGTAATCATATACCACTACTTACCAAATTTCAGCAAACTCTAGTAGTATCTAAATTTTGACCAATCAGAGCCCACCTATGGACGCATTTAAACACCAAAAGTTGAATGCACATTTGCTTATAACCAGCAATGTTCATTTGAGGTTTCATTAGGATCAGAATATTACTTACTAAGAAATGTGTTGGACAATTCGGACAAATACGAATAATAGTAATAATAAAAAATAGAACGAGAAACGGAGTAAACACAATATGTCCACTCACTTTGTTTGGGTTGGGGAACATAATTGACTGAATTGTTATAATGGCATACTGGTACATGCAGATTGGAATATGGAAACTGTAGACTCAGAGTTACACGTATCAGATCACAAAACAAACAACGCAGTCTCTGATTAGACAGATCCATACAGGCGTTGTCTGGCCAGGATCTACTCTGTGTGTAAAGTGGTTAGAAATATATGGGGTAATTTTTTTAAAGCGTGTTGCCCTTCATATAACACAACGATTGTAAAGTCAGATTAGAATATGCAATCAACTCTATAAAGGAAACGGCTACATTAGTACATGTTCGAGGACGAACGTAAAACGGCATTGTCCAAATTCCATTTTTCAAGTTTCAAAGATTGCAGTAATGCAATATATGGCTGCGTGAAACGTGTTACACAACTTAATTACGAAATCTTTTCAGCCGAACCAATCATATCCTACAACAATTAAGTTTGTTTATTTAATTGAGCAACCTATAATGTAATAGACGTCCCCATGGGACACCTTTCAAGTTTGTGTATACTGAATAATATGAAGAATGTTGTGTTCTGTAAATAAATTATTGTCTTAAATCAATAAGCTAATTAAATCAAAGTGTGTTTATTGGTAAACATTGCGAAATATTTACATGATATATTAGACGCATCATTACAATCAGGATTCCACATATAGTTAATCACAATCAGGTGAGCTGTTAACCTGATACCAGTATAAGAACTAGCCTTAAATGCAAAAGGTCAAATCAGAAAATCGAAACAGCTACAGAACAGCACTTCCTGGTATGTTCGGTTACCAAACAAACTTAACCAGGTGTTATTCGTGTTGTTAACAATAACACACAACATCATGGTTGTAGGAATTATATACAACGCATAGTGCCATTTGCAGCCTGCAAATATACGAAAACTCATCTCCAAGAACCGGTGGTGACGACAGACGGGTCTACATAAAATTAGAATGACGAGATCAAGTTGACATGCTAGACACACGCATGTCTAAATTCGTGACTTAAGCTGACACCCGCAGACTTTCCGTGACAAGTTGTGATAGCACGTGTAGAATCAATTGCATCTAATATTGGTAGAGTAGCTCACTGGATGTGTTAATTTTTCATTTAACAGAGCAACTCCAAAAACGATCAGTTGTGATTTCAGCATTTTTAAATGGTCGCTTAAGACAGGCATTACTGTATTATGTAAAGTATAACACGAAATAATGATATGCGCGAGGGTTGCTACAGTTAACACCTTCCTTCATATAAACGCCCCTTCAAGCATTCATATAGGTGTCTCTTGATCAGGGTATGCTCTGTTTGCTTATGTTTTAATATAGATCTGAGTATACAGTTTCTGTCTGATCCTGATCTTGCGTACATATGCCATTTTAAACATTCAGCTAATACATATGCATGGTGTCATTATTTCTTACATGAACATCAAACAGGCAAATGGTAAATGGCATGCGGGTCACGATACCTTAACCCATTTCATCCCAGGATCCCATATATTGGACATAGGCAAACAGTGTAGACTCTGATCAGACGCCGTATATTACGGTGTCTGATCAGAGTGTACAATGTTTGCTGATAGAAATTTCAATAAAACAAAACAAAATTGAAAATTTAGGCCAGGCACCCCTTAGATAAAAAATGGACTAATCCAGTATATAATCATGGAAGAATCCACTGTGTGCAAATGGGTTAATATTGATTAGGTTACATAAGGCATCAATTGATCAGTTTTCGTTGTAATATTGTCCCAATGCTCTTGTTTTGTATATAACGGGTTACTTGCTATGGAGACACTGGACGGAAAATGTGTGGGAAGTGTTGCAGCCGTATCGGTATGCGAATGTAAATTAAAATATTTCGGAAGAGGGAAATTGAGACATTTCTTCTATTAATTTTCGAAGGGTGTACAGAAAAAAACCTCTAAATCGGATGTTTAATTTAGTACACATATCGGTCTTGGATACATGTGGTAGGTTTTTGCAGGGTGAAAGCCATACATAATGCCCATCTACATTAAGCAGCCACCTGCCTAAACGTGCCTAAATTCTTCTCTGCTAACTGTCCAGTTAAAAGGATTAAAAAGGGTTTTCCTGTATTTATAATACAGCAAAGTCAGATCACGAAACAGATTTATTTCCAATTATTTGCAAACGCATATTCGGAGTATAACTTTTTCCCACTTGAAAATCTACGTAGCAATGCAGTACCTTTAAATATTGATCAACATATTTCGTTATACTTTTATATTAACAATGCAATATCTGCTCATGAAAGAAACTGTATAAGTAATTCTATAAGAGAACATAGACTCAAGTCTATAGTATTCCATTAGCAAACAGAGCAGACTTTCACCATACCTTAGGCAGCAACCTGCCTAAAAATGTCCAAGTTCTACTATACAAAACCATCGAATAATGGAGATTTTACTGTTACTGCTTTATTACTTAAGTTGTACGTGGAATGGTCCTGTCCGTTTAAAAGGGAAAATACATTGGGAACAGCCCATTCAGGAGTGCTCTTATATGGGATGGTTAAAGCGCTAATACTTTTGATTGAGGTGAAGTGAGTGTGAAGCTGAGTGTGAGTGTTACGACTCTGTGAAAGTCACTTTGTGAAACCATTGTGATACATAGAGCATTAATTTGCTCCTATAGGCGCCAATGCTCTATTTATCACAATGGTTTCAAACTACACAATTCTAAACTTTTCATTTTCTCTAGTTAATGCTCCTATTCGCTAGACTTATTCAAATAGGTTGTATTTAAAAATAGCCTATGATGTAAAGGGTTAATACTGATTAGGTTACATAACGAATTAATTGATAGTTTGGAAAACTCATCCATCAGTAGAGTGCTAAATTTGCTCAACCTTTTATACTCCATTCTGGCTACAGGCTCTTGCACCAATTAGCACACACCATGGTTTTAAGATTAGATCCTAGGTACAGTCAACGCTTAATCCCACTGTCGACGACGATAAGTGCATTTTCAGACAGCTTGGTAACACGATGTCTCATCAGGTTCCAGACTGTTTGATTATCGGTAGAAAGGTTCCCAAATATTAAAACGAAGCACATGAAGTCTAAATTGCAAAATTTTGATCAAACGGTTTATGTTTACAGCAGATAATGTGATAATTACTATTCACTCTGTTCCTGAAATTCCTTTAACCCTCCACTTGCTGAATTTTAAAATGCATTTCTCCTTCTGTACCCATGCCCCGTTGTATAATTACATATTATCTTGACTGTGTACACGTATTTGGCTGTGCAATCACTGCTGTGGAGTGCACTGGTTGCACAATCAACTTGTAAATAGTGCAGACCCTGATTAGACAGCTCCTACAGGAGCTGTCTCATCTGGGTCTTCACTATTAACAGGTAGGTATATTGACGCGAACAGCAAGCGAATGGTTAATGTGTTTCAGTATACTGAAATATTCTCTGCTGTGTTGTATCGTCTTCAAAAGATGTCTGCTTCAAACATTTAGAAAGTTGTATTTTGTTTAAAACGTTATCGAACTGATTTCAATGAAATAGGAATTATCGAAGTGCCATCTGGATCGAAATTGTTTTCAAAGTAAACCTTAAATTGGTCGCATGCAGCGAGTTAATCTTATAAGTTTCAAGTAAACAAAATATTGAGCCCTACGACACCATATGATTAGTTTGATCAAAACAGCATAAAATTGCAAAGCAGCGAGCGCACTGGGATACTGAGGGACTTGTAACTCGTTATCCGCTGTAAATATATATCTATATCGGCCCTAATCTCGACTAATTTAGTTCATCCGATTATTTCAAACATTTGAGAAATTATTGTGCACGTGTCAAATAACTTGTGTACAGATAGCACGTCTGGTTACTGAGCTTCTCATCTGTACACAAGCTGTCTAGACATGCAAGTTAGGTCACGATTGGCAGAAGCAGGACAAACGTTAACTTAAATGTAGTGATTAAGACCGGCGCTTACGCATTGAGAATCAATTAACTGCTGGACTAAAACTGGCAAGAGGTTCAAATACAGTAACATCTCGATTATTCGAACGCTTAAATACGCATCATTGTCGATCTTTCAGACAGGTGGCAGCTTTATGCGTGGTGAAAGTCATGCAGAAAGCGCCTCTAGGAGCTTTCTGCATGACTTTCACCAAGCATCAAGCAGCCACCTGCCTAGAATGGACTTCATGTTTCTTTACAAAACATCGAACAATTTACTGTAACTGATTTATTACTTACGTTGTACATGGAATGTTCCTGTCCTTTTAAAGGGGACTAGAAATTGGAGATTTACTGTCTTGAAACAATGCACATATTCTTATTCTTAAACGGAAAATAAAATTAGTCAGTTCTTTAATTTGACTTACAATCACGTCTAAACACAGGCATCAACTCTTTCAGTGGGGAATTCTTAATCTTGCCGTATTATTTGCATGCTTCATGCGTGTGAATTATTTACTGTAAGATGGTGTTAATGCGTTAGTTGAATGATCTCAGCATTATACACATGATTGCCATGAAGCAATTTTTTTACCCAACATTGTCTAACTTTTACAATGTTATTTTTTATTTCTTATCTTCATTAATCTCGGTCGAGAATAGAATTGTGAGCTCAAACATTATACATGCGTGTAAGTCGTTCATTTAATATTCTGACCTGATTTGTCTTGCTGTGAATCTTTTGGGAAGAACAAACTAGCTAGTCATGGTACGTTATTTTTATTATTGTACCACATTTATATAGCGATCTTTTCATACAGGATATGTACGTTAAAAACCGATTCACATGGATGAAATGCATTCATAAGGCAATGAAAGATATACTATAAATAAACAATATATATGAAATCACTGGCCGGAAGGATCCACATGATTGTCGATCCGGTCAATGAAAGATATGCAAAATGTATACAATAGATATGAAATCACTAACCGGAAGGAACCACATGATTGTATAGTAAAACTAGATTGGTAAAATCTGTGTTTATTCAACTAAGCCTCCGGTTGACGCATGCGTATGGGCGAAAGACATTCGCCCCACGACGGATTGAGACCAGCCTCAGTACAATCCAGTTTTACTACAGTCCTCTCCTCTTTAATTAGGTGGAAGAAATGGGTGAATGAAATAACCCAGTTCCCGATAAGCCAAAAATGGGGACCCCAACTTATCGTAAATGATACTCTGACGCTAGTTATGGCTGAGTCGAAATGCGAACAAGATACCCGAGATACTAATATTAGGGATGTTCTATTACATAACAGAAATCCATTGGCATTGGAGAGGGTAAACTTGCGGACACCACAACCCAGATGCATCCAGCTACTACAGTTACAGACACACATGCAACCCGCTGCAGTTACAAAACACACATGCAACCCGTTACAGTTACAAGCACACACGCAGCCCGCTACAGTTTTATATAAACACACATGCAACCCGGTACAGTTACAAACACACATGCAACCCGCTACATTTATAAACACACATGCATCCCGCTACAGTTACACATACATGCAACCCGCTACAGTTATAAAAACACATGCAACCCGCTACAGTCAAAACACACATGCAGTCCGCTACAGTTATATATAAGTACAAAAATGAGTCATGCAGGAAACACCACATACAGAACAAACACTCGCCCGAACAGCTACACACATGCAACCCGCTACAGTTACAAACACACATGCAGCCCGCTACAGTTATATATAAACACACATGCAACCCGCTACCGTTATAAACATACACGCAACCCGCTAGTTTTATATAAACACACATGCAACCCGCTACAGTTAACACACATGCAATCCGCTACAATTATAAACAAACATGCAACCCGCTACAGTTATAATCGCACGTAGCTTATACATGTGTTATTACTCATACTAGTTGCAGTTGAACATAATACATATATAGATATACCACTATCAAATATACAAGTAAAAGGGTTAGAGCACAAGTTCTAACAACATTAGTAAAGGTCCTTCCCATTGAATAACCTTTGTCAGTCCCGGTGCTGCAACAGTGATATTTTGTTGCGTCCAGTATGTATTAGTATTTACTCAATTATACTTAGGGGGCGTGAGTAGCGTTGCACTTTTAAATAATATTTATGAACAAACTCAATAAAACCGAGTCTGCATTATTCTCTTTTTGCTTTCGAAGGACCACCCATTTCCAGAATATATTTATTCCCTTGAATGTTCTGCTAGGGACAATCACAACAATCGAAAGAAAATGTGAACTTTTGTTGAAATGTAACACAGTGAGCGTGTAATTGTATCCTGACTTACGTTTAATCTTAGAACCTTGGCTGGCTGATAATAAGAATGGTGTATGTATGCGTGTTATATTTTGTAGCAAACAGCCTACGCGAGGAACGAAACTTCCTCACCTTAATATAGAATGTTCAATTAGTTAACGTAGCGTTTCCCTTCTTAAATCAACGGAATCCCGATGAAATATTAATGTATCCCATGTCGGTTCTAGTGAGGCAATTTCACAGCTACTTTCAATTACATTGAAAACCGTGCTTCTTTACGGTAATTAGGATACTGTATTGGGGAACACGTAATTCTATAAATTATTTTCCTTCGAATACACCGGTTCGTTTAACAGATTTGGGAGTAATCAGACGGGTTTTAAAATTGTATATTTGTATGAGTTTAAAGGGCGACCAATCTGCCCCAGTATATGGTAACATGCTACATGAAAAAGTCGTCTGGTATATTATTTCATATCATTTTGAATTGATAACATTATGTGTTCTGCGCTTTAAATAACTACTCATAAACAGACTCCATACAGTCGAATTTGCAATATTTTCTTTTCGCATTGGCATTGCTGTTTTTGATTCTCGGATTGGTGGTGCCTCGTAACAGCAGGTGTTGACTGTGTGGCGACCGTACAAAATCGCACCGTATTTCATGATTGGTGTTTTTATATATATATTGTCTTTTTGTTGTGTATGGTTAAGTATAAAAGGTTAAGTCCACATAGCATAAGCATTATTTCTATAACATCATAAAAGTGAAATAAAAACAGGGAACGCGACACACAAATGACACGGTACATTAACATCATTAAACATTAACCAGCAGAATTACAAGACGCAACAAAATGAAACCCACAAAAGGACATAAACATTTTCCATATAAAAAGCAAATGAACAATTATTATAAAACTTGGTATGTGTTATGTTCAATTATTATGAAGATTATCATTTTGGACTTGTATCGAAAAATGACCCTGTGACACAAAATAAACCGATTTCATCGATGCTTATTAATATATGTTCTGTAACAAATAATCGCCCTTTGTCGAACAGTTAACGACATTAAAACGTAACCAGAATGAATACTAATACATTGCCGAATAACATGGGATATTCGATATCAAACATATAAAGGTCTGTCATTTTCTTGTGATATACTTCTTTTCAGCATATAAAGACATGAATTACGTAAGTTTAGGCATGTTTAAAAAAAAACATTGCAAGTAGATACTATCACTTTAAAAGCCGATGCTAGTGGGGTTGGTGTGTAGTGTTGCTTCAATATAATACTGCCCTTCGTTTGTTTGGTTTTCTAAATAAAATATATGCACTTTACTTAAGTAAGTGTTAAGTTACTCCATGCTCGGCATTGCTATATTTTAGGTCCTTCGGGATCATGATATACAATGCTGTTAATGCCTATGTTATGGGAAGCGATTATCGTTCCTATCCTATTATTATTGTTATGCTATTTATTTTCTGCCATTGTTTATATGTCATTTTGTTTATCCTATTGTTTCAAAGCGCCATTGTTTCGATGTTTATACAATTTATATGGTATGGTTTCTATTTTACTGTTTCTACGTTGTTGTGTAGTTTCTCTAATTTCTGCACTATTGTTTCTATACCAAGACTCGCATGTGATGTACACAAACAGTGCACAGATACTACCCTTCAGTAACCCATTAAAGAGAACTAACAGTAGTCGCGTGATAGACAAACCCCAATCTCAAAATAGAGAGTGTGTGTAAATATTTCTCGCATATGTTCGAACACTGTCTAAATCCATTTAATTATTCATCGAACCGGAATAATAACTTTAAACAAATACACATCCCAATCGAACCATGCTAACCAGTTGGACATGGTCTAAAATAGATCCGTACTTTTAATTCATTGGTGTGTGCAGGACACAACAAACATACACGTATATGGATCCAAAAATATGACAAAATATTGTCTAGTATATACACCTTATGCCACCTGTGCAATCGCAGTATAACTAAACATGTATTAGTCATGCAGGAAGCACCGCATACAAAACACACAATGTATATAAAAGACACAACGAGACGCACGGACATAACAAACAAACAGTAGGGGGAAGATGGAAGTACCGCCTTGGAACGTTCAGTGACAAATGTCACTGGGGGGTTAAACCGGTTTAAGGGCGCCCAAACTCAGACATATTCCATTCCCACCCTAAAAGACAAACAGTGTAAATAAACGTATCCCCACTCTGACTTATCTTACAACAACCGCGATGGCAAATACAGTGGTAAAGTGCATGTAAAACGAAAATATTTAAGTGAAGCAAACTTTATTCACCTATCGCTAGCGTACTCAATGATTTAGCGGCAATCGGAGTAACTGTAGAAAGGTAATACAGGGTACGACAAAAATGAGATGACAAAGGGTTGATGAGCAGACATGCAGTATGTTGCAGTACTATAGGATTATATCCCTTTTTAATGAACTGTTTAACGTATTTAGATGAACACAGCGAGAAAATGGGTATGCCCAATAATCATACGACGTTTGTAAATCACGTCGCCATAATATTCAGGATGTGAAATACCTTGTCGCATGAGCGCCTTGAGATTACATTTGTATTTGCCAATAAATCAGAGATTTCGATAATAAAATTTAGAGAACGTTTTTCTTAGTATATGGTATCTATATCCTTGCTTAAAAGCAGCTTTTCATTTAAAATGAGAGTTCGACTGTTAAATTCGTCAACAGATGAACAAGCTCTAGCAAAACGAATAAGTTGAAATATATACACCCCGTAAGATGGGGCACGGGAAACATTTCCACCAAGATGAGGGAAATTTACAATATTAAAATCAAAATCATCTCTTTTGTCATAATTATAGTTTAGACAAAATCATTCAATTGTCAATTTTAAGGTCTAGATCAAGAAAAGCTGCATAAGTGTCGGAAGGGTTAGCTTTATTTAATTTGAGTTATTTGGGGTAAATTGTAGAAATCAAAGCATTAAAGAAAGAGTTATCTATGTTAAACATATCATCCAAATATGCAGTTTCATTGAAGGCTTTTATAACATCTTCTTGGGATATTTCTCATAGCAGTACAAAAACATATCGGCGACCAATGGTGTACAATTCATACCCATAGGAATACCAATCACCTGGCGGTGTATATCATTCCCATAACACACACCTATGTTGTCCAGAAGAATGTTTAGTGATTCGCAAACTTCGGAGCAAGTCAAATTGGTGTAATATTTCATTTGCTCGTCAGTAAAGAAAGCTTTATCAGCATTACAGGCCAGAAATGATGTTTTTTCTCGGGCAAATACTTTCTGGATTAAGTTAGTAAATATGGAAAAATAGTCAAACAGGGAGAGCCACACACGAAATGACACCGCACCAAACACCATCAAACAAGAAACGGTAAATCCACAAGACAAAACATAACAGGACGCATATCAAGACGAAAAACATTAAACATTAAGCATATTAAACAACAAAATTGACCATAGGCTGAAAGCAGGAGTACCGCCTTGGAACGGTCAGTAACCAAAATAAGCTACTGGGGGACTTAAACCTGGTTTACGGGTACCCAACCTCGTCCTTATCCCACTTTCACCAAAGTCAAAATGTAAATAAAATTCCCCCTCCAGACAACTCCACAACATGTATAACGATGTCTGCAAAAATGAAATGATTTGAAAATAAACGTTAGAGGTAAACAAGCGACGTCATCATTTAAATAACGTCATAATTTAAAAGTACGGGAAAACCATATGAAACCCTTCTACACCGACATTTTATAAAAAATAAATCGCAAGAAGATACAAATACTAGTTGATATTAAGCATGCACAAGTGATTTGTTTGAAAAAGAATAAACTTGACATCGTAGACATGTACTCGATGACTATTCAGAGGTCAGAGCAGCTGTGGAGAAGTCATTTGGGGTACTGGCAAATTACAAATATCTAATTTCCTCCCTCCGTAAACGGGTTTAAGAGGGAATCTTCATAGAGTATTAAGCCTTTTCCGTCGTCGCACAAGCAAAGAGGAACGCATAATGACCAACTGTAAAGGGGTCGACTACCAAGTATGTAGTGTTAATTAAAGATTCATCTTTAATTAAATCATGAGGAAGGGTTGTGTATAAAGTAGACAATTCATCGTACGTATGGACTTACAGTGGATGCACGAAACCTTTTGTTCGTAAGTTTGATTGAGACGTCTGAAGAGTTTTTAATAGACCAGAAGAGATTTATTCCAGAATTTATTCCAGCATTTCCAGTTCTATCACAATATAATTGTACATGTGTTTTTATCTTAGTCAAACAAGAAGTTAAAAGTATAGAAAACTTAGTAGTTGTACAAGAGCTTGACTGTGCAACGAAACATGCTTTATATGTTTTTATGTAGTTTCGGTAACCAATACATTGTAGGAAGTTTATGTTGAGTAGTTTTAATATCGGCTTTAAATTGTTCACACATTTTTCATGGTCTGAAACGATTGTCTTTTCGTCAGTATTAACTGAAATGTTTTACTTGGTATTAATAATTTCCTGCGTCAGGACGTCGATATAATGTAATCGTCAAATAATAATGACATTATTTGATGCCTTATCAGCAGGAACAAAGACGTATTTTGAATGGAAATCCTGTAAACCCCTTTTAAGATGTCTAAAAGAAAACTTAGGTTTAGGTGGAAGAAGGTACTCATTTGAGCTGTAAAATTATTTTTTTCCAATTTGAAAAATATGCATTAGACTCAACATGTTATCTACGACACAATTTAGTACTAAACGTTTGTAAAGCCTCAGCAATCTGACCTCGATATTAGTTAAAATCTATCAAAGATGGTATTCTATATTTTCGACCTTTATTACGAAGAGATCGTAAACGTTTATCTTTAGTTATCTCGCAGTTACCAGTAATCACATGACCAGCCGGAGAATAGCAAAACTTCGAGGTGGCGCAATCTCATTTATCAGTAATATTATCATCAATATTAAGGTTGACAACAATCTTATTATAGTTAAAAATTGTATTTCTGATGCAGAGTAAAGATTTGTATTAAACTAGCCGTTCCTATGAGATGATCTGATCTAAAAATGGTTTTATCGGCTTGCCCGTCAATTTCTTTTAATGGAGACATTGATAAGGAAGAAAGTCTAGAAAGCATGGCATGTTTACCAGAAGTTATACGCAAAGTCAGTTGGTTTGTAAAACATGTCAGTTATTAATTTGGTGTCTATTATTTTAATTAATCGAAGACAGGTGATTAAGTGCTGCTATATTCTACCGTAAACTCGATGTCTTGGTGTAATTGGGTTGTAAATATAAATAAAACAGTTTTAATCAAAATGAACCACAGAGTAAATCATCTACAACCACAGACCGTTGTATCGTATGGTATACCAGTGTTGGCAAATGTGTTTCAGAGTATTCCAAAAAAGTTGTTGTCTCTGTTAATTATTTTAAGAATAAAAACGTTTTTCAGCAGCTCGTATTATCAAATAACAACTGTTTTTTTTTCAGTACAAACGACCGATCCTTAATCTAGTCCAAGTATGTGTTACTTCATCGGAGCACATTGTATCAACATCGTAGACCCATTACTTTTATTTGTAAAACATATTCCTGCTGAGCAAACTCGGCGTATCATGTTTACATGTTTAATCACCCAACCCGCCGCAGCAGGCACCATTTTATTACAAAAAGATACGGAGGGTGAGATACACGTTTTCTGAATCGTTTACACATTTAGAAGTGCACAACAATAATGCGACTACTTTGTCAAATTAATGACATATGTAATAAAGATATTCGTTAACAACCATTCTAGTGCAACCTGATTTTCAGTTCAATCAGTTCAGTTAATGTTCAATTAAATAAACGTATGAAAGCACGAGTCTGTCGAAACCCATAGTTCTATTAAAGTATGCAGTGACTAGAAAATTTGACCCTGCGGCGTAATTACTTATATGTGATTAGGGTTTTAAAGCGAGCGCACTGATCGGAGTAAGGGGTGTTTGTGCGTGCTTGTACGTGCGTCATAAGTGTCTATGGTTTCTGGCATACGTTACGATACTAACTACCAATTAAACATCTGCTTTACTAGACATCTTGTCTAGATCCAAAATGGTTTGCAAAACGCCAATACGCATGTTTATTCGATATTATAAAGGGCACCATTTTAATTGACACATAAACTAGGTCTATATTAGTGATATCCAAAAGTGTAAAACGTATCTTACCGATTATAGATTGGCCCTATTTCTAAACATGCTAAATAATTCAACACGGCCCCGTTCCGAATATTAGTTAAATAAACACCATGAATAATCCAAAGGTATCACTGAAGAAGCAGTGCATAAGGAGCATGTGATATATGTCTGCATTTTGAATTGAGTTGAATCGAACGGTTATTAAAAACACGCATGAAAAGACGTATTGTTTTAAGACTATATCGGTATTTACTACTGAAAGTGTGTCAGTGACAGTTGTCTTTTCATATGAGTTATTAACCCTTCGCTTGCTGAATTTTAAAATACATTTCTCCTTCTTTATCCATGCCTTGTTGTATATTTACATATATATTCACTGTGTACAGCTATTTCGCTGTGCAATCACTGCCGTTGAGTGCACTGGTTGCACAATCAACTTGTAAATAGGAGCTGTCTCATCTGGGTCTTCACTATTTACAGGTAGGTATATTGACGTGAATAGCAAGCGAAGGGTTAACAACCAAAATCGTAAATGAGACATCCATGCTTAGTGTCGATGCGGAATAAAGTTGAAATCGATGTTTTGTTATGGTCGTTTACAAGTACAACACATCGCAAAATAAAAACAAAACAACATCCCTGCCTCTAATACATATTAATCCAGTATAAGAGAACGGGATAACCAGACAAAACGCGGTAGGCCCAAGCATTTTCTGATTTTACCAAATGATTTCACAAAAGTGGTTTGCAGACGCCAATAAGAACTTTGGCACCGGAAGGGTTAAGACCGTTTCTAGGAAGCGCCACGTTTGTAAAATTACACATGTTTTCCAATTGTGTTGTTGCAAGAACGCTAGAAACAATTCAAACCAACTTTAAAGACATTGATTAGAAAATAGGATGAGTGATCTACACTTATACACAGGGAAACACTTGAAACGAGACAAAGACAGAGGCAGAAAGGTTGATTTGAGTGACGTTTTCGCAGGCATTCACATAATCAAGCGAATTTCTC
This sequence comes from Azorinus chamasolen, assembly GCA_963576725.1. Lineage (NCBI taxonomy): Eukaryota > Metazoa > Mollusca > Bivalvia > Cardiida > Solecurtidae > Azorinus > Azorinus chamasolen. The sequence continues at coordinate 36,642,261 of OY755247.1, read as the reverse complement.
TTAAAAAGCATACGCCAAGAATAGTTATATCCTGCAGAGGTATTCCTAGTCACAAGTATATGCTTTGTCAAAATTTCCTTAATGTTCTAGTTTGGTTAATGTTTCAAATGTAAGAAACAATGGTAAAGTGTTATACGGTCGCCTGTAATTCGTTCTATTAACCCATTCCCTCATATTGAAGACTTTTGACGACTCTGTAGTCGTCACTTTGTGAAAACATTGTGATAAATAGATCATTTGCTCCTATAGCAAATTCTCTATTTATCACAATGGTTTCAAACTACAACATTCTAAAAAGTTTCCTTTTCTCTAGTTAATGCTCCTTTTCGGTACATTTATTCAAAGAAGTTGTATCTAAAAATAGCATATGAGTTAATGGGTTAAAACGACAGAAATTGACGAAACAGTCAGCACGCCAAGGCAATAAGGAACTAGTAAATAATCCAATAATGGCAGTGGACAAAATGCTACCTACGGAACAATTGTACAGTAGACTACAACCGCTCTCGAGGGCGATACACAATACTTATTTGCTACAAATGTTTGTCAAGCTTTACTTTGAGATTGGTGTTTTCTGAATGGTCCCATGTAATATGTAATATGCTGTTCTTGAATATTAATCATATTCGCTATGTACATTTGTAATATTTTAGTTTTTATATTTATTTTCGAGAATTGCAAAACATTATTTTTAAACCCGTTAGTTATTAAAGGGACAGACACAAACAATAGGGACTCATGTCAGAGGGCTCCTGCATGAGCCGTATGATCAGAATATGCACTGTTTACAGGTCTGCACTGTTTACATGACAAATACTAACAACCATTGTGTTTACCCATCAACAAGAAAAAATGGATCGGCTCATAAATACACATACGATCGGAGTCTCACTAGGTAATATTGGAATAAATGGGTTTAAAGTAATTATTACAGTAGAACCTGTCTTTTTATAAGTGGTCATATAGAACTATGTCTAATTATTGGTTTTGTAAGGTAAAGGAAAGCTAGTAATGTAGAAAGTTCCTATAGGAGCGTTCAGCATTACTTTTGCCCTGCATTAAGCAACCACCTGCTTTTTAACTCTCCTATGTTCAGTAAACGAATGGCCGCTTAAAACATGTTCTACTGTATATATTAAAAACATCTATATTAAAGTCCAGAGCTGTAGGTAAAATGCATCTTTAGAAAATCTAAGTAACATGTTACTTTATTTCTCCAGTATTTCTGCTTTCTCAAAATTCTAATTTGCTTCTCTATACAGTAGTGGCCATCAAAATGAGATCAAATATCGGGTCTGTAGTTCAAGCGGTAGCTTAATTCAGGTCAACAGTAACTTAGACTAGAATGAGGACAGAATGCATTATGCTCATCCTGCGTTAAGCAAGCACATTGTGATGTTATGGTGCATGTTTATGCTTAACATTTTAAAATTAGATTATGAATGGTAAAGGTACATACCGATCACCAAACTTATATCCTGAACTATTTCCGGTGATTACAGACATGTGTCTTGCAAGCTACACTTTTCAATGTCATTGTAAAATATGTTTGATTAGTAATTCTATAATCACACTATGCGTTGCAAAGTAATGCCCCATATTGAAACAACACCATCATTCTTCTAAAGTGAAACAAGAAATGAGACGGGCGGATTGACCGAATGACAGACGGACAAACGAATGGAACCGAACCATCATATGATCTTCAACTCATGATCAGAGATCTTCTTTCCATTGAGACCAGTCATGTGTTTGTGTCAAACATATCAGTATATTGAATGTTAAATGATTTCATTTGTTTGACAATTTGTGGTCTTAGACCATGTTACCCCTAACACCATATATATTGAAAGCAATTATTTTGTGAGTATGAAGTATCATTGTCTGAGTGTTAAAGAATTTGACATTTTACACCATGTGCGCCCCTCTCCGACACGCCCCGATCTATCTGGGTGGAACAGACTGTTGTCAGGGGTGTGTGTAGTGTTTTCTACAGTTTTGACTTATGAAGTATATGTATCTGCTTAAAGGGGAGGGGTAGATAAAAAATATGGGACATATTCAGGCGTATATGTCACATACATGTATGTGTGAGGATATGTACGAAATTGTCACACGTTTGAAGAATCTGTATATATGCAAACACGGTTCATTAAAACATATGCAAGTAGACAAATCATTTTATCTATATAATTAAAACATGAACAACATGAAACATAATTATATGATAATTATGATATGCCTATAATTGACGCGAATATAGATCGGATAGATAAGTTTCATATGGGTTACATTTTATATCATTACCAGTGAGGACATTATCGCATGTTGACAATATCGTTTTTGTCCCCTTTTTGTCATAGAATTCGATGTTTTACTTTCAATTCATATACAGTAAAACCCCTCTAATTCGACCAGCAAAAAGGGGTATAATTCACATTGGAAAAGGCATTTGGCAGCTTAGTTAAGGACGAACATTATGCAGAAAGCTCCTACAGGAGTTTACTGCATAACATTTGGCGCCAACCACCTGCTTATGAAGACAGCCATATTTATTCAGTAAGTGGTCGCATTAGAGAGGTTTTACTGTATTTGTTTGTGTACAGTAGAGTTGCGCTAGAGCTAAGAGGCGGTACTTAATGCAGGGAAATGCGATACAGAATGTCCCAATATGACTATATTATAACCCAGTATTAAGCTTCAAACTGTTTAAAACAATGACAGAATAAGGCTTCTTTTAAGCGTCGTATTAACCCTCTCAAAATGGAAACGAGCCACTCATGTTCATTATTAGCAGTGTGGACCCATCTGATAGGTCTCCTATAGTGACCCTCTCGTCACTGTATGCACAGTTTGTAATGATTATTTAAGGTGAGTTTGATCGATCTTTTTATTTTGAAATTAACCGTTTGATGATTTAGCGGTGGGACATTTAAGAAGACTTTACTCTATGTGTCTCTTATGATCATTTGATAATCATGTATGCAAATATTCGTTGCATTTTATGTTTTGAACTTCTGCATTGTACCGACATGTAAAAATAGAATAGAAATATATACATGTTCCATAACACAAGACACAGCAACACCAGTATATCAAATGAAAAGCGCACCTGCACACAGTTTTCATACACTGTTCCTAACAAGTTCCACAACAAAGTATACGTCAGTTTGAAAACTACTATAAATCCATAGACACTCATACTTATTCGTATACACGAACTGGCCTAACCCCCCTATTGTATTCTGAAGAAACTTGTTATACAGATCACACAATGTTGACTGCAGCATGATAGCGTTCTTAATGTTCATGAACTGAATTGTTATAGCAATATAGCTGACCACCACTTCCTTCAGAAACTGTAGAATCAGATCATAAATATTACATGATCAACAGAGTAGATTCCTATTGGAGTTGTCTGATCCGGTACATACTCCGTTTATAAGTTGGCGGTCCGTCTGTTCCTCGGAATATTTCTTCTCTTATGAACAAATATATCTGACACAGAAACGATGCAGTGCAATGTTTCGTACAAACCTAGTATGAATCACATCACTGCAAGACACATTAAACTCAAACCATAGTCACTAAACCCTACGATGTGACCACCCTCACTCAAACAGGTGATTCTCAAATGTGGTTGAATCATAGGACTGTGGTGAAATAAAGGAGTTATATTTGTAAGACTGTATTACATGTGTCTTATATATGCATCCCGTAGTACATTATAATAATAAATACCGTATTACCCCTATCTTTTAGAGGTTGCTTTATAGACAACTCTATGTTCACTGCATGGAATGTAGTAGCTTATGTGTTGTCTGCACTAACATCTATCTTAATCCAGCCCAAAGGGGACATGAAGACGTATGCGTGTGTGACTGTTAACAAACCAAGCTCGGGAAGAACAAAACTGTCTCGGTATAGAATATTCAATTAGTTAACTAGCGCCTGCCATACTGAGAACAACGAATGAAATATTAATGTATCCCATGTCGGTTTTGTGAGGCCATTTCACAGCTAATTACAATGAGACGTCAAGCCTCCCAAACAGGAGAAGCAGTGTGCATTGTTATACGTTTACATTCTTTAACTCTTTTGGCGCCAAATTTTAATGTGTCGTTTGCAACAATGATTTCATATTAGATATAATTCTAAACTAAATATTAAAGGTATATTAGTACAGCATTTGCTTTTAAAAAACCTGTTTGCTTGGTCTAAAATAATACAGAAAACAGAGAAGTCCCAGGTCAGATGCCGCCTTGAAAAGGCAGCATCTGACCTGGGACTGCACTATTTTCAATGGTGCCAACAGGTGACATTGGCGCCGAAAGAGTTAATGTTGTCCCGTAATCATGGAAACATGTATTTGTTGTATAATAGAATTGTACGAAAACAAAAGCGGCAAATCTGGAATATATATCGCTCCTCGTTTGATATATTTCAAATAATTTCAGACACAATGATACTGATCCAACAATTGTAAATACTTCATACATTTGCCACTGTACACCACGACACACAGACTAGACCAAGATCGGACGGTTGCTTTTGGGATCGTCTGATCAGCGTCTCGCCGGTTTGTTTGTGATATAGTCTAGATATACCATAATCAACAGATTCTGCGACGGCCAAAAATGCATCTGTTCATGCGTCATTATAAAGGTATTCTAATAAATAGTATAATTATTCTAATACACTGTGCTCAGTGAGTAAAGAGTAAAGAGTATATTTTTTGTTTGCATGACATAGTCCCGCATATTTATGCCTTTTGACGCCTCTAAAAACACCACTGTCTGAAACCATTTAGATGAATAAAGCATTTGCTCCATAGGAGCAAATGCACTATTCATCACAATGGTTTCAACACTACACAATTATAAAACAAAACACTCATTTTCTCTAGTAAATGTTCATTTTCGGTAGTTCAAGTCAGAGAGGTTAGTTAAAAAAATAGCATGTGACGCAATGGGTTAACACATTACTTAATAGTGGAAACATTACCTACGGTACAACACGCTGAATGAATGACTGCACATTATGTGTCATAATATCGCAGTGCCCACTCGTTTCATGTACAACATGTGTACCAGTTCCCGAAGAGTGTGAGACACATGTCTCAGGCCTCACACTTAGCGCATTTTCTTACTCAGGTGCTCGACGATGTCCTCGTCAGGAGACTGGTTTACTCGAAATTATTGCAACAGATGACAAATGTAGAATATATACTAGGTTTGAATATCAATACATTCCAGTATACTGCTAATGGGGATGAGTGGTTATGTTCTTTGACTGATGAATTGTCTATCACTGCCATGGTTCGAATCTCGGCCGGGTTATTTGGAAGTTTTATGTGAATAAGCCTTCCAGCTGGGTTGCGATAGGTCGGTGGTTCTACCAACTTTTTCGGCTGTACATAAAACAATCCAATTATTCCGTACTCAGAACAGCATGTGTGGACTTTGATCCATCTGTAATGAACTCGATGTTGCCGTATGGCTGAGATACTGTTAAGGCGACTAAAGGCACCAACAAAAACAATCAACCCTGAACTTATGCAACGATAAGCTCTATCTCAGTTTACGCCATCTGGCACAAACGTATAGAGACAAAACTGGGTGTTTTCACTTAGACCCGGTCTGAGACTTCTTATACACATGCATTGATCCGTGTAGAGCGGGCAGTTAGAAATTAACCAATTCATTTATAGAATGTTTTTTTCACACATTTGCAAACAAAGTAGAACCAGATCAGATGACTCCTATAAGAGCTGTCTTGTCAGGGTATGTTCCGTTTGCATTTGACATGATATAGATCTGAATCTACATTTTGTATCAAAACTTAATATTTTCTTTAAAATATAAATTGTTAACATACATTTAATACACATTCATGTTGTCATATTCCATTACATACATAGTGTACAGGGAAAGGGTTAAATATGGCATGTGCGATAGAACTCCGTGAGGAAAACCGTATTTGATAAAACAGGAATGTTAACTGGCAACTGTCCGTTTAGTCTTTTTCCCTCTAATGGCGACCTGATTCGAATTTTCAAACATCTTCAATCGAGATGAGATGTCCAGTAACTCAGCTTCTAATTAGTATCCAATGTGTTTGACACTTTTCTCAAAAGGATATCAAAAGCTGTCCCTTGCCACTCGGTAAATGGTTTCGCAAAAACCTAATCGCATCGGAAGAAGGCAATATATATACTAGATAAGAAGAGTAGATTTCTGAGTACTTAACAAACTATGAGATAGTATGTACATAGCAGATGAATTATCAATACATTACTTTCTATTACAAAGCAGTTAAACATAGAGCGAACTCTGCTGGTTATATTCCATTAGGTTATCCGATCGCAGTTTTAGTTCTTGATATAAACGACATAACATCAATTCGTGCCATGTAACACTGTCTATATATATATCAGACTGTTGTATAGGATAACTGGATAATCATGCACGTACATAGGCCAGTGACAGAACGGAGAACATATATTGCAAACATAGATAGCCTACCACTGCAAATCCAACGAAGCTGAAATAAGTTACGACCCATATAATTCACTCAACGAAAAGTTAAAACTGAAAGCCCGAGGTTATAGACGTTCTGAGTCCGAGTTCATCCTCTACGAGCGTAGTATGTGGCTGATCAATGAGTGTCACTGTTTGCACATGTTCACCCATATCTTGAAAGTAACCCATTTGCTCCCAGTGGATTCTCCCATTCTTATACATGTATTTTGGATTAGTCTATCTTTCATATAAGGGATATCTGGTCTAAATTTTCATTTTTGTTTTGTTTTATATTGAATTTCCTATCAGCAAACAGTATAGACTCTGATCAGACGCCGCATTATGCGGCCTCTGATCAGAGTCTACACTGTTTGCCTACGTCCCATATATGGGATCGTGGGAGCAAATGGGTTAAATATACTCGAAGTACATATTTGTGGTCCACAGAGATCAACGATACACATATTAAATGGGGTATTCAAGTAAACAATACGGTACAACAGAACACACATGTAGTGGTGTAGGTTTTGGTGTGCTGGAATGTGAATTATTGCTCACATCTTCTCTCTTTTATGCTTTATTTATGAATATTACGGCATGCCAATGTCGCAAACATATGTAAGTGTATGCGTGCGTGTGTGCATGCATGCATGCGTGGGCGCTAACTGTGCGGACGTGTTTGTGTTGGGAAACAGCAAATGCTGTAAATAATTACTGATTGTACCATGGAAACGTAAGCGACGAAACGTGACAACTACGATGTAGAGAAAATATGATTTTGTTTATACAATATAACTTGTTATTTATTTTTCATTGAACCATTTGGCGTCAGATATGATCTACAAATATTTGGTATTTGGGGTATTGAACAAAACCAGAATGAATCGACAAGACATACGCTTACAGCATTGTATGAAACACTCTCCCGTGTTGACGTATTAGTCTATTGAGAACTTTCCAATTATCACTGAATAATTCACACAGTATGAAATTCGAACGTTCCGTAGTAATGAAAATCGTATAGCTTACGACTCGCCCCGAGTTCGGCCTATTACCAAGCTATTTTCCCAAAGCAGTACCGATAAAAACTAAGATTCGACCAATAATATATGGCCAGTCTTGTTCAAAATATATTCCCACTGTTCAGGAAGCCTACGCTGTTGTTCAACCAATACAAGTGAGCCTGGCGCTTTTATCAGATCTAAGCATAGGTACTAGGAGGCAGCTCGTTCTATTACTCATTGTTGACAATATCGCCAGAGTTAACGTATTTGTGAAGTGGTGTGGTTCGCGTGTTGTTCGGTTTCATCGGTGCCTACTGGGCGATAGGCTGTACATGCATGGGATTAAAAATAGTGTGAACATTCGTGATTACACTGTGGAACGTATACATAAACTTGTGTGCAACTACACCTGGATAAACAAATATGCATGTTAATACCTGTACGATAACGTTGATAACACATATCAAGAAGGCAAATGGATAATTAAAGGTACATATAAATACTGATATTTATTCAGGGGAATTTTACCCAGATACATGTCGTGTTCACTAAGTTATTTGCTGCCACATGCATGTTTGATTTTAATTATACCACGAATTGTTATGAAGCTTACCGTCTTTAAAAGGATATAAGAAACAACATATTTACAGATAGTGATCTCAAAATTGATTTAACCTAATTCCAAGGTATTTAAATTCAATTAGCTTTGAAATTAACGATATGCATATAACTCATAGTACGGTTTAATACATATTAAATGTGAAAACATAGACATTAGAATGTAGAGAAAACGAATAGTGAAAGTGACAAGATGCTTGCTCAAATCCTAATCCTTCTTAACTCGTCTAATCGAAATCATTACATTGAGTGATTTAAAGGAGAAATGTGGGAGCATTTATTATTGTTATTACTGTACCCATCACATTTATGCCTCTTGAATATATTTCAAACCGTCAATAGTGTGTATTAACCTTTGTCCTGTTTAACATTTATTCAAGATAACACCATCTCATTAATATATATGAATGGAATCAACATAACTTAACATGGAAAAGACGTTTTTCAACAAAAATGAAAACTTTAAAACCAGATTGATAAGCGTCCATACGCAAGCAGAGCTGATCATATAGGAGCCGAATGATCTTGGTCTTATCTGTTTGCAAATGTGTGACAAGGGTTCTTTTATTAACCCTTTCCCTCATATAAACGTGTTTTCACGCATTTGCAAACAGAGTAGACCCAGATCAGACGGCTCCCAGAGGAGCCGTCTGATCAGGATCTGCTCTATTTGCTAATAGAATTCGATAGATCTGTTTCTTTGCTTTCTAAAATGTCTACAATGTTTCACCTTCATATTTCTTTATTACTTTTTTGTTAATGAATGTTCAGTAGGTATTGGAATTTGGAATAAACATAGAACAGGGAAAGGGTTAAGGAAGTGTTCAGAGAAGCAAACCATGCGGAAACTGTACATTGAACGCTCAGACAAACAGACCGCCAACTCAACATTTGCACGTTAGGTGTACTTATCATCAATGTCTTAATTCCATTTCCAGATGATGCGGGTTCATAATACTGACCACACTGTTAGGGTTTCCTGACTAAATGTTCGTGCACAAGTAGCAAAACTGCCAACTACAAATACCTTCCAAGTGTAAAGTTGCTGTAAGTTACAAAGTTCAAATAAGTATAGATTTTCTCCGTCATCATATGGTACGAAGATGTATATATACTGTATGTAATCATGGAAACAATTTGAGCAAACTACAAACAGTTATATTTGTTTTGTTGAAATAGTCCACGATTTACTGGGAGAGCCCCCGTATATACTAAATATCTAACCAGGCATATCCACCACAACTGGCATTCACACACTGTGTACTCAACGTTTCATTATTCAATTAAATATTCATAAAATTCCACTCCTTCCCTGAAGTAGTGGCATAGGTTGCATACATCCGTTTCACTCATTTCATTCATTTCAAAAGGGTTATTGATGAATTCCCGGCACAATGTTTTCCCTAGATCAATAATTGCTATCAAACATTTATTAAGTTCCATTAAATGATGGCACTTATAAAAGAATAATTGCGGAATTTCATAACATTTTAGAGTGTGAATATTGATTTAGCAACTTTCGTGTCGCTGATAACATTTCTCTCGAGCTAAATATATCGGTTAGTAAACACTAACTTTTAAAACAGTAATGCTGAAACGCATTTATGTATTATTTCTGTGTCATTACATTGTAAATTCTGCGTTATACATGCATGCATATATAAAAGGTATATGCGTTCGGGTCGGGTCGGGTAGTGTATATCAAACTGACTTAATTCAATTGTAAACATGTAGCCAATTGCCTTGCTTTTTGGTAAACATACCATTGGTTTAGTAATAGTACATGCATTACACTTCGCAAAGAAGGAGAATTATATAGTTTGAATTCCGAACAGCATGTACATATTTAGGGAATATCATAGAAATGTGCATTAATTTCACACACCTTTATACAATAATACATTAAAACCCATCAAAATCGGACGGTCAAGTTAGTTTAGATATCGGTCTTGGAAACAGGTGGAAGCTTAATGCAGGGTGCAAAGATCTTCTTTGATCTTTCTGTATGCTTTTCATTCTGCATTTCATTTTTCTCTTACTAGGATTTCCGTTTAGATGGGGTTTGCTGTAATAATATCAAAGTCAGCTCAATAACATTTCCATTCATTTGTACGTGATATACAAGTTCTACAACTGTTAGAATCAACGAAATTCACAAAAAAAACATATTGCAAATACCATTCCTATATCCAAATATAGTGTTTGTTTGTCATGATCTATAAATCAGCGCTAATCCAGGTTCAAATTACATTTTAGTTACTTGTTTAAAAACACGCACATTGTTCGCCCGTTTCGAAATTATCTAGTGTATCATTGCTGCGTATTACCAGACTGTTTGACCATATATACTAAAACCTCTCTATAACGGCCACTAAATTATATTAATTAGTTGGTATTTAGGGCAGGTGGCTGCTTAAAGCAAGGTGAAAGTAAAACAGAACGCGTTCTGTTTTATTTTCCCCTTGCTTTAAGCTGTCACCTGCCCCAAATCCCAACTAATTAACACAATTTAATGACCGTTACAGAGAGGTTATACTGTATTTTAAGACATGATATGAATAAGTAAAAATTCTTAGATTAACATATTCAGTTTTCTAAACGCTTTACTTGCTTTGACGTATTTGCAAACATAGTAGACCAAGATTAGATAGTGTCTGTAAGAATTGACTGAAAGGGGCCCTATACTGTTTGGTTATTATATAACAGAACTGATTCTCGACTGTCATGGAAACAGATTTTCCTTGTGTATGTTTACGAAAACGTATCTATTTTATTGATATCCTAATTGATGGAACAGTATATATTCACCAAGTAACTGTTTAAATTGACCATGCTGTTTGTCCTGATTACCATAAGCACAGGTCCAGATAAAATGCGTAAATTAAAGCATTGTCAAGAATAACTGTTTTATTTCTCCACCAAACCTCTAAGTTGTGACCACTCTTCAGAATCATCTTAGCGAGATGACTCTAAAGAGTGGTCACAGCATAGGGTTTAGTGGAGAAAGAGTGGTCACAACATAGGGTTCGGTGGAGAAATGCCGAAATTATTATCTGAGTATGCACGTTTATTAATTTGAAATTAATGAATTATTTTGGATGTAATGTACAGTAAATTCCCTCTATAACGGCCAGTAAATTATATTAATTATTTAGTACATGTAGTTAGGGTCTGTGGCCGCGTAAAGCAATATGAGCGTTCTGTTTTACTTTCACCTTGATTAAGAAGCCATCTGCCTTTTACATAAAACACTTGATGTAATTTAGTGCCCGTTATAGAGACGTTTTACTGTATGTATATCCGGAGTAGTAAATGAAATATAAATACGGTGTTACTTTGTACATTTACATATTAAACAATGAGTCGTTTCTTATAATTGTGCATCAGATAGCATGCAGGAATAACAAAAATGTCAACCGTTGTCAGATTCTAACATGCACGTCTGTAGTTGCTTGTAAGACGCATGGGACGTTTTTAAAACTTTTTTTTATTTCTCTACACATTCAGAGTTTGCCTCATACTTAGAAACAGCAGTAATTGTTGGGTTATTTGAATACATTGGTCTTCCTTTACATACGCATTTGCACATACTTGAGAATTCTTAAAATAGACACTACTAATGACATACACACGTGGCAGCAATGAGATTGTTTGGTATGTAATTATAAGCAACTTAAACGCAATAGTACAGTAAAATCTCGATACTACGAAATTGTAATAATGGAGAATGTATGTCTTTGTAGACAGATGGCTGCTTATGCAGGGTGAAAATCATGCAGAAAGCTCCTAGAGAAGCTTTCTGCATAACTTTACCCTCCATTAAGCTGTCACTGGGTTAAAAATCAATAATGGAACGAGTTTATATGTTCGTAGTATCGAGGTTTTACTGTTCATTATTTCGTAAAGAACTTCGACTGCCTCTAGCAGCCATCCTGGTAAGACACCGAGCTATGGCGGCAAAGATGTAAAAGCTAAACATAATTATTCAAATGTCTGTGTTTTAGCGTATCCGAAGACATGTATCTCTGATGCTTGTTCATGTGTTGTTTTCTTCACCATCCCGGATAATGAGTTCCCTTAATCTGAAGACAAAACCATCAACTTTTAAACTGCATTATTAAAAAACAACTGCTATAAATAATTACTTTCATGTATTTGAAATATGACAAAAGCTGACCATTAACGTTCGCGTAAGTACGTAGAAGGTGGAAGAACATTAAGCCTACAGCCACCATTTTACCCATTCTTAGAGAGAAACGATTCCGTATATCGTGCCAAAAGATTTCGTTTTAGATTAGTTTCTTCTACCAATTCGTTAAAGGCAGAAAATAAAATCAGAGACGATCGTCTTTGTCTGTTGAAAACACGATTAGACTGAATTGTATCATCTGCAATCGTGGTGCATCATATGGGATATAGGAGGAAAACAGTTGTATTATCTGAGATCTAGGGACATACAGTAAAACCTCTCTATAACGGCAACAAAATTACATCAAGTATTTTGTGTTAAAGGCAGGTGGCTACTTAAAGCAATGTGAAAGTAAAACAGAACGCTCCTATAGGAGCGTTCTGTTTTACTTTCACCTTGCTTTAAGCAGCCACCTGCCCTCAATACCAACTAATTAAAATAATTTAGTGGCCGTTATAGAGAGGTTTTACTGTACTAGGGATACTGTCTGAAATCTAGGGACATACTACCTGTATCGGCTGAGACAGTTATAAGGACAAATTTTTCACTGTGTTTTAGCAAGGATTGGTGTCAAATAAACCCTTTGAATGCTGTATATTAAAAACGGATTGGCCATCATTTAACGGCATAATGCAATCGGTCTAAAATGGTATATCTTAAGAGAAGAATTTTAATGATAAAAAGTGCAGACCATAATCAGAGGGCTCAAATAGAATCACCGCCATGTGGTTGTACATGTATACGGTATGCCATAACTCGGTGTCGCAAGGCAATTATAATATGCATAGATTTACTAGCCATAGTTAAACCAAGCAGATGATAGTTTAAACCCCGACACTCTTAATGCATATGGTTATCAAATTATAATTTACAGTGATCTCATAAAGATCAGTAAAATCATATAGTCTCTTCGTCGTGGGGCGAAGAGGTTCAAGAATGAATCTGCCGAGTGTTTGAAACAAACAGTACAAACATGATTATAGGGATCCTTTAGTGGCCCGCTACTGTTAGTTGTATTTCTGTTAATTGGCATTAGGCACACTGAGTTAAATAGAGGACTTTATTTTATACATACCATCCGGGTTTTTTTTCTTATCAACAAGAGGTTCCTTAGGAAACTGTTTAAATATGTTTTTCGTCGATTCTAATGTACTAAATTGAATATGCCACTGCTTATTGCGACTCTGGTCTCGCATTGGTAAATAATCTAGATTAAGAGGAGAGGCTGTTTACTTTTTCAGCCATATTTGTATCGATCCTTCCACTATCTGGTTAGTCCATTTATGCATTATGTCTCACGTTCACCCGACATGCATATACATCCGATGTTAAACTCAATTCTATGACTATTCCTCTTCCCTTCCCCTCTGTTGTTTGTCATTCAACATACGTGTATATACAATTAACAAGTCAAGCCTTTTAACGGAAAAATATTAACTGCAACCTTAGCTATATATAATGCAAATAAGTATGTTCAGTGTTTTCTTCTTCTTTTTACTTGTATTTTGAAATGGAATATAAGCCTAGCATATAGGAGCCGTCTGATCAGAGTCTGCTATGTTTACTAATGTTATAACATAGATATGATTCTGCAGTTTTTGTCATGTTCAAACATTCCTGTGTCCATGTGCTCTTATATCGACTAACCCAATACCTATACCCTGCTGAGCAAATTGTTTTTACAGAATCTTGCGCCTACTACATTTTCAGAATTCAAGCTATATATAATCAGTTAGTTTTCCTAAATGCCATCAGGGCATCAACCAGTTTTAGATCCTGATGAAACGCCGAGTTACTCTTCGTCTCATCTGGATCCAAACTGTTTGCATAGGTATTCACTCATCCGCCCATAGCATGCTAAATGTTAATATCCGTGATTTCATTTTGTATATTAATATTCATTGAGTAAATGGTTAATACTTGCTTAGCTTATCAATTTAATATTTTAGCATTGTACAACAACGCTTCAAGCGCGACTCGAATAGTGTTTGCAAACAATTTCATCTGATAAGGACCATACGCTGTTTTTCAACTGTTCAAATATTCTGAAGAAATGATCCAACCGGAAGCATGTAAATGTCTTAGCAAGTTTTACGTATGATATGAAATAAGAAAGAGTTCACTCAATGTATTGAAATGTTCCAAATTGAGCAGTGTATTGAAAACAACTTATTCCGTCTCACATGCAGCGTTCGCTACGAGTATATTGGTCGTCAACCTGTTTCAAACTCATACATGTACATCTTGCCCGTTATCAGTTGTCTTATAGACATGTTTCTATCGATTCCAGTTAATTTAAAAAACTAGAAAAACTGTCTTCGATAATACTGCATTTTGCAGTGAATTATTACTAAGTAACACTACTATATGTACAGTCAAACATTAAGATACGTTTAGGCATAATGCACAGTGAAAGTCATGCAGAACGTTCCTGTATTATTTCCCCCTGTATTAAGCTGCCAACTGTGTCTAAGATCTATACTTGTACTAAATTGAACGTCCATTTCAGAGGAGGTTTTTTGTATATATCATAGTATTCGAAATGTACCCAAATGATAATTTGTGATTATTAATAAGCTTTATCTCGCTGTGAAAATAATGTCTGCCCACTTTTGTAACTCGTGTGATTTTGACTACTTATAATTATATCAAGATTTCGAGAAACACATGACCAAGTGTAATGCACACCATTTTCAAAAACAAGACCGAATGCCAATCAGACTTGATCCTGATCTGACACTGAGTCACTCCGGGTCTCTTCTGGATCGAAGCTGTTCGCGAACTCGACCATAAGATGGATAAAGATTAATCGCATGGTTCTGTAATCAATACCTAGAAATATAATGCATCAGGTGTTTAACCTGATAGTTACAAAACGTAATACACGGTCGTTATGCAACTATGAATGTTATGGAATTAATCCAACATAACAGTCATTATAGTTACGTCAGATTAGAATGGGCTGGATAGGAGGTAGCCCGTCTTTATCGCAGTGTATGTAATGCACGCATGAATGTAGTCCAGTGGCGTCTCTTTTCACTTGAGCGACCTTATATTTCAAAGAATGTCTACCAGTTGTCACACCTAACAGTATTATTTTAAACAGTTATGGCAACTTGTCCGATCTTCTCCATTTCTGACGTCCTGTAAGGGGGCCCTGTTCTTGGCATTTCAGCAACTGTACGCATATACTCGTTCTAGACGGTGTTAATGCATTCGTATAATTATGCTGTGATATTGCACCACTGGCATACGTGCTCGTTATGAAATGGAAATCACCTCTAACATTAAGGTTTATAGAATAACACTGATCTAGTGTCAATCCCACAACACCCACTGTACAACACGTATACACATTAGTTTACTTATGTAAGTAACGTCATAGTTCACGATAACTCTAATATGTGGTTAGAAGTAACATTTTAGCACAAAAATATGCTTTGGTCACATATTTAACCCTTTCCATGTTCTGTATTTAGGCCAAATTTCAACGCCTACTGAATATTCGTTAAAGAATAGATATAAAGAAATATGAAAGGTGAAACATTGTAGACATTTTAGAAAGTAAAGAACCAGATCTATCAAAATCTATTAACAAACAGAGCAGAACCTGATCAGACAGCTCCTCTAGGAGCCGTCTGATCTGGGTCTACTATGTTTGCAAATGCGTGAAAACACGTTTATATGAGGGAAAGGGTTAAACAGTCGAGACAACTGTACCACATTATCTCCAGTTCGGATATTTAACCTACAGAGAAAGATCCGTGCTGTCGTGCGAAATATTTCATGTTAATTCCATAATGTGAGGGTCGCGTGTGCTTCAGATCTATACTATAAGCATACTTTAACATGAACACTCTATTCGTGTGGCAGGTTGTAAATAATGCCATGCTACAAAATGCATCGTAATCAAATTTCCAATAGCTCAGAACGTATTGACAAAATAAAACTCCAGATGTTAAGTCTTGTCAAAAGTATGCGTAATGATACTATACGTAAGGACACGTTCCACGGCATATAGTAAAACCCAACCAAGCAAGACTTTGAACTTTTTATTGAATGAATGTGGGTTGAAAGTTGCGAATGTTTTGCAGATACACAAAACCCAAAGCAAATCATTTAAAAATAGTTCCATTCATATTCACATAACTCTTTTGGCGCCAAATTCCTAATTGTCGTCTGCAATACAATTTTGTTAAATCATTTGGTACAATAAAGATATGAGATAAATAAATGTAAATTTAAAAGGGATAAAGCACAGGTATAGAAATAGAGATTGAGACAAAAAAGTGAAGTCCCTGATCTGGGACTGCATTATTTGTCGTAGTGCATAAAGGCTGCATTGGCGGTGAAAGGGGTAAGCAGCAATCATCCTAGGTTCTACTTGCCGTTTAGATTGCTTTTTGTGTAAACTATTTTACAAAGAGAATAGTCGAGGGCCGCTTGCGAGGCTGTTATTAATCCTTATCCCGGTGTAAGTATCATGGCTGTAGAGACATTTCAGTTAACAGTATGGCTGTAGATACATTACCGACCGAGTGTCAGTCAAATATGATTGTGATAAGAGACCGACTGACTCCGCGTCCCATGTGGACTCGACTTGTGACATAATTATACTAGCAAGATCAGGCTTTACAGGACAATAATAATTGCAGAATAGGGCTGTGTAGAACTAGTGAATAACTACACTATTGTAATTACATCGGTTAGTAAAAGGCAAACATCGGAGTTCAATCTTAATGAATAGTATATATTCACGAATATATAAGCATGTTAAAGCAATAGTTTCACCACTTTCACAATCGGATAACAAAAAATAAAAGACTTTGTACTTACCTCTACTACTTCTATCACTACCACGACTACTACCACCACCACAACCACGACTACTACTACTACTACTACTACTACTACTACTACATTGTACTATTACAACAACTAATAATAATACTAATCAGAGGTCCAGATAAGATACGTACATTAAAACATTTCCAAGATAAATTCCTTTATTTCACCACCAATCCCTATACTGTGACAATTCTTTAGAATCGGCCCAGATAGATGATTCTAAAGAGTTGTCACAGTATAGGGTTCGGCGGAGATATGACGATTTTATTATTTGGCTACGCGCCATTATCTGTAGCTCTGAATAATATTAATTAACTATAACAACACCATATCGTATATGGTATTGAAAATATGCGTTTATTTTAGTGACTATTTCTTTAACCCTTACTACATTGCAAGTCCCATCGGCCGATAAGTATCATCTAATGTCAGTTTCATTTTTATCTAGATAAAATACAACTCATTTTGTCGCCTTGCCATATTCCAAATTAATGTGTTTGCCAAAATGAACACGGACTTGTCAATAGAATTTTATTGTTCCACTAGGTGATCATACATAGTCGTAACCTATGTCCATTATATGTAATCCTAAAAAGCGGTTATAATATACAATTCTGTTTATGGTTTATTATTGTCAGGCAATTTGACTAGTGTAATATGTGAATCCGTATAAAGTAGTACCATTTTACTCCATAAATATTTATGTAAAAAATAATGACATAATGAATATTAATTAGATTATATTTTATAATGGCACACGGGCACGGTAATCTTTGGCCGGAGTAGAAAGTGCAGAACTATATCCGTATTATACCATAAGCAAAACAATGGAGAAAATCCTGATCAAATGTCTGATATGGGGCTGGTCTACTCGCAAAGGCGCAGAAAATCGCGTTTACAGAGTAAAGTATTAGAGTGTTTCACGATCTCTTGGCCGGGGTAGTGTTAATATATGTACTTAACCAGGTCCGCAGATCCGAATAGATCGTCTCATCGTCACCCGCTTTTACATTACTGATTTAGAAAACTAGGAATCAAATAATAGGAAGATATACTGTTGTTTTTTATTTATATATACATATGAGCACACCACGTTCGAATCAGTTTCTATTTATTGCAGGTGGTTCTGTTAATACATAAATATGTATGAGATGAAATTCGTATTTAAATGTTATCAAAAAACAAATAATAAAAACACTCTGATTAGTGCAGAACAGTAATGACGTAAAATATCATTTTTGACCTCTCTGAAGTGCTTTTTCCTGTATTAAGCTGTCACCCTCAGTACCAACAAATTCAATTAAACTAGAAAAATGGCATTGTGTTGTATACTTTAAGTGTCTTGTGCATCCAATGGTTTCTATGGTTACATAGTAATGAATCTTTATTTTGCAACAGTGGGTAACTATAGGTTATAATATAACATCTACTGCTTACAAAGTAAATTTCAGTTACACACGGTTTGGTTCCTAATTACGATTCAACGTACATGTCCGATTGCTAAAATAAAGAAGCCGTTGGTGTTTCAGTCAAAATCTAAAGGGAAAACACAGTCTATGTTGATTTGCTTATGCTGACTGGTATGCATACTATGCTCGCTAAAATATACCTGCATACTTACATGTAACTAGCTAGCAAAGGCACCAGGTGCGTCAATAGCACATTGTCATAACAGCATATACTATGTCAAGTATTTGGCAATTATGCTTATGTGCTTGACGTCATTATTACATTACCAATGACCCTTTCACCTCTGTTACGTAAGCATTAACCTCATTTGCCCTATTTATGTAAACAATAATGTAGTTTTTATTACATACATGTGTATTAGCTGATTTGGGATACTACAATAAAACAATGATTTGTGCTGTTGCCCGTGACAGAGACATTATAATCAGATGTACTCGTGTGTAATTTAATAAGCAAATACAGTAGATCCAGATTAGACAGCTCCTGCAGGACACTTTTACCACATTTATCAACGGACTTCTCTAGCAGGTATTGGCTTAACCCTTATCATTCCAAGCTGGAGTTTAGATGATTCAGTTTATCAGACAGTAGGTAAATACAGTAAAACCTCTCTATAACGACCACTTAATTGTGTGATATAGTTGGTATTTAGGACAGATGGTTGCTTAAAGCAAGGTGAAAGTAAAACAGAACGCTCCTATAGGAGCGTTCTGTTTTACTTTCACCTTGCTTTAAGCTGTCACCTGCCTTTAACACAAAATACTTGATGTAATTTAGTGGCCGTTATAGAGAAGGTTTACTGTATTTTTTCAAAATGTACATATATGCATAAAATGCGATCAAAATGGTTGAGAACTGTCATTATGTTTTCCATCACTATAATGTATACATATAATACTTGGGAAACTGACGACCAAAACTATTATATTATGTGTTTTATATTTATATTGATCTAATACATAATTATAAGCTTGTTGTCCCGTACAATATACCATACATGACTATATAGATAGAGTGCATATTTAGGAAATCTAAGTAAACTATTCTCGTTATATTCCTACGCCAAACCCTATCTTTTCTGCTATGCAAAATAATTAGTCTTAAACCTTACAATGCGGGAAACTTGTCACTAGTGCACTTTGCAAACAGTGTATACCCAGATGAGAGAGCTCTTAGAGAGCCTTATTATCAGGATCTGCAATGTTTGTCTTATTATACTTTCCTTTAGACATGTCCCTATATATTCACCGTAAGCTTGGCCCGTTTAAATTTTTAAATAGTTCCATTTAAAAATTCAGCATTGTAAGGGTTAATGAGTAAAACAGTAAAACCTCTCTATAACGGCCACTTATTAGTGTTCATCATTTGGTATTTAGGACAGGTGGCCGCTTAAAACAATGTGGAAGTAAAACAGAACGCTCCTAGAGCGTTCTCTTTTACTTTCACCTTGCTTTAAGCAGCCACCTGCCTTTAACACAAAATATTTTATGTAATGTAATGGCCGTTATATAGAGGTTTTATTGTAGCAAGATAAAGTTTGACTGAGAAATGTTTTTGATAGGTCAGTATACATCTTATCTCGTACAGCTCAAATGCATCATGTAATAAAAGTATGATAGTGATTTGTGTTACTAATCAAGTGTTGTCAGTCAATATTAGCGCATTAGCAAATAGTTAAACCATGTCGTGCATTACCATAATAAGCATACACCAGTCCGATTAATCGTCTAACAAGCCGTTACTATAATTCATCAAAAAATTATTTCATATACGAATAGTCTACAGCGTAGGGTCAGTTTTTCACATCAATATGAAAACATAGTGAGAGGCAACTCTAGCTCATTTGATACGACTGGTGTTCCAAATCTTTCTCTTGATTTCCTCCCTATAAACAAATAGGTCACTACAGCATAGTGGTATCGATTACATTTATATACAAAGAAAACGTATATCATCTCTTAAAACCACACAAAGGCCCATCTGTTTCGACTGTTCGGCCTTTATCTCATTTCCATTTAGTTTTCAAAACTTGGTAATAGAACAATGGCGTCACATGTCTCCATTTTGAGTTCAATACAAATGGAACAAATACGTCAGACAGGATAATCGACTGCCACGCAAGTGAGAGAGAGAGGGGAGAGAGATGGAGAGAGAGAGAGAAATGGAGAGAGAAAAAGAGAGAGAGAGAGGCAGACATACAGTCAGACAGACAGATAATAAGAGACATAGAGAAATAAAGAGATAGAGAGAGAGATAGAGAGAGATATACGGACAAACTGACAAGAGACAGAGAAAAAGAGACACAGAGAAAGAGAGAGAGGGAGAGATAGAGAAACACACACACATACATAGTCACATAGGGATATACGAAATGAGTGGAAGACAGTGAGAGACGCGTAGAAAGAGACAGAAAGATATATAACAGAGAACTAGAGAGAAAGAAGAAAAAAAGAATGTACGAGAGAGAAGTATAGAGGGGGACAGACGGACAGACAATCCTCACATAAGTGTTGTTTGCCTGATCAACATCAGCATAATAGTATATACGTTATAGATTTCAAGTTCAGCGAAACACCTAGGTGTCTTTGTTTCTATACGCTTGTTCTGAAGTAATGAACTAGATTAATGATCCAACTTTTATGCAAACCTTAAATATACTTTGAGGGAAGTCTGGATGATCTCTGCAAAGAGTTTAGATCCGTATGAATGCCGTGGAGATGCTGTATAGGAGATGCGCCAACGAAATGGGTTTATAGGGTTTGCAAAGATATACACTTATAAGTATACATAGCGCTGCCCATGTTTTGTCGCCCACACAGTATCTGTAACAAAGAATTTGGATCCTGACGGTACGCCGAGTTAATCACATATGCGACGTTGGCAGCGAAAACAAGTTATTTTCTAACTATTTAATTGCTGAATATTTACAGTGGATGTGTCCACCCTCGTTTGACGAAAGGCAAGACAATTTGACACAGCAGTGCAGATCAGGATCGGAGATCTCATAGAGTAGCCCTCTGATCTTCATCTACACTGCTTTGGAGGAAGCTAACTCGTTCATTCATTCAATGAGTTGAATAATGGATATAAAATGATAGCAAGTTGTACCTGACTAAACAACTACGCCGGCAACAAGTTCATCAACAGATATTTCTATTAATATATTTCTCTTTTCTCGGCACCAAAAAATCAAATATTCTATCGCCATGCAGTACACACTTTGGCACCCTTAAGCACGTTGTCAATTTCACTTGATTGAAATGCCCATTTTTTTTTTTGGTTTTCGTCCCGTCTGCTACTTTGAGATTGATTGAGATTAACCTCCTTGTAATAATTGCATGTAATCACCATTTTGCGTAACCCGTTGCTTCTGAATATGTATGTGATCAATAATGGCATTATGAATATGAATGAGATGAGGTAGATGAGATGAGGCATATTAACTCAAGATTTCGTTTTCATGGTAGAAACAATAAAATGAGATTTGTACTATTTTATGAGCAAACAGAGCAGTCCCTGATCATACGACTGCTACTGCTACTATGTTTGCAAATGCATTAACCCCTTCCTTCATTAAAATGTGTTTTCACGCATTTGCAAACAGAGAAGACCAAGATCAGACGGCTCCTACTTGAGCCGTCTGATCAGGGTCTGCTCTGGTTGCTGATGGAATTCGATATAGACATGTATGTTGCTTTACTTTCTAAAAGTGTTACACGGTTCCGCCTTCCACACTTCATTATGACTATTTTGCCCATGAATATTAAGTAGGTATTAAAATATAAAATAAACATAGAACAGTGACATGGTTAAAACATGTAACTATGGAGTAAATTTTTAAAATCTAACTTCATTTGGGTGACAATGGAAAAAAATGTTTTATTCAGATAATGGTAATTTGTTATTTTATTACTAAAGGCTAGAAATTAGCTTTATCATCATTTTAAATCCTGTCAAACGAGTACGGTCTTATATTTGTAAACAGTTTAGATGTACAGATTGTATATGAGTCACCTAGAATACTGCGTCTTATCACATTTCAAGCTGCTTTGTTATTCGAACGAAAGCGGACATAAGTATATTAGCGGCTATCAAAGACCTGTGTAATTATTGATCCATAAGGCAGAATTATTCAGACACATGCACTGCCATCAAACTGTATTTATCATGACCCCATATGTGGAAGAAAAACATACTTGATTCTACTAAACTGAAATATCCATACATTACAATTCTAAAACACAGATCTGAGTACCAAATGATATATATTTATATTGATATACGCCCAAGCATTCAGATCCGACACTGTTTCTTGTGGTTTGTTTAACTCTTTACTCCATAAATACGACTATATACGCCTTTCCAAACAGTGCAGACCCAGATCAGACGGCCCAAGCCGTTTAGTCTGGGTCTGACCTGTTCGCCCAAGATATAACATAGATGTGCTTCTGCATTGGTCAAACATTACTGTGCCCATGTGCTATTATAACAGATTAATCCAATTAATATTCATGATTTCATTATTTCTTATATAAATATTCATAGAGGAAAACGTTGTTAGCGTCACGACGATATAGTTGCATACATTCATGCTAACATGCGACGTTTCGCAGCTCACATGGACCCCAAACTATTCGCTTGGATTATCATAGGTTCTACATTGACAGTGAACACACTTAATTTGTTACCTAACAGTGACGTCTTTCCGTTTCTTTGCAAACGGAGCAGACCAAGATCTGTGGAACATGTATCATGGTCTGTTCTGTTTGCTGTGACATCGATTTGATTCTACAGTTTCTGCCATTGAAAATATCCTGTATTGATATGCAATTATAGTCGGTATAATTGTAGCCAATATCTATCAATGTTCGTTGTGTTCATAATGATAAACGTTCATCTTAGATTTGTCGAAATCTGCTAATGTTTAGTTTTACAGATGTTTGCTTAATGTGTAATGCGAATTAATACATGTAGTTTACTATGAGAAATTGCAAATTTAATTTAAATACTGCAAACCCAGGCGATTTTCAAGGGAACAAATGCGCTGTTTGAGTCAGAGATAAATGATATTTTGAATCAAAACATCAAATCATTATCATCTGAATTAATATGCCATGGTTGCGGAGCAGCGGATAAATAACAATGCTGCTCTAATTGTGTTAATTGCCCTAGAATAGAATCATTGAGTATTTCCTCTTCAACTCTTTTCTCCATATATACGCTTGTGTATGCCTTTGTAAATAGTGCAGATCAAGCCGAGACAACTCCAGTACGTGTCTCCTGATCACAACCTGCTTTAAATGCGTGTGGAATGATTTAAACATAGTTATGCAGTTTGTTCTATGGGCAACCTTTATTTTGTTCATTTAACCTTTAGCCTGCTGAGCAAATTATGTTTACAGAATTATTCACCTACTACATTTTCAAACTTCAAGCTATAATCAATGTCTCCACCAAAATGCAATTAGGATGTCAAACATTTGGGATCCTGATGAAACGCCGAGTTATTCGGCGTCTCATCTGGATCCAAACTGTTTGCATATGTATTCACCCATCCGCCCATAGCAGGCTAACGGTTAATATTAATGCAACTTTTTTTTTATT
Organism: Azorinus chamasolen; assembly: GCA_963576725.1. Classification (NCBI taxonomy): domain Eukaryota; kingdom Metazoa; phylum Mollusca; class Bivalvia; order Cardiida; family Solecurtidae; genus Azorinus; species Azorinus chamasolen. Next base: position 36,618,007 of record OY755247.1, on the reverse strand, counting down.
AGAAGAAAACTTACGGAGTACATGTAAAGTGTTTAGCCCTTTCAATCTGGTTTACGAATACACTGTTAATGTGCATACAGTGTAGACCCAGATCATATGACTCATACAGGAACCCTCTGATCAGGGTATGCATTGTCACCTAGCAAGTGTACGCCTGTCATACTAAGTTGACTCTATAGTTAAACATTGATGGGCTATTCCACTTTGATGTTAAGCTTTGAAAGGTTTAACTATACTGACCATTCAGTATTAGGACTATTGTGAATCGCAAACAGGACATACCCCGGTCGAAAGCTCGTCTACTAACCGTCTGATCCGGGTCCGTATTGCTTGCCAATACCTGTACACTAGTTTGCCAAATTTATGAATAAAACATTAGGCAAGAAATACGAGTCATTGTTAAAGATTAACTCTCAGCAAACGAGGCAATATTTATTTTGTACCGTATTAAGCGTTTTCTCGTTTTCTAAACAAATACATTCTAGGTTCAGATAGTTCACACACTTCGCAAATATCATTTTCATATGAAGACATATCGATTAAAATGCTCCGCTTTTCTGAGTCCTGAACATTAAGGTCTGTGTTAAATGTTTTGTTCGCAAGTGTACCGTGAATGTTCCATTCCTTGATATGATGCATTTACGGTAATTACGAACAGTTCATGCCTTTGATATGCGATGTATAATTCGAGTCAGATACTTCTTCCATTTTTACCCCTTATACGTCATAGGTAGACGTTTGCAAGCGGTTTGGATCCAGTCGAGACGCCGAATAACTTCTCATTTTCTCAGAATCAAACTGTTTGGCACTGATTATACTTTTGTACAGAAATTGTCTCGTTTCGCTATGATACCTGAAGCAAAACGATAATGTTAACAGAGGGAATATGTTTGGCGAAGAGAGGGTTGATCTGGTCATTCATTGTACTAGTTAACGGAATACAGTAAAAACTCTTTAAACCGGAACTTTAGTAGAGAAGCATTAGACACGTTTATGTAGGCGACTGCTAAAGGCAGGGTGTACAAACATTCAGAACAAAAACACTTTTATCCTGCATTAAGCTGTCACATGCATCCAAGACCAATATATATATATACTAAATTTAACGTCCATATTAGAGAGGTGCTATTGTAATCAAGTTAGAGTGAAAGTATTGATACATATGCGTTGACATGGCATACAGGGCAGATCCGTATCAGAAGGCTCCCAAGGAGATGGTCTGGGTTTAAACCATTTAAAAATGCCCGTTTATTAATTCCCTGCATTCGGTGGTTAACCATTACAAGTCTGAACTTTCAAATGGTTTATTCAAATTTCAAGCAGGTCAAGCTTACGGTGAATATTAAGGGGGAGGGATTCTCTAGGAGCCCTCTCATTAGTATGTACACTGTTGGCAAAGGACGTCTCCCGCACTTTAAGGGTTTAGGATAAATGTAGCAATGTCAATGGTTATCAGTCCATTTGTGCAGAGCAACCTTTTTCTAAAGATGACAGAACGACATGTCGCAAAAGCACATGAAAACAGAATGCAAATAATGGGGAATGGGAAAAGGCGAATAGGATATTTGACCCGTATATATACATTATTATATATACATGTATATGAATTATAATGATGAGTTTCTATTGAATTTCAGGTCGCAAAAGACAGCGTTCGCATAAAAAGTCTGCGGTTTGTCCTGAGAATATTCCCGAAACAGAATATCTGACCAAATGATTCGCTCAGAACATGTATGTATCATGTTAGGACAAACGACGTTTATATAAAGAAGATCAATAACTGGGGTAAATTATATTAAACCCAAGAACAATATATACACAGGTGAAATGGAATATTGACGTTTATTATTAAAGGAATTGTTGAATTATTTATAAGATACGCCAGTATTTCAACGACTTGAGTGTGTTACTTGAATGTGACTGAAATACATCAGCTCGATAATTAAACAAACATGGATACGTCTTCGCCATTTGAGGAGAGTTTTATTGAGACTTTGGAGGTTTCATCGAGTACATCTACATCAATATACGTTGGATGGCAAATACATTCGTCTATTCTTCCGTTTGTGGAAGGTTTCCGCGTTCATTATCAAAAGGTTGCAAGTACCTACGTGCAGTACGGTCCCAGATTAGACCCATCTGAGGCGGAATATGCAATTCGCAATCTCGTAGCAGATACATATTACAAGGTGTGTTTGGTGGTGTATCGGAATTACACAAGCCCCTTTCGCGAGTGTGTAGATGCGTCAACAACAAACTGGCAATTGCCCGTGTCTGTTGGAAGCAGTATCGGTGCTGTACTCGCTCTGTCAATGATAGTGCTCATTGTCTTGCTCTCACGATGTCAAATTCCTGTTCAATACCAGCGCAGAAAACGCACTAACTCAAGCCGATACGACACAATGTCGTCAAACTACCACGACGAACGATATGATTTCAGTGAAACGGTAACCCATGGCAACGATGATGACTTTGCGTCAGAGTTCGATCATGATGAAGATGGCTACTGTGAAATTTCTGCTAATGAACAAACTCGACCGAAATATACAGATAAACATTCTATAGCTAATGGATTGTTGAAAAATCATGTTTATCCTCATGTACATTTACAACATCAGCACAGAAATTCATTAGGTCGCATTCAGTGTCCATCGAGCCACTCCGGACACCATCGTCCGCGACCTATACGTGCACAGTCAATAAATACAGAAGCGCATGCTGCCTTTTTAAATCAGCATTTTTCAAGCCAAAGAAAACAGAAACTTACTGTTGCCAAGGATTGCCACTCATTGGATGAAATATTACCTTCAAATTTTGTGGAAAAGTCTAAAAGACCACCCCATATCCGAAAGCAACATTCCATGAATAAGGACGATCTGCTCAAATACGACATAGACCATAAACAACGACCCCCTTTACTGAGCCAACACTCAACTCAGGGTTTCAGCTATATTGATGAGATGCAAGATGTTTCAAGAACACCGAACACATTGGCACAACGCAATGATACACCGCCTGGTGCTAATGCAAATAATACTGAAAAGCTGGCACTGGACAATATCAAATTTGACGACCTTAGTGCGTTCGGTGCTGTAGGCGGAATAAGTGAATCGATTGTTGGTCACCGACCAGTGAGACATTGGGATTCAACGAAGCCAGTAGAAATGTCACACAAACAGACTGGTTTCGGACTTGGTGATAGTGCATCATTTGACGAGCATGCATTGTAAAATTACGAATTTGTACAGTAAATATTACTGTTTTTATGCAGTAAGCATATTTCTAAATTGCTATGAAGCGTGAAAATGGGTGTGTATTTTTTTGTAGCAGATTAAAATACCTTATTCAACAATTGCATTACGTAACATGTATTATGCCACTGTTTAATTTGTGACTGAATGGACTTTACAAACTGGTTTGGACTCGAATGAGATATCGAATAGCTTGGCCTTTCTTAATGATCAAAATCAGACGTTAACCATAGGAGCCTATCATCACCGTCTGTCATGTTTGCGTATGGCAGTAATTCATTGCCAAATGTTCCTGTCTTCGTACGTTGTTATAAAACAAGAGATACATATTCAACTAGTCACCATAGATAGCATGTGAATGATTAAAATAATGGGAATTGAAACAGACGACCTATTCAACCGAAACTACTGTTGTCAGCAAGTTTAGTACAATCCCTCCTCATATTAAGACAGTAATGTCAGCTTAATTCCTGGTTTGTGTCACATTTCCTTGTGTCTTATGTGTACCAACACTGATTGCAAAGGCCAGTCACGTTACTCTTATCATCCAAACTGTGAAGCAACGTTACCAGAACTACAGATAACAATGCGTACCCAAATACTTAAATCGTCATTTCTCCGCCAAACCCTAAACTGTGACCACTCTTTAAAATCGTCTCTTCGGGACGATTCTAAAGAGTGGTCACAGTATTGGATTTGGTGGAGAAATAAAGACGTTATTGTTGCAAATGTTTCAATTTACTCATCTTATCTAGAGCCCTGCATTACCTTTTCATGACCTATGTTTCAAGTGACAACACAATAGCATGGAATAAATATCATTAATGCAATTGGATTACACAGACTGACATATCTAGTACACTTTTCATTGGTGTGTTTATTACTACAAATATTTTGTCTGTACTTCCTTGGTCTGTTTCGTCTTGAAAACAAAAAATAGCATTACGTATTGTGTATATTTCCATATCAAACCTTTATGTGTTTGTGTTTGTTAAACGTCCGTTTTTCTATCGTTTGAAAATGAAGTAAGACATAGTTCACAGTGCATACATTTCAGGTTCATGGTGATGATATTTCATACATAGTTCACAGTGCATACATTTCAGGTTCATGGTGATGATATTTCATTCAGTGAAATGCATTATATTGTGCATGTACTGTTTGATATTTTTAATGTTTACAACATGTATGCAAAATAACAATACAGCTGTATTTAATTAGTACTTTTGTAACTTCGACAAATTCCGTTGTTTTGTTGCTCCAATAAAGTTGAAATGTATCTATTGGTCATTCGGTTTTTTAGTGCCTGTGGACAGCTATGATGGCATCCATGATTATTTATGACAAGTATGAAAACAGGGCGAATAATGGCTATCATAATAAGTTGTTAACTGCAGTAGAATGTCTCTAATGCGACCAGTTAATGGGTAAACATGGGTGTCTTTACAAGCAGGTGGTCGGTTAATGCAGGACTAAAGTAATACAGAAAGCTCTTCTAGGAGCTTTTTGCGTTGCCTTTGTCCTGCATTAAGCTACCACATGCATCTAGCACCTATACCTATACCTTTTTAAGTGGTCGCATTAGCGGGGGTTTACTGTACATTTAATTGATTGCATTTGTCATTTTGAAACGTATGCTAATCCGTGCAAATAGTTTCCATTCATATTGGAATAATTCGGCGTACAAGGCGGTAAATATCATAATATACATACACATGCTAGAGAATATGTTACAAGTATATTTTAAGAAACGATTCAAACGACAATTTAGCAGCTACTAAGAATAATTATCTGTGAACACAGTTGCCAACAGTTTGGATCTAGACGAGACCACGAATAATTCGATGGCTTATTAGTGTTCAATCATGTATATGAATCGCCATAGTGTTGATTATACTATAGAGTATGTATTTGGCAGTTGATGTTTATGTTCCACATTCTGTTGAACGGAAAACTTAAGCAGACGACTCATTTTACAGACGAAAACATCTGACTGCAAAACAATTCGAAAATAGTTTGAAATACTTGCGCAGACTGTTATATAGACTCAAAATAAACACAATGCGAGAATTCCTTAGCTGAGTGTTTATGGTCGTTGATTTAAAATGAAATATCGCATCTCCGTTATGGGGGCTCGAACTCCAAGCGAACACTTCGAATATGTACACGAGAAAACATTCTAGCTGGCTTGTTTTAAGTTGAAATTCATTGGTTCTACTCGGATGTTCTTACGTGTGTGTCTTACACAATGCATAATTATATGTCATGTACACTCATCTGACACCAGTTGCTAAGTTTAAGGATAGTAAAGTCACTGCCAGATGGTACTTAGCTTCATTCCCCAAAATAGTGAGAACATGTGTATTTGTTGAAAGTCTAATCTCATTAAAATATCCCTGGTGAACCATCATTTAAATCTATAAATAACGTAGGACCATTGCGACAATCGCTTAACGAACAATTTAGAAGTACTACGCTTTGTTCTTTCTCCATTTATCATTACTTACTCATAAGAGTTACTGACTTCAGCTACATAATTATTCTACTTCAGCCACTTAACCATTCTCTTGCTGAATTTTAAAATGCATTTCTTCTTCTTTACCCATGCCTTGTGGTATAATTACATATATCTTCACTGTCTACAATTATTTCTTTGTACAATCACTGCTGTGGAGTGCACTGGTTGCACAATCAATTTGTAAATAGTGCAGACCCTGATGAGACAGCTCCTGCAGGAGCTGTCTCATCTGGGTCTTCACTATTTGCATGTAGGTATATTGACGTGAACAGCAAGCGAAGGGTAAATTGGACTGGAATAATGTTGGAAATGGACACTAGCGCTTTGCTCCACATAAGCGCATTTTAGCGTTTTTCAAAACACAGTAGACCCAGACGAGACAATGTTCACCAGAGTCTGCTATTTTTGCCTGTAGAATGGTATAAATCTGGTTTTACTCAACACTTCCATTGTTTTGTACACACTTTAAAAACCAACAACAACAAAAAAAAACAGTTAATATTCATAAACCTTTTTACATGGAAATGCATAAAGTAAACAGTTAAAGGTATTGAATGTAAATGTTACAATGCTGATTTTCAATTGGAGTAGCCCATTTCTGTCATAAATGATGAGTTTATACGGACTTTTCTTTCTAAAAAACTGTTGTTTGACAAACAGTGCAGACCCTGATGAAAGGTTTCTATAGAAACCCTGTCATATTGGTTTACACTGCAACCAACTAAAATATAAGATTTTCGAACGCACTGTTAGGGTTAATCACAAAATTACAAAAGTTTGGTAACAAAATAAAATATCCGGAACGTCATAATCGGATATAAGTATTTATTGTTATGAACTCAAACTTTCTCAAACTGCATCTCTATGATTTTCTGATGAATAAAACTGCAACTTAAATTGAGTTGATAGGACATGGATATCCACATGTTTGCATTTCTAACTATATCAATGATCATAACTCTGATGTCACTGTAAATATATGCAAATAAAATCCCATGTGAACCAGTTCACCTACCAATGACATTTCTGAAGTATTGTTAGTGTAGGAGCAGCATGGACCACCACCAACAAAACGGGACGGACGGAAGTATTATCGGTCAGACGGAGTAACGGAAGGACACACATATATCTATATCCCCCGTGTTAACAAATAACAAGTGAAAAAGATAGCACTGAAATGTACGCACCGGTCAATTTGCACCATTATATATTACAAAAATGCATGCTTATTTAAGCCACTGCAGTACAAATATGGTGTTTGATCAGAATCGACACTGTTTGCAAATCAATAGAACCCGGAATTTAAATTACACTTCGGTTAATATATATAACCTGAACACCAATTTAAGTGAGCTACGCTTTAAGATTTTCAGCAACATGGCATTGCAAACAGTGAAGATCGGAATCGACTACCACATTGAAAATACTGAGAGTTTGCACTATATATAAATGAAAAAGTAGTAAAGTCAAGCAGGAAAAGCCACACACAAAACGCCACCATCACCAAAACACCTACAGAAAGCATAGCAATTTATACTCATACACACACATACAGTAGAAAGTCACATACAAGACGCAATCACCACCAACACATCATAAGACAGCATGTCACACACACACAACCAAACACACGCAAACACACGAGAAGAACACAGAAAACACCAACAAATACACGAGCACCAGAGACAAACATGAACAAAACACAAGCACAAATACACAAGACAAACAAAAGTAAGGGTGACAAAGAGAGAACCGCCTTGGCACGGTCAGTAGCAAAATCACCACTGGGGGTTTAAACCGGTTTTCGGACGTCCTAACCTCACACTTATCTCAAAGTCACCCTAGCTAAACAAACATTGTAAATAAAGGTATCACCGCAGGGCTTCAACCATCAACGCCTACTATGTTTTTCCGACATGCTTCTGAAACAGTGTAGACCCTGATCATTTGCCGCTGTTTTAATGCGGCAGTTGATCTGGGTGTACACTGTTTGCAATGGTTTATTGTTAGAATTCCCATTGAAGATGAGACAAAACTTATAGTAGTGTTCTTGTCAAACTCTACACTGTATACTACTGAAATCTAAACCCACACACATAAGCCGTTTCTGAATAAGCGAATTAATCAAAACTAAAAAGTAGGTAGTTGTGATGTTTGAATACTGAGCTTTTTAAAGGCATTTGTTATTAAAATGAGAGTCAGAAAATCCCATGCAACATGTCCTGTTTTCCATGTCCAGTTTTTAATTGCATAATGCCTTCGCAATGTTGTGATCACTACGACTGATGACTACTGACCTTCTGTAGGACGATACCTATAACACTTGCGTTTGAAATTTGTTACTAGTTTCCCACATTGCAAGGGTTAAGCGCTATTCGATATTCATTTCGAAAGGCTTAACAGTCATGCAAAGGCAATTACACCTCCAACAGTGAGCGTCGCGAAATAGCTAACAAACTGTTGCAGGGATGCTAAACATGAACAAGTCAACGCACGGACGGCAGTTCGATTCTTTAACTCTTTCGGCGCCAATGCCGCCTGTTGGCACCATTGAAAACAATGCAGTCCCAGGTCAGATGCTGGGACTTCACTGTTTTCTGTATTAGTTTAGCCTACTCATACAGGTTTTTTTAAAAACAAATGTTTTACTAACCTACCTTTATTATTTAGTTTAGAATTATATTTAATATGAAATTATTATTGCAGACGACACTTTTAAATTCGGCGCCAAAAGAGTTAACGCAGCTATGTATAAGTGCGCTTTGTAAGGCATTTGCAACCACAATATATTATGCAGGAGTCGTCGGATCTACGTCATACTATGTTTGTTGTAGGTAGCATACATCATTCTAGGCAACATCTTATTTGTTCAGCGCAATGCAGACACAGTAATATGCAAGGTGCACATTTTAATATATCCGATTGATCTTGAAAATGCAGAATTAAACTTCTACAAATGATTCTGTGCATTATTTATGACATTGTTGATTGTAAGCAATAACGGAAGCAGGTAGGTGTCAATCTAAACTATAACTTATTCCGAACAATTTGATTGTTAGTGAACGCAGTGGAAGATCAATACTATGATGTTGTGATTAAATGTTGCAACATAAGGGAGTGGCAAGGTGAAATAGACAACACTTTAAAATACCACAGTGTTTGCACAGTGTAATTACTAAGCGTGGGACGAGTTATCTGTACCTTAGAAGAGCAACATAATACCTCAGTACTATTCAACCCGTACCACAGTTTTGACAATATAGCAACTGCTCAATGTTGAATCTAGTGCAATTTTAACTACGTCTGATTAAGCTTTTTAGAAATATTGATTCTAAAGGAGTGAGTCCTGGTGAGTAATTGGTTTAGAATTAATGAACAAAAGAAACAGACAAACCGAAATCAATATTCCAAGTTAAATGACCCATCTCTTTTAACGTTATGGTCAATTCAGTATGAAAGGGTGTAATGTCCGAGAGTCTCAAAGTGGAATGTATTAACAATGGTTAACGAAACAATCCATTTAGAATGAAAGGTGTCTGTACGGGAGTTAACCGTTGGACTACTGAACAACTATAAAAGTGGAATGACCTATTAGTGGTTAATGATATAGCCCGTTCAGTGTGAAAGGGCATTTCTTCACTAATACATTTTGAGTGAAAAACAGTACAGTCCATAGTCAAAGGGCTTCTCCAGCAGTGGCATTCTTAGTTACGTCTACTTTGATAAAGAAGCATAATTTCCCGTATTCAAAGAAAAGTTGACTATCTAATATGCAAACCTAACTCCAATCGCCTGTTATCTTAATAGAAATCTTCGAAGCTTGTTTGAATTGCATGGTGTCCCTGCCATAAACGATTTCAGGGCAACATACTGTATTCAGTCTGCAATTTGATCACAGTATAAGGACGTTACAACAGGACGAGCACATTATTTAAACACGGCGAATTATTGAGCGCCTGTGTTTTTTTCTCTAACTTTCAAATCTATTTCGAATTTTGTTTAACCAATTCACCGACAGTGTATGCAACATTAGCCTTACATGTATAAACAAAATATTAAAGTACAGGCGGCTATACTCCATGTATTATTATGTAACAACCGTAACTATGTTTACGGACATGAGACCGTTCTTCTGTTGTCGGTTATTGTTTTACTTGCAATCCTATTCCGACCCTTTACTAACCGTGCATTTCTGAAACGTGGAAAAGTCCTACTGGAAGCGCCGCACACAAAAGAGCACGGTACCAAAACACCACCAAACTTTAAAAAAAAAACACAAAACGTGACGAAACGAACATTAAACATTACCGTATAGACCACAGTGTGACATTAGGAGTACTGCCATCGAATGATCAGTAACCAATAAGGCTACTGTGGCTTAAACCAGGTTTGTGTGTACTCGACCTCACGCTGATTTTATTTAATTTGAGTTCCTTAGGGAAGATCGGGGTAATCACAGATTCAGAGAACCCGTTATCAATATAAACTAGAATTGTTTTTGATACAAAAAGGATGTCTTCCTACCTCCGCGTGGACAACTGTTCTGTAATACACACTCGTGTATTATCCTCTATTTTCAGCCTATCAACAAATGAGTTTTGTAATTTTAAGTTTGAACATGAAGCCAGGATGTTGTTAAATACTTCTAAGGAAACGCATCAAATCCTATGGATTCACCATAATAATAATAAATCATATGAATATGAATACAATGAACACTAGTAACGAAATAATATTTAAGGCTGTGCTATAATGCAATCTGAAAAGCAAGATTGTTTGTATCAACCTATTATTTAAAATGTCAACTTTAATGAGGGATTCAATTTTGTTCTAGTACTGCTTGACACAATAGCCTTCATTAAGATAGCATTTTTGTAAATGATTTCCCGTATCAACAATCATGCACGGATTGAGCACTCTATGAATATTCATTAACTTTATAAACATTTTCATTAATGTAAACAATTATAATAGACTTGGTATTTCTAACCCAGAATTATAAATTATGGTGATGTAATTTACGAACTTAGGAAAATTCGCAGTCATGTCCGTTTCCATGAAACCTTTTAGGAATTAATGTTATGAACCCATTATTTTGCAACGCACTGCGTGTTTGGTTATTGACCCCTTTTTACGCTTCTAGGGTAACTTTGAGATGTGTGTTACGTTATGACCAGTTTACCCCCCCCCCCAGTGGTGGTTTTGACACTGACCGTTCCTAGGCGGTACTCTCTTTGTCGCCCTTATTTTATGTCTGTCTTGTACCTTTGCACTTGTGCGTTTTTTATGCTTGAAATATTCAACTCATGTGCGTGTGCGTGTGTGTGCGCGCGCGTGTGTGTGGTTGTGTGTATCGCTTGTTTGCTATCGATATTTTGGCGGAGATTGCGTCTTTAGTGTGGCATTTCCTGCATCACTTTACTACTTGTTCATTGTTGACTTATGCACTGTATAATCAGAACTACAAATGTATATAGCTGCATAAGCCACCTTAGTAAACACTAAACAGACGGCTGCTAAAGCAACCGTCTGATCATGGTCGTACTCTGTTTGCAAAATCATAAAATGCGTCTCCATGGATCAACTTGATGAAGGCTGTATTTACGTTGATCATGCTCAACACTCGACTTTAAATTAATTTCATTGCGACCAAATTTTGTCGTCACATTACTTAATATTTGACATTAACTTTGCGCATATACATGAAACATGGCATTTCACTGCATATACTATTTAATCAAAATGCTTATTAACAAGAACAGCAAGATCTATCATATTGGTTTGCGCTTACTCTGCTAGAAAATAACACGTCTTCTTCGCTGGGTACATATGAGAGCAATGTATGCGCTATTATGATAGATAATTGATTTCCCATCACACTAAGCCTGAAAGCATGCATTATCTTTTACAAAATGTACTTATGTTTTTGTCTTTATGAATGAGTGTTCAAGTTCCGATTTCTTCTGAGAAAAGGGCATGCTATGGAATATTTACACTGGTTGAGAAATATACCAGGCAATTAATTCATTACAGTTATGTCCTAGCACAATCACTTGTTTGTCCATTAATTAAAAGGGATAATTCTATGTCACCTGCAGCATGCTAAATATGACGAAACTTGCAGTACTGGTTCAGAGATTATAAAACTCGAGTCTTAGAATATTCTTACTTCCTCAAAGTCGGGCCAATCAGGTACCTGAAAATGACCTTGGATTCTTAAGTTTTATAAGGTCTCACACTGAACTCTTAGAATGATTATGTGTTAACCCTTCGCTTGCTATTCACGTCAATATACCTACCTGTAAATAGTGAAGACCCAGATGAGACAGCTTCTGCAGGAGCTGTCTCACGAGGGCTGCACTATTTACAAGTTGATTGTGCAACCAGTGCAGTCCACAGCAGTGATTGCACAGCGAAATACTTGTACACAGTGAAGATATATGTAGTTATACAACAGGGCATGGGTACAGAAGAAGAAATGCATTTTAAAATTCAGCAAGAGAAGGGTTAACTGTTAATTTCATATCTAACCAAACCCATTCACCATTGAAAGGGGATGCACCAAATCCATAGATATATAAGTAAAGTGTAAAGTGTATATTCCAGACATATAATAACAGGGCCATATTCAATGAGCGATTAATTGATAAGTTTGGTCACAGCTGCGTTTTGTATTACATGTATAAATTCAACTTACACAAATACAACAGCAGGATACGCGAGCGCTGTATATATGGATGTGTGGTATATTTGATAACAATCACCATTAGGAAACATCAATCAATCAGCGCTCTATTCTCAAATTAATTCCATAAAACGTATTCACTGTATGGACCTACATTCATTACTTTTATGATTGTATCATTTTGGCTGATATTCATTATAGCAATCACCCGCAAGGTAATAACCTGATCAGCTAGTAAATTATATCAACCCTTCGAGTGTCGGAAATTAACGTATTGGTAGTTTCAAATAGTGCTTACCCAGAGGACTCAAAGAGCAGCCCTTTAAACAAGATCAATGCCGAATGGCATTCTTATTCCCATTCAAATTTTACATCATTTATATAGAATGAAATATGCCATTGATCTGAGTGAAGAGTGATTACCTATGCAAACAGTTTGGATCCAGTTGAGGTGTCGAGTAACTCGGTGTCTCTTCAATATCCAAACTGTCTGACACCGGAATGCATTTTGTAATACAAACTCACAATTGTTTAAATTATGAAATTGTAGTAAATGAAACATTCAGTAGGCTACAAGTTAAACACCGACTGGTTGTGCTACTTTCCCTGTTCTATTTTTAGTCCAAATGTTAATACCCATTGAATATTCATGAACAAAACACTTATAATCAAATCTTGTAGGTGGTACATTGTAGCTATTTTAGAAAGTAAAGACACAAATTTATCAAATTTCATAAGCAAACAGAGCAGACCCTGATCAGACGGCTCCTAGAGGAGCCGTCTGATCTCGGTCTACTCTGTTTGCAAATGCGTTAAAACAAGTTTCTATTAGGGAAAGGGTTAAACAATGGTAATAGTTTGTTTGGGCCTAAGATTATTTTCCAGCATTTGCTTTGTCCAAGTTTGAGCTGGATAGCAATCTGACCGATTACATATTTGAGAATGAACATCGGAGCAGGGTTGAGTACCTTTGAGTGGTGTTGCATATTCAGTTCGTTTTTCATTGAAGGTTGTTTACAATTAGCTGTAATATGTGCATGCAGTTTGATTCATAAAACGTCAATAGCAATACGTTTCAATTCCAATCTTCTCTCCAACGTCATGATTGTATAATGCACTATGATTATAATAATACTATAACGTGTGTTTAAGTAATATATTTCCTGTGGATGACAAAGAACTTATCATGAATGGAAAAGTAGTAAAGTCAAGCAGGCAAAGCCACATGCAAGACGCAACCACCACCAAAACACCGATAGACAGCATGACACACACACACACAACCACACACCCAAACGCACACGCACACACACACACACACACACACGAATTGAACACAGAAAACACCAAAAGACACACAAGAACCAGGGACAAACGTTCCACAACATGAAGAAACCACAAGCACAAAGACGCAATGCAAACAAAAGGAAGGGTGACAAAGAGAGTACCGCCTTGGCACGGTCAGCAGCAAAAACACCACTGGGGGTTTAAACCGGTTTACGGACGTCCTAACCTCACACTTCTCTCAAAGTCACCCTAGCTTTACAAATATTGTAAATAAAGGTATCCCCGCTGATCAAACATTAAACGGTAAGCGATAGCGGTACTTGCATTTCTATATATGGTTGTATTTACATTTTCAATTTAATTGCAGTTGTATATCCGACAAATATCTTGATTCCAAGCCGGTTTTAGCAGTGCATACATTTTATCACATTGTGTTTGATAAAGCATAACTCCTCACGAGTATATATATATACACCAACAATTTGATATTTGGAAGCGTGTAACAATACGCACTCTGTATAATTCAAGCACACATTTGCTATGACGTTGGTATGTTAACTAATGATGCTTTGATCCATACTAGTAGAACTGTATATTCTGACATGTTGTTTTATACATCTCGAGCTGCTCGACTTTTCATTTGGATTTAAGTTAGTTTTAAATAGGAACCACTTCTCGGAGAGTTTGAGTTGTATTGTCTTAATAAAATACACGTAGTGCTGCATAACAAATGCGGCATTGGCTTGGAAAGAGTTAATCACGTCGATTAAATTATTCCTTAATGAAAAGAAAGTATGCCGTAATGAGACCGATATTTCAGTACATTATGCTTAACTCACATTCTCCCATAAATGAGACATAAACAAACATTGTAGATCTTTATCACAGAGGACCACTCTGACAATGCCCACGGTTGAACGGTTTGCTCTGCCAAACGTTATTAAGGTTACCACAGTTATTAGTGCAAAATGCCTCCAATAAATGTTACGTGTCACATATACGAGTATAATATGCATTAAGTTGCATTCATTAAACAATCAGAGCAGACAGTAATTGTAATTCGACACACTTTCTGTCCATAAACTGCAGTCACTGACGTGTATGCTCTGCTGTTCCATTTGCGGCGTTTCCAATATTGTCTGAAATACAATAAACCATGCCCCATGAGATAAATAGTACGAATTTCCAGCAGGCAGCGTGATATTTAATTAAATAAACCAGTCCAAATAAAAGATAATCCGCACTGACTCTGTTTTATGAATGACGGGAACAAAAAAGTAAACATGCAAATTGAGTGCTGTAAACCAAACCAACTCCATTGGCTTCCGTGTGAAAAATTAATACGACAAAGTTGCATTCCTTTGAAACATTTAAACAGGCAATGTACGTATATACAACATCATAATTAACCATGTGAATGTTGTAGACATGTGAAATGACATTCTTGCAAATGCACCCTTTCCGTAACAAATCTAAAGTTAAACATTCAGCATCGAAATGATTTTAGTTGCTTATATATCTATATTCCTATGGATATGAATAGATTTACACTGGTGCCATTCAAAACATAAACAAATATGATAACTGCAAACACAGATTAATTAAATTGATAAGACTCTACTTCGATGCCATCGTCTTGGTAAATGCTTTTTCATCAAAAACATTCCATATTTTATTGTCCCCTTATTTTAGCATGTACTCCTGTGAATTGCAACATCAAATGCACATATGAATTATTTAATTACACTAAAAACAAAACATTATTCTAGCCCGATCTCTGGTCTATATGCAATTGAGTTTCGCAATTGTTCTCCAATTCCAAACATTTTGGTAAACGTGCATTTCCTTGCAGCATGTAACACAAAGGAAAACAAATGACAAACTTATCAGACGATTGTACCATCCACTGCTTTAACCCTTTAATACACCAAACAAACATTTAGATAACTACGCAAACATATTAAACACAGGCCATATTTCCCATGTGGCTGGATCTGCTCCATTTGTTTGTGCATACTATGGAACTGATTCTAAAGTTTCTGCAATGGTTAAACTTCCCCTGTGTTAATTTTCAATCATAAAGTTGCATCTTATAATCAATAGTCACGGAGTAAATGGTTACACTATTCAAATAACGTACATACGTTATAAACCGCTTGTGCCGAACAAGAGAGACATAAACGTGCATAAACCACCGTTTCCTGGACAACATTAGGATTAATATACATGGGTCCACCCATAATGTCGTGAAACTTACAACGCTTTCACACAACGTAATTAATCACCATTCTCCACTTAAAGCAGCATACGCGGACACACTGGTGGCTTTTCGAGTATTGACCTTATATCAATATTCGCACCAAGAGCGTTAACTGTAATATGGCGTAGCACAATGCAAACATGCTTTGTGTTGTGAAAAAAATATGCATTACTCTAAAATTCTTGTTCTCACAGCATTCAGGAGTATAATTATTGGCCCACTCGGTTATCAGTATGGGCGAATCGCTTTAAGAACTAAAGAGAAACAATAGATGATAAGATTACTAGTAGGTCAGTTACTCGAAAGCACATTCTTTAAAACAGGTAAGTAACTGTTAAATATGATTTGGGACACAATGGTATTTCGTATCGTACAGCTCATTACATTATTTGAAATAAGTTTGAAATACTGCTATACAACGAGTGTGGGATGCTTTTCTCAATATGGTTACGTCTGATGAAACATCGATATACCTTTCGAGCTTGACATAAAAAACACGGTTCAATTTGGAACCGTCTTTTTTGCATCCATCAACGAAAGCGTTGGTTTCCAAGTCTGTCAGTAAAATAATGAGAATTACATTTTATGATGAATGTGATCCGTTGCTGACTATTAAAAGAAAGCACCCACCGCTTAAGAGTTGCCGGGACTGCAACGGATTTTGTCTTACACAAATAAGGAAGTAGACATAGAATTTTTATCGCACGCTACATATAGCGATGTAATGTAAAACGCTGTAAATGTTGTAAACTATGCAAGGAACGTGACTTTGGAAACGAGTAGTGGTCAAAAGTATATTAGATTATTGATTGGCCCCATACTATGTTGAAAATTCGCCTTTATTAGCATAGCATGGCTGTCATTTAATGATTTTGCAGAGTATAATATACCTCCTATAGACACGTTATTACTGGCAATTCGATTACTCTCTTTGGTCTGAGGTACGACATATTAGTCTGTTTGTTGTGGTCATTTCGCAGCATTCAGTAAGTTCACACATGTATTGTTTCTGACGTCAATACGGATAATAAAAGATATGTAACCATGAAATACAATCCCTAGACTATCCTATCTAAATGGAAATATGTTGCAAGGTTAATATGTCGTACGTGCAATGGTTTTCCTAGACTTTGGAGTACATTGCATTGGCATAACATGTTCGCTGTCACTCGCTAGTCAATGGTTACATATTTAAACATTCTGGATCTAAATGAGACGACTGAAAGAAAGAACATTTAATGCTAGACGTATAGTTAGAGAAGATGACACAATATGCAGATGACACTATTTTGATGTAGAAAACACTGTTTGTACATGTATTCTGCACCGCATCACACTTATATTTTATTATCGAGTACTTTGTGCATCATACGCATCTAAGCTGAGTTGATTGTGGTAAGAATTATGTTATATCCTACTTAAATTCCAAATAGTTTCACAACAGCAGGTGTTTAGTGCTTGTTAGGCGACTGTAAAATATCGCCCCGTACTTCATACTCAGTGTTATATGTTCTGGACCATCGTGATCGACAGTTTTGATGTCATTAGTTTTTAAAATTGAATACTGCTTAAGTCGGTGATAGGAGACGTGAGTAGATTAGCACTTTTATTTATTACTCATGAACATACTCGATAAAACCTAGTCTGCAGTTTTCACATCTCGCATTGATACATTTGCTTTCGAAGGATCTCCCACTATAAGAATATATTTATTTCACAACAGCATGTGTTTAGTGCTTGTGTAACGGCCGTATAAAGTCGCGCCTTACTTCATTCTCAGTGTTGTTATATTTTCTGGTCATTCGTGATCATCAGTTTTGATGTCACTAGTTTTGAAAATTGTATACTGCTTATAGACCCGGTGCTAGTTGGCGTGAGTAGTCTTGCACTTTAGTTGCTACTCATAAACAGACTCAATAAAACCGAGTCTGCAACTTTCACTTTTCGCTGTCACAGCCTAGTCAATGCTTACATATTCCAACATTTTGGATCTAAATGGGACGACTGGTAAGTCTGATTCCTTAAAAAGGAACATTTAATGCCAGACGTACAGTTAGAGAAGAAGATACAATTTGCAGATGACACTATTATGCGTGTCAACGGATGCGTTAAGATGTAGGAAACATTATTTGCAAGTGTATTTCTAGAATAACACTGCATCAATGTATCACACTGTGATTTTATTATCGAGTGGTTTGTGCATCATCAGCACCTAAGCTGAGTTGATTATGGTACGAATTATGTTTTTCTTCCTACTTAAATTCCAAATCTAAATGAAACTTTTATCATACTTACTCATTGACCAGCTCCCTTCGCATTGCTACTTTTGCTTTCGAAGGATCTGCCACGATTAGGATATATTTTCTTCAAAACAGCAGGCGTTAAGTGCTTGTGTGGTGACCGTAAAAAATCGCCCCGTACTTCAAGCTTAGTGTTGTTATATGTGATGGTCCTTCGTAATCATCAGGTTTGATGTCATTAGTTTTGAAAACTGAATATTGCTTCAGCCGATGCTAGGAGTGTGAGTAGTGTTTCACTTTTAATTACTACTCATGGGAAGACTCGATAAAACCGAGTCTGCAATTTTTCCTTTTCGCAATGCTACTTTTGCCTTCGAAGTATCTCCCACAATATTAGGATACATTTACTTTACAGCAGCAGGTGTTAAGTGTGCTTGTGTGGCGGCTGTAGAAAGTCGCCCTGTACTTCATTCTCAGTGCTGTTATATTATTTGGTCCGTCGTGTTCATTGTTTTGATGACATTAGATTTGAAAATTAAATACTGCTTAAGCCGTTTCTAGGGACGTGAAAAGTGTTGCACTTTAAATTACTACTCATGAACAGGCTCAATAAAACCGAATCTGCAGTTTCCACTTTTCGCATTGCTACCTTTGCTTTCGAAGTATCTGCTGCTATAATGCTGTGTTTATCTAACCAAGCGTATATCAAATGCACGATTGCGTATCCATGTGTTTTTCAGCAATTTCCTGTTCGATACATTCGAAACACTTATAATATAACAGCTATGTAGCAATGTCTGGCTAATACGACCACCAAATAATCTCTAATTCCGTTTTTTAAATAAGTGGTACCTACACGCCAGACATGGTTATGCAGACAGTTACTATAGAATCATTCTGTATTACTGTTTCCCTTTATTAAGCAGCAATCTGCTTTTAAAATATCCTAAGGCTATGTCATTAAATCATATAGTTACTTAAGCGAAACTGTACTGTACGAGTATCTTAGTTGACTTTTCCAAAGTAGTATTTTGAGCGAATCTGATTTCCATTGGTATGGGGGACTCTACAAAGCCAGTGAGCAAGTATGAATCATATGATGCAGAGTCTGAACATCGTTACTCGTTTAAGAGTCATCTGAATTGGCTATACACTATTTGTTTACATCTCTTTTAGGGAATGTCTAAATTCAACCGGGAGATAGTATGCTGTATGCGCATTTCAGGCGTCGATTTATTCTCATTGTTGTTATACTTTCAATGTTTCCTACATGTTAACGCACCCTTCGAAATCATGAATTTCATTACTTTATTATCTGAAAATTGAATAACGCTTAAGCCGGTCCTAGGGGCGTGAGCAGTGTCACACTTTCAATTACTGCTCATGAACAGACTCAATTTTCTCCTTTTGTGTTACAATTTATGTTTCGGGGGATAACCTCTCTCTAGAATTTAGATGTCCAAACATACAGCGATCAAACAGATTCAAGTTTGCAGTGGTATATAGCACCGTCACACACTATGGTCCTTACTCAAATTTATGCTAAAGAAATAACTTCGAACTGGTATATTAAACTATTGGCTCGTATTTACAAACAATTTGAATCCATAATATGAGCAGAGTAACACGGTGGCTGATCAGGAACCAATCTGTTTGACACTCGGCCAATAGTCATAATTGCACCAGGTCCACATTGTAGCAGATAAATTTGAACGTTGCAACGTTTATTACTAATTCGAATACAATACAACCTCGATTATTCGAACAGTAAAATACGTACTATTACTATAATATAAATGGCAGCTTAATGCAGAGTAAAAGTCGTGCAGAAATCTCCTCTGTAAGTGTTCTGCATGCCATTCACCCAGCATTAAGCAGTCACCTATATACAAAAACACGAATTATTCAGTTCTAAAATTTCGTAGTATCGAGTTTTTACTGTATATCTAATATTACAAACATAATGGAATTGAGTTCCACGGGATAACTTCATTGTCATTACACACTGTATTTATATTGGTCTTAGCCCTAGCATATTTACTTAGTAAAAGCCATGTTTGTCATCCACTTATTCCCTATTTGTCCATAATTGCAGTGAATCGGTTTGTTATGTTCTCATGTACTTCAATAGAGGACATTTAATTAAAGTGGCGGTAACATGCCAGCCTAAGTCGATATAAAATAAATTACAGGTGCTTGTTTCAGGATGATTTAGGATTGCAATACTGCTCTTCCAGCCAATTGTTATTCCTATTAGCATATGATAGATATGTTCCGTACACAGCTATCATTGCATTGTACAATATTGAGTTTCCTGATCTGAAATAAATACATTATTGATTGACTGATATGGGACAGGACGTAGGATTAATTTCTACAGCTGCCTCTTTAAATATAAACGTACAGTAGAAGCTCTCTTAATCGACCATTAAATCGCACTCTAACTTTGGGGTTTTAAGACAGATGGTAGCTTCATCCAAGTCGCAAATAATACAACTCTTATTGGGATTTCTGCATTAATGCTGCCCTGTATAAAACGGTCACATCCTTTTAAAGACCCTACATTCAATAAATAATTGAACCCTTAATGCAAGTTCTACTGTATGCAGATCAATGCCTTTTTATTAATTTCATTCTGAATTAAGAGGCAACTTACTTTTGAAGATACCTGTGTTTATTCATTAGATAATGCAGATATAATAGATTCTACTATATGACATCTCTACTACAATAAGGTCTTTCTAATATAGTAACTTAATAGAACACTAATTCTGGATGGT
Source organism: Azorinus chamasolen (assembly GCA_963576725.1). Taxonomy (NCBI): domain Eukaryota; kingdom Metazoa; phylum Mollusca; class Bivalvia; order Cardiida; family Solecurtidae; genus Azorinus; species Azorinus chamasolen. The sequence continues at coordinate 36,596,986 of OY755247.1, read as the reverse complement.
AACACGATGGTTGCATAATGCAGGGCAAAGACGATAAAGAAAGATCCTATATGTGATTTCTGTAAATCCGTTTCCGCATTAGTGGTGTCTTGTATTAAGCAGTCACCTGCTTTCACAGCTCTATATGATAATAAAACAAGTGGTTGCTTTAGTTGGACCTTATTGTAGTGTAATATTGTTAGGTTAATCACTATCATTCTCCCAATTTGTTCGATATTCCGTTTATTATCGTCGGTAATCTTCGGATAAATTTACGAAGGTATACGAATACGCTATATGAATACAATCATCGTGGAACATGATTATTACCAGCTTTTGATTTGCTACTTTTTGTCGCAGGCTATTACAAACAATCCCGATAAACACGCTGAATATTTATCGAGTCTCAGGTCAAATTGGGAAAGTAATACTATGGTACAAACTTATGTAACCCTTTCTAATACTATTTTGACGCATAACAGAGTAGATCAGAATAGATGACTCATGCATGAGCCGTCTCTTAGGAGATGTTTCCTTATGGGATTGTACAGTTTTTTTGCGTGGTCAAGACTCATTGTTTATATGCTATTTTGAACAAATAATCTAATTAGTATTTACAATGTCATATTTCTAACATGAATATTTATCAGGTAGTGCTAACGTTTGAAGCTGGTCTGTATGTTAATTGCTACAATCCTAGTATGGCATGGTTGCGCAATGAACGCGATCTTGTTGTGTGTGTTTTTTTGCATGCACATACTCGTAACTATTTAACAATCCTTAGTACATATATCGCTTTTGATCCGTTTTAGTTTCCTTGTATTGATGTACGATAATTGACAAATTATCAGACACGGAAAGACGCAACCATTACCAACACATTAATACAAACAAACACAGTCGCAAACGTTCATAAGGGTGTTTCAGCAAGCACATACCCTAATTACACCAAGTATTTAGAATTTAGAAAGACAACATAAAACATATTCTGAACACCTAGATCAAACTATCGCTGATTGAGCCGCTAAATTGGGATAAACACTTATCTAGTTCCCACAATACGGTCTAATCTTAGATTACTTAAATGATACATAATTGAATTATCCAGCTTTACAAATGGTTGACTGAGGAGATTTAGTGTTCAAATATTTAGAGTAATTATGACACTGTCTTTGAAAACATCATGAAACTATATTCGATATGTTCATTTCATTGCTTTATTTAAGTATTATTGAGTTCCTTCATTTTGTCTCAAATGCAATACCGTGACAGTAGTTAGTTGAATTTATTTGAAGAAAGTGAAGTCTGTTCAAACCACGTTCTAAACATTGTATCCGTTACAACTTTTGAGAAACGATGATTTAGTGTCAAACAGCTTGGGTCCTGATGAGACACCGTATCACTATGCTTGTCATCTGGATCCAAAATGTTTGCATATTTGATTCAGATCTCGCTTAGCATGTGATTGGTTAATATGCGTGTGTGTTTCATGTGTGCAGTAGTAAACCATTGTATGACTTACAGATTGATTGCTACACATGCCGTTACAGAAGCAGTCTAGCACTTTACTCCTTGTATGTACAATCATCTTCGGATTGACAAACATAATGTCAGATTGAACTCTGATCGGTTGAGGTTTGTACTGATTTTCAATATATTCAAGCGTTTGAGAAATTACTGGCCGAGTTTCAGGCAGATTATATTTCGATGAGACACTCAGTCACTCGGGTTCTGAAATGTATCCATGATATTTAAAATGTCATATCGCGAATATAGTCAGTGCCAATATAGGAGTGCCAAATATGTCTCTAAAATAGAATAGAAGTCAGGAAGGCGGGACATATGGAGATGACACATGCAACACAAATATAATGCTCGCTCACACATTCACACATGGCATTTAATAGAAGTGTTCCCATCAAAAAGACGAAAACAACACATCACACTCGTAACTGACAACTTTAGACTCGTCATTTGACGCTCTGCGTGTATTGCTCCACATGTCCTGTATTACGCAGATTTTTGACAGCCACTGTATTGCTTGGTACGTACGAACAGGTATTTGGTGCACGTAAGTAGGAATGCTATAAAGACCGATGAGAAAAGGTGTTCAGTCTGCATGTTTTGTCGATATCAATCAGCATTCAATCAGAATTTATGTTTCTTCACTTAACGAAATGATGATTAAACACGTGACTCAAATTTACAATATCCTTTGTTTTAAGTGTAGATGAGATACAACCAGGGTGAACATTCTGCAAATTGCATTAAAAATCTCAGTCAATTTTGTTAGCCCTTCCTCTCTCTGCTTTTCCATTCGAAATACGGAACCAATAGGTATGGTAACGTTAACCTTTGAATGGAAATGGAAACGAGTCCTTTGAAAACAGTGTATACCAAAACGAGAGGATACCTGATGGATGTCATTTACTGAACACAGAAGTCTTAAACAACAGCTGGGTGCTTGATGCAGGGCTAAAGCTAAAATAAACCAGAAAACTCTTATAGGAGTGTTCTGCATTACTTTTGACCTGCATTAACGCTCACATGGCTCATATAATCTAATTCATAGCCGTACATTTATACACTCAAAGATGTTTACTGTTTGCGATATTCTAAAGAAGTTGCGCTGTTTTGTATAACTTTCAGACATTCCGCCGTTGACAGATAAACATATGGCACACTCATCGTCCCACTCATCAAGTCAAAAGTCATTGTCAAGCGATACAAACGATGCCCGATATCACCTAGGATATATTATTTAAGTAAAATACAATGGGAATCATTTAATCAATTCAGGGTCATGTTTGTGATATTATATTGAAACTGTTTGGTCCTAGATGACATGCGAAGTAAATTGACCTCGCCTCATCCAAACTATTTGACACTGTTTATTTACCTACACTGAATGGGCGGACAGACTAAAACTCGTTGCAGACGAAACTGTATCCAGCAAACGACGAGGTTGGCACTGAAAGGTTTAAAGTAATGGAGGGCATACCATTCAACGCCCCGACCAATGGTTTGTAAACAGTTTTAAGAATAACTCCTTTATTTCTCACCAAAGCCTATTAAAATGGGAAATATTTTAGAATGGTCTCTACCAAGAGACGAACTTGTTGCAGATTTGTTGTTGTATTGCTTTGAGCGGGATTTTATGCTAAGCTTAAAACCTGATACTCAATCTGATATTGTTTATGCTTTTAATAAACTTTCTAGGTATTAAGTCGCTATTTTGTATTTGGATAATCTTTATTTTGAAACTATTGTTTCGTCTTTTTGCCCAAATTAACTTACGACAAACAGAGCGAATCGATCCGACTCTATTGCGTCCTATTTAGATTGAATCTTTCCATCATAAATGATAAAGTTTCGTCCAAAATATACGATGAAAGGGGGGATTTTAATTTCAAAATCATTAATTATCCTTTTCTAGATTGAGATGTGCCCCGTTCTACATTTTATGGGGTTTAAATTCTCAACGTATTCGGTTTGCCCGAGCTATGTTCCTTGCATTTGTTTTAATAATAGTTGTTTAGCTATAACTGATAAACTTCGTATGCAAGGTTACAGATGTCGTACAATTAGGAATGCTTTTTCCAAATTGTGTTATTGAAATTTACCTCTTATTATTAAATATAATGCAATCTATGGACGTTATTCTATGGTGATGATATTTACAAACTTGGGAAAAGTCGGGGTCATGTCAGTGTTCATGATTTGTTTAAACGCATTAAACCTTAAGGAAGAAAGGTTATGACACCTTTATATTGCAACGCACTGCATGTTTGGTTATTGAGCCCTTCACAGTCGGTAGGTACTTTTCCATCATTGCTTGTACGATGACAGGCCGAGGGTAGTACTCTATGATGGTATACTCTTAAACCTACAAACGGGATGAACTTAGCATATTCATGTATTGCCTTTTCTCTGTCGTGCCCTTAACGGTTTCTCTGCAGTTGCTCTGACTTCAGAAAAGTCATTGAGTACATATTGGACGGAGTTATACATATTGTCTTGTTTTTCCGTCTTCTATGCTGTGGGGATACCTTTATCTACACTACTTGTTAAGCTAGAGTGGCTTTGAGACAAGTGTGAAGTAAGGACGTCCGTGAACCGGTTTAAACCATCAGTGGTGGTTTTACCACTGACCGTTCCAAGGCGGTACTTTATTTGTCACCCTTTCTTTTATGTTTCTTGGATGTCCTTGTGCCTTTGTGCTTGTGCAATTGTTCGTGTTTGATGTTTTCGTATCGTGTGTTTGTGTGCGCGTGCGTGCGTGTGTGAGCGTGCGTGCGTGCGTGTGTGTGGATTTGTTTTGGTTTTATTTTGCGTTTTGTGTGTTTCTTTTCCTGTTTGACTTTACTACTTGTTCATTTATGATCAAATTGAATATTATATGTCCATTCAGTAATTCTATTTATTTAGTTTTTTTCGTTTCATTGACGTTATTGTTTACAACACATCAACTCTGCCACGTCGTCGTAGTAGAGGTATGTCGTAAAAATGGTATTGCCTTTAAACCGTTGGGGAAACACGAAACTTGATTTAGAGAGATAACGAAAATTTCCCTGATATAATTAACCCTTTCAACGCTGATTTCTGTCAGAGTGGAATAACCCATATGGTTTTAAATATGGTGTCCACTCAATATGTAAGGCTTACACTTACTAAGGGATTTAATGGCAAACAGGGCAGACTCTTATCAGCCAGTATATCTAGGATCCATTTGATCTGGTTCTACACTGTCTACGATGACTATATACGCATTCACGTATTCAAAAGGATAAAATCTATACAAATGTAATCCATAACATGTCCCGCTGAACGTAACAATTATCTACAGTTTCAGCTAGAATACAGATCATCTGTATATCGACTCTTATGTCTAGTTCAAGTGCCATTAATGTAAACGTGTATCTCCTATATTTCTCTTATCTAAAATACGAATCACTGTTTGAATTTCAGTGTTCATCTTTCGCATAAAAAATGTTCTTAGTTTAAATCTGCATGCGACGTTCAGTTGTATTTATTTTGTGTGAGGTACAGTATCAGTTATATGTAATCGAAATAAAGCCTATTGGCATGCAACACTAATCTAATTGCAAATATAGGCCATGACGTTAAACAATGTAACAATGTATCATTAGTTGCAATAAATTTAAGCGGTCCAGATAAGATGCGGAAACAAACATTTTAAAGATTCTAAGAGCAGTTATCAGTTATACAGAAACGTATTTGGGTACGCACACTTACCTGTAGCTCTGAATTTGTCTAAACCGTTCTTTTGATAATCTCGATCGAACTCATATTTGTAAAACAGATTTGATCCAGATGAGAAACCCGAGTCAATCAGGATACGCACTGTTTGGAAACCGCTCATTGGTTTCGCACAATGTTGATGGGAAGAGTAGTAGTCAAAACAGATAGATCTGATGCGCGCATATTGTTTCAACGAACATAATAAAACAAGAGGGGCGATGGATGACGGTTGTGCTAATATTCGATATGTCATATTTGATAAGTAGTCAAGCGTATATGTACGGAACCTCACATATTGTCGATCAGGACTGGTCAATAAATGGCTAATATGTTTATGCTGAAAGAATATTACGTAATATGCACATGACTATTCCCAAAATCCCTTCTTACAGTGTATAAAAGTACATGTATGTGTCATGCAGGAACCATTGCATACAAAACACACAACTGCCTAAACAGCACCACGACGAAAAACAGTACATGAATATAAAGGACACAAAGAGACGCACAACGACATAGCAAACAAACAATAGGGGGGATGGAAGTACCGCTTTGGAACGGTCAGTGACAAATGATACTGGGGTTGTAACCGGTTTAGGGACGCCCAACCTCACACTTATTCCACCCACCATAAAAGTTTATTTATATGATATGGTATGGTTGTAGTTTTCATTAGAATACAGAATACGTACCATTTCAATACTGAATGTTTACAGTTGAATAGTGTGTCATTGTTTAAAAGTAGGGTTCATTCAGTACGAAATAGTAAATCTGCTGAAGTGATTCTGACCCTAATCAGATTACTCCTCTAGAGTAGAACCTGTCCATAGCGGCCATTCATGTAGTGAACATAGACATCTTAAATGACAGGTAGTTGCTTAATGCAAAGTAATTTCATATATAGGAGCGTTCAGTATTAGCTTTGACCAGCATTAACCCTTTCACCGCCAATGTCGCATAAATGCACCACGACAAATAGTGCAGTCCAAAATCAGACGCCATATTTTCAAGGCGGCGTCTGACCAGGGACTTCACTTTTTGTCTCAAACTCTATTTCTATACCTGTGATTTATTCCTTTCAATTTGCATTTATTTGTCTCATTTCTTTATATTACCGAATGATTTAACAAGATTGGTTTGCAGACGACAGTTACAAATCTGGCACGGAAAGGGTTAAACTACATACCCATACTAAGACCTCCTTCCGATTGCCGCTGAAGACAACTTCTTCTGTATGAGCCATCTGATAAGGGTCTTAATGCAAATGACTGCCAACTCGGTTCCCGTATCCTAAGCGTTCAACCTACCGTGTAATAGCAACCTCACAGTCATGTTATACCTCTTCAGCAAAACAAAAACATTTTGGAAGACATTCAGTCATATTGATTGATACGTTTCAGAATATTTACAGATAGGATGGCCACTCTTCAACACAATAACATGTGGTACAGTTTCAGTATACTCATTTCATTAACCTTAAGCCTGGTATGGGCGGATGGGTGAATACCTATGCAAACAGTTTGGATCCAGATGAGACGCCGAGTAACACCCTGCTTGCATTTTGGTAGACACATTGATTATAGTTTGCATTTTGAAAATGTAGTTTGTGAAAAAATCTGTAAAAATAATTTTCTCAGCAGGCTAAAGGTTAATAGTAAATATGTAGAACATTGTGTAAATTTGTTCAACTGATGATGCGTAAATATCGCACGGTTCATCCTTTTTCCGGAAGATACAGAAACAGTCGAAGGTCATTTTGCATTCGTAATTTCGTATCGTATTCCCTCGCGGTTCGTAGAAAATGACTGAAGCGTTCCAGGTGGGTCATTTTGGCGTTGGAATAAGTTGTCATATATTCTTTATAAAATCCCTGGCAAATGATATGTGAATACCAAATGCACATTTAAACGTCGACAGCCTAGCCTTATATTTATTCATTTATTATACAGTTTACCATAGATAAACGACAAGAACTAACGTTACATTTTGTGGTGTTGTTGTGGATGAGAGAGAACAACAGCTGAATAATGTGATGATTAACTTATAAACGAATGATACATATAGCGGATATCACGTGCATTTAGCATTTACACATACAATATAACCTTTCTGATGCTACCATCAACACTGATGTATGTTGATTGATCTCGAAGGCACCTGGTAACTTAATGCAGGACGAATATAACACAAAAAATCCCATATGAGCATTCTGTAGTACATTTACCCTGCATTAAGCCACCACCTTCTTTTACAGCAAGTGGTTGCGTTAGAGATGTTCCGTTGTATTTCAGTTAGTTTAGTTCTACAGTAAAACCTCTCTATAACGGCCACTAAACTACATCAGGTATTTTGTGTTAAAAGCAGGTGGCTGCTTAAAGCAAGGTGAAAGTAAAACAGAACGCTCCTATAAGAGCGTTCTGTTTTACTTTCACCTTGCTTTAAGCAGCCACCTGCCATAAATACCAACTAATTAACACAATGTAGTGGCATTTATAGATAGGTTTTACTGTATAACTTCAATATACTGTTATCTGATATAGAATATATATGGTTGTTGTATTTTATGATTGAACTTAAACAGCTGTTGTACTTTACAGTGTATTGTATTGAACATTATCACATAACCTTATATGATAACACTACAATCATAAAAGCGGAGTTATATTTCAGAATAAATCAATTTACCAGTTTGAGCGTTATCGTAGATACAGACTGACTGGTGCAATATAAGTATATACGTTATATTACTTAATCTCAAGCTCATTTATTGTCACATTTTATGCCTGCATGGGTAATCATTACACATCTAAATATACATGTACATGAACATTAAATATTTACCTTAACTATCTACTAAGGAAATAGCAGTAACTGAGAACTAGCATATGCTACAACTCAGGGCGTCACCTGTACGAGTGTGTATTCGCCAGCTCTGATATTGTGATAACAATTACATCAGCTATGATCAAGGTAGGGGAAGTAAACGTAGGTTCACTTGTTCTGACCATTTCGCAACCAAACGAACGAACTGATTGTGATCGTATTATGCACTTAGCATTCGTTGTTGTTTGCGATGATGTGCGATAGTTCGAGTACTTTATTATCAGCGATTGCCGTAGATTATTAATAACGATAATATTGTTCGTCCGATCTTTCATAAAATGACTCTGATTATTTCTTGAGTTGTTTGTTGTTTTAACGTTGTGTTATTATCTTGATAAACGACAGAGTAGTTTGATTCTAGCATGCGAATAAAGAAATGCGACCTATCTGGCAGTTCTTATGAAAACGAACGGATAAATGCCATTGTAATGAACGCTTCTAAATTGCCAAAAACATATCAGATGAGGCAATGTGTTTTCACAGTTGATGCGTGTGACAGTCAGTTGGGTACATAACGTGTTTTCTCATCTGAAACATAAAAATCAGTTTGGTGAGGTCACCCGTGTACGCAATCTATAAGGTCTTGGGATGGATCTAGTGACGTCACGTATGTCAATTGCATGTACACGTGACTGAAACTACGAACTGAGATTTAGGCTATAATAAAACAGAAGTTGGAACATCCATACATGAGCTATTTTGCATGCAACATGTTTGACAGCTTTCCGACAGCCCATGTTTTAGTTAATTAGATACAATCATACGGATATTGGATCGTTAGGTTATAGCACTGTACCACATACTGACAACGATAGATCCGATAGTGAATAGATGTGAACTAAAAAGGCTTATCTGTGAGTATCAATATCTGAATAGTAGCCATTGTTATGATATTAGCAATATTAATTACAGTACAAACTCTCTATAACGGCCACTAAATTGTGTTAATTAGTTGGTATTTAGGGTAAGTGGCTGCTTAAAGCAAGGTGAAAGTAAAACAGAACGCTCCTATTTTACTTTCACCTTGCTTTAAGCAGCCCCCTGCCTATAACACAAAATACTTGTTGTAATTTAGTGGTCGTTATAGAGAGGTTTTACTGTATATTTTATACATGTTGGTCCTTGGCGAGATACTGGGTAATTCGGCCTGTCAGTCTGAACAAAGTTGGTCTTCACTCGGTTAATGGTTTAGAAGAAGTATTTTACAAGCACATCGCAAAAAGCTGCTAAACATTAAAAGTGCATCCCCTCTAAACGGGACGTTAAATATAGACGTACAAGTATTGGTATTGGATACAGGTGACAGCGTCTTGCGGAAAGCTCCTCTAGCTCCTTTATAGCCCTGTATTAGACAGCAACCTGCCTAATAGTATCTTAATATTCCATCACTAGAATTCCGGTTTAGAGGGGTTTATTCTACCTAAGCGCGACCTAGCTGACATTTTAAACCACCCACGCCCTGGATGGGACGCATAGTAAATTTATCTAAAGGGTTTTCTCATTAGTTGCCTACTTCCTATGCATTCATGCTTTTCCAAAAACTATTGAACCCGTATCGAACAGCTTGGATCCTCATCAAACGCTAAATTCTACTCGTCTCATCTAGATCCATGCTGCAATGACAGTCAATGCGTGTTTAACATGAACATCGTTCATTGTTAACTGGGATTGCCCTTTGCATTATCCACTTGACGTCTGATATGTTTTTTTTCAGTACTTTCAATCTGTTCAAAAGCGTGGCATCTGATATGTGACACCATTATCTGCCAAATATAATAGTTACACTGTGTTTTGGGTTACACTGTGTATATGAGTGTATATTTCAACATGACTTCTGATCATGTTCAACTCTGCTTTCATTATCCAGAGAGGAGTTGTAGCAAATAATACCATATCGAATAATGCCTCTCTAAAGAGTTGTAGGTGTTATGGCAGTAGTATCCCATTCCCTTATAATGACACCTTTTGGTGCCTCTGTTGAAGTCACTTTTTGAAACCATTGTGATAAATAGAGCAGTTTGACATTGTTCTATGTTTTTGTTTTCTTGTCTCTAGTACATGGTCCCTTTCGGTAGGTTAATTCAAATAAGTTGGATATAAAATTATCCTACGATGGAATGGGTTAACCCTTTCCCTCATCGAAACGCATTTTCACGCATTCGCAAAGAGAGTATACCCAGATCAGACGGCTCCTAGAGGAGCCGTCTGATCAGGGTCTGCTCTGTTTGCTAATAAAATATGAAAGATCTGTTTATTTGCTTTCTAAACGTCTACAATGTTCCACCTTCCATATTTCTTTATAACTGTTTCGTTAATGAATATTCAGTAGGTATTGAAATTTGGGCTAAATATAGAACAGAAAAAGGGTTAAAGTGTTCGTGCTTTAGAAACTAATATCCCTAGCAATCGCCTTTATGACAATAATTCGTGCACGTTAATTCTATTTCCCGATTGACAAATTCCGAAGTATATACCTGCGGCAATATTAATTAGTCCCTTTATGTCCAATAATAGTCTTATCAGTGCAGTTCATGTCCTGGCAGTCTCAAGACATCTAGCGAAACGTATCCGATCTGTAAATTATCATTTATCAGGTGCCTTGGAGGTTTTAAAGATAAAACAACAGATACAGGATTTACATGTTCCCTGATAGGATACAGATGTATCAGATGCAAAAAGAATCACAAAGATGAGATAGCGTCTCTGGGAGCTGCCTAATTAGGTTCTGCCAAGTGTGCTGATACAATTTAATGTATCTCTAATCCTACAGTTTCTGACATCGTATGTTCATATGTATCACAATGCAATACAATACGCTTACTTTATTACCTATAAACATATAGCTAATCAATAATCGCGATATCTTTATCTATTTTTTGTGAATTTTCATGATGTGAATTGGCAAATATACCTCTCAAGAAAATAATAAACTGGTATAAACCATTTACACCAATGTGTTCAGCAAGCAATATTGATCCTGGTCATTTACTGAACAGATATGGGAGTTTTAAATAGCATGTGACTGTTTAACGTTGTGTGAACGTAATTCAGACATTTCCCATAGGGGCTTTCTACATATTTTATCCTGCATCATCATGTAAAACATAATGACTACGTGAATATTACTTATATTAACCCTTCGCTTGCTATTCACGTCAATATACATACCTGTAAATAGTGAAGCCCCAGATGAGACAGCTCCTGCAGGAGCTGTCTCACCAGGGTCTGCACTATTTACAAGTTGATTGAGCATCCAGTGCACTCCACAGCAGTGATTGCACAGCGATATACTTGTACACAGTTAAGATATATGTAAATATACAACAGGACATGGGTAAAGAAGGCGAAATGTATTTTAATATTCAGCAAGAGAATGGTTAATCTTGTAATGGTATATGAAGACATGTACTTTTCAACATGGAATAATCTGAAGAATCAGAACTATAACATACTATTCCATGATACAACAGAGTAGATCCTGGCAAGACTCGGGCGGTTTCTGCATGGGACCCGAGTCTACTATGTTTACATGGGATTCAAAAGTCTATCTATGAGGTAAATCATTTGGTTCGTATTAGAGTGGGTAAATTATAAGCATTTGACATGTTTTAATAGTCCTCCGCGGACAATTGTATCAACATAATAGACTTTGAACAGACGACTCCTGTAGCAACCTTCTGAGCTGTGCATGTTCTGTTTGCATATAGACTTGTATGGATCTAAGTATCTGCCATTGGTGGTTGCGTCTTGCATGTGGCTTTGCCTGCTTGACTTTACTACTTTTCCAATTACATTGTTTATACCACTATTGTACAATATCAGCTAATAGATATCCATCATTACATTTCTTACTTAAACTATTCGTTAAGGAAATGATTATGTAAACTGTGTTTTATATTGGCACGTAAAATAGTCTTGCGAATTCTTAATGGTCTACACTAAAACAGAAGTTTATTGCATTTACTTCCATTACTTCGTAATCGCTCAGTTACTTGTATCGAACACTGTGTACATGCCTGTGAGCCCCATTAACACAACTTATTAGCCATTAAAGTTTAAAACCATTGAAATACAGACGTTTGCTTTAGTGTTTCCAAAAATAAAAATTCCAATTACACTGCCGAAAGCAATTCTCACACTCATGAATTGTTTAGTAGTCGGTTACAGTCTTAACATTTTCCCTGTTAAGTGCGACTAAACTATCATTTGCAAACATCTTGGATCCAGATTAGACGCGGAGTAACTCGGCGTCTCAAAAGGATCCAGGCTGTTTTATACTCGGTCATTCATTTCGTAGAGGATTAAATGAATCAGAAGTATGTGGATTATACAACAGGGCTGAGAACATTTTGTGAGAAGGCTTCGGGTTAAATAATTTGCATTACTCCCATCCTCCAGCAGGAATTTACACTTGTACCAATTCTGAGAGCTCTTAGACAACTGAACACTGAAAAGATGCCTAAACGCTTAATTACCGTAATTGCATACAGTAAAATCCCAATCGTTTGAACACTTATATAAGGAACTTTATCGGCCTCTAAGATATGTTGTAGCTTATTGCATGGTTAACATATTTCAGAAAGCGTATCAATGTTTGGTAAATGGTATTTTCAGTACATCCGCATGTTCAGGCCATGCTTGATATCTACATATATGAATCCGGAGTTTCACCAGGACCTACCAGGTTGTAAAATTGGATCACACGTTTCTCAAAAATTTACTGAATACCTTTAAAATAATTGCAATAACAGTTTCATCGGATAGTTTTATAGCATTAGAAAGGTAACACGGGCACGCATGCAGTGTCCATAACAAAATACCAATGTAGACTATGCAGTTAAATACTGACAGGTGATTTCACTCTGATAATTCAGGTTAAAATGGTCAATTGTGCTGTCTTTGATAAATACAGTAGAACCCCTCTCATGCGACCACTTAATAAATGCACATGGTTGTTTTTATAAGCAGGTGGTTTCTTAATGCAGGACAAATGTAATGCAGAAAGCTTTCAGAATAAATTTGTCCTACATTAATCTACCACCTGCATATTGCACCCAGAAGTATACCTCTTTTAGACGGGGTTTTATTGTATATATAGTACAGCCATAGCCAGCAATAACCACGGCGATTGTTATAACAGTTCTGTTTATAGTCTCAAACGTGATATGCAGAATTGGTCTAGTCATCGACGAATTCAAAATGATAGTTTCAGTAAAGACCTATTTGCATATTTATTTGAAGGTCAAAATGAGATCAAGACAGATACTCTAAGTTAGTATCTGTTTCAGTGATACTGATACTGTCATGGTCTGTTTACGTCCATAAATAAGTGATTTATCTCCAAAAGTTTAACTCCATTTAGATGTATTCATCATATTGTTTGTTTGTTTGTGTTGATAAACGTCCTTTTCCGCTCACTATGGGCTAATTGGACGCCCCAGAGAGAGGGGGTAGGAAACAGAGAAACCCGGGCGCGATGCCCTTCTCTTATTATCGACTGAGTTTCTCTGGTTCATCATAATGTCTTACGCCCAATCAGTCATCAGTTCTGCTAAACACACCTTTCTCATGTTAGCGTGACTGGACTAGCATTCGCAAACAACGTCGTTTCAAATAAGAGACCTAGTAACTCGATGACTCATCGTGAACCAGTAGCAAATAAACTTTTTGTTTTCTCTGTCAGGGGTTGACACAATTGAAGGAACCGGGTGTAAGTAAAACTTGTAACAGATCAGCGTGTGCCAGATATCGTTGTTTTCAGCACGTTGGTTATTATTTATTCTATTCATATGCAATACTAGGGTGACGTGGTACAATAGAAGTGGCATGACAGATAAGGAGAGCAAGTGTACATGCATTATACAATATCAATTATCATTGGCAAATATGTCTTTTGTTCTGAAAACAATATTTTCTGTCATGTCGCTGATCATTCACTACCACAGTGACACGTTATTGATCTTGATCCAAACTACATGAAAAGCCAATGGCTGTCTCTCACCATTGGTTGTAGTTCAAACAATTTGTACTCAGTCCTTAACGTACGGTAACACCTGATTGTAGCAAAACCTTATTGAATTGATGTAGAGTACTTTACAGGTCGGTTCATTAGAAATACAATACATGAATGCATGATTAATACATGAAAGCATAGCACGTGGTTAATACAGGAGCCAAGCATTGCATTGCATAAACGGTGCCATACTGCCATTGTTCATACCGCTTTTGTCCTGAAATATAGTACCTTATGCATTACCTTTGTCCTTGATAGATATATAAACCAGGGTAAACCATACAGATCATGCTTCTTCTGAACCAGCCTTCTTAATCAGATACGCAGTGATGCTAAAGAAACAACACCGGTATATGTCCATTTGGATAGATAAAATTTCCATTGAAGATATGATCAACGTGGTTGCGTTTCCATGTGTTTGTTTATTCGGCATTCCCGATCAATTGATTAGTAAACATGACATTTGCTCATTTCCTTTAATCACAACCAATATAACTGCATTCTAGCGATTACTTAAAGAAACAAACTATGGAAGCATTCGACGGATACAATAAGTGGCAAAATAATAAAACAATGATGTTAGTTTTGATGAGATTATAAAATCAAACGGGCATACACAATTCAAAATTTCTAAATCTTACAGTTTTGTTCTGGTTTTGGTTTAAACATATTTTATTTGTAAATGTTTACATGAATATTGTAATGATAACACAAAGGAAAAGAAAAGGATGGAAACGAAAGCAAGACTGCTTATTGTGTTTCTCTCCCAACACCGTAAAAAACTACACTCGTTTTTTTTGTTTTTTTGGTGGGTTTTTTGGGGGGTTTAATACATTAAGCATTAAAGCGTCAAAGACACCTTAATGTATGTCTCTATTGCTGAACTTACATTGTCTAGCATTATTCTATTACCACATTACAAATGTGCAAAAACGGTAGAATAGTTGGGTTTATGATCCGAAACAGTCTACACATGTACAGCTCTGCTTTAAACAATCCGCAAAATGATTATATTCAATTGTAAGACCCGAATTTATACCGTTTATGTGGTCATGATAGAGAAGTTTTAACGTACATTGATCTAGTTTAATTTTAGACAGCTTGTTATCAGTATCTATATAACGGACGAGTGTTGCAGTGTAACCGACACTGTAATAAATAACAGGTATTGTAATAAACATGGATATTGATAACGGATAATGGATTTACCTTGGTGCTGTATATGTTTATTCTGAAACAAAGGTAAAATATATAAAACACATTTAGTAATTTCTTTGCACTTTGGCACAAGATACAAATATTCTGAAAATGGATGATCCTTCGAAACCAAAGTAGAAATGCAGAAAGAGAAATTGCAGACTCGGTTTTAATGAGTCTGTTCATGAGCAGTAATAAAAGCGGAAAACTACCCACGCCCCTAGCATCGGCTGATGCAGTATTCAATTTTCAAAACTAATAACATCAAAACTAATGATCCCAAAGGACCAGAAAATATAACAACACAGAGGATGAAGAACGGGCGACTTTTTACGGCCGACCATAAGCACTTAACACATGTTGTTGTGAAGTAGATCTATTCTGAAAATGTGTGATCCTTCGAAACACCATGCGTACTGGATCAGTTTACCAATATTCAGTTAAACTTCGATAACTGGAAATTCAAGGGACCATGCCAATTACTTTGAGGTCACAGAGGTTCGAGTCATCCGAATTATATTCAGTAAAAATGTTCACGTTCACAGATTAGTGCAGGTATGTAGGAGCTTTCATCATTACTTTCGACCTGTATTAATCTGCCACATATGTTTCTAGACATGCGGAGTAATTTATTTTAGAACAATTCTGTATTGTAAATGTTGGTAGGACCGAACTTGTACTTCGAGTCATTTTAGTTAGAGATAATGATATTCAGCTGTATATTATTCTTCAGAATGCCTCATCTAGCTGCTAGGTATCATAGGGGTAAGACACGTTTGAGTCAGTATATGTATATATAGAAAGACGGGATCCGACTTCCAAAGATCCAAATTACCCAATCCTCTACTGTAAACCCTTCGTACTGCAAGATACGCACGTTCAGATACAAAGCTTTTCCGTAAGCAAAGACATTGCTTTATGCAAAGATTTTTCCGGCCAAAACAGAGATAAAATTAACACCGCACCAGAAACATGAGATAAATGGCCCAAATTCGTAAGTCGGACACGACCTCGTCCCTCAGTACGAACCGCTGACAGTCTTGAAAGGACTACTTATACGTCAAACACAATAAAAGTTTGCGTACTTATCAGCAATATATTCAACGAAAAGAACATTCTTACAGCGATGTTACCCCAGTTGCACGTATAAGAACCGCATAGAAAAGGCGAATCTAAGGAAACTAATCAAGAACATTTGGATTTGACTGGGAAATACAAACACAATCATTTATCTTTATCAGTCCTCTTATTTCACCAGCCTGAATATAGCGGAAATTTACAAAAATGTGTTTGTCTTTCTTAATATTTTAAAAATGCAGCACACATGTCAATGCATTCGGGTGTTAATGCAGTGTTTTATCTATTTATTAAAATGCTGTCCATGCTTCATTTACAGATAATGTACATTCATTCTAATGAAAATGAAAAAAAAACAATATCATAAACCTGTGTATAAAGAGTTAAAATTCTTGGCATTCGGTAATGTGTAAGACGTGCACGCTGTTTCCCATGTCTCAGCTGAAAAGTTAAAAATAATAACTTACTACCCGTGCGGTCCTGGCCACAGACGGCAATAATCTGATTAGATATCCATAAAAAAGTCTAAAGATCAAAGTTCACTTTTTCTACTAAGCTATTGTACTATTAGATGCTACTGACGCATACGATAACTAAAATAACTGGGTTGGAAATCTAAAGAACCAATCACATATCGATAGTTGCGACTCTTATGTTTATTTCCAAACTGTCTAAGTCGATATTTAGAACTGTAAAAATGATCAACATGACATAAAGTATTATATTCAAAAGCTACAGTTGCACCTATCCGTTCTTTGTATGAATATATTTGAACTAGCTATGGTATATCGACAGTGATGCTGTTTCTCATCCACATATTGTTTCATGCTTGTCTGACACATTCTCTAGACATGGCACACTTGTTTCATGAACTATTTAGTGAGCATACGCATACTTTCTTCTAGTATCAGTACAGTTGAATATTCAGCATTAATCTTATTCCCATCGCGAAAAAACACTTGCATTCTAGCTCATATAACCGGGTTACCTTTGACAACCAACAGGGAACGCGAAGTGAAATCAGAACTACTACGTCTTCTGTGTTCATGTGTTCTGTACTTCATTCTAGGTTCATTCGTGCTATGGGGCGTAAGCAGTGTTGCACTTTCTATTACTGCTCATGAACAGACTCAATGAAACCGAGTCTGGATTTTTCTCTTTTTGTGTTGCAATTTTTGCTTTCGGGGGATCACCTTCCTTTAGAATTTATAATCTTCACAACAGCAGGTGTTAAGTGCTTGTGTGGCGGCCGTAAAACGTCGCCCCGTACTCCATTCTCAGTTTTGTTATACCTTCTGATCCTTCGAGATCATGCATTTCAGTACTTTTTGTTCTGACGATTGAATAACGCTTAAGCCGGTGCTAGGGGGGCGTGAGCAGTGTTGCACTTTCTATTACTGCTCATGAACAGACTCAATAAAACCGAGTCCGCAATTTTCTCTTTTTTGTGTTGCAATCTTTGCTTTCGGATGATCACCTTCCTTTAGAATTAATAATACTATTAATATGCTTTTATATATGTATAGAAAAGTAGTAAAGTCAAGCAGGCAAAGCCACATACAAGACGCAACCACCACCAAAACACCGACAGACAGCATGACACACACACACACACACACACACGATCACACACCCAAACGCACACACACACACGAAATGAACACAGAAAACACCAAAAGACACACAAGAACCAGAGACAAACGCCCCACACATGAACAAAATCACAAGCACACAGACGCAAGGCAAACAAAAGCAAGGGTGACAAAGAGAGTACCGCCTTGGCACGGTCAGTAGCAAAAACACCACTGGGGGGTTAAACCGGTTTACGGACGTCATAACCTCACACTTCTCTCAAAGTCGCCCTAGCTTTACAAATATTGTAAATAAAGGTATCCCCGCTGGACTTACCCACAACATAGACGACGGTTCAGCGTCCGACTAAAACATATGTTTATGTGCTGCCAGTTTGTTTATGGCAAATATGTCAAACACAAACAGGAACTCCATTTTTATTATGGGAAACTAAAAATATAATTATGTATAAAGATATATGAAGGTACGAACACATTAAATGGCGTTGTTCCTTAACAGAAAACAACATTAATGCTATATATCCCCTGCCAAAGGCAGAATAATATTGCTTTGGGTTTGTCGGTCCTACCTTCCTTCCGTCTTTCGTCCTTTCGTCCGTACGTCATTTTGCCCGGTGTCCGTCCGAGGCCATATATCTGTAAAGGATTTACAGAATTCAATGCCACTTAACATGAATGTTTGATATTACTGGGGAATTGTTCCCAAGTATTGCTTTTTAGATCGCTTTTGGCCTTTCGGAGTTATTGCCATTTTATACACAAAAACACAGTTTTCCGTCCGATCAACACATTTCAATGAAACTCGACATGAATATTTCCTATCACTTGGACATTGTTACCGTATATTAGTTTCCAGATCATTTGCGGAATTTAGGAGTTAATGCCTTTTATACGAAAACATCAAATATGGTGTTCAATCCGATGCCATATCTATGTAACTGATTGATAAAATTTAATGAAACTTGAAATTAATATTTGTTATCATTACGGCATTGTTCCCATGCATATTATTTTCTAGATCGTTTGCGGCATTTAGTAGTTGATACGCAAAATCTCATACACTTGCCATCCGGTGTCATATCTCTGTAGCTGATATATAGAATTCAACGAAATTTGACATGGATATTTGTAATCACTAGGGCATCGTTCTCGTGGATTACTTTTCCACAACATGTGTGGCATTTAGAAGTTATTGCCCGTTGATACACAACAATCACACAGCAACCAAATGCCTCCCATGCCAGCTCCTACCCACCCCGTTCTTTGCCATTTAACTTGGTAATAGCATTTGCAGGGGGTATTAATTCTATGATATTGCTTGTTGTATATCTAATAGATATAATTAATGACTAACATAAGAGTAAGATCAAAGATGTGTCATGTAGCTGTGACAAAACATTACATTCATTTAAACGCATAGTATGATTATAACGTTAGCAGCTCTTTACTAACTTATATAATGAAGCCTGAATTCGCATCCATATTGGGTTGATTGGTGTCATAACAATTATGTCATATACAGACGTGCATGTGTTTATCAAACTGAAAATGAATGGGCTGAAAGAAATTGACGTCTCTCTCTTTCTTCTGTTTTCTTTATTACTATTATCTCACTCCTCTCTATCATAACCATCCTCTCTCTCTATTTCATTCTTTGACAATGGTGTGGTTTTCCATTATTTAAATTGCAGTCTCTATGACGGGGTATTCATGAAGATAATACCTGTTTATTTTACCCTCCCAACACTGAATACACAAATAGACTAATCCTGAATTTGAACAATAAGGTTTACCGTGGATATTCAGGAATATATTTAATATAATTATATTGTTTCGTCATGTCAAAGTTCTGTTTGCTGATAGTTACAATGATCTTTGCTGGAATTAAAACCAATTTTCGTTTACTTTTACGGTGTAAATGTATGTATATTTCAAGAAGGCATACTACAAGAAGACAAACAATGACTACACTATTCAAGTTAGCATCTTGACATTCAGTAGTCGGCATTCAGTAGTCTATACACAAAAATCACGTAGCATTCAGCTCTTTAAGATTCGGTAATTATTGTAATGTACGAAGTTCTCAAAATACGGTGTGTATTTAGAAATCGAAAAACCAACGGAGATAGGACGGCATCGAAACATCCGCCTCAGGCTCAAATCAGGAGCATTGTTAGTAAGGCGAGGCGGATGATCATTATCTTCAGAATGATATTCTAGAGTTGCGAATCTCACAGTAGCGACTTATATGATATTGAATGTAAACTTTTTAGAACTTAGAATGAAGTAGGTGTAATCCTTTTCTTCATAATCATGCATAACGAGCTACGTTGTAGCGTCAATTATCAATTGAAATAATACAAACAATACTTGCTGTAATCGTCAACGTTGTATAGGGGTCACTGTGTTATGAGAGTCATCGTTATTAAATGTGGGGCCGCTTTGTAATATGTAAAGATATCTTAATGTTGCCCCCTACGCCAGTTATAAGTGTTATGACCGGGGAGTGGTAATATTATAACCCATTGCCTTAATAATATGAACAGAACAGAACAGAATAATATGACTGGGGTCGAGTTATTACAGTAGAGTCATAATATTTTTGGGTCTAAATATTACAATGCACCGGCGCACCAATTGTTAAAACTCCAATATTTCGCAATTTCATTATTTGCGTCCAAGCGTTTGAGAAACAATGGAATAAGTGTCAAGCTGGATCGTAATTGGACACAACGTGTCCGGCGCCTGGTTTTGGTTGCAGATGCCAGTCAGTCCGTCCTTAACAGTAGGTCCGATGTTAAGATGAGGCTACCGTTGATGATTCATTGGGGTATAAATGAAACATGGCATATCCGTTGAATGCGGGAATCGACAGAATTAGCATTTGCACACAACGAGGAACCGGACCGGAAGACTCATAAAATAGACCTCTGATGACTGTCTACATGGTGTGCCATTAGAAATCAATTCCATTTAACCCTTCGCTTGCTATTCACGTCAATATACCTACCTGTAAATAGCTAAGACCCAGATGAGACAGCTCCTGCAGGAGCTGTCTCATCAGGGTCTGCACTATTTACTAATTGATTGTGCAACCAGTGCACTCCACAGCAGTGATTGCACAGCGAAATACGTGTACACAGTTAAGATATATGTAATTATGCAAGAGGTCATTGGTAAAGAAGGAGAAATGTATTTTAAAATTCAGCAAGTGAAGGATTAATTGAATAGACATTATCGTCATAAAGTGAAACCATAATCAAAACTCACGATTTATGTTTCCTAGGTCATCATTTAAAGCCAAATAACCTGGTTCTGCTAAAGATAAAATTTAAAACATGTGATTACAGTGGTTATTTCACTGTGTATATAGTGAGGGGAAAATCTCTAGGTCGAAGGTCTACGCTGTAATGATTGGTATTAATAGAGTAATATTACAGACGAGATAGATTAGTTCCCGTCATGTTTAGATTACATTGAGGCTAGATAGATTGGTTTCTCAGAATTAAATCAATCTTTACCATACCACTACGCAAGTGAAAGCCGAACATCGGTTACTCCACCGTGGAGAGATACTGAGAATTGATGGTGAATATCTGACTGCTATTGACAAGGAACTGATTAACTGAGGAGAATAGCTTGTGGCCAGCACTTCTTTCTTACCTTTAACAATAACATCGATGTTGGTTTGTTTAAAGTTGAACACATCATTATGTTTATAATAGTCTACCTTGTGTTTTGCGATTTTTCAATGATATAATTTTGGTTGTCTGTATTGTAAGAAATGTATATGCCTAAATCAGTTTTTTGTGCCGCGATGATGTGGCACAAAACAGTGTAGCGTTGATGAGATGCCGAATCCATTCGACCTGCTTTTATTGTCAAGTTTGCATGGTCTGCAAATTTTGTCATCTGCTACAATTTTCACGTTTTATATATGTTTCGTCTTTGTGTTTCAAAACATAATTAAACCAGCAAAACAACTTAGATCCTGATACCATCTGGATACAAATTGTTTAAATTGGTATTGATATATGCGACATTTGGATATTTGAGATTTTAAATTACCCAGTGATATGTAGATTTGTAATAGCTCAGTATCGAGTTTGCATTCGAAACTGGACGGCGCAGTTTGATTTCTACCCGTACCATGTCAAACGCTTTGCAGATGAGGGAAAGGCAAACAACTATTATTCTTATCAAACTATGACGTCACATCTTGTTTGATATACAATGAATTTGATCGAGCTTTTGTGTTATGTCACTGCTAATATGTTGTCTGTGTTTATTGTCGTGTATGTATTTGTAGCGTTGATTTCATTTTATTGTCCGCTTATTGTGTTGATGTGTAAATTCGTGTGTCACTTCCTAATGTCCTGTATGGCCTCTGTTCTACATTCATTATATTACCAGGTACTTTCACAAATTAACATGGGTACACTGTGATACAAGTTTGACACAAAATTACATACAATAGTTCACCAGAATGATCGATTAACGACTATTACGACCTTTTGACATCGGGTCGGTTTCAATTATATTGATATTTATGGTCAAAACTTCGGCAAATGAATTAACCCATGCCTGTATAATAGCAATGTCATTAATTTAGCTATTATTTTAAACGCAAGTTAAGTCTCGTATCATTGACAGTAATTTGTTAACATAATGTCTAAATAATGCGACAATGTTGGCATCTCGCATGTAATAACGCTTTATATTAGATATGTTAATAAACGCTCATGTAGGCTGATTTCTCAGAACTGAATAGTCCATCAGTATGAGCGACATATTTACTACACGACTCTGATTGGAACCATCTGACTTCCGTCTACACTGTTAGAATATGAAAATGCATGCATGTCCTGTATTCACACATTCAAAGCATTTTCTGCATTACGTTTTACTTGCTTAAACACACCACCTGTTTACAGACTCATCCTAAACTTTTTTGTGATGACCGCTAAAGACAATTTCTACTGAAATTTAATAAGAGAGAGATGTGGAGGAGGGAGAGTGAGAGTGATATATATATATATATATATATATATATATATATATATATAAGGGAAAATCATATATACGGGGGAACAAACGAGTGAAAAAAATTGCTATAAAGGCGAACTCTTATAAGGTCCACCATATACTGGTTGCCGTTATATTTGACCATCGATTTTGGAAAAGTGTATTGTTAGATTAGCTCAGCAATCATACTAAACGATCTTTAAGGTATTATTAAACTATGCACAAAGTTTTGTGCGAAAGTATTCGTTGTTGTTGATGTAAACATGATCTGTATGCAACCCCGTATATATCACGTGAATTTGAGAATGTATATAAAGGGCAACTTTTCAAAGAATTTGTTTTATTTTCGTAACTACTAAAAGATGGAGTTTTATAATAAACATGTAGTATTTGAATGACAATTCCTACATAATATGACTTTTAAACTAAAAATATATTAAAAACCCGTTAAGAAATAAACGGTTAAAGTCTGTAATCGTATATGTTCGAGGTGTTTTGCATCAATAACACGTACAATCGGAACACTTTAGAGTTACCGTTGAACAGATATTAAACACGTCCATGCACCAAATCTGTGAGATGGGAGTCGATTTACGCGGCTATATATCTATCTATATGCCAAAACTTCTCAAGATATGGACTTAAATTTGAATCAGTTTTATACAATTTTAA
This sequence comes from Azorinus chamasolen, assembly GCA_963576725.1. Classification (NCBI taxonomy): domain Eukaryota; kingdom Metazoa; phylum Mollusca; class Bivalvia; order Cardiida; family Solecurtidae; genus Azorinus; species Azorinus chamasolen. The sequence continues at coordinate 36,573,286 of OY755247.1, read as the reverse complement.
TTAATGTTTGTGATCCTCTTTTTAAGTCAAATACTTATAGCGATAATGCGAAAAAACAAGTAGGTTAAATAAAGGGAGACAAATATGATATGACTACGAATGTAGACATAAACAGAATATTTTCTATGAAAAAATTAAATGATTATAGACAGGATCAGTGCGAAGAATCCCGTATTTCAATGACTACTGCCAGGACAGATTATAAATCAACCTTAAGAAACAAAACAATATTTATTGGACAGAAATCAAACAAGCAAGTTAGAATCACTGCGATATAAAAATGCAAAGGAATAGTGGAAAATGTTGAAAGGATTAACGAAAAAATCGTCATCTACATTAGAGACATCTCATTTTTTAGACTATTTTATAACAATCAACAACCCAGATTCTGCATTATTTCAACCTGACGAAGATGTTATACATTTCAATGAAAAGATATTTGGATGGAAAACTTCAAGAAATGTTTTATGAATTAAATAGTTGTATAACTAAAGGGGATATCAGTAAAGTATGTAAATAATTGTAGATCCGGTGATCCTGATCACATATTAAATGATTTTTTAAGCATGGCATAGACTCGTTGATTGCATATTTATTCAAATTGTTTAATGTTATCTTTGATAATGGATCCTATCCCGAAAAGTGGTCATAGGGTTATATTATTCCGCTATACAAAAAGGGAGACGTGAACGACACTGAAAATTACCGTGGCATCACTTTACTAAGCACTCTGGGTAAACTCTTTACAAAAATCTTAACACAAGACTTAATAACTTGACTGAAAGTTACCAGGTTTACGTTCAGGCTCAATCCGGATTTCGGAAAAACATGTGTACAGTTGACAATATTTTGGTACTCCATGGCTTGATAACCTATCTTTTAAATGATAACAAAAAACTGCGTAGTCGGTCGATTTCGTAGTCAGAGACGTGCCTTGGTTCAAACGTTTGAAATATGGAGTATTTATATATATATTATGTGGATAATTAACATAATTCAATCAATATACTGGAATCTTAGATCTATTGTTAAATATCAGAGTTATTTAAGTGAGCAGTTCATTTGTTCTTTGGGTGTAGCTCAGGGGAAATGTATCTCACCGTTCCTATTTACCATGTACCTTAATTATTTAGAGGTTTTCATATTAAAAAGGTATAAGGGTTTGGACATTGGAATGCTTAAACATTTTATATCGTTATATGCCGATGACGTTCTCCTGTTTGCTGAGTCTGAACGTGATCTTCAGTCTGGCCTAGACATTTTACACGGATACTGTGAGAGATGGAAGCTCAAAGTAAACACCGAAAAAACAAAGATTATGATATTCCAAAAAAGGGTTTTCCAACTCTTCAAAATTTAAGTTTACTTTTGATAGTAAAAATATTGAAACTGCGAATAAATTCAATTACCAAGGTGTAATTTTCACAACCGGTGGGTCATTTAAAGAGACACAATCGGCTCTTAGTGGCCAAGCTGCAAAGACAATTTACAAGCTAAATCATATCTACGCACATTTACAAATATCTCTATTAAACATATACTGGATCTATTTGATAAACTTATATTACCTATTCTTAAATACAGCTATGAAGTTTGGGGATTTAGCAGAGATAACAAGAATTCATTTAAACTATTGCAAACAAAGTCTAGGAGTACGACAAAAGACACAAAATAGTTTTGCATACGGCGAATTAGACATAACTGATCTAAAAGTACATAGACATAATGCAATAATTCGTTATTGGATTAAACTATTACAAAACCCTGACAGGAAATACATAAAATTGATTTATAATTTAATGCTGGAAGATATGCAGACCCACCCTAATAAAGTTTCTTGGCCGTCGAAAGTACTAGTCCTACAAGAATCGCTGGGACTAAGGTATGCATGGTTAAATCAAGGTGTAGGTAATATTGAATGCTTTATTAGGCAATGTAAGCAAAGACTGACTTATAAATTCATTCAAAACTGGAGTGCCGAAATTAATTCATCTTCTCGTGCAGATACATGCAGTTATAAATTGTTCTCTGATTTTGGATTCAAACTATACTTAGATACGGTAAAGATTGAAACATTTAGACAAGATTTAACTAGACTTCGTCTGTAGTCTCATAGATTAGAAGTAGAAACAGGTCGCTGGTACAAACCTCAGAAAATTCCAAGAAATGAGAGGATGTGTCATGTATGTAATGTTCTGGAAGACGAATTTAATTTTTTGTTGGAATGTTCTATATACAACGATCGAAGAAATGTGTACATAAAACCATACTTGTGGCGTCACCCAAACATACCTAAGTTTGTAAATCTCATGAAACGAAAACAGACACTCAAAACGTGTTAAAGACACTTGCTATCTATGTCCATAATGCTTGAAACGTAGAACCGAAATAACTTTTATGTGATTTGTTGAATGTTTTCCTCTCTCAGTTTGTCATGGGAGCTACATTTTTACGCACGTACACTAACTGTAACTCACTGGTTCGCTCAAGTTTGTGGTTGTTATTATATAGAGTTAACTCCCTTACTGTTTCATAGAAACATGCGTTCAATGTTGACATGTTCTTTATTATATTTCCTTTTCAATTTCTGTTATCATTTTCCTCTAACAGTATGCTCAAACTCGTATATGTTTGCTTTGATATAAAATGAATGGTTTCATTCCATTTAATCTACTGTTGACAATTCTAAACAGCATTTATGTGTATGTATTGCTATCCTGTACTTTGGGGCCAATTGCCTTTGTACTGAATAAACTATCTATCTATCTAATTTATCTATCTATCTTTCTTTCTATATATCTATATATATATCTTATCTTTCTATCTAGCTCAATACCTACCTACCTAATTTTCTAGAACTATCTGGTCATCGATAAATTCAATTATCCATCCATACATGCATCCATACATCATTCCATCCATCCATCTGTCCATCTATATAATATCCAACTTCACGGCTTTCCTGACTGAATCGGCTACTGGTTTTCCGGTTAAAAGTTCGTTCTAATTTTATTATTTCATTTCAAAACAAATACCATCATATATTATATACCAAAAATGGGTATAGACGGTGATACTGTATAGACGAAGTATAATCGTCTTTGTACCTGGTTTAGATCTACTTTTAAAAGGGAGAGTGGAGAGTCAATGTGCTTTGCACAATCGGATTTCATTTCGTTGATTATTAAACAGATCTAATCTGGCTCTCACTAATGACGATTCAACATACAGATGCAGCAATTCAACCCTTATGAATATTCATGTTGGAAATTATGACGTCATGAACATTAATAAGATTATTTGAACACATGACATTTTCGCTCAGACAGAAGCTGTAGAATCAGATCTATATTACACCATAACCAAATTGATCAGACCTTGATCAGACTGCTCCTGCTCTGTCTGCAGATGCGTCAAAATGCGCTTACACAAGGGCCTACAATTACAGGCTAGTTTGCACAGCTCTACTGTCAAAACCAATCAGCCCACGATAACAAGGTCAGGTAGTGCAAAGCTACATTGCCGCTGTATGGGTAATGAATGGGTGAAGTGAATGAGAGCGCGCATGTTTTTATTCTTTGAACTTTGAACTTTTATTTCAATAACTGTTTAACCCTTTACCTCATATAAACGTGTTTTCACGCATTTGCAAACAGAGTAGACCAGGATCACACGGCTCCTACAGGATCCATCTGATCAGGGTATCCTCTGTTTGCTAATAGAATTGAATAGATCTGTTTCTTTGCTTTTCAAAATGTCTACAATGTGGCACCTTCCATATTTCTTTATAACTATTTTTAATGAATATTCAGTAAGTATTGGAATTTGGACTAAATATAGAACAGGGAAAGGGTTAAGGCCCAGTTTAGTGGGCAGCATTAACAGTTGTAGTAATTGTAGTGACAGCACATCAACTACAGCTTAACCCTTTCCCTGTGCTCTGTTTATTCAAAACTTCAATACCTACTGAATATTCATGGATAAAATAGTAATAATGGAATATGGAAAGTGGAACATTGTAGCTATTTATAAAGTAAAGAAACAGATCTTATAAATTCCATTAGCAAATATAGCAGACCCTAATCAGACGGCTTCTATAGGCGTCGTCTGATCTAGGTCTAACTCTGTTTGCAAATGTGTCAAAACACGTCTAAATGACCCCAGAGACCTTCCTACCTTGCCGTGGTTCTGGGGCTTAATTGTCATAGGGGATGTTTTTGGGTTTTTTGACAGAGATTATCCCCTCTGACAAGAACTAAAAGGAAGGCGGGTCGGTGGTTTTGATCCCATGCGCTGCTTTGCAACGATTGAGATTAGCCGAAATCATCTTCCTGATATCCCTCATCATCATGTCATCTCATCATTCATCGGCGCTATATGACCTATTCTGTGTCGCAGTGCCGTAAAACCCAACTCACTCACTCACGTCTATATGAGGGAAAGGTTTAAGCTGAAAATACCACTGGACACCTAGTACAATTATACTACCTGGAGTTCTTTAAACATTTGTTATTATTAAAAAACATTGACCCTTGGCAATTGTTTACATTACTTCAACTTTGATAACTGTTAACCTATTTCGAAAAGAAGGGAGGTGTAATAATATGTTAAACCACTGAAGGCTAGTCTATGCATTCTGACCCTTGTTTATGGCTATACAGTAAAACCCCTATAATGCGACCACTTAATGAATAAACATGACTGTCTTCACAAGCAGGTGGTTGTTTGTTGCAGGACAAAAGCTCCTATAGGAGCTTTCTGCATAACTTTTGTCCTGCATTTAGCTACCACCTGTCTTTGCCACGGTGAATTATGCTCCTTTTTGATGGTCGCATTAGAGGGGTTTTACTGTAATTCCCACGCCAGTCGCCCACAGCTTCAGTCTATATTAACTGTTAAGACTGTACACATTAGAACGGTATACACTATTGTATGCATCCTGCTTTAAATATTGAATCTAACAAATATTACACTCAAGACGTTGCACCCTTGTATTGCTGCCTTGCTAAATTTACTGTCATATCTTAAGGTCAATGGTAGAATTCAAGGCTTAGTCCCATTTCCCGGTTGAATATGTGATTCTTTTCTTGGCAACATTTCATGGTTGGTTTCTGTTGCTTTCAAATTTTATTGTTGGCAATGGTTTTGATCACAGGCGAATCTCTGTGGTTACATTAGCAAACAGTTTGGATCCATGTTAGACACCCAGTAACTCACAAGGACACGTTTGACACTCTGCCTATGTTTTTGTAAATACATTGAAAGCCGAAGGAGACGATAATTTTCTTAGATGAAATTTGTTAGGTGCCGAAAGGGTTACATTTTCCTGATATACATGTTTCTTTAAGCATGAGTTATGCATTTTCCCCTATGAATAACCCTAAGCCTAAAACGGAATTATTATAAGGCGATTCTTTGCGTATAATTTTTATATGTGTTACTATGTTTCTTAGACCTACGTTTATGTAAAATAATTGCTAAAACAATCATCTGGTGATTATGGAGAATAAATATATTAAGTTAATCGATGATGAATTTTGCTATTTATCATTCTGCATTGGAGGTGTGGATAAAACAGATTGTCCCGTAGCTATTTACGGTTGTTTTATGTCACACTTTAAAAAAGGGAGGCATTTTATTGTTTTTCACATTTCAACCCGTTGTTCACAAGAAATTTGCTCAGCCATTTGTCGTTCGATAGACTAAAAAGGATTACCACTTGTGTTATTAGTAAATACTTTATGTCATTGTTATTCACAAATTTGCGTATACAGGGTAATACTGTATAGTTATGGTATGGTCGTCTTTATGACCGAGTGTATTCAGCCTGTCGATTAGTCGGCTGCTCCATCAATACATCAGCTTTTAATACCTAGAAGTCTCACTTATGACACTGTTAGGTTGATCATTATGTGTCAAGGAAATCTACTGATACTGATATCACCTTGTGAAAAGTCAGGTCGAAGCTTCATGTCAAAAATATATTTTTCCTGAAACATTTGACTTTAGCCGTAGGATTTTAACTATTAGATATAGACACATTTATTTTCAATTATAAATTTGCACATTATGGGTGATGCCATGCAAAGGCCAGTGTCAGATCTCGAGACCAAATGCTGACATTTGCCAACCATGTTTTAGTCGGAGTATCTCCCTTCGACAAGTCGCAGAATTATTATATTGTGTAAATACTTCAAAAATCATGACGCAGATACGAAAAAAGACAGAAAGGGTAAATAAAAATTAAATATGCATACTATGCTATACAATACCACGTATCTCACGATTTTAACAGATGTTTAGTGTAATTAACTAATATGTATATAAATTGACAGGTTTCGTTGAACAATGTATGCATATGATAATTTTTTATATATACAGGGGCGTCGTCCCCATTTGTTTTATGTCGATGTTTGAACATGTGTGCATACTTTAAGTACCCATTGTTAAGATATTGCCAAAATAAGCAAAATCCCAATTAGGCATAGTAGTATTGTGCAGGTCTTAAAGAATGATGTCCATGTAGCGCTAGTTTCAATATACGATACACTCTTGTATCGTTTGTCTTGTATTTTGACAAATGAACATTTGATTAATTTTATGTCGCATTATTTGACCAAACAACATAATGGCGCTTTTTCCTTGTGTACGTACTCTTCAATGAATATGAGGATAAATTTAAAAAGTTATGACGATTTTCATTTTTCAATTTGGTTACACAACCCGATTTAGTGCCGAGAGACCGGAAATACCGGTCGTGTTGTCCCGATCTTAATGCTTTCAAGTACAAGCTTGTAGCATATCGTTGGAAAGGATTCAGTACAGAGAGTTTGAAACATTGGTCAAATTGATAACTCAGCTGAATACAAGCGGATTGTGTTCCCTTGTTTGTGCCAGATCCCAATAACTGAGTTTCACTTATAATACATTACCGTACAGATATGGAATATATATGTAAGAACAAAAGTTGCTCATTTCTGGTCATTAAATCGATTGATATCAAGGTTTCGAACCTTGGACCTCAAAATCTAGCACTAGAGTGAAAACGCAGAACCGGAAGTGCTAGAAGAAAAAACGCAAAAGATGGAAATATAAAGTAAATTGCAAAGTTGTTTGTCAAGACAATGTCTACCGATTGATGTAAAGTTTTCTAGGGTCTGACGTCCCATAGCCGAGAACGGGGCCGAAAACCATTTCCGGTCAAATTTTGAACCGATATAACAGAATAACCATCGGAGATAGAAAAATAGTGATAACAGCAAATATGCTTCATTTTACATGCCCTATCGATTGCAATCGAGTTTTTTCTTCTAGCACTTCCGGTTCTACTTTTTCACTCTAGTGCTAGATTTTGAGGTCCAAGGTTCGAAACCTTGATATCAATCGATTTAATGACCAGAAATGAGCAACTTTTGTTCTTACATATATATTCCATATCTGTCCGGTAACGTATTATAAGTGAAACTCAGTTATTGGGCTCTGGCACAAACAAGGGAACACAATCCGCTTGTATTCAGCTGAGTTATCAATTTGACCAATGTTTCAAACTCTCTGTACTGAATCCTTTCCAACGATATGCTACAAGCTTGTACTTGAAAGCATTAAAATCGGGACAAAACGACCGGTATTTCCGGTCTCTCGGCACTAAATCGGGTTGTGTAACCAAATTGAAAAATGAAAATCGTCATAACTTTTTAAAAAAGAAAGATGGAAATATAAAGTAAATTGCAAAGTTGTTTGTCAAGACAATGTCTACCGATTGATGTAAAATTTTCTAGGGTCTGACGTCACATAGCCGAGAACGGGCCGAAAACAATTTCCAGTCAAATTTTGAACCGGTATGACAGAATAATCATTGGAAATAGAAAAATAGTGTCAACAGCAAATATGCTTCATTTTACATGCCCTATCGATTGCAATCGAGTTTTTTCTTCTAGCACATCCGGTTCTGCTTTTTCACTCTAGTGCTAGATTTTGAGGTCCAAGGTTCGAAACCTTGATATCAATCGATTTAATGACCAGAAATGAGCAACTTTTGTTCTTACATATATATTCCATATCTGTCCGGTAACGTGTTATAAGTGAAACTCAGTTATTGGGCTCTGGCACAAACACGGGAACACAATCCGCTTGTATTCAGCTGAGTTATCAATTTGACCAATGTTTCAAACTCTCTGTACTGAATCCTTTCCAACGATATGCTACAAGCTTGTACTTGAAAGCATTAAGATCGGGACAACACGACCGGTATTTCCGGTCTCTCGGCACTAAATCGGGCTGTGTAACCAAATTGAAAAATGAAAATCGTCATAACTTTTTAAAAAAGAAAGATGGAAATATAAAGTAAATTTCAAAGTTGTTTGTCAAGACAATGTCTACCGATTGATGTAAAATTTTCTAGGGTCTGACGTCACATAGCCGAGATCGGGGCCGAAAACTATTTCCGGTCAAATTTTGAACCGATATAACAGAATAACCATCGGAGATAGAAAAATAGTGTCAACAGCAAATATGCTTCATTTTACATGCCCTATCGATTGCAATCGAGTTTTTTCTTCTAGCACTTCCGGTTCTGCTTTTTCACTCTAGTGCTAGATTTTGAGGTCCAAGGTTCGAAACCTTGATATCAATCGATTTAATGACCAGAAATGAGCAACTTTTGTTCTTACATATATATTCCATATCTGTCCGGTAACGTATTATAAGTGAAACTCAGTTATTGGGCTCTGGCACAAACACGGGAACACAATCCGCTTGTATTCAGCTGAGTTATCAATTTGACCAATGTTTCAAACTCTGTGTACTGAATCCTTTCCAACGATATGCTACAAGCTTGTACTTGAAAGCTTTAAGATCGGGACAACACGACCGGTATTTCCGGTCTCTCGGCACTAAATCGGATTGTGTAACCAAATTGAAAAATGAAAATCGTCATAACTTTTTAAAAAAGAAAGATGGAAATATAAAGTAAATTGCAAAGTTGTTTGACAAGACAATGTCTACCAATTGATGTAAAGTTTTCTAGGGTCTGACGTCCCATAGCCGAGAACGGGGCCGAAAACCATTTCCGGTCAAATTTTGAACCGATATAACAGAATCACCATCGGAGATAGAAAAATAGTGTCAACAGCAAATATGCTTCATTTTACATGCCCTATCGATTGCAATCGAGTTTTTTCTTCTAGCACTTCCGGTTCTGCTTTTTCATTCTAGTGCTAGATTTTGAGGTCCAAGGTTCGAAACCTTGATATCAATCGATTAAATGACCAGAAATGAGCAACTTTTATTCCATATCTGTCCGGTAACGTATTATAAGTGAAACTCAGTTATTGGGCTCTGGCACAAACACGGGAACACAATCCGCTTGTATTCAGCTGAGTTATCAATTTGACCAATGTTTCAAAGTCTGTGTACTGAATCCTTTCCAACGATATGCTACAAGCTTGTACTTGAAAGCATTAAGATCGGGACAACACGACCGGCATTTCCGGTCTCTCGGCACTAAATCGGGTTGTGTAACCAAATTGAAAAATGAAAATCGTCATAACTTTTTAAAAAAGAAAGATGGAAATATAAAGTAAATTTCAAAGTTGTTTGTCAAGACAATGTCTACCAATTGATGTAAAATTTTCTAGGATCTGACGTCACATAGCCGAGATCGGGGCCGAAAACCATTTCCGGTCAAATTTTGAACCGATATAACAGAATAACCATCGGAGATAGAAAAATAGTGTCAACAGCAAATATGCTTCATTTTACATGCCCTATCGATTGCAATCGAGTTTTTTCTTCTAGCACTTCCGGTTCTGCTTTTTCACTCTAGTGCTAGATTTTGAGGTCCAAGGTTCGAAACCTTGATATCAATCGATTTAATGACCAGAAATGAGCAACTTTTGTTCTTACATATATATTCCATATCTGTCCGGTAACGTATTATAAGTGAAACTCAGTTATTGGGCTCTGGCACAAACACGGGAACACAATCCGCTTGTATTCAGCTGAGTTATCAATTTGACCAATGTTTCAAACTCTGTGTACTGAATCCTTTCCAACGATATGCTACAAGCTTGTACTTGAAAGCTTTAAGATCGGGACAACACGACCGGTATTTCCGGTCTCTCGGCACTAAATCGGATTGTGTAACCAAATTGAAAAATGAAAATCGTCATAACGTTTTAAAAAAGAAAGATCGAAATATAAAGTAAATTTCAAAGTTGTTTGTCAAGACAATGTCTACCGATTGATGTAAAATTTTCTAGGGTCTGACGTCACATAGCCGAGATCGGGACCGAAAACCATTTCCGGTCAAATTTTGAACCGATATAACAGAATAACCATCGGAGATAGAAAAATAGTGTCAACAGCAAATATGCTTCATTTTACATGCCCTATCGATTGCAATCGAGTTTTTTCTTCTAGCACTTCCGGTTCTACTTTTTCACTCTAGTGCTAGATTTTGAGGTCCAAGGTTCGAAACCTTGATTTCAATCGATTTATCGACCAGAAATGAGCAACTTTTGTTCTTACATATATATTCCATATCTGTCCGGTAACGTATTATAAGTGAAACTCAGTTATTGGGCTCTGGCACAAACAAGGGAACACAATCCGCTTGTATTCAGCTGAGTTATCAATTTGACCAATGTTTCAAACTCTGTGTACTGAATCCTTTCCAACGATATGCTACAAGCTTGTACTTGAAAGCATTAAGATCGGGACAACACGACCGGCATTTCCGGTCACTCGGCACTAAATCGGGTTGTGTAACCAAATTGAAAAATGAAAATCGTCATAACTTTTTAAAAAAGAAAGATGGAAATATAAAGTAAATTTCAAAGTTGTTTGTCAAGACAATGTCTACCGATTGATGTAAAATTTTCTAGGGTCTGACGTCACATAGCCGAGAACGGGGCCGAAAACCATTTCCGGTCAAATTTTGAACCGATATAACAGAATAACCATCGGAGATAGAAAAATAGTGTCAACAGCAAATATGCTTCATTTTACATGCCCTATCGATTGCAATCGAGTTTTTTCTTCTAGCACTTCCGGTTCTGCTTTTTCACTCTAGTGCAAGATTTTGAGGACCAAGGTTCGAAACCTTGATATATCAATCGATTTAATGACCAGAAATGAGCAACTTTTGTTCTTACATATATATTCCATATCTGTCCGGTAACGTATTATAAGTGAAACTCAGTTATTGGGCTCTGGCACAAACACGGGAACACAATCCGCTTGTATTCAGCTGAGTTATCAATTTGACCAATGTTTCAAACTCTGTGTACTGAATCCTTTCCAACGATATGCTACAAGCTTGTACTTGAAAGCTTTAAGATCGGGACAACACGACCGGTATTTCCGGTCTCTCGGCACTAAATCGGATTGTGTAACCAAATTGAAAAATGAAAATCGTCATAACTTTTTAAAAAAGAAAGATGGAAATATAAAGTAAATTGCAAAGTTGTTTGACAAGACAATGTCTACCGATTGATGTAAAATGTTCTAGGGTCTGACGTCACACAGCCGAGAACGGGGCCGAAAACCATTTCTGGTCAAATTTTGAACCGGTATAACAGAATAACCATCGGAGATAGAAAAATAGTGTCAACAGCAAATATGCTTCATTTTACATGCCCTATCGATTGCAATCGAGTTTTTTCTTCTAGCACTTCCGGTTCTGCTTTTTCACTCTAGTGCTAGATTTTGAGGTCCAAGGTTCGAAACCTTGATATCAATCGATTAAATGACCAGAAATGAGCAACTTTTATTCCATATCTGTCCGGTAACTTATTATAAGTGAAACTCAGTTATTGGGCTCTGGCACAAACACGGGAACACAATCCGCTTGTATTCAGCTGAGTTATCAATTTGACCAATGTTTCAAAGTCTGTGTACTGAATCCTTTCCAACGATATGCTACAAGCTTGTACTTGAAAGCATTAAGATCGGGACAACACGACCGGCATTTCCGGTCTCTCGGCACTAAATCGGGTTGTGTAACCAAATTGAAAAATGAAAATCGTCATAACTTTTTAAAAAAGAAAGATGGAAATATAAAGTAAATTTCAAAGTTGTTTGTCAAGACAATGTCTACCAATTGATGTAAAAGTTTCTAGGATCTGACGTCACATAGCCGAGATCGGGGCCGAAAACCATTTCCGGTCAAATTTTGAACCGATATAACAGAATAACCATCGGAGATAGAAAAATAGTGTCAACAGCAAATATGCTTCATTTTACATGCCCTATCGATTGCAATCGAGTTTTTTCTTCTAGCACTTCCGGTTCTGCTTTTTCACCCTAGTGCTAGATTTTGAGGTCCAAGGTTCGAAACCTTGATATCAATCGATTAAATGACCAGAAATGAGCAACTTTTATTCCATATCTGTCCGGTAACGTATTATAAGTGAAACTCAGTTATTGGGCTCTGGCACAAACACGGGAACACAATCCGCTTGTATTCAGCTGAGTTATCAATTTGACCAATGTTTCAAACTCTGTGTACTGAATCCTTTCCAACGATATGCTACAAGCTTGTACTTGAAAGCTTTAAGATCGGGACAACACGACCGGTATTTCCGGTCTCTCGGCACTAAATCGGATTGTGTAACCAAATTGAAAAATGAAAATCGTCATAACTTTTTAAAAAAGAAAGATGGAAATATAAAGTAAATTTCAAAGTTGTTTGACAAGACAATGTCTACCGATTGATGTAAAATTTTCTAGGGTCTGACGTCACATAGCCGAGAACGGGGCCGAAAACCATTTCCGGTCAAATTTTGAACCGATATAACAGAATAACCATCGGAGATAGAAAAATAGTGTCAACAGCAAATATGCTTCATTTTACATGCCCTATCGATTGCAATCGAGTTTTTTCTTCTAGCACTTCTGGTTCTGCTTTTTCACTCTAGTGCTAGATTTTGAGGTCCAAGGTTCGAAACCTTGATATCAATCGATTTAATGACCAGAAATGAGCAACTTTTGTTCTTACATATATATTCCATATCTGTCCGGTAACGTATTATAAGTGAAACTCAGTTATTGGGCTCTGGCACAAACAAGGGAACACATTTCGCTTGTATTCAGCTGAGTTATCAATTTGACCAATATTTCAAACTCTCTGTACTGAATCCTTCCCAACGATATGCTACAAGCTTGTACTTGAAAGCATTAAGATCGGGACAACACGACCGGTATTTCCGGTCTCTCGGCACTAAATCGGGTTGTGTAACCAAATTGAAAAATGAAAATCGTCATAACTTTTTAAAAAAGAAAGATGGAAATATAAAGTAAATTTCAAAGTTGTTTGACAAGACAATGTCTACCGATTGATGTAAAATTTTCTAGGGTCTGACGTCACATAGCCGAGAACGGGGCCGAAAACCATTTCCGGTCAAATTTTGAACCGATATAACAGAATAACCATCGGAGATAGAAAAATAGTGTCAACAGCAAATATGCTTCATTTTACATGCCCTATCGATTGCAATCGAGTTTTTTCTTCTAGCACTTCCTGTTCTGCTTTTTCACTCTAGTGCAAGATTTTGAGGTCCAAGGTTCGAAACCTTGATATCAATCGATTTAATGACCAGAAATGAGCAACTTTTGTTCTTACATATATATTCCATATCTGTCCGGTAACGTATTATAAGTGAAACTCAGTTATTGGGCTCTGGCACAAACAAGGGAACACAATCCGCTTGTATTCAGCTGAGTTATCAATTTGACCAATGTTTCAAACTCTGTGTACTGAATCCTTTCCAACGATATGCTACAAGCTTGTACTTGAAAGCATTAAGATCGGGACAACACGACCGGCATTTCCGGTCACTCGGCACTAAATCGGGTTGTGTAACCAAATTGAAAAATGAAAATCGTCATAACTTTTTAAAAAAGAAAGATGGAAATATAAAGTAAATTTCAAAGTTGTTTGTCAAGACAATGTCTATCGATTGATGTAAAATTTTCTAGGATCTGACGTCATATAGCCGAGATCGGGGCCGAAAACCATTTCCGGTCAAATTTTGAACCGATATAACAGAATAACCATCGGAGATAGAAAAATAGTGTCAACAGCAAATATGCTTCATTTTACATGCCCTATCGATTGCAATCGAGTTTTTTCTTCTAGCACTTCCGGTTCTGCTTTTTCACTCTAGTGCAAGATTTTGAGGTCCAAGGTTCGAAACCTTGATATCAATCGATTTAATGACCAGAAATGAGCAACTTTTGTTCTTACATATATATTCCATATCTGTCCGGTAACGTATTATAAGTGAAACTCAGTTATTGGGCTCTGGCACAAACAAGGGAACACAATCCGCTTGTATTCAGCTGAGTTATCAATTTGACCAATGTTTCAAACTCTGTGTACTGAATCCTTTCCAACGATATGCTACAAGCTTGTACTTGAAAGCATTAAGATCGGGACAACACGACCGGCATTTCCGGTCACTCGGCACTAAATCGGGTTGTGTAACCAAATTGAAAAATGAAAATCGTCATAACTTTTTAAAAAAGAAAGATGGAAATATAAAGTAAATTGCAAAGTTGTTTGTCAAGACAATGTCTACCGATTGATGTAAAATTTTCTAGGATCTGACGTCACATAGCCGAGATCGGGGCCGAAAACCATTTCCGGTCAAATTTTGAACCGATATAACAGAATAACCATCGGAGATAGAAAAATAGTGTCAACAGCAAATATGCTTCATTTTACATGCCCTATCGATTGCAATCGAGTTTTTTCTTCTAGCACTTCCGGTTCTGCTTTTTCACTCTAGTGCTAGATTTTGAGGTCCAAGGTTCGAAACCTTGATATCAATCGATTTAATGACCAGAAATGAGCAACTTTTGTTCTTACATATATATTCCATATCTGTCCGATAACGTATTATAAGTGAAACTCAGTTATTGGGCTCTGGCACAAACACGGGAACACAATCCGCTTGTATTCAGCTGAGTTATCAATTTGACCAATGTTTCAAACTCTGTGTACTGAATCCTTTCCAACGATATGCTACAAGCTTGTACTTGAAAGCTTTAAGATCGGGACAACACGACCGGTATTTCCGGTCTCTCGGCACTAAATCGGATTGTGTAACCAAATTGAAAAATGAAAATCGTCATAACTTTTTAAAACAGAAAGATGGAAATATAAAGTAAATTGCAAAGTTGTTTGACACGACAATGTCTATCGATTGATGTAAAATTTTCTAGGGTCTGATGTCACATAGCCGAGAACGGGGCCGAAAACCATTTCCGGTCAAATTTTGAACCGGTATAACAGAATAACCATCGGAGATAGAAAAATAGTGTCAACAGCAAATATGCTTCATTTTACATGCCCTATCGATTGCAATCGAGTTTTTTCTTCTAGCACTTCCGGTTCTGCTTTTTCACTCTAGTGCTAGATTTTGAGGTTCAAGGTTCGAAACCTTGATATTAATCGATTTAATGACCAGAAATGAGCAACTTTTGTTCTTACATATATATTCCATATCTGTCCGGTAACGTATTATAAGTGAAACTCAGTTATTGGGCTCTGGCACAAACACGGGAACACAATCCGCTTGTATTCAGCTGAGTTGTCAATTTGACCAATGTTTCAAACTCTGTGTACTGAATCCTTTCCAACGATATGCTACAAGCTTGTACTTGAAAGCTTTAAGATCGGGACAACACGACCGGTATTTCCGGTCTCTCGGCACTAAATCGGATTGTGTAACCAAATTGAAAAATGAAAATCGTCATAACTTTTTAAAAAAGAAAGATGGAAATATAAAGTAAATTGCAAAGTTGTTTGACAAGACAATGTCTACCGATTGATGTAAAATTTTCTAGGGTCTGACGTCACATAGCCGAGAACGGGGCCGAAAACCATTTCCGGTCAAATTTTGAACCGATATAACAGAATAACCATCGGAGATAGAAAAATAGTGTCAACAGCAAATATGCTTCATTTTACATGCCCTATCGATTGCAATCGAGTTTTTTCTTCTAGCACTTCCGGTTCTGCTTTTTCACTCTAGTGCTAGATTTTGAGGTCCAAGGTTCGAAACCTTGATATCAATCGATTTAATGACCAGAAATGAGCAACTTTTGTTCTTACATATATATTCCATATCTGTCCGATAACGTATTATAAGTGAAACTCAGTTATTGGGCTCTGGCACAAACACGGGAACACAATCCGCTTGTATTCAGCTGAGTTATCAATTTGACCAATGTTTCAAACTCTGTGTACTGAATCCTTTCCAACGATATGCTACAAGCTTGTACTTGAAAGCATTATGATCGGGACAACACGACCGGTATTTCCGGTCTCTCGGCACTAAATCGGGTTGTGTAACCAAATTGAAAAATGAAAATCGTCATAACTTTTTAAAAAAGAAAGATGGAAATATAAAGTAAATTTCAAAGTTGTTTGACAAGACAATGTCTACCGATTGATGTAAAATTTTCTAGGGTCTGACGTCACATAGCCGAGAACGGGGCCGAAAACCATTTCCGGTCAAATTTTGAACCGATATAACAGAATAACCATCGGAGATAGAAAAATAGTGTCAACAGCAAATATGCTTCATTTTACATGCCCTATCGATTGCAATCGAGTTTTTTCTTCTAGCACTTCCGGTTCTGCTTTTTCACTCTAGTGCAAGATTTTGAGGTCCAAGGTTCGAAACCTTGATATCAATCGATTTAATGACCAGAAATGAGCAACTTTTGTTCTTACATATATATTCCATATCTGTCCGGTAACGTATAAGTGAAACTCAGTTATTGGGCTCTGGCACAAACAAGGGAACACAATCCGCTTGTATTCAGCTGAGTTATCAATTTGACCAATGTTTCAAACTCTGTGTACTGAATCCTTTCCAACGATATGCTACAAGCTTGTACTTGAAAGCATTAAGATCGGGACAACACGACCGGCATTTCCGGTCACTCGGCACTAAATCGGGTTGTGTAACCAAATTGAAAAATGAAAATCGTCATAACTTTTTAAAAAAGAAAGATGGAAATATAAAGTAAATTTCAAAGTTGTTTGTCAAGACAATGTCTACCGATTGATGTAAAATTTTCTAGGATCTGACGTCACATAGCCGAGATCGGGACCGAAAACCATTTCCGGTCAAATTTTGAACCGATATAACAGAATAACCATCGGAGATAGAAAAATAGTGTCAACAGCAAATATGCTTCATTTTACATGCCCTATCGATTGCAATCGAGTTTTTTCTTCTAGCACTTCCGGTTCTGCTTTTTCACTCTAGTGCTAGAGTTTTAGGTCCAAGGTTCGAAACCTTGATATCAATCGATTTAATGACCAGAAATGAGCAACTTTTGTTCCTACATATATATTCCATATCTGTCCGGTAACGTATTATAAGTGAAACTCAGTTATTGGGCTCTGGCACAAACAAGGGAACACAATCCGCTTGTATTCAGCTGAGTTATCAATTTGACCAATGTTTCAAACTCTGTGTACTGAATCCTTTCCAACGATATGCTACAAGCTTGTACTTGAAAGCTTTAAGATCGGGACAACACGACCGGTATTTTCGGTCTCTCGGCACTAAATCGGATTGTGTAACCAAATTGAAAAATGAAAATCGTCATAACTTTTTAAAAAAGAAAGATGAAAATATAAAGTAAATTGCAAAGTTGTTTGACAAGACAATGTCTACCGATTGATATAAAAGTTTCTAGGGTCTGACGTCACATAGCCGAGAACGGGGCCGAAAACCATTTCCGGTCAAATTTTGAACCGGTATAACAGATTAACCATCAGAGATAGAAAAATAGTGTCAACAGCAAATATGCTTCATTTTACATGCCCTATCGATTGCAATCGAGTTTTTTCTTCTAGCACTTCCGGTTCTGCTTTTTCATTCTAGTGCTAGATTTTGAGGTCAAAGGTTCGAAACCTTGATATCAATCGATTTAATGACCAGAAATGAGCAACTTTTGTTCTTACATATATATTCCATATCTGTCCGGTAACGTATTATAAGTGAAACTCAGTTATTGGGCTCTGGCACAAACAAGGGAACACAATCCGCTTGTATTCAGCTGAGTTATCAATTTGACCAATGTTTCAAACTCTGTGTACTGAATCCTTTCCAACGATATGCTACAAGCTTGTACTTGGAAGCATTAAGATCGGGACAACACGACCGGCATTTCCGGTCACTCGGCACTAAATCGGGTTGTGTAACCAAATTGAAAAATGAAAATCGTCATAACTTTTTAAAAAAAGAAAGATGGAAATATAAAGTAAATTTCAAAGTTGTTTGTCAAGACAATGTCTACCGATTGATGTAAAATTTTCTAGGATCTGACGTCACATAGCCGAGATCGGGGCCGAAAACCATTTCCGGTCAAATTTTGAACCGATATAACAGAATAACCATCGGAGATAGAAAAATAGTGTCAACAGCAAATATGCTTCATTTTACATGCCCTATCGATTGCAATCGAGTTTTTTCTTCTAGCACTTCCGGTTCTGCTTTTTCACTCTAGTGCTAGATTTTGAGGTTCAAGGTTCGAAACCTTGATATTAATCGATTTAATGACCAGAAATGAGCAACTTTTGTTCTTACATATATATTCCATATCTGTCCGATAACGTATTATAAGTGAAACTCAGTTATTGGGTTCTGGCACAAACACGGGAACACAATCCGCTTGTATTCAGCTGAGTTGTCAATTTGACCAATGTTTCAAACTCTGTGTACTGAATCCTTTCCAACGATATGCTACAAGCTTGTACTTGAAAGCTTTAAGATCGGGACAACACGACCGGTATTTCCGGTCCCTCGGCACTAAATCGGATTGTGTAACCAAATTGAAAAATGAAAATCGTCATAACTTTTTAAAAAAGAAAGATGGAAATATAAAGTAAATTGCAAAGTTGTTTGACAAGACAATGTCTACCGATTGATGTAAAATTTTCTAGGGTCTGACGTCACATAGCCGAGAACGGGGCCGAAAACCATTTCCGGTCAAATTTTGAACCGATATAACAGAATAACCATCGGAGATAGAAAAATAGTGTCAACAGCAAATATGCTTCATTTTACATGCCCTATCGATTGCAATCGAGTTTTTTCTTCTAGCACTTCCGGTTCTGCTTTTTCACTCTAGTGCTAGATTTTTAGGTCCAAGGTTCGAAACCTTGATATCAATCGATTTAATGACCAGAAATGAGCAACTTTTGTTCTTACATATATATTCCATATCTGTCCGATAACGTATTATAAGTGAAACTCAGTTATTGGGCTCTGGCACAAACACGGGAACACAATCCGCTTGTATTCAGCTGAGTTATCAATTTGACCAATGTTTCAAACTCTGTGTACTGAATCCTTTCCAACGATATGCTACAAGCTTGTACTTGAAAGCTTTAAGATCGGGACAACACGACCGGTATTTTCGGTCTCTCGGCACTAAATCGGATTGTGTAACCAAATTGAAAAATGAAAATCGTCATAACTTTTTAAAAAAGAAAGATGGAAATATAAAGTAAATTGCAAAGTTGTTTGACAAGACAATGTCTACCGATTGATGTAAAATTTTCTAGGGTCTGACGTCACATAGCCGAGAACGGGGCCGAAAACCATTTCCGGTCAAATTTTGAACCGATATAACAGAATAACCATCGGAGATAGAAAAATAGTGTCAACAGCAAATATGCTTCATTTTACATGCCCTATCGATTGCAATCGAGTTTTTTCTTCTAGCACTTCCGGTTCTGCTTTTTCACTCTAGTGCAAGATTTTGAGGTCCAAGGTTCGAAACCTTGATATCAATCGATTTAATGACCAGAAATGAGCAACTTTTGTTCTTACATATATATTCCATATCTGTCCGGTAACGTATTATAAGTGAAACTCAGTTATTGGGATCTGGCACAAACAAGGGAACACAATCCGCTTGTATTCAGCTGAGTTATCAATTTGACCAATGTTTCAAACTCTGTGTACTGAATCCTTTCCAACGATATGCTACAAGCTTGTACTTGAAAGCATTAAGATCGGGACAACACGACCGGTATTTCCGGTCTCTCGGCACTAAATCGGGTTGTGTAACCAAATTGAAAAATGAAAATCGTCATAACTTTTTAAAAAAGAAAGATGGAAATATAAAGTAAATTTCAAAGTTGTTTGTCAAGACAATGTCTACCGATTGATGTAAAATTTTCTAGGGTCTGACGTCACATAGCCGAGAACGGGGCCGAAAACCATTTCCGGTCAAATTTTGAACCGGTATAACAGATTAACCATCGGAGATAGAAAAATAGTGTCAACGGCAAATATGCTTCATTTTACATGCCCTATCGATTGCAATCGAGTTTTTTCTTCTAGCACTTCCGGTTCTGCTTTTTCACTCTAGTGCTAGATTTTGAGGTCCAAGGTTCGAAACCTTGATATTAATCGATTTAATGACCAGAAATGAGCAACTTTTGTTCTTACATATATATTCCATATCTGTCCGATAACGTATTATAAGTGAAACTCAGTTATTGGGCTCTGGCACAAACACGGGAACACAATCCGCTTGTATTCAGCTGAGTTGTCAATTTGACCAATGTTTCAAACTCTGTGTACTGAATCCTTTCCAACGATATGCTACAAGCTTGTACTTGAAAGCTTTAAGATCGGGACAACACGACCGGTATTTCCGGTCTCTCGGCACTAAATCGGATTGTGTAACCAAATTGAAAAATGAAAATCGTCATAACTTTTTAAAAAAGAAAGATGGAAATATAAAGTAAATTGCAAAGTTGTTTGACAAGACAAT